>CAKLBY020000222.1:0-600000 GCA_921007115.2 Peronospora matthiolae | reverse complement strand
GCTCGCTAGTATCACTTAGTGACGTAACAGACGCCTGACGTTGCAAAGCAGCAATGTGGCGTCGCTGTCGTCTCTTAAAAGAGGCTGAATGTATCAAAGAGACTGGAACTTACTCGTACCTAAGGTTGATATCATCATCATCCTTAACTTGCTCTGCACAAGAGCCGGGTCATTACCAACACCCGGGAAATCGCTGTTCCCAAGGTTGACATGACCTTTAATTCTAAATTGCTCATCACTAAAGCTGATATCATTACTGACATCCGGTACGACCCTGTTCTCTAGGTCACGAATCCCGTTTACCTTAATCTGCCCATTATCAGGTTCGATGTCATCACCGACATCCGAGGACTACACTGTCCACAAGGTGACAAGCTTTGTCAGCCTTAATTTGATCGATGTAATGATCCGATGTCATTACCGACATCTGGTAATGAATAAATATCAGTGAAATCACCACCCAGTGGGTACTTACTTGCCACACCTCGCTCATCGACGTCGCCCTTGATGACTTGGTATTTTACCAGCAATTTCTTGGCTGATATTCAGTGTGTCGTAATCACGGCCAACATCACTCAGTGAATACTTACGTGCCACTCCACGCTCACCAGATGGGTTCAGCCCATGATTACTTGGCTCTAGTCCAACAATGCATTCAGCATTTAGTGATTCATTATCACAACAATTATCACTTGACGGAGTACGTGCCGTCTCACTAACAGTCATTGAGCTTGGCTTATAAAAAGCATCTTTGACATCGTCCAAATCAATGAGTTCAGGCATACCGATGTCCAGCACACTGCCTGTCTCAGTCCGTGGCTCCCGCCGATAGCGCTTCTGTTGCCTAGCAGAGTTTGGCTTATGACTCTCGAAAGCTTTACTAGGAACAGTGCGCGTTGCGCCTAAGGTCTTTGACCTCCAATCAACTTATGGCTCATGGCGTTCTAGCCAAGCCAGACCAAGGATGAATCATACCTCTCATGCAAGTCAAGGACTAGACAGCGTTCTACACTGTCAAAGTCCGAAAACTTAACGCTTAGGTTCACAAAACCTTTAGGCACAGTGAATAATGCACCTGTCACCAAGCGAACAGTGATATTCACATTCTTTCGCGCTTTCAGTGCCTCATCATCCTGCTGACTACCCTCCAGGGAACAACGTCGAACTTAATTTTCTGCCCCCCCAGGAGTCGATTAATATTGACCATGGCTTATAAAAGCCCTTCACGGTTGCTTTCGCGACTAACAAGCATGGCTTGCGCTCAAGCTTCGTGGCATCGCTCAACAAGCCACTTGGGGATACGCCCTGTTCTCCATCACCTCTCAGAGGTACAATAGAGCCTAAATCCTACCCAGCAGGGTGCCCCGCGCCTACTCAGAGTCGACGTCTTCCCGCGCCTTACCAATTCTTTTATTAGCGACGATAGGTCGGCTTGAATAAGCCTATATGGTCCTTCTCACAGGACAGCTCAGGCGGAGATGTTTGATGCTTCTGCACGCAGAACATTTACTGATGTTCGAACGCTTTTCGACAGCGCAGAGCTCAGCTTCTTCGTCTCTCTTAGCGAAACTAAGGTACATGGGTTCTACCCTATCCATTATTTGAGCATTGTCTGACGAGTTTGGTTGGAACCCATGAATCCTATAAAGGGCGCATTTAAGGATGAATTCTGCGTTCAGCGCTATTTTCACTGTACTCTTAGATGTCGAGGGTTAAGCATGGAATACTTCCGTTTTGGTAACGCCAGTGCGAAGGTGCCTCCATAAAAGTGGTTACTAAAACCGTATTCGGTAAATTTTTCGCTGCACAGCTTCAATAGAGTTTTTAACTTCTGGATATGATCAACTAAGTAACTTTTACCCTGGCAGGTTGACAGGAAGCGTGATCGCACGCGATATGCCTGATTAGGCGGGGCAAACACCCATATGGTTGATATTTTAGTAATTTCAGGTGGGAAAAGCCTCGTCTATAGAGGTGCCAGAAGTGAAGGCTTACTCCCTGGCTTGCCCACCTAACTTCGATAGGGCCAGGCCCGCCTCTTGCTAAACGGACCGCAGCAGGGCCGAGCTGATGGCAACCTCCAGCGCTTATACTCACAAAAGGAGATTTTATCTCTCTTTACCCTTAAAAATTCTAGATACTTATTCGAGACACGTAAGACCAGAGGGCGAGTCCTTGACTCAGTGTCCGGTGTTGGAACATACTTAGTGGTCAAGGCAGATGCCGAATGGTCATGTGTACCTGTCCGATCAACGTGGACTCAAAGTTCGAGTAGGCCTCAATACGTGCACGAAGTGCGTCTTGGCCTTGCGACACTATAAGAGCCACTTGCTCGTGCCTGATCAAGGCTTTGAGCTTCTTAAGCTTAGTCTGCTGGGCCTCAGAGAGGTTCATAGCCGTTTTCAACTTTTCAGAGGATTCAGTCTGTAAAGAATCAGGTGTAAATTGAATTCAAGTGCTACCAAGTGTAGCGGAGCTACTTAGCGCTCCTCAGCAGAAGAAGTCTTGGACTCATAGAGTCTCTTAGTTATGACAAACTAACAACGACGTACACTCGTTCAAGTGTACAAGCTTAATAATCCCGATTCTAAAGGGATTACGATCTTAAAATCACACACTAACTCGTCACTACTAGTTAAACAAGAGTAAGCGCCTTGACAAGGCTAATGTGCTTGACTAAACACTATGCCTTTACTAGGCATTTGTGTCCGACGATTCAAAGGGGAACTGAACGTTATTGATATTTTATCTACGGTAATAAAACCATAAAACCTTATCTGGCTGACTTGAGATCCTATGACAGAGGTCTTATCCCTTATCCCTAACCGATAAGGTGCGGTATTACCGTAAGTACGTGGCACCAATACTCAACCACTCATATCCACCGATATTTACTTGGTATGCACACCCAACATAACCGGTCCAATAACCACGTGTAACCCCGTCACACCCTCCCCCATCAAACTGTCGACACCCTTATGTCGACAATTCTTCTACTTCGCTTTGAGGTCTGTCAAAACTGTGGTCCTTAACGATCGTGTTCACAACACACCTTAAAATTACTGAGTCAAATCGTTCGTCCCACACCCCGGAAGAATTCCTTATAGAGGGTATGGTGGAATACAAGAGTGACACCGCTGCTTTGAGCATTTACACCCTTTCTTCAGCTACGCTACCGGTGTGCGCATCGCGCCAAATTAATTTGTGGAACACGATGAGGTTCATGACCCCCTGCAGAGCGTGCAGCCGTCGATCCTACGTTGGTGTGTTGCACAACACTCTTGATGAAGATCGATCTCAATATCTTCAGTCGGTCTATGAGTGCAGGCGTCAGGCTCAATTTGTAGCCACAGTGTATTCTCACAGTGTCTAACGCATCAAATGACCGAGTTTGGATCAACGAATTTTTCAGACTGCCGGGAAGTCACTCGCAAAATAAATCGCGTGACCTAAGGCTTCCACAGCCACAGCACTAGCGGAGAGGGAGGATCTCAGAGCGGGATACCCGAGGGTCGAGTGTATGACCATCCAAGATTATCTCAACAGGCTGATACAGCAAGCACAAGGTGCTTCAGTGTTCTCCATTCAGACCGTACCTGTCGTCCTATTCCCTGGTGAGATGGAGGCGGAAAACGATGCCGTATTCATGCGTTGGGCTCACAGAGCTTGTAATCTACCAAGACAATTGAAGTTAAAAGAGAGCGCTTCACTTGCTGACGTTCGGCTCGAGCGAAAGCTGCGCTCTAATTTCTCAAAACAAAAGTCCAAGTACTAACTGTGATCGCTCTATCGCACCCTATGCTGTGGCATCTATGGACCCGCACAACATTGCACCTGCTGCAGCTGCAGCCCCCTTCATTCTCGCGCCGACTAGTGAAAAGCAATATGGGTTGACTGACCCTGAAGACGATTTGTCAAAAAGATCAACGGCATGCGAACAATCCTTTTACAGTGACAATCTGCACTCTCGTTAGTTCTCCGACTCAGAGTACCCCCGTCACTGTACCAAGTACTAATACTGACCGTCGCGACGACGCCGCTGCAGGATTCGTTCAACATGATACTGTTGATCCCCTTGCTGGCAAACGAGAGTAGCCGGTGGACGATGAATCACGACGCGTCGTCGACGAGTCAGTGCACGAGATGCATGGTCTGCGCGACCTAGTGGCGCGTCTTGAGGGACAACTGAATCATCTTAAAAGGGTTCCTAAACTTGTGGCATTGCCAACTCCTTCAGCGAAATTACCTCGCGATCCACCCGCGACCGATCACAATAAGGCACGATCAAGCTGACGTAAAATACTGGGTGTGTTTGCATCTTGCGTGTAAGGTTCAGCGTATATGCTAGGCCCTTCTTGGTCCTACATACTACTGACACCACCTTGGTAGGTAGATTCTTAGTGTTAAGTAAGAATAGGTCTTCAACTTCATAACTCTCAATACACTTTCTGCCTTTGGCATCAGCTTGTGCCTTTTTTCTGGCTTTCATCCATCGCGTCACGTACATTAATTAAGACGCTCAATCGCGTAGCAAGAAACTCATTCACCTTTTTCTGAGCAGTAGTTGGGCTGACATCATCCAGCCTATAGGCTATTCCTCCCCTATCAAGCCCAGAACTACGGAGTGGTAACGTCAAAGGGGACGCGTGGGTGAGTGAGACCATTCACGTAAATGTGTTAAATCCCGTGGACGCATGAACAGCGTCTTTTAACAAAACCTCGTCCACCTGAAGCATAGAGCTCCAGCGACTAGGCGTATCAGCACAAATACCGCGCTAAGTTTCCTTAGTAACACGGTCGACACGCTCAGTTTGACCATCGGTATGCGGATGATCCGCTGTGGACATGTCCAACCGAGTGCCCCGCACCTTCTATACCGAAGTCCAGAACTTTCCATTGAAACGTGAATCTTGTTTAGAGACAATTGCCACAGGCAAAACGCGTTGACGAAACACACGGTCAATTACATTTTTGCCTTCAGGATTGGTGATAATCAGGCACAGCCGCTAAATGATCCATCTTGCTAAAAAGGTCAACAAAGACCACAATGCCAGTGTTGCTGTCAGAATCTTTCGGTGGACCAAACATAGGGTCCATACTTTTAGAACCCCAACACCCCGTGGGTACAGGCGAACTCGCAAGCGGTGCAACCGTATGTGCTGAGGGTTGACCCGTTGAAACGTTTCACATGTACGCACATGTGCACTCACTTGTTTGTACAACTTGTGCCACCAATACTTCTGTCTGACTGAAAAATAGGTCTTCTCGCGACCAAGACGACCGCTCAAAGCAGTGTCGTGTGCCTTAAAGAGGATACGTACTTCAAGTTCATATCATGAGGAACAACGAGGCGATGTACATCCTCAACGCCCGTGCAATAGCACAACTACCCCCTCATCGATGACATGTCGATTTAGGCTCGCACGTAAACATACCGTCAGTTTGATGTTCGAATCTTAAAACTCTTCTCTTTCAAGAGCATGGAACAATGCTATGCAGTTCTCATCACGTGCATTTAACGCACGAATTCGATCCTCAATGGATGACGACAGAGTCGTTACATGGGCAAGCTAATAATCGGGTCTGCGTAACAACGCATTAGCCAAAGCATTCGAGTTCCTGTTTATACTACACCTTGAAGTTGTCTCCAGAGAAGAATGAAAGCCAACGGGTTATACGCGGTGAGAGGTGAGGCGACTGTTTCGCAGTGCGTAACGCCGCGTGATCTATGAAGATAAAAAAGCATTGAGCCAAATAGATGGACTATTAAATTAACAAGAGCATATTTAACTGCAAGTAGCTCTTTTTCTTAAACTGGATAGTTCTTCTCTGATGCCTTTAGCTGGCGCGATTTTCCCACATTGACGTGTTCATGTCCATCGACAGATGTCTCTAATAATGCACAGCCAATAGCAAAAAATTAGATGCGTCACAGACGACAATGAAAGACCGCTCAGGGTTAGGCAAGCCAAAAATGTAGCATGAAGGAGACTGTCCTTTGTAGTTTAAAAATCTTGAGCACGGACTGCGTCCTGACACCATCTGCATCCAACTTGAGAAGGTTAGGCAATAGCCTTGTGATGTCAGCGTATTTTTCACTGTACTTGTGCAAGTAATTGGCAAATACAAGCCATTCACGCACGTCCTTTTGGTTCGACAGAATCCGCTAGTCAACAATTGACTTTAACTTAGCGGGATCCGCTCTAAGGCCACGCTTCCTAATGAATCCTCGAGAAAGCGAATTTCTTCAGCACCAAAAATGCATTTCGATGCATTTGCATACAGATTTTTAAAACGCATACACTCAAGCATTGATTGTAAATGGACAACTTGATTATTCATATCTGATCTTTCATGTTCTACACGGCTATGGACAAAGATGTCATCGAAACAGCTTTGTGCATATCCTCGGTGAGGTCGGAACAATTGCGTCACAAGACGATTAAAAGTAGCCGGAGCATAAGACAGCCCTTGAGGCATGACTAGCCACTCTCAAAGCATACCGCTTGGCGTACTAACTGCTTTCTAGAGATATGCGTCTGTGCCAGCATAGTGGCCGCATTAAGCTTATTGTAAGCATGCACAATACGTCACATTCTATTTGGCTTTCTGACACAAAAATGTCGGTGTCGAGTGCGGAGACTTTCTCGTACACACAATTCCAGCCGCTTACTTTGCACGAATGAACTTATTAATGACGTCACACTGCTACTTTGGTGAGAGCCATTGCCTTGTGCCACATTACTTACTTTTAAGAATTAGGTCAATTTCATAACGTACACCTCGGTCAGGAGGCAGAGTGGAAGGTGAAACGCGACATATCACATCCTGGAACTCCTTTTAAAAGTATAAAACGGGTCTTCAGGATCTTTCAAGATCTATGACCCACTTCGAGCACTCATTGCCTCCTTTTTATCTACCAATACAGCCTCGTCAAGAAGTGATGATGAGTTTAACTCACAATCGGATCTAAAAACCACCACTTCAAATAAGTCATCCAACTTCAAGGTCAGGCCAAACTCATCGACAGACATTTTGCCTAGCTCTAACAGAATATTTTGGTTAGAGTCTCAAGACTCACTGACCCATCAACGTCACCAGTCACTCCACTAACGAGTGTATAGCTGCTCGCTAGTATCACTTAGTGACGTAACAGACGCCTGACGTTGCAAAGCAGCAATGTGGCGTCGCTGTCGTCTCTTAAAAGAGGCTGAATGTATCAAAGAGACTGGAACTTACTCGTACCTAAGGTTGATATCATCATCATCCTTAACTTGCTCTGCACAAGAGCCGGGTCATTACCAACACCCGGGAAATCGCTGTTCCCAAGGTTGACATGACCTTTAATTCTAAATTGCTCATCACTAAAGCTGATATCATTACTGACATCCGGTACGACCCTGTTCTCTAGGTCACGAATCCCGTTTACCTTAATCTGCCCATTATCAGGTTCGATGTCATCACCGACATCCGGGACTACACTGTCCACAAGGTGACAAGCTTTGTCAGCCTTAATTTGATCGATGTAATGATCCGATGTCATTACCGACATCTGGTAATGAATAAATATCAGTAAAATCACCACCCAGTGGGTACTTACTTGCCACACCTCGCTCATCGACGTCGCCCTTGATGACTTGGTATTTTACCAGCAATTTCTTGGCTGATATTCAGTGTGTCGTAATCACGGCCAACATCACTCAGTGAATACTTACGTGCCACTCCACGCTCACCAGATGGGTTCAGCCCATGATTACTTGGCTCTAGTCCAGCAATGCATTCAGCATTTAGTGATTCATTATCACAACAATTATCACTTGACGGAGTACGTGCCGTCTCACTAACAGTCATTGAGCTTGGCTTATAAAAAGCATCTTTGACATCGTCCAAATCAATGAGTTCAGGCATACCGATGTCCAGCACACTGCCTGTCTCAGTCCGTGGCTCCCGCCGATAGCGCTTCTGTTGCCTAGCAGAGTTTGGCTTATGACTCTCGAAAGCTTTACTAGGGAACAGTGCGCGTTGCGCCTAAGGTCTTTGACCTCCAATCAACTTATGGCTCATGGCGTTCTAGCCAAGCCAGACCAAGGATGAATCATACCTCTCATGCAAGTCAAGGACTAGACAGCGTTCTACACTGTCAAAGTCCGAAAACTTAACGCTTAGGTTCACAAAACCTTTAGGCACAGTGAATAATGCACCTGTCACCAAGCGAACAGTGATATTCACATTCTTTCGCGCTTTCAGTGCCTCATCATCCTGCTGACTACCCTCCAGGGAACAACGTCGAACTTAATTTTCTGCCCCCCAGGAGTCGATTAATATTGACCATGGCTTATAAAAGCCCTTCACGGTTGCTTTCGCGACTAACAAGCACGGCTTGCGCTCAAGCTTCGTGGCATCGCTCAACAAGCCACTTGGGGATACGCCCTGTTCTCCATCACCTCTCAGAGGTACAATAGAGCCTAAATCCTACCCAGCAGGGTGCCCCGCGCCTACTCAGAGTCGACGTCTTCCCGCGCCTTACCAATTCTTTTATTAGCGACGATAGGTCGGCTTGAATAAGCCTATATGGTCCTTCTCACAGGACAGCTCAGGCGGAGATGTTTGATGCTTCTGCACGCAGAACATTTACTAATGTTCGAACGCTTTTCGACAGCGCAGAGCTCAGCTTCTTCGTCTCTCTTAGCGAAACTAAGGTACATGGGTTCTACCCTATCCATTATTTGAGCATTGTCTGACGAGTTTGGTTGGAACCCATGAATCCTATAAAGGGCGCATTTAAGGATGAATTCTGCGTTCAGCGCTATTTTCACTGTACTCTTAGATGTCGAGGGTTAAGCATGGAATACTTCCGTTTTGGTAACGCCAGTGCGAAGGTGCCTCCATAAAAGTGGTTACTAAAACCGTATTCGGTAAATTTTTCGCTGCACAGCTTCAATAGAGTTTTTAACTTCTGGATATGATCAACTAAGTAACTTTTACCCTGGCAGGTTGACAGGAAGCGTGATCGCACGCGATATGCCTGATTAGTCGGGGTAAACACCCATATGGTTGATATTTTAGTAATTTCAGGTGGGAAAAGCCTCGTCTATAGAGGTGCCAGAAGTGAAGGCTTACTCCCTGGCTTGCCCACCTAACTTCGATAGGGCCAGGCCCGCCTCTTGCTAAACGGACCGCAGCAGGGCCGAGCTGATGGAAACCTCCAGCTCTTATACTCACAAAAGGAGATTTTCTCTCTCTTTACCCATAAAAATTCTAGATACTTATTCGAGACACGTAAGACCAGAGGGCGAGTCCTTGACTCAGTGTCCGGTGTTGGAACATACTTAGTGGTCAAGGCAGATGCCGAATGGTCATGTGTACCTGTCCGATCAACGTGGACTCAAAGTTCGAGTAGGCCTCAATACGTGCACGAAGTGCGTCTTGGCCTTGCGACACTATAAGAGCCACTTGCTCGTGCCTGATCAAGGCTTTGAGCTTCTTAAGCTTAGTCTGCTGGGCCTCAGAGAGGTTCATAGCCGTTTTCAACTTTTCAGAGGATTCAGTCTGTAAAGAATCAGGTGTAAATTGAATTCAAGTGCTACCAAGTGTAGCGGAGCTACTTAGCGCTCCTCAGCAGAAGAAGTCTTGGACTCATAGAGTCTCTTAGTTATGACAAACTAACAACGACGTACACTCGTTCAAGTGTACAAGCTTAATAATCCCGATTCTAAAGGGATTACGATCTCAAAATCACACACTAACTCGTCACTACTAGTATAACAAGAGTAAGCTCCTTGACAAGGCTAATGTGCTTGACTAAACACTACGCCTTTACTAGGCATTTGTGTCCGACGATTCAAAGGGGAACTGAACGTTATTGATATTTTATCTACGGTAATAAAACCATAAACCTTATCTGGCTGACTTGAGATCCTATGACAGAGGTCTTATCCCTTATCCCTAACCGATAAGGTGCGGTATTACCGTAAGTGCGTGGCACCAATACTCTACCACTCAGATCCACCGATATTTACTTGGTATGCACACACAACATAACCCTTTCAATTAGCCGCCGTGTAACCCCGTTAGATAAAAGGGACGGCATCCACGCCTTGAAAAGTTTAGTGACACACTCTTACATAATTCCCAACTTAATTGCGATTACTGAAATTTCACAATTTTGGAACCGCTGCGGTCAGCTTAAAAACCGACAATCAGCGATGCAAGATAATGAGTGAAATTAGTGATCGCAGTTAATTCGCATACACACAAATGTATTGTGTTTGTAATCTCGCAAAGAGTGTCCGATAGCGCCATGAGTTGGTGCACGGACTAGAACACCAAAAAAGACCAAAAAGGAGTAGACGTACATCGTTGATATGACGTTGAGCTATCTCGGGATGGTCCTTTTTGCCAGTGGTTCTTTGAAATTTACCCTTTGTGGTAAGTCTGGTCATTCCACGATTTAACAACATGAGCTTCAAACAACAGTTTGCTGTAATCCTATATCAAAAGAATGACAGCCGAATATAAATTGAACCCAGCCGTATAGCACTTGCCGTTAATTACGTTTTACAATCGGAGTTTACCCTAGCCGAACTATTAAAGGACAAATGAAACTTCGAAACACTTCAATTCTTTTTTTATGAGAAACAAATAAGACAGCACGACCTCGATGTTCAGTGATCAACCTTAGTTCTGAATTCATATTTACGACTGAGAATTGATTCGAAGTACTTTCCCACAAAATGTTAGCACTTCACTATGCCATGTAAATAGTTTTGCAATACCCCACAAACCGCACTCACTATAAACGCATCGAGCGTAGACTAATGTCAGATAAAATACGATTCTATATTTGTGCAGCGCGAATGTAGGATTGCATGCTTTTTCGTGCCATCGAAATTAGAATCAGAAACGTCTGCCAACATAAATTTAGTGGAAGCGTACTTAAGCGGAACAAGGCAGATTTATAGCATAAACTACCAAGCTGATCGTGAAAACGGTTCGAAAAAAGATTAAAAAGCAGACAGCTGAATTAAAGTAAGGGTGTCGATGCGTCGTTAGTGCGTCGCAATCGCTTGCAGACGAACCATTGCGGTATTGCGTTTTTCCACTGCTTCTGTCGGTGTTTTGTACTATCGCGTGCATACAATTTCAACGTAGCTCACCGAAAAAAAAAACTCATTTGTGCAATGCTCTCGCACTCGTTGATCGACAGGGCAACACGTACCCGAAACAAATTGCGTAGGAGCTGATGTTCTATCCCTCGCACCGCCCATAGAACTGACCAGCATCACGCACGCTCTGATTTCAGTGTCCTGTCCAAACTGCCCAATTCGGCAGCACCAAGCGCATACCGGTGTTCAAGGTACCACACCCATCCAGCCGTCGCAGCCACGAAATAATCACAACGACTTGCAAGGCAGCTTAGCTGCTCTTCTTCTAGTGCCACCTCATCACTTATGGCAGATTCCGGTTCTGGACCTCAGCGGGTACACTTCCCGCAGCCTTGGACAGAAACTCATCATCAAATTCCTGCATCAGATAGACTGACAGACAGACAGCCGGACGTCGTCTGTCTACCACGTTCTTTCGAGCTCTAGAAGCACAAAAATCTCAAGCGTAACGCCCTACCAGCACGCCTACGTGTCCTCTCACTTTTCATCATGAGCTCTCCCGCCTACTTTAGCACTCTCGAGCTCAGTCAACCCCCCGCCACCTCCACCAGCACCAGCAGCACCACCAGCAGCACTCGCAAGCACAAGTCCCACCACTTGTTACCTTATTCTATCGATACAAACGAGGAGCTCACTTGGGCCATGACGGGGTCGACACTCACCCCCCTCGCTCCCGAACAGCTACTAGAGTCCCTCTCTCCACCACTCATGAAGTCCGTCTCCTCCGATCCCAAGTAGTCGAAATGGAAGAAGAACTGCGTCGTTTGAATGAAAAATGGACCACCGAGGTCCTCGATCCACGCACGTTGGCACTTGCCCAGCACTCGGCGAGAGAGAAGCACAAAGCCAAGCAAAGCGAGCAGACGCACCAGGCGCTGCAGCAGATGCTGCTCCAGCAGCAGTTGGTCTTTGCGACTTTACAGTCGGCAATGGCGCGGGCTCCTCTGCACTCGAGTGGTCAAGCTATCTTTGAGGCCCTCCACTTTAACACTCACCTCAACCGCAATCCCAACGAGAGGGAACAGGTGCTTCTGGCTCATCACCAGCGGTCGATTGCGGCGCTGCCGTCGATCGTTGAGAAACTGACGCAGATGGCAATAAACAAGGTCGTTGCAAGCCAGAAGGAGGACAAGCAGATGGAACAGGGGATGCCGCTGTCGCAGATTGACGTGACAGGGTGCAGGGATTCCACTCTTATATCGAGCGTCTTTATCACCAAGATCCCACACACGTCCCTCGAGGAAGTGTATGCGGCAGTTATGGCCTACTTTGACGGCATCCCGACCTCCATGAAGCGTCATTTTAATGTGAACGCCGAGCGTGTCCGACTGAACAGTGAGGACTCACCCGTGGTGTACCGTCGCTCGACGTTCCAAGGAGCAGGGCTCCCTGCCATTGTGAACAATGTCATCTGCTCGGAGCTGACGTCTTCACATGGGATGGTGCACATTGACGCAATCGTTGACGACCCGCTGCATCCGGTTCACAAGAGTTTGTCGTCCCAGTATGGAATTGGTGCACTCACTGTCACACCTCAACAGGATGCGGTGCCTGGACAGCCGACGTCGGTGACGTTACGGTGGGTTGTTGTTTACCACTACAACATGCTGCCAGATGACTTGGCCCTCAAGAAGGACCTGGAGATTATCCGACCTCTTCTAAACGGAGACCTACTCACAGCGACCGTGTGCGACTACATTCAACAACACCAGCAGCAGCTGCTAGGTCCTACCAACTAGGTTGTCATACGGAAGTGCCATGTAAATTAGGAATACAAGTGGTGTGTGTTCGAGTGGGTTGCGGCATTCTTGGTGTGACTACAGCATAATTTACTGTGAATTGCTTGGACATTAAACAATTTGCTATTGACTGGTTCTTACAAAGTGTGCCGACATTAACTTGTATCTGTGCTTTGTACGCCGTTGGGATGGTCCTTTGCGAACGAGCACCGCTGCATACATTCGGCAAGTCAACTGTCTCGACTTGGATACACATACAGAGCAATTGCTCAATTTTTTGTGATTTGCAGGATTTGCCGGTTGTTTGTCGACGAGAATGAAGAACGTCGACGAAAAATGAGCAGCATGTGAAAAAATGAGCAGCATATGAAAAAATGAGCGCAGCTGACAAGAAATGAGCAAATGTGAAAAATGAACACAGCTGACAGAAAATAAGCACCTATGATTAATCAGTGACGAAGAATGAGCAGTTGCGACAAATCATTCGAATATTAATACAAATTTCGGATTATTGCTTCATCGAAGTGCAGTGTGGTTCTTCTTCCTGTCGGTTGCACGACCACGTACCGTGCTGTCATAATTAGGCCTTCACATCTGCTTTATTTACATAGCGCATGTTGAATAATCCAAGTCGAATACGTGGTACAGCCTAAGGCTCCGTACCGCGCAGGATGGGACGTAGGATGCTGCAGGACGAGATCATTGTGCATTTCACACTACAAATATTTCGTAACGACCACTCCCGTCGACACATTATCGCATCCGCAGGTATCGATGGTGCTCAAGAATAAGAACATGATTAAACGGTAAAATTCTTCTCTTTGTAATCAATGCTTACCTGCTACAAGAAAGGTAGAAGCTCACTGCCTTATCGTCTCGATCGTTATCGGTGCTACTGATGGCATGGTCATGCGAGAAGGGCTCGTTTTAAATGTGGTGGTAAGGACATTCCTACGGCTTAGCGCATGCATCAACATCAATGCAGTAGAAATTTAGTGAGTAGCGACATCTTGAAGTACGATTTTGGCCAAAGTTTTATCTAATGCGATTGCTCTTAGGCGATTTTGACGTTTGGTGGAACAGTTCAACCTCTTGGCGAGGCTTTTGAGCAATCTAGTTACTACTAAAACATTTCACCTTCACCATGGCTTGAAGCCGCGAGGCTCAATTCGCCGAAGTTTGGATTTCATCATTTCTAATTTGTACTTACTCAAATAGTTGTTCACTATACAGTCGACAACATTAGTACTCGCGCTCGTATACACAAAGGGGCTTGGTGTGGAATGAGCGGAATGAGCGATGTGCAAAGATTGTCAGGAGTTGTTGTTGTTGTCATGTCCGTCTATTAACATATGATTATGCTAAAGATGTCTGAAAACTTCTAAGCCAGGACAATAGCTCCGGAACTGGTAGCTTGTCGTGGCTGTCACCTAAAGGTATCGGCTTATCCCGAGGTTCGAGAATAAAGAGGTCGATACAGGTATGCATGATAGCCCCGGTGACAGCTGTGGCGGGACCGCGATGTTCGCGTTTTGCTAACGCGGTAAGATGTCGAATTCCCAGCGCCCAAAAACGCGCGGCGCTGTGGAGAGGCGTCGACTGCACTCCTCGAAAAACCGCGTGTTCCGCTCATTCCATAAGTGAGTCAGACAAATGCTGCTCATAATAAACCAGAGACGCTTCCAAACCGCGACACCAGCCTCTAAGTCCTCCGGGAGCATATGGTAAATCCGAAGACGCTGCTTGGACGGTATCTCCGGCGCGTGACGATTCACACTCCCGACGAACCAACGCTCTTCCCACGGCCTCCCAGCCCGTTCACCTGTCAATGGGTAATGAGTTGACCCAGCACGCGCGCTTGGGGCAGTCCCAAAGATGTGAGCCGGCGTTTCTTTGCAACCGTGACACGCCAATAACGCCCGGCAACTATTGTCCGCCGGACGGCGGCATGGTACAAGTTGAGTTGCTTGGTGGCTATACGGTAACACGTCCAGACCTGATGGTCGGAAAGGCCATTGTCATGCTTCAAACGTGTGCCGGGTCTTGGTTTGCGGCAGCCCGCTGCCACTGATCGAAGTCACAGACGGCCTCCAGACGCCGCACCAGCGGTGCAATGCGACTGCAAGAAGTCTTTTGTGAAACGTGAACGCCAGGCGTGAAATAGCTTTTCGTATAGCTAAGTTCGCGACCGACTCGGCGACGGCCCAAGGAAAGCCATGATGCGGGATGGGAGTAAAACACGACGCCGTGACGACGAAGCGTAGGGCCCAAACGGATCTGTCCTCGTCGAATTAGTAGATAACTCTGGTAGGTGAGTGGTGAAAACCAGCGAATTCCATCCGCACTCTGCTGCAGTTCAACAGGCTGGTCAGCGACTTCCAGTACCCTCTCGCCTCCCGACCACTCGACCTGTTGGACCGAGGCCCAGGTCCATTCAGTCGAAAGGTGGTGCATGGCGAAGAACCAGCTCAGGTTCGAGCTAATTCGCCCCAATGGGGAACGTAGGGGATGCCAGCAAGATTGCCGTCGCCCACCGACGGAGTTACGCGAGTGGTGAAAGATCGGGGTCAACGGCTTAATGCGAAAATAAATTCAGTTGGCCCTGTTCGCCGAATGTGCAGGTCGAGATGGGGCAGATGGCGATCCTGTCATAGGTAGCGGATTTTAACGAGAGGCCATTGCCGTCCTGGATCCAGGGTTATTACTCCAGCCTAGTGTCCCCCAAAAGGATGAATCGACACTGTTGAGGATCGAGGCAGGTAACCCAGCCGGAAAGGGTGATGATACGACAGACCCATTCTCCTCCTCCCACCAGCTACTGGCGCCGTGGAGGATGGGGTGGTAGTACGTTCGTACCGCTCGCTGAAATGTGGCTTGCTCTACCGTAGGGTGTGAAGCTGTCAAGTCGGTACCATGAATTTGGGGAGGTGCCCCGAAGATGAGCCAGCTGCCTGGTCCTGCAATGGAGAACAGACTCGAATTTGCGGCGGCCTTGATAAGCCCAGCACTCCAGGCTCCAAAATACTTGTCCTGAGCTTGTGTGACCACTGTAAAGGTGCTTGGTAGCTGGTTTTAATAGCCACCTCCAAAGACAACCCAACCCCCTGCCTTTTTGGGGGTGAAAGTAGTCCGGGTTAATCTTGGTGCTGGCTTCCGTTGAAGTATGAGCCCATAAAAATTGTTTGTACAGGTTGTGACAGCAAGTCGTGCCACTCAGGATATCGAAACCGCGCCGTGAAAGAAAGAGGGAGATGAGGAGTTGAGGATCAACACCCGATTATGGTCGCACCCTGAAGTGTCATTAGCCTCCGTTGAAGTTCCGGATACGAAGGCCAGTTGCAATTGTGTAAGGTCTCAGTCCTACTTGATAGCCCAGGTATCGCACTGCGATGTTGAAGGACAGCCCCCATATGGCTACTAAGCCCGATTAAGAAAATGATCTGATCTTGAGGGTTGGGCAACTAGCCCTGATAGGGCCCAAATTGAGAGAGAAGAGTATCGCGCTCTAGCTGACTGCCTTTCGAGAAAGATGTGATCATAAAATGAAAAACGTTTGGATGTGCAGGAAGGAAGCCCAGAAATCTGATTGTACCACCAATATTCACCAGACAGAAAAGAAAGGGGAGTGAGCCTGGATAAAAGAGAGATGAGAAGTTCCCATTTAAAAGGAAGTACCAGTATGTAGAGAGTTATAAGCTGAACATACCTTTCCGGAAACAAATTGGAAGAGTCATACAATCGCGATGAGTGTCATAAGCCTTGGGAAATCAGTAGGAGGTACTCGCTGTGTCGGCGGATGTAGTTGTATCGATGTTTTCGCAGTTGAGGAGATCATCAACACTAGTTTAGAATCTGGGTCGTGTACGAAGCCTTGCTGATAAATGACTTTTGGTAATAGCGTTGAGTCGTGTTGCAGCACTTTGCAAAGATCTGAGTGGTTTGGAGTGAGAAATCGGTCTGTAATCCATGATCCGCCAGTCTCCTTTTTCGAAGGGTATGATCAAAGCTTCGAGAAATGAAGGGGGGGATCAGCTCCAGCCAAAATTGATTGCTGAGTGAAGGGGGGGAAAGAAGTGCAGACGTATCCTTGTAAAAATCGTTGTTGAGCCCGTCCAGTCCCGCCGACTTATGTCGACTGAGCCCAGAAACGGCTGCAAGGACTTCCGCTTCCGAAAAATCAGCCAAGAGGCCCGGTTGTCGGCAGAAGCAAGACTCGGTCTGTGGGTAGATTGACAAAACGGCGAATGGCTGACGGCAAGTCCACTCTCTCCTCCTGGCAATGAACTTTGCCAAGGACTGTAGCCATTCGGAAATTTACCATTAGTCATATCGGTAAAGGGGTGGATGCAAATTGTTGTGATGTTTGATTGTTCCCAGTGCAACGCTTAAAAAAGAACTGGTCAGCCGTCTGCATTCTGCCAGTGCAATGTTTGCCTAATTCCTCCATATTGAGGAGATAAATGCGGGTCAGAGAGGTCGCCGAGCTCTGCCCTGAATCTTCCGACAAATCGCGCTCTGCGCTGTTTGACCCGCTTCCGGATGCGTGAACGCACTGTTGACACTCTGTGAAGCCCAAGTGAGTAAAACGCTCTGACCTATAGCCCTTCGTCCATTTCGGAGAGTCAACATCCCCAGGTTCGATGAAAACATATGTTAACCATGACGAACGAGGTTTGCAGGTCACGTAGGTGTAACAACCTCCTGATGCACTGATTGGATGCAGCGCTTCAACCACGCACCGACCTACACCTCAGCACATAAAACGATCGAATCAGGTCCCCATTCAAAGTGAAACAGAGGAGCAGTGCCCTCGTCATCCAGACCAAATTCACCCAAGCAGTGTCCAATGGGTCAGGGCAGTTTCGATTGATCGTAACTAGATGAAGAGATGGAGCAGTTAAAGGCCGCCATAATAGTGTTGAGCCAAATTCCAGCTAGAAAAGTAAAAAGTCTCCCGTTCACCTCGCAGTGTAGTGTAACATTGATCAAAATCCTCCAATGGAAATTGCATGGGGGTGACAGTTGTTCCAGGCCAAGTGTAAGAAGAGGGTAAAAGAAAACAGAGGCTAAGCAATAAGAAGAAGAGGATCAAGTGGACCCCATAACTCACGAACTCAGCTAGCCTTTATATAGTTCCTGAAACAAAGCGGAGATCTGAGCATAGCAGCGACAACCACCCTCCGAGGCTAGCCTTGAAGCCCCTCACGTTTTGAGAAATAAAATGTCCCCACGAGAAATGATCAAGAAGCAAGGAGAAGTCGTGAAGTTTGAGGCTGTAGGTAGTTCTCAAAAAAGGAATCGGCTGAAGAGAAATTCTGAAGTGCCCTTAGTACTGAACCTTGTCTGGGGCCAAAGGTAGTAAAATAGGAAGAAGTCAGTGATCGACATCCCGTCTGAGTAGTATTTGAGGATATTGCAAGTAAGAAGTGAATTGAGGGACTGGTTGCCAGTCCCGTCAGGAAAATCTCGTTTGAACACGATAACATAGGTGGTGACTCATTCGATCTGGGTCACACAATCGTAAAAGTCGTCCCCGCATAGTTAATCCTCGCAATTTCTCAATTGGAATTTCAATCAAGGAGAGAGAGAAAGCTATGAATCATTGGTGAGCAAACACTGGGAGTCTGTCACTCGTTAATTCTAGGAGCCGGATAATAAGACTGGCCACAGCGTCCACTGTAAAAAACTGTGTCGGACAAGTAAAGTACTTCGTCTGGAAAGACGAAGGCGCAATGATGTAGTAACAATTCCGGTCAAAGAGCCGTAGCCTCCACCCGTTGAGTTCCATATACTAGAGGATACGGTTGCTGCGACGGGCCATTGGCTCCCAGATAATCCAGAGCTCTGGCCATTCGTCCGATCGATTCGTCGTCCGGCGTCTAGTGAAGATTTCCGAAGGCGAAGAACCCGACCTTTTGGGGCCGATCGGAAAAGACCTGATCCGCAGACGCCGCCAGGGGGGGGGAGCGCCGTGGCCCCGTTTCCGCGCCGCAGAGGCCATCCCGCGTTCGCGAAGCTGCTCGAAGTAGAAGTTAAAGCCAATTGACAGAGGGTTGTGCCGAGGTTCGAGGACGGTCTCCAGGTGAAAGGAGATGAGTGGTCACGGAGGAAAGTTTGGTCTGAAGTGCTGAAGGCTTTTCTCTCATGACAACGTGTGGCTCTAGTGTCCCGAAGGAGTGGAGGATCCTGAGTGAATCGGCCCGTCCTGGGTATCGGTAAGGTTTAACGGATCGGCCACTCCCGCTAATGGAGAATGAAGTGGCTGCCGCCAAACCGCAAACTAAGGTAGACCTGACTCGCCCCGACTTTGGTAGCCTGCAGCTCGTCGATACAGCATAATAGAAAGGGGGTACTCTTTTACAAAACGCCGTCCCCGTAAGTATGAAAGGGGATATTGCGCAAGCACTGAGGGTGGCTTCTTCGCGTTGAAGAAAAATTCTCTCTGTAAAAACTGTGCATGCCAGTGTGTCACTGCCCCCAACAGTCCGTAGGATGGAAGTTCGCCCCGATGGGGTGGCCGCGAAGTCCGTCAAAAACAGGGAATTGAGAAGCCGACTCTGGGGTCATGACCACCACGGCCCACGTTCTAAGTGCCTGCACCCGCAAGTCGTGAGGGACCTGATCTTCCAAGTTCAAGAGTCCTGTACACGTGATACCTCGTTTAATGAAGCCGTGGAGCTCCTGGTCCTTGGTAGGGGCGGTCAAGGCAGATCAGCCACCGCTTGAGAAGAGCTATGCAAAATTGGCGCTGGAGTGTTTATTTCCGAAGTCCCAGAATACTACAAGTCGCCCATGTGGATGGGTTCCGCTAACGGCTTAGGATCCATGGGTATCGAGTGCATTGCCGATCGAGCAGCTTTAAAAGCTTTTGAAGTCAGAGTTCGTCGCTGTGGGTCAAGAGGGACCGCGATAATACCGCCGGGCCCCGAATACGCTGCTTGTTTGCCTGATCTCCGGCAGAGAAGGGGACAGCCTGCCGAAAAGAGGAGTGAGAGCCTCCAGTCCCGGCGCGGAGGCAGAGGGAATGCCTTCAAATGGGGAAGACGGACCTCCTCTGCCCTATATCCTCTGGAGAAGTGATAATCCGCTGCTAGTTAGAGGGGGGAAGGCTGAACTGGGGGCCAAGGCCGACGACCCCTCGAAGGGGCGTCTCATCCATGGCTGTTCGGGGGGGTTTTGGGGCCGGAGGAGGGGGCGCGTGCGGACATGAGTAGTATACACCGATTGGATAGGTATACCTGTTGGCTGGGGTCGGCGGCCGGCGGTGGACTGGAAGTGGCGACCAGTACCGCCGGAGTCACCGCAGCTGAGCGCTATCGGCTGATTGCTGCACAACCAGTGTCGCTGCGCCATTTGCCCATTTATCAGGGCTACTAAACGGTTTGGCCAGATCTTCAACAGCTAAAAGCTCGGCTTCGTGGACTCCAGCGCCGGCCCCGCAACTGCGCATCAGTAAACTGACACCTCGACGCGGGTGGCCTAGCGTACACATTGCAAACATTGGAGGCGAGGCCCACGTCGGATGCCGGACGATAATGGGGGTCCCAAACCAAAGCAGTCTGACTACTCCTTGGAGAAAGGTCGGGCAACCCGCCAGATGAAGGTGACTTTCCAGGCAGTGGAGTACTGAGTTCGGGGTGCAGGTATCCATATCCTCCAGCTCAAAATCCGTTGGTATCTTGAGCGGAGGTAGGCGCAATGCGCCCAATATCATCAAACCGGGTGAGATTATACAGCAAAATGGTGTACGCTGCCCGAGGGTGGCTGACCGCCCGTCTGGTCCCCGCTGATTCAACCAGACCGAGCCCCTGACCGGGTGATGAACATTCTCGAGCGTGTAGCCCTCCTGAAAAGGCACTACGAATCCTGTGCGCCTTAGCAATGGCTCGCGTAAAGAAATAGAAGTGGATTGAACGGGTAGAACGATTGTAGCTTATCGTCTTGGCCAACCCGAGGAAACGGTGAAGATCCGGCAGCAGACCCGCAAGATTTCCGCCGATTCAAAATCTTCTCCGTAATAGCGTGGGTGTCCGGCGTCAATTGGGATATACGACCATGTCTAAGTTGTAAGACTAACTGTCCCTCGACCTGCCTGAAAGTCCGACACAACCGAAGCCGCTCGTCGCTGTCGAAGAAGAATTGAGAAAATCAGGCAGCCGAGACAGGCAATAAGCCCTTCCGCAATCCCAATGATGATGCGCCATTCATCATCTGTACCTCGCGCAGACGGTGAGTACCTGTCAAGTTAAGGCGCGTTGCGCAAATGGCTCGGAGCGTGGTCGTCTCTTCCTCCGAAAATGTGCCGGATCAAACATAAAGTCATCGAAACGGGACGCTGCTGCTGTCGTACTGCAGGTGCAGAGACTGCCTGTCTGCACGACTTGAGACCACAGCCGCGGATTGGAGCCACAGCCCATTTCTGTCGGCTGGCCAGTGCGCAAGATTTCTTTGAAGCCCACTTCGTGACGAGGATCTCCTTACTGATCTGGTGGGCTAAAGGGTCAGTCGACGTAGCGGCCGGATGTCACAAAAAAATTGCTTAAACAAATCCAGAAATCACCAGCTCGGTACTTGTGAGCTTGGGATACCGTTTGCGTTCGGCCGGCAAGCGTCGAAGCTGACTGGAAGGGGGCAAATTCCAGCGCAAATAACTCCTGGATGGTCTGGCGCCAGACATCTAGGTACGGGGCCCGAAGAAGCCTTCATCGCGCGGTAAGGGCCTCAAACATGTCGCGCGGATGAACTGGGGGCGTGAAAGCCTGCGAAGGGACGAGGAGGACTCGAACCCTCCCCCGAAGGCGCCCGGTGGGTCCGTCTTGCCGCGGCGTTACTGCATCTGTCTTGCCGCTACGCAGCGGCTGGTCTGCCATGGTGAAGGAAGCATCCCTGCCAAGCCTGACTCCCTAGCCACTGAGGGGGTCGGCATCAGAGTCCGCGAGAGGAGAAGATACGGCGTGCCCTGGAACCCCTGTCCCGTGAGCAAAGATGGGCTGTACTGGAGCCCTGTCCCGTGAGCAGCAGATGCGGCGTGTGCTTGAGCCCTTGCCCCGTTTGCAGAGGATGAGGGGCTACCAGCGAGAGAGAAGGAGCCTTCTCCGAGGCCCCGCGTCCTCCGGTAAGTCGAGGGCCGGGCTAGAGTTTCCCAAGTCGTCCGGCTGGCCCCTTGGCAAAGCCGCGTCCCCCCCCCTGTCGGGAGGGGGGCATGGTGGCGGCTCCAGAGCCGTCGTTCGAGAAAAGCTGGCTAACGCCAGTTCGTGTACTGTTTATACTCCCCCACCCAGCACTGCAGATTGAAGAGTGGATTGTCAGGAGTTGTATTCACCCGTCGAGTGCGCTCTCCGATCTTGCACATCATCATAGAACAGAGAGAAACACCGATTATGGGAGGTATCGATTAATGGACAGGCGCCATCATCTGATTTACGCTCCATGGACCGCACGACTTCGATGACTGAGTGACTGTGAGGCGGGCCAGGCTCCGACGAATTGTGATATGTAGAAAGTATCGCACGTCGTTAATGCGATCAGTTGTGCTACAGTAATACACGCAACCGACTACATCGACAACGAGAGATCCGGCTTTGTAGACGACAACGATTGTCAGTGTACGTTTTCCTTCGTCTTCTTCTCCTTCTTCTGTTTCTTCTGTTTCTTAGAGCCTCATGCGTCCACCACCAGTTGCTACCATCTGTCAACGAGTCGTCCGTCTGCGAGGCCCCGTGTCGAAAAAACACGACACAGCCTCTAGGACCGAGTGTGTTCAGCAGACCTATTACGCAGCAGGACAGTCGGTCGAAGCCGACCTACAGCAGCTGATGCACGACCAGCTCGCACGTTGACTCTACTGCATCTAGAATCTGAACCGAGATTCCCGCGGCGCGTGAACAGCGGACGGGCCTGTCTGAGCATCCGAAAGGAGCTCAATGTTTACTTGGCTCGTACTGCGACCACTTGTCGCCTTACGACAGCGAGACAACGACAAACAGTGCACCGTCGACTCGTGACCTCGTCTTCACGAGGACCAGAGACCATGTATAAGCACTAAACAGTTGGACCATTACGACCAAGTCAGCGAACGAGATGTTGTCATTATGTCGTTAACCACTTCTGGATGCGGAAGTCACGCAACCGCATCGACTTTGCGCCATCAAGTTCCCGAATGTCAACCATTTGATTATCTCCTCCCTGCCCGTCCTCACACGCAACACTCCAAATCGACACCACCTGTCAAGTAGCACGCACGTGCTTCCCATCGGCCAATCGCTCGAAACAAAGAGCAGCCAACGGCACCACCTCGAAATGCCCTTCGGCGTATGTATGTAGCAAAAAGACCTCGAATCAACTTTATGGTAAAGTCGAGTAAGAGCAAGTGACAACAAGACGAAAAAACGAGCTCATCGACGTCACGCGTAACCTGCCTACCTGCTGTATCTTGAACAAAGGTCTGCATCTGTATCTGCTCCTGCTGATTCAGCGCCCTCAAACACTCATCGTCATCATTCGACTAACGAACCACATACATCCGTACATACGAGCATCCACACTCGAAAGCTCGAGCTCATCAATTGATCCATCGATCAATCGATCCATTCACGTTAGGTGCCGGAGCGAGGTAGTGGATAGAGACGACGCAATTTGTCGCCGTCGCCACGCGTCAATCGTCCGGTCATATCCGACGCCAGCAAAAGAAGATTCTCGACAACGTTGGTCTCTCCTCATTTTCGGCATGTCAGGTCGACAAGAGGGACCTTCACGTGCCGACCCAGTGACAGCCTGTACATCAGCTCGAAAGTCAGGCAACTCGTTCGGTTCGTCGCCTCGAAGAACCACGATTTCTGCTGCGGTGCCGTCTCTTTCAATGTCTCAAGAGATCTCCTCATCCCCGTGAGCTCATTTTCTTGTCGTTGTGGTGTTTCGTTGATGATGCTTTGATTGGTTGCTGTAGCATGAGGTGAAGGCGTTACGGATGGAAGCCAAGCTACTGGACGAGCAGTTTACAGCGCTCTGTGCCAAGTGGCAAGCGGCGCTGCCCGAACGGGAAGTACTGCTGGCAGCTTGCACGGCTGCCAAGCAGAAGACCGTTACGGGGCAAGTCGAGCAGCTCAATGCCCAGCTTAAGGACGAACTGCTGCAACAGCAGCTCTACTTTTCAGCGCTGCAGCAGAAACTCACGCAGGCGCCTGTGTGGTCGCACTCGGCCATGTGTCAAGAGCTTTTCGGTCGCCTGCACGGGTACTTGCACCTCGTGGGAGTGGATCTTGGGGATCATAAGAAGACCCTGCAAGCTCGATTTGAAGTCGCGGTGCGGTTCGCACCTGACCTCGTGGACACATTTACCTGTGAATTCGTGCCCCTTACGTTACCGAATTTGCCGTTTTCACGGACGAGCACAGCAGCGACGACGGTGCCAAAACCAGTGAATGCAGGGGGAAGACTGGACGTGGACAACGGATGTGGTACGCTCGTTTCGAACGTACTTGTGTGCAAAGCTCCAGACGATGTCTGCATCCCGCAGGTCTTTCAAACTCTGGTTGACAAACTTAATCGTACCTCAATCGAGCTCGAAAATTGCCTTGATGTGCTGTTTGAAGTCAAGGTAGACTATTCGATATCTTATGGGAGGTCCTGTGCTGTTGGCGATATACTAATGGGCTAAGTGTTTTCCGTTTACTTTTCTCCTTTCTATTTCTTCGCTGTTCTTGCAGAGTAAAGTCCAGGTCGGACCATCCACGTACTACGCTCGCGTGGAGAGGAAGGATGGCGAAATGCGCGGAGCTTGTGCGAACCAAGCGTGGACCAGCAAGCTCGTGAGTGACGACTTGGCCGTGATTGTGACAGATTTTGTGGACGAAGATGATAGTGAAGTTGCGGAAGCAGCTCGAAGGAAAGGTCAGGAAGGTCAGGCCGGAATCAAAGGTGTGCCAATAATGTCACTTATTTCTGAGTCGAGTCTTCGCACGGAAACGTGCATGGTGCTCACCATCGCACGTGTGATCGATCCTGTGAAACATGTTCCGATTGTGCTCTTGCGTCGACTGCGCGTGCATCGGTACAACTTGCCACCCGACTCGCCCGTGGTACATCGCGAACTGCGTAAGCTGCTTCCGTATTTCAACGGTGACTTCCACATGACGATGCTCAGTGATGCATACACCACCGTGAAGAAGGAAGGTCAATTTTCGGTCGTTGGTACAGCATGCGACCGTTCTAATACGAAGGACGTGAAGGAGCTGGAGAAGGATGAAGGAACGAACGGCAATGAAGATCAAGCATTACCAAATTCACGATGAGCTATCTGAAGGTAGAAAGGGTATAATGCTACCAGCATTTTTGAAGAACGTGGTTTTCTTGGTGTAGTTTGGAGATTCATATCTTGTAGAGGCTATTGCGACTAAGTTGAGGTGGTCACGAAAACGTCGGGTCTCGCTTGGCATTTAGCAAATATTTCTTAGCAAAGTCAACTGAGTTCGATTAGGCTTTACCTTAGGTCACAAATGATGCAGTGTTGCGTACACAGTGTGCTCATTGGTATTCGGACGGGAAAGAGCAAGCCACAACGCTGGAAACTTACTAGCCCGTAAGATCGGTCCTATTAAGCCGCAACGGTCTATCTAATGGAGAAACAAACAGATGGAATGTATTTCTTTGGCTTAAAAATCAGTTTGAGTTGCAAAACGCTTGCCCAGCCTTTCAACGTCTTCTCAAATCGGTAGCGAGCTTCCGACCTATGCAAACAAGGAGTGCAAGTTGTTCTACGCAAAATGAAGAATGTGAAGCATGTTACGAGCGTGGCATACACTGTGCGCAAATGTGCATCTTTGGAGAAGAAGGGAGCTGCATACCATATGATCGCCACAGTCTGCAGCACTACGCCTATTTCATGATCTACAAGACTTTGCACGCCGCTGTGCAGACGAACCCCCTTTTAGACTTCCGCACTCGTCGCCGAGTATCTATCTCTCATGCACTCACTGAAGATGCGCGTGCGTGTGTACAGACTCATATAAAGTGAATTCGAAGACACTTTTCGATGAAGATTGCTACAGTTTTTATCCTGCCTTGTATGGCGACAAATACTGGATATACGTTTCGAGACTATTTCGTGTGATAGCGCTCATTCAAAATTTGCTCACACAAATCTGTAAATTATGTCAATAATTCATTGATAAATCATTAGGGTTAAGAAATCAAGTGCCAATTTTTAGAACTTGGCAAATTAATAAAGGGAGTCTTTCAGCCACTAATCGTTTTTGGTATCACCACACACCTCTAAGATAGGGGAGCAAGCTCTGGAGCTCGCCCTTTGAAATCAGTAATTCAGTCTAAAGAACTGACGCATCACACTATAAAAATAGTAGTCAGTCGAGATGCTGTAAATTTCTATATTAGTGCAGTACAGCAACGCGATTCCCCTTTGCTTATGAGCGTCCAGCATCTGCTTTATGTGATCATAAGGACCTTTATTCGATTATGAGCCAATGGCAAGCGTGTGTCATAATAGTGACCTAGCCAAAGAGTGACTTCAGATGTTCCTGCAGACCTACGAGGAAAGGTTAGGCTAGATCGCACTTATACGTGTAAGGTGCACCTAGCCACGTTTTTTTAACACACACAGATCGACACAATTTTGAAGGTTCGGCATTCATCTTGCGCTCAGTCACTAGTAAATTCACTCTTCGGGTTCGTAATTTATCATACGACGTACTGTTAATATCGCCCAAACCCTTTAAAAGAGAATGAACATTTTCACACTCCTTTTCCTTAATACAACACTATATTCCAAACATAATATCCACACACCTATGCTAAACCAGGTAATACACCCTACTACTCTTTTAATCTCTAGATTAGAAGGTAACGTGATTTTATTTCTCATCTTCATTTCGCACCGTTTTCTAATCGACGTTTGCATTTCGGCATTTGTGAGCGCACCCAAGGGGTGATGTGAAAGTGATCTCGTTCTTTGTACTTAATTAGAAAGTGACGGTTTTATACTGGGATATGTAATTGCCCATTTAAGTGATATCGCAAAAGATTATCATGAGGTGGTGAAACCCTTTTATTATCGAGGTCAGCTCCGTGTAGTCCAAATAATTTGCAGTACTGTAACGGGGTAGCCCGTTACATGAAATTGACACCAAACGGTGTCAATTGGAATATTTTCCAGCATGACAATATTCTACCAATGTTATCCGAGATGGATCAAGTCGAAGGAATATTATCCCCTTTTGGATAATGTAACGGGGTGAATCGTTACATAACAATTTATAAGAAATTGTTAATAGAATATAACTATAAGAGTTAGATTCTCAGAATATTGTCATAAGGACAATATTCTGCAGCACTTACGAGTAGTTCCTAATTGGTTGATATAGGCCATTATATCAACCAACGAAGACGCGCCACGACAGACGCACGCAATGAGTGGTGAGCAGATAACTGATTTACACATTTGTATTTAGACATAGTTAGATGAAGATAAATAGTGATTTATTGCAGACATTAACTATACTAAATACAGTTCTACTTTTACTTTAACCAAGTACTCACTTCTTCTTACCGTCTTCCTCTGCACGTACGAGTGTACGTGAAGTTACGAGACACCGCCTTATTCTGTTATCAGAATAAGTAGCTTGTACTGTCACCAGTACAAGCTTCAGGGTGCCCCGTTACACCTGGTAGCACTACGTAGTCCGTCCAAGAACCACGTTCACATCTAACATGAATATGTTGGATGATGAAGATGACCAAAGCTTTCACGCTACGCGTGACGGCTACTCCCATTTGCGATGTCGAATGGGATGCGGTTGAACGAATGGGTTCGACCATGGGCATCCATGCTGTTAGCGTCATGCTAGAGGCTCTCAATAGAGATGCCCAACATGCTACTATCGCCAAGTTCATTCAAAATGAACTTGACGCAGAACGCGAGAAAGTAGCCTTGCTTCACCAACAAGGTTCTCAACAAGCAGAGTTGTTGAGAGAACAAGGTGCTCAACAGTTTGAACTGTTGAGACAGCAGCAGGCTGCTGCTGGCGGGTCGATGCACTCGCGTCGACCCGAGACCTTGAAGATTGACATCTCCAAGTATAGGGGAGTCGAAGAGGACTCCCTCTTGAGATGGTTCGTCGAATTGGATGACGCCATAAGGGCGCGTCACATCGACGACGGGGATATGCAAGTTGCATTTGCCCAATCAAATCTGTAAGGACGTGCCAAGACTTGGGCACTGGGGCTCAAGTTGCACGACCCATATGCGTTTGGGTCGTTGGAAGTCTTCAAGTCGCGGCTCAGACGAACGTTTGAACCGCCTAGAGCTGAGTTCAGGGCTCGAACCGAACTCTTGAAGCTCAAGCAGGGTAAGCGTGATGTGCACGCTTACGCTCAACATATACGACATCTTACGAGTTGTATAAGTTCCAATCCAGTGGATGAACACACGTTGGTTTCGGTGTTCATGCAGGGTCTTGCGGATGGTCCCGTCAAGACTCACCTGTTCCGGCTTGAACTAGATTCACTAGAACAAGCCATTTCCATTGCGGAGCAGGAAGACTTCAGTCTGAGACAGGCTCGCGCCAGCTCGACATCATATCGTCAACCGAGACGATATGACAGCGGAGGTCCAGAGCCGATGGAACTCTGTTATGTAGAGAGCGAGAAGGCTAGCTCTACAGACTACAAGAAGTTGCAGAGATGCAACAGATGTCAAAAGACAGGACACTACGCTTACGAGTGTAGTGCCTCTCATCCAGTGTCTCGCAACACTGGGCGTAATGACCGTCCACCCATGAGAAAGGGGCAGGGACGCGGGTCCGCAGTTGGTGCAAAGACGCAACAACGGGATGGACCGTCAAAAAACGGACAGGATCAGTAGGTGCGGAGCACCCTACTGGTCTAGCAACGTCAAGAGAATTTGTAGGCCTCTTGATGAAGGTTGCTCCCAACACACAAACGTTGTGCGTTGCTGCTCTAGGTAATGAGATCTCACTCATTACCTTGAAACTCGAAGTGACAAATAAGTCGTCCCTTCGAGCTCTAGTCGATTGTGGGGCGTCCAACAATTTTGTGCGACGCCAATCGCTAGAAGATGGTCACTTTGAATTCAGTGAATGTGACACACCTCCTACGAGGATGACGGTACGTCTTGCGACAGGCGCATCCGTAACCGTCATGAAGCGTATAGTGAAGATTCACTATACGCTAGAAGATACCCAATATGACGATGACTTTATCGTATTGGATTTGGATGACAAATTTGATGTCATCCTTGGAATACCGTGGCTCAGAAGGTACGAACCACGGGTAAACTGGCAACATCGGACAGTAACGATGCCTGCCGCTTGTTCATCAGATGGCCATCTGATGAACGTTTTGGAGCGTCCACAAGCGTGTGGATGTACTACGAGTGAGTGCGATGGCCTCACTTGTGGTACGGTCGTTAGTACGACTGCACAAAACCTTAGTGTACCAAACGGTTACACTTCGGAGCAAAGTTCCGGCGGCTGTGAGGAAACACAGGCTGCGCCGAAGGTCCACCACTCGAATAAGTCGGGTGGACCGGGACAAAGATGTATGCCTAGAGGGGAACATCTAGAAGAGAAACAATCGATCGCTCAGGTTAAGCGAAGCGATAATCCTAGATCGACTGGAGAGTCTTTCGTAGAGGATCTCGCTGTGGTTGCGCAACCCCAGCTAGAGAAAGTAAAGGGAATAAGTCCCAAGATTACAAATACGGCGGAAATAAGTTCCCCGAAACCCGCGGGAACAAGTCCCCGGGAAGCCGAAGGAATAAGTCCTTCGAAACCTGAGGGAATAAGTCCCCAGGAAATGACAGAGACATTGAATGTCATAGTCAATAACGGATCATGTGTAGGCGCTTATACACTTGATCTGATTGCGCCTCCGAAGTTAACTTCGGAGATCACTCAGTTTCCAACGCTCGAACATAAAAGGTTCTTGCGTGATCTGCGTAGTGGCAAAGTCAAGCAGATCTGCATACTCGTCGCTGACGACGAGTGTGTAACCGACATAGGGTCAGCAACAGTGTTTACTGAGAACTCTCTCGTTCTCAGTAGTTCATCTATGGACGAGAGTGTCCTAGATGAAAATACACGAATTGAGCAAAATGACTCCCAATCATGGGAATCGCTCAAGAAAAATCCTCTCTATGAAGATTTGGTTGAATTCAAGGATGTATTCCCTGAAACTGTTCCGTTCGAATTACCGAAGGATAAAGGTATTCGACACGAGGTCGAGCTTAAAACAGGCTCGAAGCAATGTGTCATGAAGCAGTGGCCACTGCCTCGTGAACAAGTACTTGCGATCGACAAGTTCTTTGCCGATCGTTTAGCAGCGGGCCATGTGAGTGAATCAACTTCCCCACATAGCTCTCCGACCTTCTGTGTGCGAAAAGCAACAGGAGGGTGGCGGATAGTGCACGCGTTCAACAAATTGAACGCTGCAACGGTACCGGCTCAGACGCCGATACCGAGGAAGGACGTAATCATTGATGGTATGTCAAAGAGTACCATCTTTTCGTCCATGGATTTGATGGATGGCTTCTATCAAATCCTAATGCGGGAACGGGATATACCCTATACCGCAGTTAGCACGCCTAGCGGCATGCTCTGGGAATGGCTAGTAATGCCACAAGGGCTCAGTAATGCCCCTGCCACGTTCAACAGATGTGTATCACATCTGTTGAGGCCAGTACGAGAGTTCGCGCCGAGTTATTTCGATGACGTATTCATCCATAGTCGAGCTATGGATGGAAAGTCGGACGTTGAGGTTCACAGGTACCACGTCCGACAAGTTCTTTCAATCATGCGAAAGCATCAATTGTATGCAAACCTCAAGAAGTGTATATTTGCAGCAAGCGAAATACTACTTCGTCGGTGCATCGTTGGTAAGAACGGTGTACGTCCTGATCCCGAAAAGATCAAGGCGATCACCGACTGGCCTGTGCCGGTCGATGTCAAAGGTCTTCAAAAATTCCTTGGGCTAGCGGCGTATTTGCATAAGTATTCACGCAATTACGCCGAGATGACTGTGCACCTCTCTCGTTTGTTAAAATAGGACGAGAGGTGGTTATGGAACGCTGAATGTCAACGCTCCTTTGAGGGTATCAAGCAGAGCTTGATACAATCCCCAGTCCTAGCAATAGCCGATCAGGACAGGCCATTTCATGTGGTCTGTGATGCCAGCGTTTTCGCAATCGGCTGTGCATTAATGCAGTACGATCTTGAAGGCGTTGAACGCGTCGTCTGCTATCAGTCGCGTCAGCTGCAACCAGCTGAGCGGAACTATCCAGTGCATGACAAGGAACTCCTTGCCATGAAGTATGCACTCGTGAATTTCAGAGTCTATCTCTTAGGAGATAGACCCTTCGTTGTTTACACTGACCATGCGTCATTACGCACGGCAGTGAACAGCCCGCACCTTTCACAACGAATGGCGCGGTGGTTGTCATTCTTTGCAGAATACAACTTTACGGTCGAGTACAAACCAGGACGACTTAACGTCGTCGCTGATGCACTCTCACGTCGTCCCGACTTTGAAACAGTCGCGAAACCCAACAGTGAGACAGTCACTGTTGCGGTTATGACGTCCTCTGTTCCATCTACAATGTTGTATGATGATGTGAGGCGGGCATACGCCCAAGATGGTGAGATAGTGAAGTTGTTGTCACATCTCTCCCAACCATCCCGAGAATCGTTGAAACGATTGTCGCCTGCGTATCGATCTGCATCAGATCGATACACTACTCGCAACGGTTTACTGTACTATACAGCCGTTTCTGGTGACACACCACGTGTTGTCATTCCAGATGATACTGATCTGCGTTTGCGGATCATGTTCGAGTATCACGATGCTCCTATAGGAGGACATCGTGGCCGAGAGAAAACATATCTCACGGTAAGTCGAGACTTTTACTGGCCCCGCCAGTATCAGTTTGTGCGAAAGTATGTTCGCGCATGCGAAGTCTGCCAACGAGTGAAGTCAAGTCCTTCACTGCGTGCACCTTTACAGCCTCTACCGGTTCCGGCTGAGTGCTGGGAATCCATCTCAATGGATTTCGTCTTCGGGTTACCCAAAGACGCACGCGGGAATACGGGTATTCTCGTATTTGTTGACAGATTCAGCAAAATGGTACACCTTGTGGCTGTACCAGAGACAATCACGGCAAGTGGCTGTGCTTGTGTCTTTATTGACACCATCTTCCGACTTCATGGGTTGCCCCGTGAACTCGTATCAGACAGAGATCCACGATTCACTGCTGATTTCTGGCGGTCCGTGTTCAAATCACTCGGAACGCGCTTGAAGATGTCAACATCTGATCATCCAGAGTCAGATGGTCAGACGGAACGTGCCAATCGTGTCCTTGAAGAGATACTTCGAGGATACGTACACTCCTTTAAGAGTTGGAGTGAGTTTTTGCCAATGGTAGAGTTTGCCATCAACAACTCGGTGCATGCGTCCACGACACATACACCGTTTTACGTGAATGGCTTACGCCATCCGCGTGTACCCACCTTACTAGAGTGTAACTCTGGTTTAAGGGGGGAGGGACTCGCGCGAGCAAAAACCGATTTGGTTCACGCTCATCACGCTCTGACGTAGAAGTCATTGCGTTTGATGCCGATATCGATAACATCGATATCGAAGAAGATGATGCCAGTGAGAGTGCGGAAGCCCTCACTGAAGACAATGATCCCAGCGAGAGTGCGGAAGCCCTCACTGAAGAAAAGGTTGTTGTTGCTGCAGTGTTCTCACAGCACACTGAAGCTAACGAGTCATCAGATGAGTTCATACTGGCTCGTGAAACGGTAGTCCGTTTTGTGCAAGACTCCATCGCCGAAGCGGTGGACAAGCAAAAGCAAAACGCTGACAAGAATGGAAGGGCAAACACTCTTTTATTTAACAAAGGTGACTTAGTCCTACTGTCTACGGTTAATCTACCAAAGCATGTAGTGACTAACTTGGGTAGCAGTAAACTACTACCCAAGTACATTGGCCCATTTCGTGTATTGCACCGCCTAGGCAATGCATACACGATCGAGTTACCACGTAAGATGCGAACGCATCCCACGTTTTACGTTGGTCGGCTTAAGCCGTACCATCAGTACGCTGCTTCTTCCGATGAAGAACGCCCTTGCGCTCAAGCATCTCGCAGAGAGCCTTGTGCTCCCGATGGTGGGCATCAACAAGGGTCTGAAGAGCAGTTATCTCAGCCCGAGACCGATCAACAATCCCACGAGCTACCCTTAGCTCGTCACGAAGAGATGTCAGAGATCTCTCGTTCTCGAGCTGAGCAAAGGCAAACTCAGCTCGATGCTTCAAGACAGTGTCCGCCAGTTGAAGACGCCTATTCCGCTCATGTTCGAGATCGCCGCGTAACCCTTGCGTTACGCGATCAAAGAAGCTCTCGGGAACACACGGATCCCCACGATTGTGTGGAGAGCGTCTTCCCTCCTCCTCCACCTCCATTAGAGGACTCTCGCGGTGGCCAGCGCTATCTGGTTGAGCAGCTGTTGAACCACCGCGACGTGAACGGACGTCGGACGAGTTATCTCGTCCGGTGGCGCGGCTATCCTCCGTCTTGGGATACTTGGGAGCCCCGCTCCCAACTGATGGTTGACGTACTGGGTCTGGTTGAGCAGTACGACGCGGCACATCCTGTGCCGCAGAAGGACCGCCAAAGAAAGTCTTCCCGGCACGGTCGTAAAGGGATTTCAGGTTGTCAATCCCTTCGTACATCTCACTAGAGATACGTACGCGCCACCACGGGCTATTAGGGAGGTAAGCCTCCTTAGGTGCTCGTGCAGAGTTGTTCACACAACATGGGCACGAGTCTCCCCAAGAGAGGCAGGGTAATCCTTTCTCCCTTGACAGACGATGCAGCTTGTAGCGTGCACCTGTCGGGGTTCGCTTTTCAAACTTTTCACGAGCTTTGATAAGTTTGTCGTTCCAAACGTCACGACCTACATCCTCAAGGTTATGGATGTAGGCGCTCCACGCTTGAAGTAGTGAGGGACCATCACGCTTGTGATTCCCACTGTACCATCGATGTCTAAAGAAAGCATCGATGATAAATTCATTCTCAGCGCGATAGTTTTTCGCGCTGGGGTCAAGGTGATGGATCCTTGACGAATGAACAACCGTGTTCGATAACGATCACTCGTCGTCGCCGACAAGTGATCCATGACAGATTTTGGAGGCATCCATGCCTTCTTTTCTGGAGCGAGACGCAAGACATTGCGGTCCCGCTCTTCTTGCGACATGCCGACAGAAGGACTGGCACCTCGTTGCGAAGTGGTGTCCATAGGAGAACCGACACCACTGTTAGCGCCCGAGTCTCGCGACCTCAAGCGCCTTCGCTTCGGCGATGGTTCATCTGATTCGTCAGATGAACCAAAGATGCTGCGACGCAAAGCATCGTCCATGCCACGCTTGGCAGGCGGCTTGGATTCAATTGCCGTCGATACGGATCCGTCATCCGTATCAGGAGAGTACGAGACACCGAGCTCGTACTCTGTGAAGACACGAGTGTCTTCATGACCAGCGCCTGCGTCACCAAGTGACACAGGCTGGGTCGCTTCAGCAACCGATGGGACATCAGTTGCTGTTGTTTCTGCTTCGGCGTCCGCACAGAGACGTGCAGACGCGCTCTCGGCGGCCTTGCTCGCGCATCTCATGGGCTTGTTAACCATGCGATGAAATGTTGGGAAGTGGACGCGGACCAACAAGTGCAAACCCTGTCCCAAATGATTTGGGACGAGTATCCATTTAGTCAATCAGTAACTAAAGTGACTGATGGTTAAGGGGGGGTGATGTAACGGGGTGAATCGTTACATAACAATTTATAAGAAATTGTTAATAGAATATAACTATAAGAGTTATGTTCTCAGAATATTGTCATAAGGACAAACATTCTGCAGCACTTACGAGTAGTTCCTAATTGATTGATATAGGCCATCATATCAATAACGAAGACGCGCCACGACAGACGCACGCAATGAGTGGTGAGCAGATAGTTGATATGCTCATTTGTATTTAGACATAGTTAGATGAGGATAAATAGTGATTTATTAACAGACATTAACTATACTAAATACAGTTCTACGTTTTACTCTAACCAAGTACTCGCTTCTTCCTACCGTCTTCCTCTGCACGTACGAGTGTACGTGAAGTTACGAGGCACCGCCTTATTCTGTTATCAGAATAAGTAGCTTGTACTGTCACCAGTACAAGCTTCAGGGTGCCCCGTTACAGATAATATTCATGCGCTGTTCCAAGAAGGGCTGATACAAGACATGTCAATCATAGATTGCCATCAATCGCTGCTAGACGCGCGCAATGAGTGGTGAGTAGGTTGTCGTCAGATGACGACGTAGTGTAGTATAGTTAGATAAAGATTAAGTTATATTGATAGCTTAACTATGTTAAATACAGTTCTCTTTTTACCTTTACTTGACCGAGTCGTTCAAGTAGATTAGCTTCCTCTGCACGTACTAGTGTACGTGAAGTTTTGCGGTACACCAAACAAAGGGTGCCCCTTTACAATGCAGCATCGTGATACTTCCAGTTTGACAGTCAAATTGCACGACCGCTACTACTTCGCTGACTGCAGCTCTTGCTCGTGGATAGTGTGGTTGAGCAAGCAAGGCGACCGTTAATCTTTTTCTGATATGTGTTTAATTTTTGTGACATATACATGCTACCGGCTCGTCCAATGTCGATTGAAAAGCACTTGGCCGTGGCAACTGATGCAAATACAATTGATAGTGCTAGCGCATCGTCGTCAACAGGAGACACATTAGCTGTACTTTGTAACGATAAGTACCGTGTGGTGTTGTAGCGCAAGCATCCGGTTGAGCTGGTAGATTGTTGCGTTATGCAATTGCAAACGGAGGCGCATGTATGGCTAACACTAGTTTTAAGAATAATGAATGGTAATGAAGTATACAAAAGTTGTCTCGATTCTGTGGTTCTACTTCCTGAAATCAGGATTTCATTAAACACAGAATGTGGCTTGCAATGCTATCTCGCCGCTTCTTCTGCGATGACTATTCCCAACAAAACTACACAACTAGGCATTAAGCTACCAGTTCTATACTACGCATATCATTGCAACGACCTCTTTCCGTCGAGATATAAACGGACTTCTTTTCGCACGATGGGCGGCTCTTACATTGGTCTATACTTGCGAGAAGCCTGTTTTCGGTACGCAGCAATATTCAGATTAGTCCGTCATTTCCATCGCCGCATTCTCATCGCTGAGCGAGCAACGCGACAGAAGACAACCCTTCCAAGCGCGACTGTGTGGCATCGTCACTGTTTTAGCATAGGCGATAGTAAAGTCATGGTATGTTTGCGTGGTCAATGTTTTCGAAAGGTGGTGGAGAAGAACCGGTCAGCCTTCTTACTTACTAGCGATGTGCTAGCCATAGGTGTGCGCGGCATACTGCATAATCGTTACAAGGATTACCGTGACAATTGGAATCATCCACGTACAGACGGTGTGAAGTCCAATTTGATGGCCTTGTCGGCTTATTTTATCAGCGCTTGTCGAAGTTTAGCGTGACCTTACGCTGTCGTGATTGTAGTATTATCTAAAATATCGAAATAGAGGATCACATGAGTCGAGAAAAGCATTTGATGCAGGAGTAACAAGCCCTAGAGTACAGTAATAGTTCGCAAAAGTTGGAGTGAACACTTAAGGGCTTGGTCAGCAACTACTGTACACACGATTATCCAAGAGGTTTAATGACTCTACGCGTTTCAGCATTTTCTACGGCATCACCGGGCAACTCACCAATTCCGTTATTCCTCCATGCGCGCTAGTTTTTACGCAGTCACGTCCGCGACATGCTTTTTGATGTGAGACAAATAGCATTCTCCACAATACGTCAAATTGCATGGAATAGTTGCTGTGTCCACTACTACGGACTCGTTCAAACGAGTAATTTGCATACACCTAGAAGTGTATCAGCATGTTACACCTTCCATCCAGCGCTATCTCATTCACAAGTTATCAATGATCGTGGTGGAGTATGTGTAGTCTGACACATCGAGAGCTTGGCTACGTCCACCGCAATCCTGGTTAGCATGCAGCGGTCAGAGTGACAAAGGTAAGGTCGTTAAACGTGCGGTCGTCCTTTTCCAGTCAGAGCCTAAAGTGTGGCTTGTCATCACAATAAGGCACTGCATCTTCATGCTGGCATCCAGCTCTTCACTTCAGTCTTGGATGATAGTTGCGTTCACGTGCACGATCTCTGACTGCAGCAAGCAGGTATTCAAACAAATCAATCGTTCAGCATTGGCTAGTTGTATACATCGCATTCGTACCGATCGGTACTACCGATGCGATCGTTCAGTCAAGGGATCTATCCGAGCAACACACCAGCAGATAACGCTTAACCCGCCGATGCTCTTGCAGTCTCCTAACAAGTACAAGTTTATACCACCATTTTATAAATTGTTAAGCGAAAAGACCGACGTCGACTTTACTTGCGACCAAGTGAGTTCGACCACCGTGAAGTACCTTGCCATTTGCTTGAAGAATCACACTAGCTGCTCCACTTGCTACTCACGCCGCTTGCTAGACCTAGCGTACAACAGAATATCTGGAGACTTTGGGGCAAAACGATATTAAACGAGTCAGAATCGATGCGCGAACGAGACAAACATGAAAAAGAACAGTGGTCACCGATCTATATTATGACGCTGACTGTTGCAATCCCCATTATGTCAAGTGAGGAGGTATTTCACGCCTTCTTGCCTGTCCTAGATACTTTGCGTATTCGCGGACAGTAACAACCACCGTGTCTCTGACCAATTCATCACTTTTGTGGCAGGCGCTTTCGAGCATCCTTCCAAGGTCTTTGGCGGATATATTGTTTTTATAAAGGATTAAAAAAAAAATAGCCGTCACGTCTGAAATCCTGGCTGCGGAGTTTCAACATCGCCGAGTCAACATCTTGATCGAAGCGACTTAAGCCCATTTTCAAGAGCGCCGCCTGGTCGTCTTTTGATTGTTGCTCAATTCGAGCTTTCTGTGCGGCTGCCGCTTTGTTAGCTCTTGCCTGCTTCGCTGCAGCGTATGCAGCCGTCCTTGGAATGAATGACTTCACTTTTGTGGTGAGTGAATTGATCAGCTGGCTGAAGCCAGCCGAGTTTAGCGCTCGCAGTGATCGGGCGTCTTTACGTGCATTAACATCAGTAGAAGGAGCCGAACGAAAGGACGAGTTCTCTGGCGTCGCAGCGATTGAAACCACGTCACTGGAACAAAAAAGCAGCAGAACCACAATCAAGAGCAGGTTGACAGACAAATTCATAAGGGTTAAAGCGGCTTTGAGCGAAAGGTGAGGTCTTTGAGGCGAAATAGAGAGTGAGAGCTCCATACTATAGTCTGAAACAAGTATTCGTTCAGCATCCTGGAGGTTTTGAGTCTATCCATCAGATGGATGGGATAGAAAACTACTGGACTCTTACAGCTGCTCGGGCGTCGATTTTTGTGGCTCTTACGTGCCGTGCCTTTGTAGACCCTTTACTACAGTACGTGAGATCTCTGTCGATTTGCTCAAAAATCATCTGGCATTACTTCGAACGTGGCAACGTTTCTTGTCGTGGTAATGACCTTAGCGTAGAAAGTTGCATGCTTTCTCGACAAGAGGGGCAGACCCACAAATCTATGCAGAGGGAGCGTACTTGGCTGTAAAGCTACAGCTTTTTCTTTGTCCTTAAACAATCTGGAAAGCTCCGGTTTCTGCTTGTGCTGTCCACTATATCGTATCGTCGTCCGCTTACGCTTGTTGCAGCTACTAGCGTTAATTTTGATTGTAGTTTAATGCTTCGAGAATAACCGTTTCATGTTTGGAAATACATCAACTGATACGTGCTTAACACTACGAAATAGACCGTAAGATGACAGCAGGGAGCATTCGTACTGTGAGATATTAAAGCTCAAACCGCTTCGCTTTACCTTATTCGCATTATAGTGACGCAAGTTCATAATTTTCGTCTGTATTTGAAACTTGAAAAAGACAGCAGGACTTACTTCTTTCTCGTATTGTGTCTATATTGGCCAGCGGACCATTTCGACATGTATAGACGATGGCGACATTATATTTCGGATAAACTTGCGTGCGTCAAGCCACGCTAAAAACGCTGCGATTATACTATACACACCAGATGGACTCACGCACGTGGGACGGCACCGGTAGATAGCGTGTCATCGTACCAATATTGCGCTAAAAGCGAAAATCTTGTACGACTGAGGGGGCGGGGACAAGAACTGAAATCGTTATACATTTCTTGCTCGCTACGGTGAGGCCGCTCAGAAAACTGAGGCACATTACTTAGCTCGATGTTGTGACGTTGCGTACTACAACTGACGCGTTCATTGTTTGCCTGTACCGTTTGCTCGCGCAGCTATACTGAGGCGGCTAGCCTCGCTAAATATTGTGTGGGCGTGGCAGCGCTAATTATTCGGGATTTAATCGCCCAGTGGCTGCTCACTGACTCGAAGACACAAGTCTATATAGACGAGCATGTCTGCTGCGATGTTGTTGAGCGAAGAGCTTCCGCATTACCATGAAAATTGAAAAGACGACTTAAACCTCGTATTTACTTCATCACTATTTTAGCTCATTGTATCTACTGTTCGGTCTTGGTCGCGCTGGATGACGTGTGCTGAGCCCACAATTTTTTCCTTTTGCCTATTCTAAATTCAATACAATGTCGAAATGGAAACTATCTTCAGACGTTCACGGCTGGTACGATGTTCCTTCTGTAACGGGGCACCGGAGAAAATACACTTGACAACCAGTGTGGAGCTACTCTTACCGACAGCAGAATGTGATGCCTCGCCACGTCTGTAAACTACGTAGAAGAAGAAATCGCAACTAGGAACTGACTAGTTGCTGGCATAAGTAAAACTGAATTATATTTAATCAAGTCCTAATCATTTATTTATGTTCTGTTCCTAGTGCTATCATGTTTATCTACAAAAGTTATACTAAAGTATTCTTCACTACTAAGCGTGTGCATCGATCGTCGATAGATTTGCCAAGAATGGCTGATATCATGACCCATATAAGCCCAATCTGTGGATGTTTATGAATATAACCCCTTATGGTTAAATCCACGAACATTATAAACCTTTATGATTAAATTCTAATCAAAAAGTATCGAGGGTGAACTACATGTAACAGGCTCACCACGTTGCAATACCCCCCACCTAAAATAAAAGTCTCTCAATCACCATCATTAAATGTGGTCATCGTTGGACGACATCAGAGACAGGAACATTTGTGTTCGTTCGTTCTGTTTAATTTTAAGTCTTTATCGCATGATGAGCATGCTTATGCAACGCACGGCGATAGCTTTTAATAGGCAGTCGCGCTTGTCAACGCAGCTTTTGTAGACGTCGCCCAGACTCTCGCGGCCGAAGATGCTTCGTCCGCTGCTTTTGTAGCTTTTTCTGCAGCATCAGTTGATCCAGATGCTCGTGGTGAGTCATCACGTGCAAATGATGATGGCTCCCGAGTGGAGCTTATATTTAGGAGGCTTGTACACTCGGTCCAGATCGATGAAGGTACCTAGTTTGCCTGAGTCTAAAAAAGCAGCCGAAAATTAGTGTGCGAGTAGGACTTGAGCGGTTAGTTAGACTCATGGTCACTACAAGAGTAGGTTTAGCTTAAAGGATGAGCATGCTGACTACTCCACCGCGCCTGCTACTGCGCATTCGTATTCTAGCAAATGCGGTGATGACTTTCACCGTTATGATGACGATTTTGGTGATTCCTGAACTTCCGCTGGTTCCAGACAGGTGGCTATAAACGTCAATATGTTGCGCCTTTTACCTGAACTCAAGCCTTCGGTATTACTATAAAGAAAATCGAAATTTTTGTCAGGCGAGACAAGTCTCGCATCAAATTTATTAATTCGATGCGAGGCTATTGCACGGCCTCGATAGCAGCGCCAGCAAATTTCGCGCCGAAGAAGAACGCTATCCGGGTGCTTTTCTGAATCATCGCTAATACAATGGCAACACTAAGCGAGACAAAATCTCGTTGCAGCAGGCGTAAACGCCTTTATACTTAATGTGCAGCACATTAGGCGCGAAGTATAGCAGTAAAAGCTTAATCCAGCACGTGTTAGGCTTGAGAAATGATCTTTGAAGCTGTTGCAAAACGAGGTTGCACTATCTGTCTCGTGAAGCAGAAATCACATGCCTAGCTTGAGGCGACTCATGTCCGCATTGTTTTGCTAAACGTAACGCATTAATAGGGATGCATTCTCCCTTTCTTCGCCTTATTGTTGGGCGCACCTATCTTCTGAGATGTACGATGCGATTTTTGCTTTTGCAATCGCTCTACCATCGCCAAGGGGTTTTCTTTCCGATGGCTCTTCCGAGGTTTTAGATGTGTCTCGTCGTTCTGCTGGAAGTGACCCTAAACATCAATCATAAGCTGGGCGCGAAGCTCCAGCTGTCGCGTGACCGTGGATATCCGCGCCAGATAGCAAAATAACTTATTCGCTGCCCCTTCACATCGCCGGGATTTAAGATGCGCTCAATCTTAAAGCATTAACCGCCTTACAAGTCCATTAGTGCCTGTCGTGGAGGCTGGAGTATCAACTCCGAATCGCTATTGTAGTTAACGGTGGAGCTTAGGCGTCTCCAGCATCGCTTTATAGATATGTGTAATCGAATCGAACGAGATAGGCAGAAGCGTCTTCTTTGGCGGTGTGATTGCAACGCATCCACCTTTATCGATCAGACGGCCGGTCGGAGTCTACGTTCTACCAATAAAAAACCAAGCGGAAGTGTCAATCCTATCGCGACATGTTGGCTGACATTTGTCGCCAGCATGCAGCACTACCGAGCCATATTAAGAAACCGGCTCGGGTCCAAAATGATCGTTAGGGGGCTCCTGAGCGTGGCATTAGTATTTTCTCGGGCTAGAGATCTCGTGCTGAAGGTACGGGCGGTGAGGAGCGACATGATACGTAGTATGCGTACGCAATCCGAGAGGCAACTGGATAGTGTACGCATTGACACTTTGATGTAGTTCATGAAACGGGCCGATGCACGTGTGTAGTAGTTTACTAACACCCTCATTTATAAAAGCTTGCTAGGGTAGATTTACCGTAGATAGTAGAGCTAAGTCCCTGACATTAGATAGAATGAACTTGGCTCTTTTTTGTTTGTCAGTGTTCCGTTTCTTGTGGTTTACTGCGTTAGAGATTAATTATCTAGCATGAAACGAACCACTGCTTCTCGTGCCAGCGGGAAAACTTCTGCTGACTCACTTTGGTTTGTTGCAGCGCACCTTGTACGCACTGCCAAGAGATTATCTTTTTGTTTAGCGAAGATGTTCTTATCCTCGCTTATGTAGTCGTTGGAGATCCTTTGATTCACCAGCTTCGTCATCACTATCCGCTTCGATGTCGATTCGAACGACATCGGCAACATTCGCGTCGTCGAGTATCTCGACACGTGTTGATCAAAAGTCAGAACGATTTTCGCTAGAGCGAATCTCCTTTAAATCGTAGTCAACATTTTAATAGGTAGGTAGGCGTGGATGGCGTTAACCGTTCTCCAAATATGGTAAATGCGTTGTCGACGCATGCACGGAGTTGTTGATAGCAAACTTAACTATCGGCAAAAAATCGCTTTACTCTGTGTAAGATTGTAAGTAATCTCTTTGCTTTTCTTCGAGTACGCGGTTAAAGCTCTCTGTCTGACCGTCAGATTAAGCATGATCAGATGTGAACATATACATCCTTTATTCAAGTTATCGGTAGACAAATTGCCAAAATGCAGCCGTGAACTGAGGATCTACATCAGCGACTAGTTTGATCGAATACGTGGAATCAAAATACCGTGTCGATAAGACAAGGGAACATTAATGTGATGCGAATGACTCATTAATTGTTTAGAATCTGCCAATTTGATGAATCGGTCTACGAACACAAAAATGTCATTATTCTTGTGAGCTCCTGCAAAAAATACGAAGATGTTATCATTGCGACAAACTACCTGCACTCTGCCGGATTAAATAGAGGCTGTAGTGACGCACATGATGAAGACCTGGGCTTCATTCGTTAGTACACCTCGCAAGCACGAATGTACTTGCGCACACTAACGGGGCCAGTGAAATGCGCGACTCACCGAAATATAAGTCTTCTCACGCCAACAATGCTGTCTGTATGGCGCATCATGAAACTTATACGTGATGCACAGGCGAAAATTGTTATTGTTAGTGAGGACGGCAGCACGAGGTGATTCGACGGCACCGGCTGCATTGTACAGCAAACCGTTGCGTGTAGCATATAGATCTGCTGAAGATCGATACAAGGCCATTAAGTCTTTGGATAATGTACAAGATGGAGTCAACAAAAGACCCTTAGTCGCAGAAGAGCCTGATCTTCTGAGAAGGCTGTTTTTTTATCTTTAAGTGATTTTGAAGACGGAACACTACTGACTAGTAGTACAACTGTACTATTAATTACACTATCAAAATGCGCAGCCAACTTTTAATCGGATTGTCGCGACAATGCTTCCGTGACGACATTAAGCCGTCCGGGCCTGTGCTTCACTAAGAATTTGTACTCAGCAAAGAAGAAAAGCCATCTCGCCATTTTTTAAGAGATGTGGGTTGTTTACGGCCATGGGTAATGACACATAATCCGTATAGACTACAAACGGCCTACCTCCAGGGGAAAAAGGCAAATCTTTGGCAGAGCATACTTCATGTCAAGGAGTCCTGCTCATGGGCAGGGGTAATTACGCTCAGCTGCTTGCAGATGACGCGATTAAAAATAGACGACGTGCTCTACGCCGTCTTAAACGTACAACATTTACGCGCATCCTATTTCAAAGTTGCCGGCGTCATAAACCACACGGGTGGGTTTTATAATATCGGTCTGCAATCGTCAAGATAGGCGATTGAATCAATCTCTGCTTGATACCTCCTAAGAAACGCTTACAATTAGTGTCTAATGACCACTTCTCATTTTATAAAAGACGAGAGATGTGAACAGTCATTTCACCGTAATTGCTCGAGGCCTTGTGTAAGTGCGCTATTGAACTAAGGGGTCTCCGAAATACCTTAGCGTCTACTGGCACAGGTCAGTCGATGATCGCCTTGATCTTTTAAATATCAAGGCGTACGCCGTGGTAACTCAAGATGCACTCAAGCAGCAGTAATTTGCTAGCAGCAAATTTAAAATTCTTAAGGTTGTCCTAAAGCTTATGGTTGCACGTTAGTGCAAGAATTGGACCAATGTGTGTCCTACGAACTTCTACATCCGTTTTATAGCCCATAGACCAGTTATGATTAAAAACACATCGTCAAAATAACTCGGCGCAAATCTCATTCCAGTATTAATAAAGTTGTGACACATATACTGTTTGCGGCATGGGCGTTGCCACGACCTTTTCGCATCAACATCCTTCTGCAGAACATACCGTTCGGGGTGATTACTGCTGTTTACAGGATACCTTGTTCTCAAATCAGAATCTGATGGTAGCCATCCATCAAATTTATAAATGAAAAACAGTGCTCTTTACTTTTACATTAAAAATCACTTCCTGACTCGGTATCGGTGTGAAAGCAGGTGCCGTAGCATCATTCAAATAGTTGAATGCGTGCACTATTCACCGTCCTCATGTGGCATTTTGAACGAAAAAGTTCGGAGAGCTGTGAGGGGAAGTTGAATCCTTCACATGAACCGCAGCTAGAAGATCGAAAAAACCTAGTCGATCGCGTACTTGTTCAAGAGACAGTGACCATTGCTTCATGATACAAAAATTTTAGCCCGGTTTGAGCTCGGTTATATGTTGAGTGAATTTATCCTTAGGCAACTCGCGCGGCACGAATACAAAAAAATGTTCTTGAATCGATCCAATACTTGTATTAATTATGTGCCTGTAGCGACTCCTAATATCGATCCTTGTATCGCTCAATCCAAGTCTTCTCATTGAGGACACAATCTTCAATCGATGAGCTGCTGAACGCCCGTTCGTTATCGGCACATGCAACTACCGACCGAATGTTTGTCACTTACTCGTCCTCTGTGACGAGAACAAAGATCTGCTTTACTTTCCCACTACGTAGATCGCGCAAGAACTGTTTTGTTTCTAGCATCGAAAATTGTGTGATCTCCAAAGTCAACTTAGAGGGCGCAATCAGAATAATTGTTAAAGCGCCTAAACTTGATCATTCATTAGCCAAGACGTTTAATGTCTCGTTTTCTTCCTGGGTTCCTTTTTCACAGGATACTGGCCATTTTTTTCCTCCGGTTGATACATTATGTTTACCTCGTCGATGACTGCTCTATAAATTACTTTCTCAAGTACGTGGAAAAAAGTCCCCCGAATTCTTCTAGCTGTGGTTGCGCTCCCACAGCTGGTTCCTATACGATCGACTCTCTAGCCGATCAAGAATAGTCCTGTTGTCTTTTTAGGGCAATTGGATAGCTCTAAGTTGGATATCGCTCGCTATACGTACACCCATGTCCCGATATAATAGGCTTGGAATAAGGGTGGACCTTCGGCGTTTCCTATGCCGCACAGCCGCCGGAAGCTTTTTCCACAGTATGATTACTTGTCACACGATAATCTTGTGCAGTCGTTCTAAGGACTGCACGGCAAGTGAGGCTATCGCACCCTCTGGCAGTACATTTACATGATTGTGAATGCTCAGAGACGTTTATCAATGGCCATGTGTTCAACAATTTTCAGGCGTCTTCAAGGTATGATGCTGCCAGATGACCCTTGGATTGCACCTTTGCGCCACAATAACCCTAGAATGACAACAAATTTATATCCATATTAAACAAAGACGAATCCATCATCAAATTGTGAATTTTTTAAAGTGTAGTCGAATCTACTACACGTTTATTATATGTTACAGATACGCCTGTTGCAAGGCGCACAGTCATTATCGGAGAAATGATGTTGCGAATTATGAATTAAGTTTTACGATCCTTAAGCGAATGGAGAAGAACAAACGTTTTTGACACCACACGGACAACTAGGGCTCGAAGTGGATAACCTTTTGTCACATTTAAGCCCAAAGTGACAAAGGTTATCTCGAAACCAAGGGGAGAGATACTCAATGATTGTGAGTCTGGAGCAAAATGCATCCATAAATTTGCAAATTCTATTGAGGTAGCTGGATCAGTAGATTTCTCCTACCCTACTGAACCCAACCTTTTTGACGGTCCGCCACGCGGTTGTGGCTTCACAACAGCGTCGGACCCGTGTCCGTTTCCCCTCTTGGCAGACTGTCTAATTCTTCGCTCAGTGTTAAAATAATTATGGCCTTAATTACTACATTTATAGGCGCAGTGTTTTAGTTTCCAACAGCAACTGCACTTTTTCAACCATTTAATAAATGAAGTAATTCCTTCTGCACAGCAATTGTGCTCGCTTCCTCAAGCTTTTTCAAAACGGTTTAAAAATGTTTTTCATCACAGAACCATCTATAAGGCCCTGTTAGAGCATTGTAATCAACACAAAGTCACTTACAGGATTGGCCACCACGCAACTTGCAAGATTTCTAAGGCGCTGAGTGTAAGCGAGAACGTCACGCTTACCTCGTTATATCTTATGAATACATACAAAATTCCTGAAACAGATCTTATCAGCTCAAACATTCGAATGACAAAAGTTGTTAAGACCAAAACAAATTTCAAACGTTTTAACTGTGTAATTGGAGATTCAAGATCCAAGTTCTGGCACGACCCGAAAATTCAATTTGGCAGATGCAAAACGTAATGATTCTCTATCCTTGTTTCTAGCCATAATGGCACTGTCCACTTAAAGGAACTATCTCAATAGGGAATATCTCAAGACTCCCCGGTATTTCAAGACTATTTACTTATAGTCTCGCGTCGACGCTGAAAAAGCAGACTGATACTGTTGCTGTCTTAGGAGCTCATTCTCCTGGTGACCTTGCTGATACAGCTGGTTTACTTCAGCTTGTGACGTGTCAAGTATTGTAGCAAGAATATGGCGATCACGAAATGCTGGTGGTTCCTATCCCTTAGGGATAGCACAGACCAGACAGAATATTCGTCAACGGTCAAAAATTTTCGATCGATCAACCATATTCGACATCACTCAAACATGAGTAATTTATGCAAGTGCTTTGGAAGGTGTCGTCCCTTTCTTTGTCCAACAATTAATAATGAACGGGTTTTGTGTTCTTTAACGGACTACTAGAGTACTACTAGGTGTAACGGGGCAACGGTGCAATACAATAAATTACTACTGTGCAGCTACTATCACCGATAGCAGCATTAGTGGTGCCTAGCTACCTCAGTTATCCCGAGAGAGTAAGGGAAAGCAGCTTTAAACTAACTAGTCACTACTAAAAGTAAAACTGTTTGAAATTTTATTTAGTTTCAATCATCAACCAATGTTTTTTTTCCAATCTGAAATGTGATTATCTGCAAAAAGAAAGCTGAAGTCTTAAAAACTCATTGCGCACGGCCAACGTTAATTTGACAGCTAGAGCTGGCTAATTTGAGTCATCACAGCAACCAATAGGTAAGTGTGCTAAATATTACCTCTTTTGGTAATACTAACGAACACTGTAAACCTTTACAATATTTTTCAAGTAGCAAATATGTTGGGTTAATTACGTGTAACATGCTCACCCCGATACAGTTGGTGTGTTATTTCGACGCTTGAGACGGTCATTCAGTCGGCTAGGTAATTACACGGTTTTACAGTTCCGGGCGAACCTTCGTCTGGATTTAGCCGACGGAACATGACGTCTTCCAGACGAGGTCCGAATTGTTTTGGCAGGACGAAAGCCACCTTATCGATCAATGATATAGGAGTCCAACCTGAGTTATTTATATGCGGTCCTTTCGGCGGGAAAATAGACGGTACTGGGGTTAGTTCACTTATGGCTAAAGTTTGGGTGACGCGAGACGTGTCGTGGGTGCCGACAGATATTTTAAGCTGGCTAGATCAAGTGCTTACAGCTACAAACCTCAATGATCGTGATATGATTCTAGGCCATGAAGCTTCATTAAAGATGTGGTCAGCGTCTGACATACTACCTCGATCACCGGGATCTGATTTGGATCGATCATGGCGGTATACTGAATATGTGAAGTAAGCGTTTAAAGCAACTACGTATGAGAGAAAATAGATGTAAATGTTAAGCAGGATCGCTGTTGGATCACTTATGTGTGAAATGCCCACTCGATATCTATCCCGCCTTAACGAAATTGGCAGTGGGGGATACAAAATTATCGGGGAAGTATGTCGCGATTCGGCCAAGTAACGACTAGTGTAAGCAAACGATAAGACCAAAGCACGGGCGGAAGCCACTAACCAAGGAAGAATCAATGATCAACAGGATCACGTGATGTGTTCTATTCAATCAAGAATTTTGCAAATGCCGATCGAGGACTAGAGTTACCTAGTGGAACAATAGAAGACAAGGAGATAATTCCGATGGGAGAAATCAGACACGTATCGGATATGTTACAAAAAACGATCCAGTCATCAGCTAGGCGCAATCTTGATCAAAGATAGTAAGTTACAAGAACAGGCTGATTGGTTGGTCGAAACCACGTACCAGTGAGGATCGACACACCTACGGAAGGGAAAATCCAGTGAGATTATCAGAGGTGATCGACGCATTTGAAACTAGTAGTAAGATTGATCGAGTTGAAAAACGACCGACACAGCCGGTATTTGAGTCGAGCGAATTTTAGGACAACGAGTGCGATGGAATGGACCAGTCTATAGACAGTCCAGCCATCATTCAATCAGGATTAACTGTGAATATTGTGAGCTACAAGAACAGGCCGATCGACGGACTAAGGAAATGAATAATACCAAGATCGATGACGGATAAATAAGTAGATATATGGGCTACGACGATGTGAAAACACGATGGCGGCGAAATGTTCGCAGAAAATATAGACCAGCTTATGCCATTTTTTCCAAAACTGATACGCCTACGAAAGAAAAACAATTTATGGATTTAAAAATGCGGTCCAGGAGTCTAACGGAAGTACGGTTGAAAAGGTTTCAATATGTGATATTTTGGAGTCGGCATTTAACAATTAAGAAAGGTGATTTCTACCAACTACGGCGCGTGAAGCTGTATGTGATTTTGTTTAGGTGGGGCCAACATGTTCGCGCTGAGGGTCCGGCCTGTGGCTCCTAAAAATAAAGAAAAACTCGCCGATATACTTCAGAATGACTTTCATCCAATAACATATACACATTTACAACATCATACGCGTCTCATAGAGTAGTGACCAACTAGGAAATTAGAAGACATAAGGCTGGGTATCGATTGTAGGAGGGTGAACCATCAGTTGGATTGATGGTGTAACTAATGCCTCTGATCAGTAGACTGTTGATGGGCATAAATGAAGCCATATAATACTGTTCTCTGGATATGGCGAGTGGTATTAGGGTGGTGGAAAAGGCTGTAAGATCAAGGACAATTTTCCTTTATTATAACACCATCATGGTTGTTTGAGTGGCGATGCCTTTTAGGTTAGAAACGCTCCACAGAATTACCAACGATTGGTCGATAATGCTTTGTAAGGTTATCGGATAGTCGGAGCAAGATCCGAATCGATCACGTCCGGATTACCAAAATTTATCGATGTCTATACACCCATGGTAAATTAGACACTGATCTGAAATCATCGGTTTTGGGTCAAAAATTCTACATCGGCGACATTTTGATACCAGCTATGTCGCAGGAATCCTTGTGTGAGATAATTTAATATTTTGAGTTGTGCGATGAGTGTAAAATTTTGTTTATCAATTTGGTGAGTCGTTCCTCAGGGTGTCATAGGGAGAAATACCTAGGCTATTAAATCTCACTCGCAGGTTTGGAAGCTAGTGCAAAATATTTGGGATTGCTAGCGATTATATCGTTTTTGAGAAGCTGCGATCGATGCAGTCATTTTCGAGATTCCAAAATTTTTTATAGTCGATTTGTTAATGGTTTCGCAATTTTTGTGCATCAGTGTTGTACGAGATGACTCAAGACTAAGATTAGCATGCGATCATCCCCGTTAATGTAACTTTATAGCCTACGGCTGCGCTAGGAACTATTTTCAGTTTCAAAGATCGGATAAGAAAAAAAGTAATGTACCACCGAAATTAACGATCAAAGTCTGTCTGTACACACGTGCACGGGACTATCGTAATTTTAAGGGCAAACTTTTTTTGAAGAAAGCAGTGATCGAGTTCAAGTTGCTTAAGGGTAGTGTAGCCATAACATCATTTGCGAACCATTTCGAAACGGATCCATAGTTCGTGATCAAAGTGAAAGATCGTAATTAAGCTACATCATCTCATTGCTTCAAAAAATTGATGTTGTATATCTGTTTGTCACTTTCCAGAGTTTAGCACTTAAGCCTCACGAGCTCAACTAAGAAATGGTCGAGAAAAAAGCAATCGACTTATTCGGACGCTAGATATCTGTGAAACTTTGCAAGTAGCTTCGAGATTGCAATGATTAGACGATATTCGACACTGGCGTGGCTATTGCAATCTTCAGGTCTCAACGAAACCTTATAAGATAGGGTGCTTTACTATTGAATTGGAAGTGGGAGACTCAGCGATCTGAGAAGGGTTAAGATGATGAAATGATGGCATACTTGCTGCGAATAAACCACCTCTTGAAGAAGTGGCGAACGTTTGGATTGCGATCTTCCAGCGTAGGAAGACAAGACAGAAGATAAGTATGTCAACACGCACGGACAAAGATAATTAATATCCACTTGTAGAAATTATAATAGATCGGCTAGGGTGAAAAGGAAGGGTGGAGTAAACAGCGCAATTAGATCAATTCGCCGAAATGGACGATTGTAGCTGCTGCTCCCGACTTTACCTTTAACCTGACCGTAAATGAAGCATAATATTATGCGTTGCTCCTTAGTCTCGATTTGCTTGCCGGTCAGGCCAGGGAACGGATGACTATCTGCGTATATTCGAATTCAGTGATCCATCATATGCGAGGAGAAATCGACTATAAGGCACGAGTACTGCGATTGCGGAGACAAGGAGAGATAGAAAAAGTCTGATCATTTCCAACCCATACTTGCAAATCAAGCGTAAATGGAATCAGATTGCTGATTGTCTGTATAGAGAGAAGAACTACGGCAAGAGAATGCACAGTCGGGACACTTGATTAGGATCGTCAGAATCCAGTCACTTTAAACCTTTTAGGCGAATTACTATTACCATGAAGATCCGATCATGCAGTCAGAATGGCGGCCATCACTCGATCAGACTTCAAAGAGAAGATACTAGCCCAGGGTTTAGCAGGTAGACTTTGTGTAGCGAGACGGATAGACTGCACTAATCAAGCACAAGATGAAGAGAATTGGATATCTAGTATGAAGATTCAGATGTGTTTAGATCGAGGTATCTTATCCACGGGTAAAATTAAACTTTGTGCCCTGATTGCACGGAGTTACGAAGTAGACCAAAGTGTATTGTACGTTTTCTGTACAAGGTCGACCACTTTATCGGAGGGCTATACTTTACTAGATCGTCTGGTGCTATAGAGCAGTTACATCAAGCGTTATTACTCCGCTCCCACACAATTGTAAAGGGTGCTCATTCATAAATTGCCGTGCTTGTCAATGATCAGGGTGAGTTTTCATTGGCATGGGTTGGATTTAAGTTTGTAGCGGCATGTACGAGAGTTTGTGGATTGCAAACCGGAATAAGAAGGCCATGCGGTTGGACCGAATCACCTAGTAATTTGCTATTGATGTACCCGTTTCAAATTGTAGCTATGGATCGCATGCATTCTTCGCCACGATCTTCTTAAGGAAACACTGAGATGTATTGCGGTTAGCTTATTTTAGGGGTGTGTGATTGCGAAAGAAAGCTCGTCCAATTCTGCACGGACAATCGCTTAAAAATATGAAGAATGTGTATTCGAAAGATCTTGAGCGCTTAAAATGAAAAGCAAAAAAGCCTGTGAAAATGGGACTTAGACCGTTAGCGAATGTTACGGCAGAGCGCATGGTGCCAACGCTGATCCGTTTCATCAATTTGTAAATCATGAATGAATATCAAAAGGACAAGGACAAATACGAAAGCGATTTGACCTATGCGTCAACACCGATCACGATCAAATTCGCGAAGAAATTTCGTTTTTTTGTTGCTTACGGCTGAGACCCATGATCGACTTTAGAGGCAACCTTGCCTTTTAGAGTACCAAACCTAGGTATCGAGATGCACGAAGGTGGCAATTTGGCGCACAACGCTAATATCAGCGTGTGCCGGCAGTAGGCTGGTTCATTTGAGCTTGCGATTAAGTTCGAACCCATCGACATAAGGTAGATCGAGATTTATTAAATATAGATCGAGGGTCACGGGTTTGATTATATCCGGACCGATTCAAGGAAGAGCTTGTTCTAAAACTATCCCATGTGTGGAATAGACCATTTCAAGTATCCGGAAACTGTGTCAATCGTGCCGTAAGGGTTGAAATTGTGTCAACGCCGTACCGCTTATTCTTAGCAACTCATGTTTCCAATTTGAAGCAAGTTCACAAATCACTAGAACGCTCTACGAGTAGGATAGATTCAAATAAGGCGAGAGGTTTTTTTTGATACAACACAGTTGCCAGAGGATAGTTAGGAGGATGACCTGGATGCGAATTCCTTTTGAAGTGGATAATAAGAACAATGTGCGGTCAGGATGGAGGACGAGATTTGGTCGAATACACAAGCAGTACATGATACAAGTGAAGGCGTAGATCGACTCGAACTGCAACGATAAAGCTATTATAAAGGAGTATAGCAATTTTACTAGATTCTGATCGTAATTCATTGCGAAGAAACCGTATCTCATAATAAAGAAGCCAGAGTTTAGCGAAGATTGTAGCTCTTGAGTGGGTGTGTCTATGCAGGGAAGTGGCATCGACGGGGAGTAGATAAGTAGGTGCAGGAAGATTGTGCATGGAGACAAAATTGAGTTTATGTGAATTTTTTGAGGTGATCGCAGACCCGATAGGCGAGCACGATGAATATGCGATAATGAGAACGAAGCAAAACAATTTATCGGAGCTATCGAATGGAAATTAAATGCAATTATATTCAGTGATCTCGTTATGGGTCTCGATTATAAACTTAATTGAGGTCGAAGAACTTTCCGATGATGTGTGAAAGATATGACCCATGGTGGGTATCGATCAAAGTATAAAAATGGTTCCTTTAGCACTCGACAGCATGATTGATCGGCAAGACAGTGATCAAGTTGGATATGTTGTCCTGCTGCACAGACAGGCCGGGGTACCACACGATCAACTTATTCGGACGATAGAAGTGTAGAAACATGAAGTCCAGTAAAAACGTCAAGATCGCAGAGGCAGTCGATCATGCACTGCAGGATAGCTGGTGTATCATCTTCGAACGGAGGCCAGCACGAGATTATCTATTCCTTATTGCTCGCGTCAAAGCTACCAAACGTGATGTTTATAAAAGCCTTTTTTTTGCGGGGATCCATAAGAAATTTCTCAATGTCCACCGAACTGGATATGGCGATCCGCAAAATGTCATGCGCCTAGACCTGTTCATTGAATTGTTTAGTAGAATAAAAGTGTATCGGGTTAACAATCTGATTACAAGCGTCCCGTGGCTGCTGATCTTTAAAAATTGGCTAATCTAAGTCAACGTGATCAACTGCGATGATCAAGAAGACTTTAAATGAACCAATGCTTGCCTATCTGGAGGAGGAATAGGTATTCACTGGTCTTCGAGAAGTGGTGATAGAATGAGTCCATGCCCAGTTTTGATACGCTTATCAGACTAAATTTTTTGGGTGGCCAAGGTGATACTTTTACCGCTATTCGTAAAAATCCGATCATATACCCCGGAAACTAACGATCGCGAGGTATGGTGGTATTGGAAAGCGTTAAATTCGTTGAAGCTTATCAGAGAACTAAAGGGACTTTGAGAATCCCTAAGGATACTTAAAGTTCCCTCGGAACCATTCTATGGCTCCCCGGATAAATCCACTATGGATTTTGGTGGCGGGTTGCGAGAGATTGACTCAATGGACTAGGGCATTGTATGTCGATCGGCTAAAAAAGGAGGTGTGATGATCTCTTGGAATTTTCGCAGAGTTACGACGGGCCACAGATTGTAAGATGATAAAGCCGCAAGCAGAAAATTATCTGTATCCGCAGAAGAAGAATTGAATTGATTTTTCGCCCTGCGATCATTCCGTCAACGGATTTCTAAACTAGATCTGATGAGGCGACACTGATCAAGCCGGTAAAGATCGAGTCCGACAGACGCTAATAAATGCCGTGCATCAGATGTGAAAGAGAAAGGAGCCGAACGTTTATGTTTAGGCAATGGTGTCTTTCGAATCGCTAGTGCATCGGAACATCATGAAAAAGAATCGTTCGTTTTTGTTTAGGAGAAGACTTCTTCTTGGAAGTTTCAGTGAGCGGTAGAAACCGCTTGCTGAGATGCTGGCGACTAAGCGGAGGCGCGTGAAAAGCAAAGATTTTGAGTGGAGTGCCTGATCGCTGTTTGTCTTCAGCTCGGTCTTTCCAACCCCCAGCCGATCACGTTAAGCATCCCGAACGGTTAGTTTTATCATGATTTAATCACACTAGACCTCACAATTAGAAACTTGGCCCATCGTGAGATGGCGCTCGAACTAAATGTATACAGATCTATATTTGCAAGGTTCATCTTTTGCGTGATCGCGGACTGTCGAAAAGCAATTTAGGGATACGTGTCGGATATCTGTAATTTCGCATGACCATCGGCATTCTTGGAGGACGCGATCACCGAGGTCATCTCGACTTGGGTAATGCCAAATGCCGCTGTTGCTCTCCTGCTCTGCTTGGCAGGCCGCCTTGAGCTTCAAGAGGGTGAACTTCATGCTTGAAATATGCTTTAGAAGTCCTTCTTACTCTGCTAATTTCTTTTAGAATCAGGCTACTTTCTACTCGGCATTTTCACCGAGTCGCGTTGTTTGTTGGAGCGCTGGTTCTCGAAAAAACCTAATCAGTACAGCGAATGCTCCAACCCCATGTGGTTATAGCTTTAAGCGATGTCCACAAATTTGTGAGCTCTTATTTGATCTCGTATCTCGCTCTAATCGTCCAACAAGTCTTGATGGGTCTCAGCGCAATTGTAGAAATCATCTAAATGTGTCCGCAAGGTTCGTCGATCGACCGCAGGAAAAATGTTTTTCTAGCAGTTTGGAAAAGACGTAAAGTTAGGGCCAATAGTAAAGAATTTGGCATGTCAGACGGGTCTGAGCGAGGGATCGACACATTCTATTATTTCTTTATGCGGACAATGTAGGTGAACGTAGAGCTGGAAAAGTGAAGCAGACGGATAACGAAGTACACTGACACACGAGCACTATGTGCCTTTCGTCAGGACAGAACAAGGCTGTGACGAAGTGTTCTGAGTAACTCTGAAGTGATACATGGTTTGATTGATCGAAAAGGACGATCAAACATCGAAAAGAATTAATTGGTTGTTGAGCTGCACAATATTAAAATGGTATGTTAAGATACCACGATCGAGAAAATAAGATTTCATCAAGGATAGATATATGATCGGAGATCGAAAGTGATAGCCACCAATCAAGGTGATCGACGATCACTCGAGGCAATCGACGATCAATCCATGTTATCGATGATCCGTCAAGGTGAAACGAACAATCGAGGTGATCGACGATCACGGTAATCGATGATCGATCAGGTCAGAACCTCAAATACGAAGAATTGACAAACAGAAGGTATATGACACGCGAAAAAAATATCCTAGTTTACAGGCAAGCTCAATTGTAGTTTTAGCTTTTTGGTTGGACATCGTGATCAGATTCTAGATTCGTGTGATTGCACATGAAAAATTCTCGTTCGGGGTTGAGTTTTTAGTTTCCCGACGTCAATAAAGTATTACAACTGAATTGAGTGATATCCCCAGATGATTTGCTGGTGATCGTGAATTTTAAAGACAACACCAACTGCGATTGGACGCTGCAAGGAGGAAAAGGATTGATTCAAGACCGCGTGGAGTTTTATGTGATAAGAAGGCTCGCGTTTTAACTTTCTAAGCAATTGACATGGCTATCTCTTTGAGATCTGAGTTACTTACATTAAGTACTCACCAGAAAACCCGTCATCGTGTAAAAATTTTCTCACGATCATAATATCTCCGTCTCAAAGACGGTCAAGTTTTCCCTCAACACGAGTTTACAGAGATAAGTGCAAATCGGTTGACCGACGGGTACACAAGGAAAGAAAGTAATACATTAACACGGCATAAAATTACCCCCTCCGATAGTGGGTCGTCTGGGCGCCAGTGGATAGTAGATATCACCCCAAAAATTGATTACCACTGCACCAGGATTGTGTGTTATACAATTACCGAAAAAGTTACACGAGAACTAAGCGACTATTAGCAATACGCGACGTGAATTTGACTAATGCGCGACTATGAGATTATTGATGCGCGATATATCAATGAAAAACGTATTGTAATATACAGTAGAATTAAAGCAGCAAAAATAGATTGCAAATTAGGTCCTGAAAATGTTCACTTTGTATTTTGCATATTACAACACAATCCTCAAACCACAAGATTCTCTCTCGCGCTGCCTGATACTGATTCGCTCATTTCGGAATGAAATTCAATGCTGCTTTTTCTTGTACTCGTGCGTAAATCAAAGCCAATAATTTCTTATTGGATCAGACGCATTCAGATCTGATAAATCCATGCTTTATTGAGTCGAAGAAGCGTGGTAAAGGCGCAAACTTTACATGCAACGGCCATGTAATACATCGTAATGTATTAAGTTAATTAGGTAGTAGAAAATAACGACTCGACATAGATACAAATTTAATAAGCCAAAATTATCGACTCTTCCGAATTCCTGGTGCAAGTACTAAGGTTAATGACCTCTCCAAGTTTCCACAAAAAAATTGGATGCATGGTGTGAAGTTATAATATTATATTTTCATATGAGATGGCGCAATAAACTGGAAATGACAGGCCGGAAGTGATCTACTCTAAAGAGGTCCTCATCCACTTGTCGCTTTCACAAGTGAAATTGGCATATATCTGATCACAGAAAGCAGGCGATAAGACAAACAACGACCCCTTCTCCTCCTAATTCGGTATCCAAGCTGCTACAGATTTTAAAAATAATACTATCACGGATCGTCCGACACGCGTAGTCGGGAAGTTGTTAGCTATTGACAAGACAAGATATTAAAAGGCTTAAAGCTCAAAATAAGCCGTGTTCTAATTCCCAGGAACGACGCCAGCTCTGTAAATTCACCGTTAAACTAATTGCCAATAGCCAGTGCTCTAATATCTATGCCCATCTATAGTATTACTAATCCAAGCGATAAGAATCTTTCTGGCGTGAAAACTTTGTATGTACAAATTGATGGTCACGCTGGAAAACACTTGCGTTCATTTTCCTGGTGGGAGGTTGCTAAAAACTTGTACGCGCTGTATTTGTACAAGTCTTCGGCCACCTGCAAGATAGTAGTCTTAGCGTCTGATCTATCCTGCAGCAAGTTTCGTGTTGGATTCGTAAGACTAAATCTTTAATAGATATTTACTTTCCAGTAGCGTGGATTGGACATGATTTCTCGCTTCCCGACACAGAATCTCCAGCCGGGTTGCAAATGTAAGATTGATTCTATTGAATGAAGCATATTAAATGTTAATTAACTCTTTTTAGATACGTGACAATGATTGAGCGGATGCTTCAATGATACGCGGTCTCTAATGCGTGATTTAATCTAAAAAATTAGAGAATTTGCTGAGGTTCTTCAGTTAATTAAGTCCTGTATGTGACATTAAACTGTGTGGTAAGTACGTTCTTACCGTACCTAATCTACATTCTAGGTGCAGTGCGTACAGCACTCAGAACACACTCCTACCTTTCCCTATCGTTGCTCGGTAAGTCTTGCGGACCGGTTGGCCTCCGTTGCACGCACTAACAGGATGGAATACCCTTGCGGTCATCTTCGCCCTTAATTGTGCAAGAGATTGTAAAAAAATTGATAGAGCAAGAAAAAAGTATGGACAAGGCATCCAAATTACGATTTTTTGGCTACTCCAAGTACATTAGTCTACGTATTTATGTGTCGATCATCGCTTAATTACAAATTCACGTTTACCCTTTTATAATGTAGAGGTGCCCCTTTTTTTTTACGACCGCACATTATCAATCCTACCATCCTTCCTCGAATTTGCTTAAGACGGTTTAAAAGAAATAGTTCACACTCAAGGAAAATTTGCTGCCATCAGTACCACAGAAAAGATGCCGGCCAAAGAAAGCCAAAAGGTAACTAAACCAAGAAGACCTAGTCTGAAGTAGACCGATACGTGTTACTACACCCGCTCGAAGTGCGTGGCTTTCGCCACCACAAGCTAATGTGCAGTGCGCTCTGAGGTGGATACTAATATTAAGGTTAGAAGCATTAGCGTTGTACCCGTACTTTATTTTGCCTGTTTAATATCGAGAAATTATTGGCTTTTTCACCTAAGGCAGTCCGCGGCGTTCACGTTAAATAAAATAGACAAAGATTGAGTTGACAAATTGTAGACTAAACCTTTACATCTGCTAAAAAAGACCGCTGGGACTATCCATAATTATAAGAAGCAGTGAGTGATTACAATATGTAGAATTACCATGTCTAATTGGACTACTCGAATAAACAATGCAACGTATATAATGAGCCTCTATCACCTTTTAATGACTAGACCCTGGGGATGCACACAAGAATCGAAATTTATGATTTTGCTATTTGTGCGGCTTTTCTTCTCAAATTTAGCGACGGTCTAGAATTTTTGGACACCACAGCGCAATCTTTTCTTTGTATGATCGTCGACTATCCGAAGGGCCTCTTGTGGATGGCCATTAAATTTTTTCTCAAGCGGTGTCAAATATGTAAGATTGCATGTGGTTTTTAAGTGTTTAAAGCATTTGATAAACACAGAAGAGTCAGGAAGCTGTATGCACATCTTGTTAAAACTCAGGTTATTTTCTTGGATCAGAAGCGTTAATTAAACATTTTCATTGGGGTAAGCGCCTCTCGCGAAACTGAGCTCCCGTAACGCATTTCAGATGAATGCAATTCAAACTAAAGTTGCAATCAGTACCACATGTTTTAACAGGTTCGCAAGACGGATGTTAACAGGTACATTCTTGTGTTAAAACATACGGATGTTTAAATTCTATGTTTATTGTTAGGGAATCGGTAATAAAGTAATTCATCGGTTATGTTTTCGTAAAAGAATTTGTGATAGGCGTACTAAGAACGTCTACATTACTTCTGGCATGAAAGAAGCCAATTAGTTATATATAATGGTTTTATTTTTTATTAAATTCATATGGTTGAAGCATGCTGCGAAAAATGTTATTTGCTAACTCTGATATGCTTCCTGATAAACTTCAATGCAAAGTTTCACTTTTTACGAACTAAGGGCCGTGTCGATGCGTACCTTTAGCGTCGAATTTTGACTTTACACCGTAACCCCTAAGTAATTCGTAAAGAGGCCTAATCATTTGATACTACTCGAATCGCTTTTATTTAGAACACAAAAATCAAGTGCATTTTCCTCTAAATTTTCTCCATGTTAAAGCTATTGTAGCTTCGCTAAGTGTGTATTTTCTTACTTCGAATTCCAAATGTATGGAGCATGTATACTGTAACCCACTCTCTGTCGTTAGAAAAAAGCTCTCTGTTACTTTATGCAGCTATTCATTGACACGATATCTTTTTTAAAAAGACGCACATCCATATAAACTCAAAAATATCTCCTTGTTGTGTTGCTGCACTGCTTCAAGGGTAATTATCACGCTGAAAGGCAATACAATACCCTTTCCATGTATACTTAGAGGTAATACTGTATTCTTGACAAGACGATTACTGCTTTTAGTGTAATCCGGTTCCTCTTGAATCTACTTACACGTGTATGGAGAGGGTGATAAATCTACTTAGCAAGGGAATCGATCGTATGGATTAGATAAAAACCGCAATTATCGAAGATAGTGATCATCCTAAAACCCACGTTTTGCTATCCCCACATCTGTTAATGCACTAGCAATCGTCTTCTTTTGTAGCATCCATGTATTTCCGCCCCTAAATGGAACTTATCGAGAGTGGATGTTGTATCAAGGGACGACATTGATGGAGGTGACTGAAGCCTTAAATGCTACCATCTCACGATTACCTAAGAGATCAGCAAAGATCTTTAAAAAACGACACTTGACACAGAGCGCACTATCGTAATAAAAAATAAGTCTTAGTACTTTAAAATCGGTCAATACAGCACTAGTCTAATGTGAAATTGGCGCTGACTTGGATTAACTTGATGTAGTACTACCATGGAGTGGTCACGATGTAATCAGTGCTGGGCAAATACAGGGGGTCGGTATTCGACGCGATTAAAAAGTTGTTGCCCGACAAGCGAGACGCTTATAAACCAGATGACGGTCTATTTTATGTACGGTATTTTCACGGTGGGCAAATTGATTAAGAGGGACGTCACGTGTGACTACACCAGTGTACATTTTAACTGAAGGTGAATAAAGATTAAGTTGATGCAATAATTCTGTTTGCATAATGACAATGCTGAGCGGAATCTTGATTCAGCAGTATTTAGCACGTAACAAACTTTCTATAAGCATTTCTGCTCATGTGTATAACATATCGTACATAGACTAGCATAAGATTACACTACGCGTATGCTTGTAAGATCCGATGGAAAAATACACTGAAATAAGAAAAGGTTTGTACGCGTTGATATTTATGCAATTTCATTTCTGAAGGTGCTAAAGAAAACTATTTGGATGAATTTAAACTGCACGATCCCGCCAAATCCGACACAAAAAACATATATTAGATTATTTGGATATTTGATAGGTGCATTTGGCATGCTTCATGTAGAATGAACATCTTTTTGGCTATGGTTCATATGTGTTTAATGCTTGGAAAAGACATGCAAGTGAACGTGACGATAACAAATTCCAGTACATACTCGCGGTAAGACCCGAAAGACAGGAGCTAAACTTTTTTTTACACTTAGCAGAATTTTTTTTCCTGTTGTTGTTAAAAAAAGAGATTTAAATCGCAGTAATTATATCAAGGAGTGAACGCGTTTACCGTTTCCGAATTATACTCGTAATAGATTAAAACTCAGTTATCGCTTTTCTTGCTGACTTAAAATTTAGCCTCATTTCATTAGACACACATTTTTTTAAGTTTTAGAAATTGTAAAATGCCATACCAGTATTCAGCAAAGTTCACTCAGCAAGCGAGTAAACCGCAAAAACCGGTATCAAGCCGATGGAAACATTGCAAATCCGATAGCAGTCGCAAAACCAGCACCAGAATAGAACTAAATTTACGCATACCACGCAACTCTATGGGTGACTGATAAGTATGAGGCTCCAGGTGCCACGGGAAATGTATTCCAAAATTAAACACAATCATTTATTTCGAGATCTCCCGCGAAAAGGCCGCAATATACTTAGGCGGGGTTAATGGTGCCACTGACCTGGTGCTTTCCTATAGAACAATACTTTGCTGCATGGAATTTTTTCCCCTGGATTATGTGCACGATGACGATGCCATTTGTCACTGCTGCAACCACCGTGCCCGAAATTTTTCCCGACAAAACCTGCAAGCAAGGATCCAATTCCTTGTCAAAATACTTAAGCTGTAGATCATAGCTCATCGGGACATCATATTAATTAAATATGATCGCTTAACCTATAAAGATAGATGAGTCCGCAGACTTTGAACAGTAAAGCGCTGCAAGACATCTGTGTTGCATAAGTCCGGGTGACGAATGTGGTACACGATAATGTGTGATGATTTTGAAACGCTAATACGTGCAGCTGTACGACAGCACTGAACTTGTTTCCATAAATTGATACTCACAGACCACGCGAGACGCTTTACTGCTCTCGAGTGTACGTTTGACGCAGCAATGAATCACGTCGTGGTAGGTAGTCCTAATTTCCTCTCCCATGAACCATTTAACGCGCACGCATGAACGTCGAAGTGTCCCAGTGTGGTGAGGCAATTGACCAGCCGTGGATCCTTTACCTGTAATACAGATAAAGAGTATTTGATGCGAGCAAATACGCGATAAACACAACATGTTTTACACACATTACAATCAATCAAATTACGAACAGTAACGATAGCTCTGCGTATCAGAAGGTTTCATTATAGTGATGCCTTCAGTGATACGTTAGAATAAGGAAGCGCATGATTTAAAGTCTATTAATTATCGAATGCCTCACGATCACATGTACAGTTGTCAACGTTGAATATAAGCTAATTTTTAGATTGGTGGATCACTGTAATTTTCTGTGCTTTGCTCTCTTCCGACCTGCCTTCGTTTATCGCGCGATTGCGCATAAAACCCGCCTAAGAAGTGCCCCACTTAGTTCGAAGTCAAGCAGTGGATGATCTCTAACGAATGTAAATTCCCTTGAGGAGGAAAAGAGAGGAGGACCGGCTAATGTGACTCTGCAGATGTATAGAGATAAAGGGATGGGGGTATGGATCATATAGTAATATGGTACAGGATAATCTGGTCCTGTAGTGGTGCCAGTTTTTATGACTGCTGCCGGTTTTGCACCGTTTGCATCTGGTGGCGCTGCTTTGCATATTACTCTATACAAGTTAAAATCAGTAATTACGGAAGGGCTATCTTCTTTGTGGAAACATGCAGACACGTTTAAATATCTTAATAAGTAGTATTGATATGTGCTGATGTCCCTACTGCTGAATACCGAAAGCTACCTGTTGATACTACCAAGACTAGTGTGATGATTGCAAAAGTAGGTGCATTTGATGCATGTTAACTTTGATCAGCGTGTTCATTTCTTCCTTATCTTATTAAAAAAAAAACAGAAAATGATGTTGTCTCGCTTAACACCCATTGCACGAATCTGGAAGAAATTGGACGGTCGATCAAAATCTCTTTATCTCTAATGAGAAAGCCTTTACTGCCTCTGGTACAACATGACTGTAATGGTTTTATTGTCGTTAATCGCGAGTGCGAAGGGTGAAGAAATCAGTGACTGTAAAGAAGTTTTATGCTGAAGTCGATGCGACCTTCTTTCCGTTTTAATGTGTACATGTAATGCTACATTTACCTCATAATTTGTACCAAGCGCGATGTAGCCTGTCATCTGGTCATAGGCTTATCTAGATTATAGCCACAACTCTTTCCAAAGGTCTATAATTGCGGCTTTATTGAAATTGTAAGTCACTCACGTAGCAACGCCCACGAAATGGCTTGAAATTTAAAAAGAGATAGGAGGAGGCTGGCAAGCACACACTAGACATAGAGGAGTATCGATAAGCGCACATCTAGCAAATAGTGAAGGTTACATATTTATTATCTGCATCAGTTGACTAAATGATTTAGTTGGTATGTATTTCTGCTCATTTACTTGTTTATCAGAAGATAAAGCTACGTCGACTCAATGTCCCTTTTAATCCATAATTAATGTGCCTTCTCCCGCAGTATGGTTGATGACGATTTTATGCACGATCACCCTTTGTTCACCTTCACTTGTATTCGTCGCTTCAACAAAATAAAAACTCTTAGCGAGTTGCTTTTCGATGCGTATAATCCACGAGTACAAAAAAACAGCACAGCTTATTTTCTCTCCGCCAACCACCTAAAAAGGGTTCTACAATTTTTAGAAATTGATTCAGTTCTACAGATAATGATACTGATTATCAGAGAGGCTGCTATAAAAATCTTCCGCATTTGCTAATGAGCCTCCATCCATACATTAAACATGTTCCAGAGTATGAAGTCCTATCAATTGTCAAAGTGTTTGTTTTACTTTGATGCTTTTAATGCATATATTTTACAGTCGAGACAGAGTCAGCCATATCCGCAGCTCCACATTGCGTAGTACCTCGGACGGGTGAGAGGGCTTTAATTTAAGGCTTGCACCGGCTCGATTAAGGTAAAAACGATACCTTCCTTCACCACTTCTCTTTATCTGGATTACCCCAAAAAGCTCCAATAAAGCACTTTGTTTATAGTACAAACATTTTCGGATCATCTCTTATAAATATCATAGTGTAAACATCGATCTTGAATACATGATACACATTACCATTCAGTTGTGCCTGAGTACTATAATATAATCATTTATACGAATCGCCTGTTGTGGAAGCGTTGCATGAGCATTGCTTATGAATTAGTCTAATCTCACATTCCTTGCTGTTTCCCACCTTTTGTGTGGCTCAATCGTTGTAACATAGCCTTCCGGCAGTGCCAGCTCGTCAAGCACGTATCAAGCGTTGCCAAAGGATACAATAAGTTCTCCTGAGATCTGGTTAAGGTCTTTGAAGAAGGGAGGCCTGGAATACGATATAGTAGTTTGTTAGAGATCGATGGGAAATTTTCTTGAAAGGGATTAACATACCAATTGGGTGTTTTCAAACTTAATAACTTTAATGCAAGGAGCAAAGGCTAATTAGCGAAGATTGGAGTCATGATAGCGGCTCCCATATTTTAGGGCGTTTTATCTTCAGCTAAAAGTTTCGTTGTCCTCTATTTAGAAAGGTAACATTAGGAAACAGAATCAGTGCAACTAGTGCTTACAAATTCATAGATCGTAAGCGAATGGGGGCATTATAAATCTGTCTCAGTTTCTTTTAGTAATTGAACGGATTGGATCCATTCACATACCTTCACCTTAAGCTCACATCCTTCCTGTCAAACTCGATATTCATGTCCTTATTACCAATATTAACCCAATTAAAAATGTTCAAATTCTTGATACATTACTAACACCACACACAATGGACATAGCTCTACCCACCCGTATTTACCCGACAAGCACATTGCATCTTTTAATCTTATGTGTTCATTTTCGGTCTATATAGTATATAGGCTCCCATTCACATATACCACCTTCCTCCAGGATCGGGTTCATAGGATACATGATGCTGGTTCGTCGGCAGACCATTCCGAGATTTAAAGGGAAGTACAGAATTTATTGACATACCGGCACCATACCGTTCACACATCGTATCTAACAAACCTTCCTGCATTCTATATAATTTCACCCATCTACCTCGCATTTACCTTGTACCCATCGAACGTGTCACGTATTACATTCATCTTATTATCTACTCACACTTCCACTTTTATCTTAAAGTGTCATGTGCGGTCACAAGCGATCTTAATTATGCGTTTGTTCGGCGCTAAACGCTACGAGAGTTTCCTATGCTAACCAAAATGTCTTATCAGGTAGAATACATGCAGACATCACAACTGAACAGGTGCTTTGTACATACTAATTGCGGTTTTTTGATAATGCCCCATGAAGGATTCGGCCCAGGAGAAAGCAGGCGTCTTTTGCCCGAAATAGGTGCGGAGAAGACCGAACCAGCGTTACAAGGGCAACAGCGGATTAGTAATGATATTGGTGTTATGATTTAAGATGTGGGCACGTAATAGTAGCGTTAGATATTATCAGTATTTAGATTAGTTCGTGCTTCTAACGAGGCACCCTTTGTTTGGGGTGTCGCGAAACTTCACGTACACTAGTACGTGCAGAGGAAGCTAATCTACTTAAACAGATTGTCCGAGTATAGGTAAAAAGAGAACTGTATTTTAATATAGTAAACCTACCAATACAACTACAGTATTTATCAAACAATATTAATCGACTTTGTCATATGACGACAACCTGCTCACAACTCATTGCGCGCGTCTAGCAGCGATTGGTAGTAACCTTAGTTGATATGTTTTTATCAACCAATCTTTGAGCAGCGCACGAATACAATCCTACTAAGGATATAATATACCTTCAATGTTATCCATCTCAGATAATATTGGTAGAAAATCATCACGCTGGACAATCTCCCTATTGACACCGTTTGGTGTCAACATCATGTAATGGGCTACCCCGTTACATCACCCCCATTAACCATGAATCACCCATTGATTAGGTAAGAACTTATTGTTACGGGTTGACCACCGTTAGATCACTCCGGGAAGGGTAGCCCTTGTTGGTCAAATCAGACTTATTTTTCTATTCATCGCATGGTGTCAAAGTCCATGCGATCTGCTGCCAAAGTGTACAGAAAGCCAGTTTCGCGCGTGCGTGCAGCCAAAGATATTTCTCATCTTAATTCAGCAGGTTATCCTTCGCCAGCTGTTGCAATTGAGAAATAGGCGGTGCCTGATGTGGACAGTACACGTAGTGATTCATCACGTGCGACAGATACATCCGCTGCGTCTGCAGCGGGTACTGCGACTCGCAATGTAGATAAGCCTAAAATAGAGCTCATCTATTCTGGAGAGTCTGATGATGCATCCGACTCGAAGGCGACACCTCATGCCTCCGGATCATCTAGTCCGGACTCTGCAAGAGCCAGGTTGAGTGGCTCAGGGGAACGTGGCGGCATCATGTCCGAGATCTTCGGACCGCGCAAGTAATTTGACGAATTCTTGTCTCACGGAAGTCCATCCGAAGATACACCGCTTGGTGATGGTGGAGATACCTCTAAGCATCACCCCGAGATAAGCAACTGGAGGGATCGATCTGCCACTGGTGTCAGTGCTCAAGCTGACACTAATTAAAAAGCCAGGTACCGAAATGTCCTGCGCTACGCTCCTCAAGTAGAGTCTCCTTGGATGCCACCATCCAAAGAGTTAGATCGAGTGGTAGGAATGACCACCGAACGAGAGTCGAATTCCATTGCTCGACTAAAGGAGGACCTTTCCTCCTAATTCCAGCACGGAAAGTATCCGTGCTGAGGAAGAAGTTCTGCATCGACGTTTTTTTAAACATCGGTGGTACAGTGGCAACCGTGGCAGAGACGGTAAGGCCTTGGTGCAGGGATGGTATGCCTTCATCCATAACCTCGAGTGCATTGGCCGTGATGCCTGGCTCGGTAAACTTGATAAAGCTTGCATCAGGTCAAGATGCGACCCGGCCGGGAATAAAGACAATTTTCACCAACTGTTAAGAGAGGTAGGGTTAACCTGGCGTTAGTGGGATTTATCGTGTCCAAGTTGCCTGGACAATACGAATCGTGCCCTTTGAAAGGCCTACCTCCCTATTGTTCACTACTGGACGGCGCGCATCTCTTCCGAGATGGCCGAATGGATTGACACCTTTCCCTCCCTGCACTCGCGTTCAGGGAGGTCATTTTCCAACGGCCCATCTTCGAACGCAGCGGGTGGGTCTCGTCGTACTGCTCGACGAGACCCAGGACATTTACAATCATCTGGGCACGAGGCTCCCAGCAGTACCACGCAGGTGGATAGCCTCGCCAGCGGACTAGGCAACTCGTCCGGACGCCATTCATGTCGCGGTGGTTCAAAATACGCTCCACCAGAAAGCGTAGACCACCGCTTGAGTCCACCAAAGGATGTGGTGGTGGTGGAAACACCTCATCCGGCTCGAGGGTCAGATCAGCTTAATTTTCAGGAACTAAACCGTGTAACGGAACAGTTACGCGTGATCTGGCTCATGAACGATCTCGTCGTTTAGGGCTTGAGGATCTTGTAAAGGATAATACAATTACAAACGCACGATCGTTCGGACGATCGTGCCGCTTTTGCGTTCGCGCAATTTGAGAACGAACGTTTTTAAATGTTCTCTTCGTGACGTAGCTGGCTACAGCTAGTCAGGACATCGCTGAATTGCGTGAACAGGTCGCTTCACTAATAGACCGGACTGGTTTGTTGAAACGGGACCACTCGAATGTGGTCTTAGATCTCGACTGTGGAGGTGTTCTTCGCATCTGGAAACGGGCTTGTACTGATAGTACGGGCGGAGACAACCAACCTAAAACGTAGGATGCGTAGCATCCTAAAAGGCAGTTCGATCGTGCATGCGTTGCCCATTCGGCGCAACACACGAAACGGACCGATGTACCTGGGCAGTAATTTACTGCTGCCCATATGTGTCACTGCGTGATTCGGTAGGTTTACAGTAGACTGTAAAACTAGGTATCCTTCATCAATAAAAGAATTTTTGCTCTTCCATGTTTGTCTGCGCTTCTTTTCTGCTTGTGTCTTGCATCTGCAATAGAATCTTGAACGAAGCGGACAACCGCTTCGCGAGTCAGCAGAAATTCCTCTGCTAAAAAACCTTGTCAACAGCAGTGCGCTTCGTGTACACTGCTGAAAGAACGTCGTCTTCATCAGTGAGGGTGTCATCGTCCTCACTTTGGCGGTCATTGGCGATGCTGAATATGCCAGCATCTTCGTCATCGTCATCGTCGATATCGATCCCATCGACATCGGCATCCATCACGTCGACACCATTGTCGACGTGTGATTAACAAGAGCCAGATCGGTCTATGTCCGAGCGAGTCCACCCCTCCTTAAACGAGAGTCACACTCTAAGAAGGCGGGTAAACGTGGACGGCGTAGGCCATTAACGAAGAACGGTGTATGCGTCTTCGGCACATGCACCGAGTTGTTGATGGCGAATTCCGCCATCGGCAACAACTCACTCCAGCTCGTAAACGAGCGGACATACCCTCGAAGTATTTCTTTGAGAACGCAAAAGACGCGTTCCGTTTGACCATCTGTTTCGGGATTGTCAGAAGTTGATATCTTCAAACGTGATCCAAGTGAACGGAACACGGATTACCAGAACTCCGCTGTGAAGCGGGGGTCTCTATCTGACACGAGTTCATGGGGTAACCCGTGAAGTCAGAAGATAGTATCTATGAAGACACGAGCACAGCACTGGGCTGTGATTGACTCCGGTACAGCAACAAGATGTACTATCTTTCTGAACCGATTAACAAACTCTAGAAAACTAGTACTCTTGTGTGTGTCTTTGGGAAACCCGAAGACGAAGTCCATCGATGCAAACTTCCAGCACTCTGCCGGAATCTGAAGAGGCTGCAAGGGTGCGCGTGATGAAGGAATAGGCTTCACCAATTGGCAAACTTCGCAAGCGCAAATGCATTTGCGCTCAAAATCATACTGGCGGGGCCAGTAGAAGCCACGACCCACTGTGAGGTAATTCTTTTCACAATCGCGATGCCCACTTGTTGGGGCATCGTGACACTCTTACATGATGTGCAATCGCGAATCATTATGAGCCGGAACGACGACACGAGGCGTGTCGCCGTTGACTGCTGTATAGTACAGTAGTCCATCACGAACAGAATACCGTTCGGTTGAAGAGCGGTATTGAGACGACAAGCTTATCAAAGACTGATTACACGGATTTGATACGTAATCCATCAATCTCAGAAGATACTCATCTTCTGCGTATGCTTTCCCACGTCGTCGAGTAGATTCGATGACGGAACGCTCACTGTTAATGTTGCGACATTGGGATCACCCTTACTGTTGGGTTGCGCAGTCGGCTCGAAATAGGGCCGACGCGAAAGAGCGTCAGCGACGACATTAAGTCGTCCTGATTATACTCGACGGAGAAGTTGTACTCCGCGAAGAAAGACAGCCATCTCGCCATTCGTTGCGAGAGGTGGGGACTGTTTACGGACGTGCGTAATGACGCACGGTCGGTATAAACGATGAAGGGCCTATCTCCTAAGCCATATACCCGAAACATAGCCAGTGCAATATTCGTGGTAAGGCGTTCCTTTTCATGCACCGGGTAATTTTGCTCAGCTGCTTGCAGCTGACGTGATTGATAAAAGACAACGCGATCAACGCTGTCTGAGTCGTACTGCACCAACGCGTCGCCGATTGAAAAATCGCAGGCGTCACAGACCACATGAAATGGTCTGTCCTGTCTGCAATCGCCAACACCGGCGATTGCACTAAGCTTTAATAGACGCCTTCGAAGGCGTGCTTACACTCAGCACTCCATGACCACATCTCGTTTTTTTAACAGAAAAGAGAGATGTACGGTCATCTCGGCACCGTTGCAAGAGTACTTGTGCAAGTACGCCGCTAAACTTAGAAGTCTTTGAAGTCCCTTGACGTCGACTGGCACATGCCAGTCGATTTCTGCATGGATCTTTTTTACATCAGGGCTTACACCGTTTTTACCCACGATGCAGCCAAAAAGTGGCGTTTCGTTCGCTGCTAATGTACCTTTCTTAAGGCTCGCAAACAACTTACGCTCTTGAAGAAGCGTAAGAACCTTCCGGAAGTGGATTCTATGAACCTCCACGTACGTCTCTCCATCCATAGCCCGGCTAGGGACGTAGACATCGTCAAACTGACTCGGTGCTAAGTCTCGCACCGATTGCAACAGATTCGTAACACATCTGTTGAACGTTGCAGGGGCATTGCTTAGCCCCAGTGGCATCACTAGCCACTCCCAGAGCATATATCTGGGGGTGCTCACTGCTGTGTACGGGATGTACTGTTCGCGCATGAGGATCTGATATAATCCATCTATCAGATACATGGACGAAAAGATGGTACTCTTTGCCGTACCATCAATGATGACGTCCTTCCTCAATATTGGCGTCGGAGCCATGACCGTTGCAGCGTTCAATTTTTTTAGCGTTTGCACTATCCGTCACCATCCTGTGGCCTTTCGCACACAGAAGGTCGGAGAGCTGTGTAGGAATGTTGATTCTATCAAATGACCAGCCGCTAATCGATCGGCAAAGCATTTGTCGATCGCTGTGACCTGTTCACGAGTCAGTGGCCACTACTTCATGACACAGTACTTTGAACCGGGTTTCAACTTGATCTCATGCCGAGTGCGTTTTCTTCAGATAAATTGCATGTTACGTATTCAGGGAAAACATCCCTGAATTCAACCAGATCCTTATACAAAGTTTTTGGCTTCAAAGACTCTTAAGATCGAGACGTGTATCGCTCAATCCGAGTCTTCTCATCGAGGACACACTCGTCCACCGATGAGCTACTGAGAACCCGTTCGTTCTCCATAAACACTTGTGCCGACCGAATATCGGCGACGTACTCGTCCTCAGTGACGGGTGTGCCGATATGCTTGATCTTGTCACTACGCAGATCCCGCAAGAATATTAGATTCTAGCATTGGCAACTTGACTATTTCCGAAGCTGAATTCGGGGGCGTAATCAGATTAAGTGTATAAGCGCCTACACTTGATCCGTCATCCACCAAGACATTCACTGTCTCGGTGCTTTCCTGGGATAACACATCCGCTGATGGTTGAGGAAACACACCCTCAACATAACTCTCTCGGGAATTATCACTCTCAGGAACGCTGGAACTTTCTTCCAATAAGTGTTCTGACTGTGGGTGTACTACCACAGTCACTTCCTCTTCAATTGAATCTCTTTAAGTCGATCGGGCTTGCTCTACGATCGACTCTCTAATAGTCGATCTTGCTACAACGTGTTGTTCATCCTGAACAACATTAATCTTAATTCTTGGATGCACCCTAATTGGTGTGCATCCAAGTTCCAGTCCACTCAATCTCACGAGTGGTGAACCTTTGGCGCAGCCTGTGTCTCTACACAGGTTCTGGAAGCTGGTTCCACAGTGTAGTGGCCTTCTACACTGTGATCTTGTGCAATCGTACTAACGATCGCTCCAAAAATGAGGCCATCTCACACACTCGCATTACATCCACATGCTTGTGGACACTCCAAGACGTTCATCAGATATCCATCCGAAGAACAAACATCAGGCAACTTCACGCATCGATGCTGCCAGCTGATACATGGCTGAAATATTCTAAGCCATGGCAGACTGAGGATGACACCAAATTGTTAACCAAATCTAATACGATAACGTCATCGTCGTACTACTTTCCTTCTAGCGGGTAGTGGATTCCCACTACACGTTTGTTCAAAGTTACGGATGCGCCTACATCAAGGCACACCGTCATCCTCATTGGAGGGAACTCTAGCTCAGAACAGTTGAGTCCACTATCCCCTAGCGACTGACGTCGAATAAAACTGTTCCACGCCCCACAGTCAACAAGAGCGCGAAGTGACATTCTACTTGTCACTTCGATGTTTAAAGTGATAGGGGACATCTCATCACTAGGGGCAGTATTGCGCAGCGATTGTGTGTTGGGAGCAATCTTCGTCAAGAGTCCTGCAAATTCTCTTGACGTCGCTGGGTCAGCAGGGTGCTCAGCCCCTACTCACCCTGTCCGTTTTTTGGCGGTCCGACTTGCTGTCGCGGTTTAGCGACATGGTCGTACCCACGCCTCGGACCCTGCTTTGGCCAACGGCGATCATCCCGTCTTTTCTTTGGACGTGATGCGGTGCTCGGGACACTACACTCATGAGTGTAGTGTCCGATCTTCTGACAGCGATGGCATCTTGCCATCCGTTTTGACTTAGAGAGCGAGCGTCTCCAACTATTGACATAACAGAGGTCCATTGGTTCGGGACCTCCTGTTTCTTGTCGTCTCGTCGGACGATAGTTTGACGAGTTAGCCTGAGACTGTCTCAGGATGAAGTCTTCTTTTTACGCATACGCTATCGCCTATTCCAGCGTATGGAAGTCCTCTCGGAACATGTAGGTCTTTACCGGTCCATCTACATGGCCATAGATGAACACGTTGACGATTGTGTGCTCATCAACAGGGTTCTCCGTAACGCTACTCGCAAGGTAGCGCAGGTGCTGTGCATAAGCGTGCACGTCACGCTTACCTTGTTTGAGCCTCAACAGTACAGAGCGTGCTCAGAACTCGGCTTTCGGCGGCTCAAACGTTTCTTTGATCTGAGACTTCTGCGTCAAAGCGGTCACCAGGAAATTCACACTTCAAATGGAGTGGGGGACTGGGCGGATCGCACACCTCAGCGAGTTTCAAAGCATGATGATTTGTGGACACAAACTGGGACGGGTAGCTAGCATAGCGCACCTAACCCCAGTAAGCAGGATCGATATCACTTGGGACAGGGCTAGATGACAGGTTGACCAGTTGGATTGTGTAATTCATCGTGAGGCAGGGCAAGGAAAGATTTGTGATTTCTCATCTAGGGATCACGATCCTGGCTTAGCATCACGATCCAGACCTAGGATCACGATCCGGACCTAGGACCACGATCCGAGCTCAAATGATGGTGATATCTCGGGTGGACCACAAGAAGATTCGACTGCTGATACACCTGGTGTGGGCCACACCATTACGAGAGAACGGTCTTCCTGAAACGGTGACGCGTGACATCCGGTTAGGATATACGGATAAGGTACAGGGGTAGGTTTTGGGTTGATTGGTTCGCTTTAAAGAGAATTCAGTTTACTTCGAAAGACGCACTTAATCTTTTCCGGGCGGGATCTTTGATCTCCCGACGAATTAAGAGTCGCGTTGCCCGTCCATATTTATATAAGTGTCGCAACTGGATTGTTTGGCCAGGTGCGTTCGAGAATTCTCAGGTCTCTACAACTGCGATCGGACGCAGCAAGACACGCAAAGGAAAGGCACAAGATCGCGAGACGGCTCAAGTGGTCAGAAGGCTCGCGTATCAAGAACCCACAAAGTGGGAAAGGCGATCTCGTTGAGATCAAGGCAACTTATATCAGTACCCCACCGATACCCCAGTGATCGCGCGAAGATTTCCGCCCGGTCACGCAAACCCATCCCCGACACGGTCACCTTTTTTCTCGACACGAGACCTCCTAGAGGAGTGCAATCCGCCTTACCGGGGGGTACACAAGGTGAGAAAAACGATACACACGGAATCGGAGTTCCCGCTCCGTTATCGGTCGTCTGGGCGCCAGTGGAGAGTCGGGACCGTCTCAAGAATTTAGCGATTACCACTCCACCACAATGGTGCGCATGCACGGATCTTTCTGGTTGTTCGGCCTTTTTTACCTTGGTCCTGGAGTGAAGAGGTGAAAGCCAACACTGAGTTATGGATGGAAGCGTTAGAGGCAAAGGGATTGCCGCAGACGCGTTAAGTTAGATTATCTCCAGATTATCACAGTGTTGGGAGGGCTTGGATAACAAGACTGAAAATGGAAGATAGACCTTTCGATTTGGAAGGCAAACCTCAAAACCCTTTTGAAGTCCCTTCGGGGACCACCGCGGATCATGCTGCAAAGTATGATCCGCTGGGTGAAAACTCATTGGCTGAAACTGAACAAAACCTACACAATACCACTTAAACAATGTCGAAGACGAACATTATGTGAAAACAGATCGATAAATAAAAACAGCGCCCTAATCGAATCAACACGATCGCAGTGCGAAACTGATCGACAGACCGATTAAGTTCGTGGACGATGCTGTGGATATGAAGATGGGATTTTGGCAGCTTATCAAGTGGCACAGGGAGACTCTTGGAAGGCGCTCCAGAATCTGCTATCGAGCGTACCCGGCCTAAAGATATTGAAGCCCAAACTGATTGGAGAGCCAAGGTCCGATATCCCTACCGAAGGCGGCAACGAACCCACTCAAAGGGATTAACGCGATCATCCAGTTGCAACAGGATGCGGGATACGTAGCTGGGGAGATCGATGCGGACAAAGTGGCGGAGTGCAACCAAGATCACATGATCACGGGTGTCAATCACTAGATAACAAGTTTTTTCCTCTGACGGGCTAAAGCGAATCCACGGATCAAGCTGTTGCTACGATCGCCGATGTCCCGAAAGGCATCCATACTGGATTGTCGCAGTACGCCTCGGAGGAATCCGAGATGGAGTCAAAAGTAATGGTCGGTATTCAGCGGATGACTTTACGCCAAAGTGGAGCAGCACATCTGCGTGATCGGGCGAAGACGATCAAGATCGAACCGCAATCGATCATCACTGGCGCCAGAGAAAAATGACGTCAAGTAGGCAAGGTAATCTGCAGACATACCTCGATGAGGCCGTGAAACATTTTCAGCAAGATCAGCAGGAACTGGCATAGCAAGCGATCTAATTATTTCAGCAGATCAAGCCTGTAAGATTCCAAGAAACATTCACCTAGGTGTTGGGATAAAATCGGTGCTAGCGCACATCATTCGATCGAACATCTATGACCCTAGCGATGCTGATCCCGACGACTCGGGGCAAGATGAGCGGCGACTTGCGATTGTTGCCACCACAGAACAGCATCAGGAAGGTGGTGCAATTTTTTTCAGCGCATCTGAGTGTTGGCAATGCCAGAGCGGAAGGAATTCAGTGGCAGAGATCAAGACGAAGGTCGAGCCAGAGGCTGAGTCAGCAAAGTCAAGTCGGCGTTCCTGCGCAATCAGACTCCTAAAGTAGAAAATTGTTTGGTGTTCGGAGATCTGTTGACGGGATCCGCACTAAACTGGTTCAACCGACTGAGCCGATCTACCCGGCACAAATGAAAGGGATTGTTGGAAAGTTTAATGGTACAGTGTGGAGGGAACGGTGTGTATCTGGCCAGACAATGTCATTTCGCGCGGAAGCGGCCGGATGATAACCCGCTGGAGTATCTAAACCATCCCAATGTAGCGGCTAAACACGCTAAGATCGCAATTTAAGAAGAGAAACAGGCTTCCGCGGCGACAAGTCGCGAACATGTGAAGAATTACATTGCTACGCTAGATGATAGCAATCTGGCAAAATAGCCTACTCTGTTGCGATTGATGGACAGATTAAATGGAAGAATCTCTCTTTGGATGACAAGGGATGGATAATCGTCAGTTTAAAGCGTCGACAGGATCGAAAAGATTTCATCAACGGGTGACCGCGCCTTGAATCGAATGTCATCTACGACAGTCCGGGCTTTCAGGGTCATCCGCGAGAGAGTCGAAAGAAGCGAATCCGGATCAGACATCATTGGATCCGATGAAGGCAATTATTGTCGCCGAGTTTGTGTGACCACTTCGTTTGATCGAGAAAAATTGAACAGGATCATCGCGCTTGGCAGAGGAACAGTGGTGAAAGAGATGGATGTGATCGAAGTGGAATTACGAAAGCGTGTAACCATTGTGGATTTATTAGACACGACGATCGATGATGCTCGCAGAGACAGACGTGCCAGAAATGTGGCTGCAAAGGACATCCATCGGACAAGAAAAGTGTTTCTATATACGTGCGGAGAGATGCATGAGAATGGCAAGTGCCCATTAAATAACTTGATCCACAAATAGTATGTGCCTACCAAACACGCGGAGATGTTTCCCCTTAAGGTGGAGAAGATGTAAACCAAGATGGCTCTCTAGGTTGAAATCTGGCACGTGTCGAGCGTTCTAGGATTTGCGTTTTCGCATTTTGATAAGAAAAGCTGGAAGAATTAAGGAGTTAAGGATCGGTGCGATCCGATCACTAATATATGTGATCGTTCACTATTTGTTTCTTCGATATCAAGTGTGAATCGAGTGGACGATTGTGCCCAATCCCCTGTGAAGATGGAGCTCGATCTTTTCTTAGGGGATTCAAGGGGATTTTAAAGATATCATACTACGTGAAAGTGGTCCAAGACAGCTAAAGAAGTAGGCAAGATCAACAATGAGAAGGCCACAATGCTGAATCATTCTGGAGCGGAAATCTTTAATATCAGCACAACCTTTTCCTGTAGGGTAGGATGTGTGATCGACAAGAGCCGAACGAAAATTTTTGTTGGGATCGAAGAGAATGCCTGTACGACGGGGGGTCGGACCACGTTCGAGGGTGCACTGGACGAATCGCAAGTGTACTATATTGATGTCTGGGTTGCCAATCAGGTTGTTTAAGAAGCCGTACTTAGTATGGACTGCACGGCTTCGGCAAGAATCCGTTTGGATCTGGTCGACGGAACCCATGTTTCATATATGTAGTTTGTATCGGTTTTGCTGGACGGAGACCACCATAACGATCGAATAAATCGGCGGTTAACCTCTACAAACAACATATTGCGATACCCACTTGTAAAAATCTACGGAAGTCAGGATCGGCATCAATCCTCCCAAGTATAAGCTTTGGGTGGCCTGGATTTCTACCTTAATGAAATGGGCCTGGATTGAATTAAGGACCTGCAGCTTACGAATAAAAGCGATTGTGATCTGATCTTATTTCATAAGGGGCTATAGCGTTGTGGATGACAGAAGGCTTGGCACCCCGATCTCAAGGATACGTATCCGTAGGATCGTGGCGGTATATGGAAGGGCAGACTTTAGTCTTCAAAGCCACTACAGATCCAGAGGAAGAAGAAGCTGAAGCAAACACGTGCCCATTAGTGTAAATCCTACATTTGAAAAACCTACTGAATTTCAACACGAACAAAACGGGAATCAGACAACGTCAAGGATTCTGTGGAGATCTGTCCGAATCTGATGGTAACACTAGTGATGGGTTGCAGAACGAGCATCTGGGTGGAAACTATAACGAAGACATTTATGGTACATTGACGGTGAGATCGGGCGCGGTCAACGCAGTGCGGAAGATGCCAGAACAATCGGGTGATGTAGACGTGATAACAGAGGAGGCGAAAACACAGGACGACGACCATAAGACAACTGATCCGCTACAAGGACAGTTCAACTGTCATCCAGACGAGACCGAGGTAAAAGATCAGGAATTGCCAGCCTTTTTTCACGACTAGTCGACGACGCAGAAGCTGTTAGTATCGACAACGAAGTGACGAAAGACAACACACACGGGATGAATAAATATGTAATCGTGAAGGAGGCGAACTTTTCGCGGAAGGTGTATAACAACACATGTCTGTGCTGCCGGAGGTAACCATATCCACGACCGAAACAACACTAGACAATGTCCAGGTTGGCGATCCTGGAATACCCTTGACAGAGAATTAAGAGTATTTGCGACAATTCACATGGAAGAGTCGTCATCTGTTAAAAGGGAAAGGAAATGCAGAAATCCCTGCACCGCACGGGGCCGTTTGTGATCTTGATGTGGAAGAGGCAAGTCCGATCGCGCGTCGCGTACGACCTGATGCGCCAAAAATTCCTTTAAAAGTTGGCCGATCTGATAAAAAGCCTGTTTTTCGCAAAATTATCCGAACTTCGACATCACCGTGGGCATCACGGTTAGTCGTTATCATTAAAAAAATGAAGAAAATATCCGACTATGTATCGACAATCGACGAGTGAAATAACTAAAACGGTTGATGGTTTATCCGATGCCGTTAATCAGCAAATTGCTGTAGGATATGGACAAAGCAATGTCGTACTGTTCGTTGACATGGCGAGTGGATTGTGGGTGGTAGAGATGACCGAACGAGCAAGATCGATCTCTGCGTTTATCACGCCGTCAGGTCTATTCGAATGGTTGCGGATGCCTTTTGTATGTAAAGAAAACCCCGCAAATTTATCAGCGGTTGATTAATAACGCCTTCCACGGATACCTCAAGATCGGCGCAAATACGGATGTGAGCACAGTAGATTTATCTAAGTTAACCGATGTTTTTACCGAAGATAAACCAGAAACCGATCAGACGCCGTCAGTGCAAGGCAAATGACCCTATCTTGATGATGTGTATGGATCCCAGCTACGTAATGAACTTCCTTGTATAACCAGGGCGAGCGATTACTGACGGTAAGCGATCGATGGAATTCGTCGATCAGCTTGACTTAACGTTTTTGGGGACTGCGAAAGGTGGGGTACCTAGGTCATCAGGTGTCTTAAGTCGGGTTGGAGGCCAACCCAAAGGATCTAGGATCGCTAGTCAACATCCCTGTCCCCACAACGTTGCGTTCTATACAATCATTCCTGGGTAGCCTGAACAATTACAGCCATTTTATAGAAGATTTTGCAGCATATGCATCAGTGTTGTACGAGCTACGAGATGTGGTTTTAATCGAGATAAGTCATATGGAGGATCGTGAGGCAATGACAGGAGGTCGCGATTGCACCCTACGAGAAGATGATCTATGTTTGTAAGAACGATGTCGGTGGAGAAAATCCAATATCGCATTAACCCTATTAAAGGCTAAGTTTTCTGATACCCCGATCCTCAAGCACTTCGATCCGGATCGACTTCCAGTGATCGTAGTATATGATAGAAAGTAGACAGCATCGGCATCCCTGTTGCAGGAAATTGATGGCATACATCGGCCGGTGACATTCACGAGTCGCACGCTGACGCCCAAAGAGATCTATAATGGCATTGTGGATAAAGTAGTGCTAGCCCAACTTCGAATTCTGGAGGTGTGTTGTACTATGCTGGTATCCCGAGAGATCATGCTGCTGACATGATATTCGACATGATCCTGGCTAATTTAATCGTCTGGCCTCAACGGAAGTCTAGGAATCTGGGCTGCGATACTATCGAATTGGACACTAGAGGTCAGGAGATGCGAAAGATAAGACGATGACATACTTGGCACACTCGCACCTAGCAAAATTTCTCGATAAGGGGTAGATGATGCGTTGATCACGATCGCTCCACAGAAGCAACCTAACCAATTGGTTACCATGCCAATCCCCCCACGGTGGAACCAAATGAGATACTCTTGTTTGCTATTTTGACGGATCGGCGCGAGCCAAAGGAAGAGTGGGCCATACAGCGCGATCGCATGGAAACTACCAGCATAGAAGATTATTGCAGCCGTGTCGAAAAACGCAGCGGATTTGACGGTGATTGCAGCCGAATATCGCGGCATATTACTGGGTTTCATTCTGCTAGATGGCCAGTCTAGGGGGCTAGTCATTAAATGTAGTGACTCGAACTTCGTGATCCGGCAAATGCGGGGTGAGACAATTTGTTTGTTGCGTCAACGAGGCAATACAGAAACTTCGATCATGGCCTAAGCACGAGTTCATACATATGTAGCAAGAAAGGAATCAAAATGCGGATAGCCTAGCCAGCACAGCCTTGAAAAATGGAAAACGAATAACTGTGATGACTTAAGAAGATCCGCGAGATGTGACTACGTTGAATTGTTTAGGTACGTTGTTGCTGCCAAAGCCGGACGATCCAATTGCACCCATAACCGCAGTCACGAGATCGGCCGGAAAGCGACTCCCTTAGGCTGAAGTGCTACAGGAAGAGAAGGTACAACTGGTGAGGATTTGGCGAATTGGTCAGGCTTAGGAAAAAAAACGTTGGATCGCCAACGTGAAGTTGTACCTGAATGGCGATGTATCTGGTCTGGACGCAGCAGAATTGAAGGCGTGTGCAAAAATTAGTGCCAAAGTATGAGATTGATCAGAACTACCTGTTGTTTTTTTTCCCTACAGCGAAGAGAAAATCAGAAAATGCGATGGTCTAATGCGTAGGTGATCCCAGAGAAGTTGCAAAAAGTCCTTCTACACCTTTACCACGCTAGTCTGGAGGGAGGCCACCAAGTTTTTGGCAAACAAGTTAAAGGATCAGATCGCGATTCCTCAGGAGAGGATTGTACCGGAGTGTGCGAAGATATGTAGTCATATGTACCGATTGTGAAACGGTAAATGAAAGTCCAACAATCCAGGAGAGATCGCCAAGTAGCCTACAAGCACTTTATCCATTCCAGGTTATTGCTATGGAACATTTGCAGTCGTTGCTTGAGTCCTTTAAAGAAAATACGGAGTTGCTGGTTGAGGTGGATCTTTTTTCAGGATTGTGATCGTGACAGCTAGCTCGTCACGAACAGCACAAACGATTGCAGAAAATTGCGAAGAGTGTGTGTTCCGGCGCTTTGGCACCAGTGAAGCGATCAGGCATGATCGAGAACCTGATTGTATGTCCGACGGTTTCCAAGCTTTCAGTTGGATCGTGGGACAGAGAAAACGTGCCACAATGGCATATAGGCCACAGGCAAATAGAACGGCCGAACGGAAGGCGCAAACTTTGACGCGGTCGCGTAAGATGCATTTTTCGCTTATGTCAACCAACGTGACTGGGATGAGTATTCTGAACTCACTTTTGCGTTAGATACTGCACAAGATCGGATTTGTGGGGATACTCCATTCTATCTGATCCATGGGTGGGATCTGCGATCTACATTGGACGATACGTTATCAGTAGGGAATCCAGAAACCCGAGATCGCGATCCAAAGAGATGGAGATATCGAATCCAGATACAGTATCAGTGAGCTTGGGCTGTGGTGATTAAAATGTTAAAAGCTGCAATCCAGGAAAGAGCGGATCACCTTTCGAAGATCTTGAACAACACGAGATCGAAGTGGTTACACTAGTTTAACTATACTTAGACAGAGTCAAAGAAGGAAATCCGAAGAAGCTGGCACAAATGTGGCACGGTCCGTTTCGACTTGCACTATAAGACTGGAGATTGCAGGCACTCCGTATATAAAATATTCCCAATTGTACATCTGTCGAAGCTGGAAAGAGTAAAGATGTTTCCCGAGCGGCCGAAAGACCAGCTTACGAAGAACGAAGCAGATAGATTAGATTTTGACGAGGCTCTGCAACCAGAAGATAGTTGGTAAGGCAATCTTGAAGAGAAAGAATTTTAAATGTAGGAATTAATGGACGTACAATCCGATCGGTAAACCCGTCATGGGCGAGTACATCAACAACTCTTGGTGAAGTGGAAAGGTTATCATAATCTGAGTTGGGTGGATGAGGCCGATGTAAGTTGCGGGGCAATTTTGAAAGAGTTAAAGCGACACCGAGTGCGTTAAATCCATATTGAAGTAATGCAGCCACACGAGGACGGATCAGACGACCCCTAATGGTCTGGTTGGATATGCTGGGAGGCAGCATTGGCCAATGGATAAGGTAGAAAGATGTGCTACGAGATAGCGTATGCAGGAGGATGGGTATACTTGCAAGGAATTTGCACAAGATGGTAAAACTGGGGCTAGACGTGAAGCATGTGGCCATATCAGATCGAAAGGGTCCAATTGCGGCCGAAAAGCCGGAAAAATAATAACTCAAGATAAAGAATTAGACGAAAGATCGAAGGAAATTCTATTAAATTATGAAGCTGTGTGACTCGAATCCAAACGATCACGCGGGAAAGAACTTGCCACGCAGACGTGTAATCGACGATACGGGGTGGTCGGCGATAGAGGATCGAAAACTAGTTACGCCAAGGCGCAGCTACATCCAGCTGCGGCAGAGCCGACATCAAGTTGGAAATGTTCTTCTGTTTACACCCCAAGCCGGGATACCATGGGGTCAATTCCAGGTGGGACGGGAAGTTTAAAAAATAATGGGTACAACAGAATGACCAGATCGCAGTGACCTGCGATCATACCCTGCAAGATGAATCGAAGGATCGTCTTCCCCCGGGTCCCAGCTCGCGATCGACGTTGTTTCTGCCGCTTCCAGATTGTATCCAGGTCAGGATCGCTGGCCCGCTGTTCGCCCGAAAGGAATATTGCATGCATCATTTACACAACTGTCGCCTGCCAGCCTTTCGATTTCAATCCTCGAATATTAAATACAGGGTGGCGAGTTGGTCGAAATCCTCTATACGATGAAAAGAGATCGGTGCGATCCGGCGTGCAGCAGTCTCCCAAAGCGCTTGGGTATGAGGCCGTTATTGGGCCGACCACGTCAGTCGAGGTGTCCACTCGGATTTGAAAGATGTATCCTTGGGCACAAGTACCGTTGAGAAGATGTACTCTATAGGACGGGAGAAGTGGCGATACAAGAAATCAACGTCCGACTCCGCGACACTCGTCCAACTGTATCTGCGTGCTGACCAAGGAGAAGCTTGAGCCGAAGACCATGGTACACGATCTCTACATCCAGGGATCCACTAGTCAAGAGAGATATGAGTGGTAGGCAGGCCACCGTAATCCGCAAGAGGTAATAACGGGTTTACGACGCACGAGGCGCATCGGCGAGGCTGATCGCACTGTCCAAATCGCTTGGAGCCTCCACGAAGAAATCCACGCGGGACATGGGCACAGAGGCGCGAGTAGGGCCAGTTGGAGACGGGGAAGCGCGCGGAGGACTAGGCGTATCCACGACATTGGGAGTTTGGGAAGGCCCAGATAAAAAGGATAATGTTGGAACAGACGCTCGACGACGTGTTAAAGAACGAGATGCCGACAAATCCAGCGTTGCGTCCTCGCTTGCTGATGCCTTTTTTTTCTCAGACGACGATAGTACTGGACCACGAAGTCCTGCTTGCCCACTTTTCATGTAGTAGCACGCCGCCGAAATTTTGAAAGAATCCTTTGCATTGTGAGATCCCTTCGGATCGCGATTGAATTTGGTAGCCAAAGAATCCAGGGTAACAGAACCCTTGGGATTTCGAAAACTCTTGGAGGCAGAAGAATCTTCGGAAGTGCGAACGCCCCTAGGATCACGACATGGGAGATGCTTGGATTTCGACGTCACAGATCTGCTCGCCCCTTGGAGAGCGGCAAGGCGGAAGATGGTAGAATTTCGCGAGGTCGCTTGCGTCCAGGTCCGGAGGCATCCGGTGCCGTGTGGGTTTTTGCGGAAGGGATGGAGTTAGACGACCCTACCGTCACAGGCGCGGCAGAAGTGTACCCGGTCCTTAGCGAAGCCATGATATCCCGAAGGGTTACGTAAGATTGTACGGTGCGATGCAAGTGATCACATTCAGAGGATCGGGCAGATAGAGATTCCCTCACCTCGCCCAATTCTACCTATATCCCCGCCACCTGCTTGAGTGTCCGACTTAGATTCACTTGGACTTGGAGGCAGGTCTTCTTTTACTGCGATATTCGGGTCTTAGCCTTGCTAAGGCTGTCGTACATCCGATCACAGTCCGCCACCGACCGTTCCTCCGCGTCATCTATCTACTCGTGGATCTCGGCAATCTCGCGATCGGCTATTTTCTTCAAGGCGTGACGTGACCGCACAGTACTGAAAATATCTGCTTTCAGATGTGCGATCCCGGCTGTCTGATCAACCCGTTCGGCTTACGTCTCTTGGAAGGCATCAGACCGCTTAATCTCCTCGTCGTATCGGATTCGCATAAGATCATACTTGGATTGGATGCAAACTCCACAAAAGGGGCGCTGAAGCACGAGATTCATTTATATCCACACTCAGCTGACGCTTCCAAGCCATCTGCTGTGCTAAGGCAGACTCCATACTCTAGTATTGATCCACGACATTTTGCTGAAGGTTCAGACGAAGAAAGATCGAGTCGATCGCGGTGTTCTGCGTCGATCGATCAACCAAGATCCACGCTTAAATCCGAGTACTTATAAGCAAGATAGGATCACTTAAGTCCGAGGCTGGAACGTTGTCGCTGACCGGGGCCACGTCCGGAGTGAGGATCAGAGGAGGCCCCGATGGAGGGATCGAAGTTGAGATCCGACCATAGTCACCTCCCATGTGGGCCAAAGTCGCCACTGCCAATCTATCATACTCGGTCCACGGTAAGGTAGAGGCACATCGCGGGAGGTGATTCGAGATACCTAGTTATAGAGGTTGGCGAAGGATCATGATTTAAAGAGACGTTTCCAGCCATCGGGACGGCGAACGTGAAAGTGAGATGAGTTGGAACAATTCACAAGGGTTGCACAGCCAGATCAACACCGTATGTTGAATAACGGTGCAGGGGACGGTTGTGGCAAAGCGGTCACCATGGAATTTACAATTTAGGTGGAGTGGGGGACTGGGCGGATCGCACACCTCAGCGAGTTTCAAAGCATGATGATTTGTGGACACAAACTGGGACGGGTAGCTAGCATAGCGCACCTAACCCCAGTAAGCAGGATCGATATCACTTGGGACAGGGCTAGATGACAGATTGACCAGTTGGATTGTGTAATTCATCGTGAGGTAGGGCAAGGAAAGATTTGTGATTTCTCATCTAGGGATCACGATCCTGGCTTAGCATCACGATCCAGACCTAGGATCACGATCCAGACCTAGGATCACGATCCGGACCTGGGACCACGATCCGAGCTCAAATGGTGGTGATATCTCGGGTGGACCACAAGAAGATTCGACTGCTGATACACCTGGTGTGGGCCACACCATTACGAGAGAACGGTCTTCCTGAAACGGTGACGCGTGGCATCCGGTTAGGATATACGGATAAGGTACAGGGGTAGTTTTTGGGTTGATTGGTTCGCTTTAAAGAGAATTCAGTTTACTTCGAAAGACGCACTTAATCTTTTCCGGGCGGGATCTTTGATCTCCCGACGAGTTAAGAGTCGCGTTGCCCGTCTATATTTATATAAGTGTCGCACCTGGATTGTTTGGCCAGGTGCGTTCAAGAATTCTCAGGTCTCTACAACTTCGATCGGACGCAGCAAGACACGCAAAGGAAAGGCACAAGATCGCGAGACGGCTCAAGTGGTCAGAAGGCTCGCGTATCAAGAACCCACAAAGTGGGAAAGGCGATCTCGTTAAGATCAAGGCAACTTATATCAGTACCCCACCGATACCCCAGTGATCGCGCGAAGATTTCCGCCCGGTCACGCAAACCCATCCCCGACACGGTCACCTTTTTTCTCGACACGAGACCTCCTGGAGGAGTGCAATCCGCCTTACCGAGAGGTACACAAGGTGAGGAAAGTGATGCACACGGAATCGGAGTACCCGCTCCGTTATCGGTCGTCTGGGCGCCAGTGGAGAGTCGGGACCGTCTCAAGAATTTAGCGATCACCGCTCCACCTAGCTTCAAGGTCTCTAACGACTCAAATACGTTTAGGTCGTGAAGCTTGAGCCCTAAGACCCAAGTCTTTGCTCGTCTTGTCAAATTTGACAGGACCAAGGAGACTTGCATCTCGTTACCATCAATGTGACGGGCCCTGATGGCGTGGTCTAACTCGACGAACCATCTTAAAAGGGAATCTTCATCGGTTCCCTTGTACGTCGAGATTTCAATCTTTAAGGTTTCGGGTCGACGAATGTGCTTCAGTCCGCCAATCGACTGATCAGAGCCTTGCTGTTGTAACAAGGTTATTTTATTTCTGATGACAGCAAGTTGCCCTAGTAGGAACTTGTTGATAGCAGGATGGTGATGGTCTCTGCTAAGAGAGTCCGACATGCCACTGATGGCGGGTTCGCCCATGAGCACACTCATGCGGCCGTCTGTCTCAAATTCTGAGTCACTCAGATGGGAGCAGCCTTCACGTGTGACGTGAAAGCTGTCGTCTTCTACGTCCAACATGAACATGTTGGACGGACACTAAGTAGTCGTTGAACGGACTACGAAGTGCTACCAGGTGTAACGGGGCGCCATTTGTCTGGGTGCCGAGAAACATCACGTACACTAGTACGTACAGAGGAAGCTAATCTACTAAAACGAATTGTTTAAGTAAAGGTAAAAAGAGATCTGTATTTTATTATAGTCAATGTATGTAACGGGGCACCCTGAAGCTTGTACTGGTAACAGTACAAGCTACTTATTCTGATGACAGAATAAAGCGGTGCCTCGGAACTTCACGTACACTCTTACGTGCAGAGGAAGACGGTAAGAAGAAGCGAGTACTTAGTTAAAGTAAAAAGTAGAACTGCATTTAGCATAGTTAATGTCTGTAATAAACCCCCTGTTTATCCTCATCTAACTATGTCTGAATACAAATGTGCATATCAACTATCTGCTCACCACTCACTGCGTGCGTCTGTCGTGGCGCGTCTTCGTTGGTTGATATAATGGCCTACATCAACCAACTAGGAACTACTCGTAAGTGCTACAGAATATTTGTCCTTATGACAATTTTCTGAGAATGTAACTCTTATAGTTATATTCTGTTAACAGTTTCTTAAAAATTGTTATTAACGGTTCACCCCGTTACATCACCCCCCCTTAACCATCAGTCACTTTATTGACTGATTGACTAAATGGATACTCGTCCAAATCAGTTGGGACAGGGTTTGCACTTGTTGGTCCGAGTCCACTTTCTAACATCTCATCGCATGGTTTACAAGCCCATGCGATGCGCGAGCAAGGCCGCCGAGAGCGCGTCCGCACGTCTCTGTGCGGACGCCGAAGCAGAAACCACAGCAACTGATGTCTCACCGGTTGCTGAAGCGACTCAGCCTGTGTCACTTGGTGATGCATGCGCTGGTCATGAAGACACTCATGTCTTCACAGAGTATGAGCTCGGAGTCTCATACTTTCCTGATACGAAAGACGGATCCGTATCGACGGCGATCGAATCCAAGCCGCCTGCCAACTTGGCATGGATGATGATATGCGTCGCAGCATCTTTGGTTCATCTCATGAATCAGATTAACCATCGCCGAAGCGAAGGCGCTCGAGGTCGCGAGACTCGGGCGCTAACAGTGGTGTCGGTTCTCCTATGGACACCACTTCGCAACGAGGTGCCAGTCCTTCTGTCGGCATGTCGCAAGAAGAGCGGGGCCGCAATGTCTTGCGTCTCGCTCCCAAGAAGAAGGCATGGATGCCTCCAAAATCCGTCATGGATCACTCGTCGGCGCCGACGAGTGATCGTTATCGAACACGATTGTTCGATTCGTCAAGGATACATCACCTTGACCCCAGCGCGAAAAACTATCGCGCTGAGAATGAATTCTTCATCGATGCTTTCTTTAGACATCGATGGTACAGTGGGAATCACAAGCATGATGGTCCCTCACTACTTCAAGCGTGGAGCGCCTACATCCATAACCTTGAGGATGTAGGTCGTGACGTTAGGAACGACAAACTTATCAAAGCTCGTGATAAGTTTGAAAAGTGAACCCCGACAGGTGCACGCTACAAGCTGCATCGTCTGTCAAGGGAGAAAGGATTACCCTGCCTCTCTTGGGGAGACTCGTGCCCGTGTTGTGTGAACAACTCTGCACGAGCACCTAAGGAGGCTTACCTCCCTAACAGCCCGTGGTGGCGCGTACGTATCTCTAGTGAGATGTACGAATGGATTGACAACCTGAAATCCCTTTACGACCGTGCCGGGAAGACTTTCTCCGGCGATCCTTCTACGGCACAGGATGTGCCGCGTCGTACTGCTCAGCCAGACCCAGTACGTCAACCATCAGTTGGGAGCGGGGCTCCCAAGAATCCCAGGACGGGGGATAGCCGCGCCACCGGACGAGATAACTCGTCCGACGTCCGTTCACTTTGCGGTGGTTCAACAGCTGCTCAACTAGATAGCGCTGGCCACCGCGAGAGTCCTCTAATGGAGGTGGAGGAGGAGGGAAGACGCTCTCCGCACGATTATAGGGATCCGTGTGTTCCCGAGAGCTTCTTTGATCGCGCAACGCAAGGTTTACGCAACGATCTCGAACATGAGCGGAATAGGCGTCTCCAAATGGCGGACACTGCCTCGAAGCATCGAGCTGAGTTTGCCTTTGCTCAGCTTGAGAACGAGAGAGCTCTGACATCTCTTCGTGACGAGCTAAGGGTAGCTCGTGGGATTGTTGATCGGTCTCGGGATGAGATAGCTGCTCTTCAGACCCTTGTTGATGCCCACCATCGGGAGCATAAGGCTCTCTGCGAGATGCTTGAGCGCAAGGGCGTTCTTCAACGGAAGAAGCAGCGTACTGATGGTACGGCTTAAGCCGACCAACGTAAAACGTGGGATGCGTTCGCATCTTACGTGGCAACTCGATCGTGTATGCATTGCCTAGGCGATGCAATACACGAAATGGGCCGATGTACTTGGGTAGAAGTTTACTGCTACCCAAGTTAGTCACTACGTGCTTTGGGAGATTAACCGTAGACAGTAGGACTAAGTCACCTTCATTGAATAAAAGAGTGTTTGCCCTTCCATTCTTGTCAGCGTTTTGCTTTTGCTTATCCACCGCTTCGGCGATGGAGTCTTGCACAAAACGGACTACCGTTTCACGAGCCAGTATGAACTCATCTGATGACTCGTTAGCTTCAGTGTGCTGTGAGCGCACTGCAGCAACAACAACCTTTTCTTCAGTGAGGGCTTCCGCACTCTCACTGGGATCATTGTCTTCAGTGAGGGCTTCCGCACTCTCACTGGCATCATCTTCTTCGATATCGATGTTATCGATATCGGCATCAAACGCAATGACTTCTTCGTCAGAGCGTGATGAGCGTGAACCAAATCGGTTTTTGCTCGCGCGAGTCCCTCCCCCCCCTTAAGCCAGAGTTACACTCTAGTAAGGTGGGTACACGCGGATGGCGCAAGCCATTCACGTAAAACGGTGTATGCGTCGTGGACGCATGCACCGAGTTGTTAATGGCAAACTCTACCATTGGCAAAAACTCACTCCAACTCTTAAAGGAGTGTACGTATCCTCGAAGTATCTCTTCAAGGACACGATTGGCACGTTCCGTCTGACCATCTGACTCTGGATGATCAGATGTTGACATCTTCAAGCGCGTTCCGAGTGATTTGAACACGGAACGCCAGAAATCAGCAGTGGATCGTGGATTTCTGTCTGATACGAGTTCACGGGGCAACCCATGAAGTCGGAAGATGGTGTCAATAAAGACACAAGCACAGCCACTTGCCGTGATTGTCTCTGGTACAGCCACTACGTGTACTATTTTGCTGAATCTGTCAACAAATACGAGAATACCCGTATTCCCGTGTGCGTCTTTAAGTAACCCGAAGACGAAATCCATTGAGATGGATTCCCAGCACTCAGCCGGAACCGGTAGAGGCTGTAAAGGTGCACGCAGTGAAGGACTTGACTTCACTCGTTGACAGACTTCGCATGCGCGAACATACTTTCGCACAAACTGATACTGGCGGGGCCAGTAAAAGTCTCGACTCACCGTGAGATATGTTTTCTACCGGCCACGGTGTCCTCCTATAGGAGCATCGTGATACTCGAACATGATCCGAAAACGCAGATCAGTATCATCTGGAATGACAACACGTGGTGTGTCACCAGAAACGGCTGTATAATACAGTAAACCGTTACGAGTAGTGTATCGATCTGATGCAGATCGATACGCAGGCGACAATCGTTTCAACGATTCTCGAGATGGCTGTGAGAGATGTGACAACAACTTCACTATCTCACCATCTTGGGCGTATGCCCGCCTCACATCATCATACAACGTTGTAGATGGGACTGAGGACGTCATAACCGCAACAGTGACTGTCTCACTGTTGGGTTTCACGACTGGTTCAAAGTCGGGACGACGTGAGAGTGCATCAGCGACGACATTAAGTCGTCCTGGTTTGTACTCGACCGTAAAGTTGTATTCTGCAAAGAATGACAACCACCGCGCCATTCGTTGTGAAAGGTGCGGGCTGTTCACTGCCGTGCGTAATGACGCATGGTCAGTGCAAACAATGAAGGGTCTATCTCCTAAGAGATAGACTCTGAACTTCGCGAGTGCATACTTCATGGCAAGGAGTTCCTTGTCATGCACTGGATAGTTCCGCTCAGCTGGTTGCAGTTGACGCGACCGATAGCAGACGACGCGTTCAACGCCTTCAAGATCGTACTGCATTAATGCACAGCCGATTGCAAAATCGCTGGCATCACAGACCACATGAAATGGCCTGTCCTGATCGGCTATTGCTAGGACTGGGGATTGTATCAAGCTCTGCTTGATACCATCAAAGGAGCGCTGACATTCAGCGTTCCATAACCACCTCTCGTTCTTTTTCAACAACGATAGAGGTGTACAGTCATCTCGGCGTAATTGCGTGAATACTTATGCAAATACGCCGCTAGCCCAAGGAATTTTCGAAGGCCTTTGACATCAACCGGCACAGGCCAGTCGGTGATCGCCTTGATCTTTTCGGGATCAGGACGTACTCCGTTCTTACCAACGATGCACCCAAGAAGTGGTATTTCGCTTGCGGCAAATATACACTTCTTGAGGTTTGCATACAATTGATGCTTTCGCATGATCGTAAGAACCTGTCGGACGTGGTACCTGTGAACCTCAACGTCCGACTTTCCATCCATAGCTCGACTATGGATGAATACGTCATCGAAATAACTCGGCGCGAACTCGCGTACTGGTCTCAACAGATGTGATACACATCTGTTGAACGTGGCAGGGGCATTACTAAGCCCTTGTGGCATTACTAGCCATTCCCATAGCATGCCGCTAGGCGTGCTCACTGCGGTATAGGGTATATCCCGTTCTCGCATAAGGATTTGATAGAAGCCATCCATCAAATTCATGGAAGAAAAGATGGTACTGTTTGACATACCATCAATGATTACGTCCTTCCTCGGTATCGGCGTCTGAGCCGGTACCGTTGCAGCGTTCAATTTGTTAAATGCATGCACTATCCGCCACCCTCCTGTTGCTTTTCGCATACAGAAGGTCGGAGAGCTATGTGGGGAAGTTGATTCCCTCACATGGCCCGCAGCTAAACGATCGGCAAAGAACTTGTCGATCGCAAGTACTTGTTCACGAGGCAGTGGCCACTGCTTCATGACACAGTACTTCGAGCCTGTTTTAAGTTCGACCTCGTGTCGAATACCTTTATCCCTCGGTAATTCGCACGGAACAGTTTCAGGGAATACATCCTTGAATTCAATCAAATCTTCATAGAGAGGATTTGTCTTGAGCGATTCCCATGATTGGGAGTCATATCGCTCAACTCGTGTCTTTTCATCGAGGACACTCTCGTCCATAGATGAACTACTGAGAACTATCTCGTTCTCAGTGAACACTGTTGCTGACCTTATGTCGGCTACAAACTCGTCGTAAGCGACGAGTACGCATATCTGCTTGACTTTGCCACTACGCAGATCACGCAAGAACCTTTTATGTTCGAGCGTTGGCAACTGAGTGATCTCCGAAGTCAACTTCGGAGGCTCAATCAGATCAAGTGTTTAAGCGCCTAAACTTGATCCGTTATTGACTATGACATTTAATGTCTCTGTCATTTCCTGGGGACTTATTCCCTCAGGCCTCGAAGGACTTATTCCTTCGGCTTACCACGGACTTTTTCCCTCGGGTTTCGGGGAACTTATTTCTGCCGTATTTCTAATCTTGGGACTTGTTCCCTTTACTTTCTCTAGCTGTGGTTGCGCAACCACAGCGAGATCCTCTACGAAAGACTCTCCAGTCGATCTAGGATTATCGTTTCGCTTAACCTGAGCGATCGATTCTTTCTCTTCCAGATGTCCCCGCTAGGGATACATCTTTGTCCGGGTCCACTCGACTTATTCGAGTGGTGGACCTTCGGCGCAGCCTGTGTTTCCTCACAGCCGCCGGAACTTTGCTCCGAAGTGTAACTGTTTGTTACACTAAGGTTTCGTGCAGTCGTACTAACGATCGTACCACAAGTGAGGCCATCGCACTCATTCGTAGTACATCCACACGCTTGTGGACGCTCAAAACGTTCATCAGATGGCCATCTGATGAACAAGCGGCAGGCATCGTTACTGTTCGATGTTGCCAGTTTACCCGTGGTTCGTACCTCCTGAGCCACGGTATTCCAAGGATGACATCAAATTTGTCATCCAAATCCAATACGATGAAGTCATCGTCATATTGGGTATCTTCTAGCGTCCAGTGAATCTTCGCGATGCGTTTCATGACGGTTACGGATGCGCCTGTCGCAAGACGTACCGTCATCCTCGTAGGAGGTGTGTCACATTCACTGAATTTAAAGTGACCATCTTCTAGCGATTGGCGTTGCAGAAAATTGTTGGACGCCCCACAATCGACTAGAGCTCGAAGGGACAACTTATTCGTCACTTCGAGTTTCAAGGCAATGAGTGAGACCTCATTACCTAGAGCAGCAACGCACAACGTCTGTGTGTCGGGAGCAACCTTCATCAAGAGGCCTACAAATTCTCTTGACGTTGCTGGATCAGTAGGGTGCTCCGCACCTACTGATCCTGTCCGTTTTTTGATGGTCCATCCCGTTGTTGCGTCTTTGCACCAACAGCGGACCCTCGTCTCTGCCCCTTTCTCATGGGTGGACAGTCACTACGCCCAGTGTCGCGAGACACTGGACGAGGGGCACTACACTCGTAAGCGTAGTGTCCTGTCTTTTGACATCTATTGCATTTCTGCAACTTCTTGTAGTCTGTAGAGCGAGCCTTCTCGCTCTCTTCATACCAGAGTTCCATCGGCTCTGGACCTCCGTTGTCATATCGTCTCGGTTGACGATATGATGTCGAGCTGGCGCGAGCCTGTCTCAGACTGAAGTCTTCCTGTTCCGCAATGGAAATGGCTTGTTCTAGTGAATATAGTTCAACTCGGAACAGGTGAGTCTTGACGGGACCATCCTCAAGACCCTGCATGAACACCGAAACCAAAGTGTGCTCGTCAACCGGGTTGGAACTTATACAACTCGTAAGATGTCGTATATGTTGCGCGTAAGCGTGCACATCAGGCTTACCTTGCTTGAGCTTCAAGAGTTCGGTTCGAGCTCTGAACTCAGCTCTAGGCGGTTCAAACGTTTGTCTGAGCCGCGACTTGAAGACTTCCAACGACCCAAACGCATATGGGTCGTGCAACTTGAGCCCCAGTGCCCAAGTCTTGGCACGTCCTGCCAGATTTGATTGGGCAAATGCAGCTTGCATATCCCCGTCGTCGATGCGACGCGCCCTTATGGCGTCATCCAATTCGACGAACCATCTCAAGAGGGAGTCCTCTTCGACTCCTCTATACTTGGAGATGTCAACCTTCAAGGTTTCGGGTCGACGCGAGTGCATCGACCCACCAGCAGCAGCCTGCTGCTGTCTCAACAGTTCAAACTGTTGAGCACCCTGTTCTCTCAACAACTCTGCTTGTTGAGAACCTTGTTGGTGAAGCAAGGCTACTTTCTCGCGTTCTGCGTCAAGTTCATTTTGAATGAACTTGGCGATAGTAGCATGTTAAGCATCTCTATTGAGAGCCTCTAGCACGACGCTAACAGCATGGATGCCCATGGTTGAGCCCATCCGCTCAACCGCATCCCATTCGACATCGCTCAAATGGGAGTAGCCGGCACGCGTAGCGTGAAAGCTTTGGTCATCTTCATCATCCAACATATTCATGTTAGATGTGAACGTGGTTCTTGGACGGACTACGTAGTGCTACCAGGTGTAACGGGGCACCCTGAAGCTTGTACTGGTGACAGTACAAGCTACTTATTCTGATGACAGAATAAGGCGGTGTCTCGGAACTTCACGTACACTCGTACGTGCAGAGGAAGACGGTAAGAAGAAGCGAGTACTTGGTTCTAGTAAAAAGTAGAGCTGTATTTATAAAGTTAATATCTGTTAATAAATCACTGTTTATCCTCATCTAACTATGTCTGAATACAAATGTGCAAATCAGCTATCTGCTCACCACTCATTGCGTGCGTCTGTCGTGGCGCGTCTTCGTTGGTTGATATAATGGCCTATATCAACCAATTAGGAACTACTTGGAAGTGCTGCAGAACGTTTGTCCTTATGACAATATTCTGAGAAAATATCGCTTATAGTTGAATTCTATTAACAATTTCTTTAAATTGTTATGTAACGATTCACCCCGTTACAAGCTATCAACATAACTACAGTATTTATCAAACAATATTGATCTACTTTGTCTTATGACGACAACCTGCTCACAACTCATTGCGCGCGTCTAGCAGCGATTGGTAGTAACCTTAGTTGATTTGTTTTTATCAACCAATCTTTGAGCAGCGCATGATTACAATCCTACTAAGGATATAATATTCCTTCAATGTTATCCATCTCAGATAACATTGGTAGGAAATCATCACGCTGGACAATCTCTCTATTGACACCGTTTGGTGTCAGCATCATGTAATGGGCTACACCGTTACAGGTGGCCTATTCTACTAGCATCACTAGGTAAGCTACCTTTTACAGACCAAATTAGGCTATTACATTGCTACGGGACGTCAAGCCACGATGGCCGTGACAGTGGTAGAATATAGGATAAAAAGGGTTGTATAACTGTCTGACCTGTAAAGAAAGTGGGATGCGTACATCCAGAAAAGAGACATACAAAGTAATCGTCTGAATGCGGGCATTTTACAAAAACGACCGGGCATTACGAATCCCCAAATTTTTGGCATGTCGACAGAGATGTCCCTTCTTGATGTCAAAGACCTTACAAGGTACGACACGTCAGAGCCGCGGTATTCGAGGCCGAAAACTACTGTACTTTTTGAAACAAAAGCCCAGTCGTGCCTTCTTTCTATCCATATGGTAAATAGATCCGGACTCCTAAATGCTGAAGATTTGTTTGAGACGAGCTTGGATTGAACCTCATTTTATTTTGCAGAGAATTTAGGTTAGAGGTTTGAGTCAATAAAACCTTGAATAAACCCCGCTAAACCTCGCTAAACCTCAACTGTTAATATGTATGTACATCTCACTCAAGATCGTCATCCGAACAGCCGACATCCGAAAGGTCGGATCCGAAATCGCTTTGTGCGAGCACACGGTAGTTTGTTTTCATGTAGACTAGCTTATCGACCGACAAAGGGCGCCATTATCATATATTCGAGGCAATTCTGTGGTTCTTGCCATTACGAATGACGGACCTATTGATGCCTGGGCGACGTTAGTTACAAAAAACCTCATTAAACTTCAGAAAGTTCTCGAACTGGAAGCTAAGGGTTGAGAATTAAACCGTAAAAACCTACTGAACAAAACCTCGTGATGCCAGCCTTGGAGATCAGACCGGTGATGTGTGTGTGTGGAGCTTTCATTCTGCATTTCGCCTCAAAGTCCTCACCTCCAGTCCAAAGCCTCTTGAGCTCTCATGCGTCTGTCTGCTACCCTGCTCTTGATTGTAGCTCCCCTGCATCGTTGTGTCGACGCGGTGGTCCTGATTCCTGCGACGACGGAGAACCCATTTTTGCGTTCGGCTCCTTCTGCTGCTGCTGATGCACGCAACGACGGCCGATCCCTGCGAGAGCTAAATTCAGCGATCGGTTTCGGCGGGGAAATGTCGAAGTGGGCATCCGAGGTCGGAGGACGTTTCAGGGCGACAACAAGCGCTTCAGAGAGCGTCGCATCAAAGAACGCCGAAGTGGGAGCAGTTCTTAATCATAACCCCGTTGGGGCGAATATTAAAGACCTCGAAGACGTTATGAATGCTGGGAAAGACAAGTAACCAAGAGGCGCGTCCTGGCGAGTAAGTGTCGTTCATCCTTCGTCATCACTCAAGCAACTCGCTTCCATGGTGACGAGGTGATCAAGGAGCTACTGCAATGGGCGAGGTGCACGGAAATTACTACGTACGTAGCTTATAGAAGATTGCACAAGCTTAAGAGACTGGTAATACAAGACGGTGATACTTGATGCGTTACAGGAGATGGATGAACAATTGTAGAGTCCCATCGTTCGCGTTCCTTCTTTCACTCGTATATGACCTGCTTGAGTTTGTGCATTTACTATTCCTATTGCCGTTCTGCCTTTAGAATGTCGGTTGTACTCTAAGTCTAGCATTTGGTGTCGAGTGCAGCATGTTGTGTGGTGCAGGAAGTGAATCGACGTGGATGTTCACTACCGTCAACACTTTTCGCTTGACAGCAAGAAGTGTCGACGTCGTCATAACTGCTAAAGAAAGTTTAACACGCAAGTAAACACTTGTACTCTGCAGGAGACTACAAGGCGCTCGATGGGTCAAGCGTCGGCCTGTTGGTAGGTAACGCGGATGGATCACTTGACTGAATGATCATATCGATCGTTACGAATACGATGAGTGCAACTGGTTGATGCTGGTTGACTCATTGGTGTTCGCATTGCTGTTTGCTGCAATCAGAGATCGCGCAAGGGGAACTAGCTACAGATGATAAGTAATATGAAGGACTTAATAGCCAGCGTGACGATGCAGTACTTCAATGTGAGACAGGCTACAACTTTGGCACTGACTCGATAAGGAAATTCACACGCTAGCATAGGTAACTATGGAAGTTGTTTTAAGTTACTGGCCAGGGCTGTGCTGGGCGTAGCCAAGCTTTAATGCGTCAGACTTCACGAACTCCAGCACGACCATTGATGATCTTGAAAGAGGGAGTGCTGGATGGAAGTGTAACATGCTGCTACACTTCTGGGTGAAGACGCATTTCATCCGGCAAACAGTACCAAAACTAGCGACTATTTTATTCATTTAATGTATGGTAGAGCGTGCAAATCCGTCTCACTACATATCCCATATTCTAACTGAGACGCGCGAACCAGCGTGCATAGACGAGTAATGAAGTTGGTGAGTTGCCTGCTACTGTCGTAGAAGATCATGACAGGCGTATGGTCATTCTAGCTAATGGATGAACTTGTGCACAGCAGTTGCTGACCGAGCACTTGGATGTTTACACAAGCGATCGCACAACTGTACTCTTATGCTTGTTACTGTTGCATCAAATCCTTCTATCGACTCATGTAATTCCTCTTTTTTCGCTTTTCAGATAGCGCTACAGTCACGACAGCGTAAGGTAACGATATACTTCGACAAGAACGAGTAAGACGAGCTAAATAATGCCCGTCACATGTCGCTTCTCACCGCCTGTACGTCGATGATACCAACCATCACGGCAATCCTAGCAATGACCACGAAAAACATATTGTGGCTTCTTTGCATCCCAAGATGCGATGGTGACGACGCCACGCAGTCACACAGAATAGAGATGGTGTTGTTGCCGATGCTAATACAAAAGCCACCACCTGCTCAGCAACAAGATTGTAGCGATGAGAATGACGAACCTTTTTGCATTTTGCTGTGTGCATGGATCACTTTTTCTTTTCTAACAAGAGTACATGTCAGTCACTTAGTCTCCTTACAACGCGAGTATGTTTCACCAAGCAGGGCTTACACATTCGTGCCTATGTAATGGACTGCCTACGTATACTGCGTTACGTCGAGCCGCCACGCCATATCGCTTGTAACTGGACACACTGAAGCCCAGCCAGTACAGATCCGTCCGAATTCATTGCCAGACTGGATGCTTCTTCGAGAGGCCGAGCTCGGTGGTACCAGGGTTTCTGTGTGCCACCAACGAGACTTGAGCGTCAAACATTGTTTGAACGACCTTGGGTTAGTCGTAGCAAGGAATGGGCAATCAGTTGATTCGAGCCGTTGATGCTTGCCAAGGCACCCGATGGTCCCATCATTCTGTTCGTTGCGTAGTGATGCAGTCGCAAAAGCTGAGGTGCGTTCCTCAGCAAACGTATATGTCTAGACCATCTGAGCTTCTGAGGATAGATGTCCACATCGATGATTAGACGAAGTCACGTGCTTCTGGAAGCAGTTTGGACGAGTGAATATACAGGCACGGCTCCATCAAGTTCCTTCGCTCCAATGCAAGTCAAACGACGTCTAAAAGCTGTCCAAATTCCTTAAACGGTCGACCCATGTACGTTTTTCTTACACAATACCTCAATAAGGACAATCGAACACATCCAATAAATCGTGTGTCGAATGAGCTATGAAGAGTCACGCAATTGCATTATTGCAAGCCCGATGTGTGAAACTGTAAGTGACAGTGCGCGAAGTGAATGCCGAGTTTTACAAATCGTACTTTCCGGCTGTCTGTGTGTCTGTAAAATAACGCTAGCTGTAAATTACACGTAGCACTGAGTGCGATCAAGCCTCCTCATCCTCGTAGGTTGACATGCATTGCAGAACTCACTCTTTTTAAAGGGTCACCCATGTGCGATAGCATGATAATGTAAATTACAACACACACCAATGCTCACACATGATCGGCTTAATAATGACCAAGGGCGGAGAGGGCTAACAAACAAACACTCGACACTTAGTGCATCGACAATACCGCACTTCCGCCAGTCAGTGTGTGTAAATAGTTGTCATCTGATGCACTTGGCACACTGAAATAACAGGAATACTAAAGTCGAACTTCCTTGCTCGGATGAAGAGATAGCTCCCTAAATTTTAATCTCTCATATTTCTCAATGAATTATATGCCGTCACCAAGGGATGTTAGGTAAAAGTCCCTCTTGATAACATGATACTTTTTTCCCGCGTTAAAAACGCTAAAAACAGGGTCTTATTTTTAACAGACTTTTACCAATAGTTATCGATTGAGATTGAATGATTTCACTACACCTTTTTGCTGCATTCATCACAACGTTGTATGCCACATTACATGCCACAATTGTAACGGGGCACCCTGAAGCTTGTACTGGTGACAGTACAAGCTACTTATTCTGATGACAGAATAAGGCGGTGCCTCGGAACTTCACGTACACTCGTACGTGCAGAGGAAGACGGTAAGAAGAAGCGAAAGCTTAGTTTAAGTAAAAAGTAGAACTGTATTCAGCATAGTTAATGTCTGTTAATAAATCACTATTTATCTTCATCTAACTATGTCTAATTACAAATGTGTAGATCAGTTATCTGCTCACCACTCATTGCGTGCGTCTGTCGTGGCGCGTCTTCGTTGGTTGATATAATGGCATATATTAACCAATTAGGAACTACTCGTAAGTGCTGCAGAATATTTGTCCTTATGACAATATTCTGAGAATATAACTCTTATAGTTATATTCTGTTAACAGTTTCTTAAAAATTGTTATGTAACGATTCACCCCGTTACATCACCCCCCCCTTAACCATCAGTCACTTTAGTGACTGATTGACTAAATGGATACTCGTCCTAAATCATTTAGGACAGGGTTTGCACTTGTTGGTCCGAGTCCACTTTCCAACATTTCATCGCATGGTTAACAAGCCCATGCGATGCGCGAGCAAGGCCGCCGAGAGCGCGTCCGCACGTCTCTGTCTGGACGTCGAAGCAGAAACCACAGCAACTGATGTCTCATCGGTTGCTGAAGCGACTCAGCCTGTGTCACTTGGTGATGCAGGCGCTGGTCATGAAGACACTCATGTCTTCACAGAGTATGAGCTCGGAGTCTCATACTCTCCTGATACAGAAGACGGATCCGTATCGACGGCGATCGATCCAAGCCGCCTGCCAAGCTTGGCATAGATGATGCTATGTGTCGTAGCATCTTTGGTTCATCTGACGAATCAGATGAACCATCGCCGAAGCGAAGGCGCTCGAGGTCGCGAGACTCGGGCGCTAATAGTGGTGTCGGTTCTCCTATGGACACCACTTCACATCGAGGTGCCAGTCCTTCTGTCGGCACGTCGCAGGAAGAGCGGGACCGCAATGTCTTGCGTCTCGCTCCCGAGAAGAAGGCATGGATGCCTCCAAAATCTGTCATGGATCACTTGTCGGCGACGACGAGTGATCGTTATCGAACACGGTTGTTCATTCGTCAAGGATCCATCACCTTGACCCCAGCGCGAAAAACTATCGCGCTGAGAATGAATTTATCATCGATGCTTTCTTTAGACATCGATGGTACAGTGGGAATCACAAGCGTGATGGTCCCTCACTACTTCAAGCGTGGAGCGCCTACATCCATAACCTTGAGGATGTAGGTCGTGACGTTTGGAACGACAAACTTATCAAAGCTCGTGAAAAGTTTGAAAAGCGAACCCCGACAGGTGCACGCTACAAGCTGCATCGTCTGTCAAGGGAGAAAGGATTACCCTGCCTCTCTTGGGGAGACTCGTGCCCATGTTGTGTGAACAACTCTGCACGAGCACCTAAGGAGGCTTACCTCCCTAATAGCCCGTGGTGGCGCTTACGTATCTCTAGTGAGATGTACGAAGGTATTGACAACCTGAAGTCCCTTTACGACCGTGCCGGGAAGACTTTCTTTGGCGGTCCTTCTGCGGCACAGGATGTGCCGCGTCGTACTGCTCAACCAGACCCAGTACGTCAACCATCAGTTGGGAGCGGGGCTCCCAAGTATCCCAGGACGGAGGATAGCCGCGCCACCGGACGAGATAACTCGTCCGACGTCCGTTCACGTCGCGGTGGTTCAACAGCTGCTCAACCAGATAGCGCTGGCCACCGCGAGAGTCCTCTAATGGAGGTGGAGGAGGAGGGAAGACGCTCTCCACACAATCGTGGGGATCCGTGTGTTCCCGAGAGCTTCTTTGATCGCGTAACGCAAGGGTTACGCGGCGATCTCGAACATGAGCGGAATAGGCGTCTTCAACTGGCGGACACTGTCTTGAAGCATCGAGCTGAGTTTGCCTTTGCTCAGCTCGAGATCAAAAGAGCTCTGACATCTCTTCGTGACGAGCTAAGGGTAGCTCGTGGGATTGTTGATCGGTCTCGGGATGAGATAGCTGCTCTTCAGACCCTTGTTGATGCCCACCATCGGGAGCACAAGGCTCTCTGCGAGATGCTTGAGCGCAAGGGCGTTCTTCATCGGAAGAAGCAGCGTACTGATGGTACGACTTAAGCCGACCAACGTAAAACGTGGGATGCGTTCGCATCTTACGTGGCAACTCGATCGTGTATGCATTGCCTAGGCGGTGCAAGACACGAAATGGGCCGATGTACTTGGGTAGAAGTTTACTGCTACCCAAGTTAGTCACTACATGCTTTGGTAGATTAACCGTAGACAGTAGGACTAAGTCACCTTTATTAAATAAAAGAGTGTTTGCCCATCCATTCTTGTCAGCGTTTTGCTTTTGCTTATCCACCGCTTTGGCGATGGAGTCTTGCACAAAACGGACTACCGTTTCACGAGCCAGTATGAAATCATCTGATGACTCGTTAGCTTCAGTGCGCTGTGAGTGCACTGCAGCAAAATCAACCTTTTCTTCAGTGAGGGCTTCCGCACTCTCACTGGCATCATCTTCTTCGATATCGATGTTATCGATATCGGCATCAAACGCAATGACCTCTTCGTCAGAGCGTGATGGGCGTGAACCAAATCGGTTTTTGCTCGCGCGAGTCCCTCCCCCCCTTAAGCCAGAGCTACACTCTAGTAAGGTGGGTACACGCGGATGGCGCAAGCCATTCACGTAAAACGGTGTATGTGTCGTGGACGCATGCACCGAGTTGTTGATGGCAAACTCTACCATTGGCAAAAACTCACTCCAACTCTTAAAGGAGTGTACGTATCCTCGAAGTATATCTTCAAGGACACAATTGGCACGTTCCGTCTGACCATCTGACTCTGGATGATCAGATGTTGACATCTTCAAGCGCGTTCCGAGTGATTTGAACACGGAACGCCAGAAATCAGCAGTGAATCGTGGATCTCTGTCTGATACGAGTTCACGGGGCAACCCATGAAGTCGGAATATGGTGTCAATAAAGACACAAGCACATCCACTTGCCGTGATTGACTCTGGTACAGCCACTAGGTGTACCATTTTGCTGAATCTGTCAACAAACACGAGAATACCCGTATTCCCGCGTGCGTCTTTGGGTAACCCGAAGACGAAATCCATTGAGATGGATTCCCAGCACTCAGCCGGAACCGGTAGAGGCTGTAAAGGTGCACGCAGTGAAGGACTTGACTTCACTCGTTGACAGACTTCGCATGCGCGAACATACTTTCGCACAAACTGATACTGGCGGGGCCAGTAAAAGTCTCGACTCACCGTGAGATACGTTTTCTCCCGGCCACGATGTCCTCCTACAGGAGCATCGTGATACTCGAACATGATCCACAAACGCAGATCAGTATCATCTGGAATGACAACACGTGGTGTGTCACCAGAAACGGCTGTATAATACAGTAAACCGTTACGAGTAGTGTATCGATCTGATGCAGATCGATACGCAGACGACAATCGTTTTAACGATTCTCGAGATGGCTGTGAGAGATGTGACAACAACTTCACAATCTCACCATCTTGGGCGTATGCCCGCCTCACATCATCATACAACGTTGTAGATGGGACTGAGGACGTCATAACCGCAACAGTGACTGTCTCACTGTTGGGTTTCACGACTGGTTCAAAGTCGGGACGACGTGAGAGTGCATCAGCGACGACATTAAGTCGTCCTGGTTTGTACTCGACCGTAAAGTTGTATTCCGCAAAGAATGACAACCACCGCGCCATTCGTTGTGAAAGGTGCGGGCTGTTCACTGCCGTGCGTAATGACGCATGGTCAGTGCAAACAATGAAGGGTCTATCTCCTAAGAGATAGACTCTGAACTTCGCGAGTGCATACTTCATGGCAAGGAGTTCCTTGTCATGCACTGGATAGTTCCGCTCAGCTGGTTGCAGTTGACGCGACCGATAGCAGACGACGCGTTCAACGCCTTCAAGATCGTACTGCATTAATGCACAGCCGATTGCAAAATCGCTGGCATCACAGACCACATGAAATGGCCTGTCCTGATCGGCTATTGCTAGGACTGGGGATTGTATCAAGCTCTGCTTGATACCATCAAAGGAGCGCTGACATTCAGCGTTCCATAACCACCTCTCGTTCTTTTTCAACAACGATAGAGGTGTACAGTCATCTCGGCGTAATTGCGTGAATACTTATGCAAATACGCCGCTAGCCCAAGGAATTTTCGAAGGCCTTTGACATCAACCGGCACAGGCCAGTCGGTGATCGCCTTGATCTTTTCGGGATCAGGACGTACTCCGTTCTTACCAACGATGCACCCAAGAAGTGGTATTTCGCTTGCGGCAAATATACACTTCTTGAGGTTTGCATACAATTGATGCTTTCGCATGATTGTAAGAACCTGTCGGACGTAGTACCTGTGAACCTCAACGTCCGACTTTCCATCCATAGCTCGACTATGGATGAATACGTCATCGAAATAACTCGGCGCGAACTCGCGTACTGGTCTCAACAGATGTGATACACATCTGTTGAACGTGGCAGGGGCATTACTAAGCCCTTGTGGCATTACTAACCATTCCCAGAGCATGCCGCTAGGCGTGCTCACTGCGGTATAGGGTATATCCCGTTCCCGCATAAGGATTTGATAGAAGCCATCCATCAAATTCATGGACGAAAAGATGGTACTCTTTGACATGCCATCAATGATTACGTCCTTCCTTGGTATCGGCGTCTGAGCCGGTACCGTTGCAGCGTTCAATTTGTTGAACGCGTGCACTATCCGCCACCCTCCTGTTGCTTTTCGCACACAGAAGATCGGAGAGCTATGTGGGGAAGTTGATTCCCTCACATGGCCCGTAGCTAAACGATCGGCAAAGAACTTGTCGATCGCAAGTACTTGTTCACGAGGCAGTGGCCACTGCTTCATGGCACAGTACTTCGAGCCTGGTTTAAGCTCGACCTCGTGTCGAATACCTTTATCCTTCGGTAATTCGAACGGAACAGTTTCAGGGAATACATCCTTGAATTCAACCAAATCTTCATAGAGAGGATTTGTCTTGAGCGATTCCCACGATTGGGAGTCATATCGCTCAACTCGTGTCTTTTCATCTAGGACACTCTCGTCCATAGATGAACTACTGAGAACTCTCTCGTTCTCAGTAAACACTGTTGCTGACCTTATGTCGGCTACACACTCGTCGTCAGCGACGAGTAAGCAGATCTGCTTGACTTTGCCACTACGCAGATCACGCAAGAACCTTTTATGTTCGAGCGTTGGCAACTGAGTGATCTCCGAAGTTAACTTCGGAGGCGCAATCAGATCAAGTGTATAAGCACCTACACTTGATCCGTTATTGACTATGACATTCAATGTCTCTGTCATTTCCTGGGGACTTATTCCCTCAGGCCTCGAAGGACTTATTCCTTCGGCTTCCCGGGGACTTATTCCCGCGGGTTTCGGGGAACTTATTTCCGCTGTATTTTTAATCTTGGGACTTATTCCCTTTACTTCCTCTAGCTGGGATTGCGCAACCACAGCGAGATCCTCTACGAAAGACTCTCCAGTCGATCTAGGATTATCGTTTCGCTTAACCTGAGCGATCGATTGTTTCTCTTCTGGATGTTCTCCGCTAGGGATACATCTTTGTCCCGGTACACTCGACTTATTCGAGTGGTGGACCTTCGGCATGTGTTTCCTCATAGCCGCCGGAACTTTGCTCCGAAGTGTAACTGTTTGTTACACTAAGGTTTTGTGCAGTCGTACTAACGACCGTACCACAAGTGAGGCCATCGCACTCACTCGTAGTACATCCACACGCTTGTGGACGCTCCAAAACGTTCATCAGATGGCTATCTGATGAACAAGCGGCAGGCATCGTTACTGTTCGATGTTGCCAGTTTACCCGTGGTTCGTACCTCCTGAGCCACGGTATTCCAAGGATGACATCAAATTTGTCATCCAAATCCAATACGATAAAGTCATCGTCATATTGGGTATCTTCTAGCGTATAGTGGATCTTCACTATATGCTTCATGAAGGTTACGGATGCGCCTGTCGCAAGACGTACCGTCATCCTCGTAGGAAGTGTGTCACATTCACTGAATTTAAAGTGACCATCTTCTAGCGATTGGCGTTGCAGAAAATTGTTGGACGCCCCACAATCGACTAGAGCTCGAAGGGACAACTTATTCGTCACTTCGAGTTTCAAGGCAATGAGTGAGACCTCATTACCTAGAGCAGCAACGCACAACGTCTGTGTGTCGGGAGCAACCTTCATCAAGAGGCCTACAAATTCTCTTGACGTTGCTGGACCAGTAGGGTGCTCCGCACCTACTGATCCTGTCCGTTTTTTGATGGTCCATCCCGTTGTTGCGTCTTTGCACCAACAGCGGACCCTCGTCTCTGCCCCTTTCTCATGGGTGGACAGTCACTACGCCCAGTGTCGCGAGACACTGGACGAGGGGCACTACACTCGTAAGCGTAGTGTCCTGTCTTTTGACATCTATTGCATTTCTGCAACTTCTTGTAGTCTGTAGAGCGAGCCTTCTCGCTCTCTTCATACCAGAGTTCCATCGGCTCTGGACCTCCGTTGTCATATCGTCTCGGTTGACGATATGATGTCGAGCTGGCGCGAGCCTGTCTCAGACTGAAGTCTTCCTGCTCCGCAATGGAAATGGCTTGTTCTAGTGAATCTAGTTCAAGCCGGAACAGGTGAGTCTTGACGGGGCCATCCGCAAGACCCTGCATGAACACCGAAACCAACGTGTGTTCATCCACCGGATTGGAACTTATACAACTCGTGAGATGTCGTATATGTTGACCGTAAGCGTGCACATCACGCTTACCCTGCTTGAGCTTCAAGAGTTCGGTTCGAGCTCTGAACTCAGCTCTAGGCGGTTCAAACGTTTGTCTGAGCCGCGACTTGAAGACTTCCAACGACCCAAACGCATATGGGTCGTGCAACTTGAGCCCCAGTGCCCAAGTCTTGGCACGTCCTGCCAGATTTGACTGGGCAAATGCAGCTTGCATATCCCCGTCGTCGATGCGACGCGCCCTTATGGCGTCATCCAATTCGACGAACCATCTTAAGAGGGAGTCCTCTTCGACTCCCCTATACTTGGAGATGTCAATCTTCAAGGTCTCGGGTCGACGCGAGTGCATCGACCCATAGCAGCAGCCTGCTGCTGTCTCAACAGTTCAAACTGTTGAGCACCCTGTTCTCTCAACAACTCTGCTTGTTGAGAACCTTGTTGGTGGAGCAAGGCTACTTTCTCACGTTCAGCGTCAAGTCCATTTTGAATGAACTTGGCGATAGTAGCATGTTGGGGCATCTCTATTGAGAGCCTCTAGCATGACGCTAACAGCATGGATGCCCATGGTCGAACCCATCCGCTCAACCGCATCCCATTCGACATCGCTCAAATGGGAGTAGCCGGCACGCGTAGCGTGAAAGCTTTGATCATCTTCATCATCCGACATATTCATGTTAGATGTGAACGTGGTCCTTGGACGGACTACGAAGTGCTACCAGGTGTAACGGGGCACCCTGAAGCTTGTACTGGTAACAGTACAAGCTACTTATTCTGAAGACAGAATAAGGCGATGCCTCGGAACTTCACGTACACTCTTACGTGCAGAGGAAGACGGTAAGAAGAAGCGAAAGCTTAGTTTAAGTAAAAAGTAGAACTGTATTCAGCATAGTTAATGTCTGTTAATAAATCACTATTTATCTTCATCAAACTATGTCTAATTACAAATGTGTAGATCAGTTATCTTCTCACCACTCATTGCGTGCGTCTGTCGTGGCGCGTCTTCGTCGGTTGATATAATGGCCTATATCAACCAATTAGGAACTACTCGTAAGTGCTGCAGAATATTTGTCCTTATGACAATATTCTGAGAATATAACTCTTATAGTTATATTAACAATTTCTTATAAATTGTTATGTAACGATTCACCCCGTTACAGTTAATGTCCGTTAATAAATCACTATCTATCTTCATCTAACTATGTCTGAATACAAATGTGCAAATCAGCTATCTGCTCACCACTCATTGCGTGCGTCTGTCGTGGCGCGTCTTCGTTGGTTGATATAATGGCCTATATCAACCAATTAGGAACTACTCGTAAGTGCTGCAGAACGTTTGTCCTTATGACAATATTCTGAGAAAATATCGCTTATAGTTGAATTCTATTAACAATTTCTTTAAATTGTTATGTAACGATTCACCCCGTTACAAGCTATCAACATAACTACAGTATTTATCAAACAATATTGATCTACTTTGTCTTATGACGACAACCTGCTCACAACTCATTGCGCGCGTCTAGCAGCGATTGGTAGTAACCTTAGTTGATTTGTTTTTATCAACCAATCTTTGAGCAGCGCATGATTACAATCCTACTAAGGATATAATATTCCTTCAATGTTATCCATCTCAGATAACATTGGTAGGAAATCATCACGCTGGACAATCTCTCTATTGACACCGTTTGGTGTCAGCATCATGTAATGGGCTACACCGTTACAGGTGGCCTATTCTACTAGCATCACTAGGTAAGCTACCTTTTACAGACCAAATTAGGCTATTACATTGCTACGGGACGTCAAGCCACGATGGCCGTGACAGTGGTAGAATATAGGATAAAAAGGGTTGTATAACTGTCTGACCTGTAAAGAAAGTGGGATGCGTACATCCAGAAAAGAGACATACAAAGTAATCGTCTGAATGCGGGCATTTTACAAAAACGACCGGGCATTACGAATCCCCAAATTTTTGGCATGTCGACAGAGATGTCCCTTCTTGATGTCAAAGACCTTACAAGGTACGACACGTCAGAGCCGCGGTATTCGAGGCCGAAAACTACTGTACTTTTTGAAACAAAAGCCCAGTCGTGCCTTCTTTCTATCCATATGGTAAATAGATCCGGACTCCTAAATGCTGAAGATTTGTTTGAGACGAGCTTGGATTGAACCTCATTTTATTTTGCAGAGAATTTAGGTTAGAGGTTTGAGTCAATAAAACCTTGAATAAACCCCGCTAAACCTCGCTAAACCTCAACTGTTAATATGTATGTACATCTCACTCAAGATCGTCATCCGAACAGCCGACATCCGAAAGGTCGGATCCGAAATCGCTTTGTGCGAGCACACGGTAGTTTGTTTTCATGTAGACTAGCTTATCGACCGACAAAGGGCGCCATTATCATATATTCGAGGCAATTCTGTGGTTCTTGCCATTACGAATGACGGACCTATTGATGCCTGGGCGACGTTAGTTACAAAAAACCTCATTAAACTTCAGAAAGTTCTCGAACTGGAAGCTAAGGGTTGAGAATTAAACCGTAAAAACCTACTGAACAAAACCTCGTGATGCCAGCCTTGGAGATCAGACCGGTGATGTGTGTGTGTGGAGCTTTCATTCTGCATTTCGCCTCAAAGTCCTCACCTCCAGTCCAAAGCCTCTTGAGCTCTCATGCGTCTGTCTGCTACCCTGCTCTTGATTGTAGCTCCCCTGCATCGTTGTGTCGACGCGGTGGTCCTGATTCCTGCGACGACGGAGAACCCATTTTTGCGTTCGGCTCCTTCTGCTGCTGCTGATGCACGCAACGACGGCCGATCCCTGCGAGAGCTAAATTCAGCGATCGGTTTCGGCGGGGAAATGTCGAAGTGGGCATCCGAGGTCGGAGGACGTTTCAGGGCGACAACAAGCGCTTCAGAGAGCGTCGCATCAAAGAACGCCGAAGTGGGAGCAGTTCTTAATCATAACCCCGTTGGGGCGAATATTAAAGACCTCGAAGACGTTATGAATGCTGGGAAAGACAAGTAACCAAGAGGCGCGTCCTGGCGAGTAAGTGTCGTTCATCCTTCGTCATCACTCAAGCAACTCGCTTCCATGGTGACGAGGTGATCAAGGAGCTACTGCAATGGGCGAGGTGCACGGAAATTACTACGTACGTAGCTTATAGAAGATTGCACAAGCTTAAGAGACTGGTAATACAAGACGGTGATACTTGATGCGTTACAGGAGATGGATGAACAATTGTAGAGTCCCATCGTTCGCGTTCCTTCTTTCACTCGTATATGACCTGCTTGAGTTTGTGCATTTACTATTCCTATTGCCGTTCTGCCTTTAGAATGTCGGTTGTACTCTAAGTCTAGCATTTGGTGTCGAGTGCAGCATGTTGTGTGGTGCAGGAAGTGAATCGACGTGGATGTTCACTACCGTCAACACTTTTCGCTTGACAGCAAGAAGTGTCGACGTCGTCATAACTGCTAAAGAAAGTTTAACACGCAAGTAAACACTTGTACTCTGCAGGAGACTACAAGGCGCTCGATGGGTCAAGCGTCGGCCTGTTGGTAGGTAACGCGGATGGATCACTTGACTGAATGATCATATCGATCGTTACGAATACGATGTGTGCAACTGGTTGATGCTGGTTGACTCATTGGTGTTCGCATTGCTGTTTGCTGCAATCAGAGATCGCGCAAGGGGAACTAGCTACAGATGATAAGTAATATGAAGGACTTAATAGCCAGCGTGACGATGCAGTACTTCAATGTGAGACAGGCTACAACTTTGGCACTGACTCGATAAGGAAATTCACACGCTAGCATAGGTAACTATGGAAGTTGTTTTAAGGTTCCGGCCAGGGCTGCGCTGGGCGTAGCCAAGCTTTAATGCGTCAGACTTCACGAACTCCAGCACGACCATTGATGATCTTGAAAGAGGGAGTGCTGGATGGAAGTGGAACATGCTGCTACACTTCTGGGTGAAGACGCATTTCATCCGGCAAACAGTACCAAAACTAGCGACTATTTTATTCATTTAATGTATGGTAGAGCGTGCAAATCCGTCTCACTACATATCGCATATTCTAACTGTGACGCGTGAACCAGCGTGCATAGACGAGTAATGAAGTTGGTGAGTTGCCTGCTACTGTCGTAGAAGATCATGACAGGCGTATGGTCATTCTAGCTAATGGATGAACTTGTGCACAGCAGTTGCTGACCAAGCACTTGGATGTTTACACAAGCGATCGCACAAATGTACTCTTATGCTTGTTACTGTTGCATCAAATCCTTCTATCGACTCATGTAGTTCCTCTTTTTTCGCTTTTCAGATAGCGCTACAGTCACGACAGCGTAAGGTAACGATATACTTCGACAAGAACGAGTAAGACGAGCTAAATAATGCCGTCACATTTGCTTCTCACCGCCTGTACGTCGATGATACCAACCATCACGGCAATCCTAGCAATGACCGCGAAAGACGTATTGTGGCTTCTTTGCATCCCAAGATGCGATGGTGATGACGCCACGCAGTCACACAGAATAGAGATGGTGTTGTTGCTGATGCTAATACAAAAGTCACCACCTGCTCAGCAACAAGAATGTAGCGATGATAATGACGAACCTTTTTGCATTTTGCTGTGTGCATGGATCACTTTTTCTTTTCTAACAAGAGTACATGTCAGTCACTTAGTCTCCTTACAACGCGAGTATGTTTCACCAAGCAGGGCTTACACATTCGTGCCTATGTAATGGACTGCCTACGTATACTGCGTTACGTCGAGCCGCCACGCCATATCGCTTGTAACTGGACACACTGAAGCCCAGCCAGTACAGATCCGTCCGAATATTCATTGCCAGACTGGATGCTTCTTCGAGAGGCCGAGCTCGGTGGTACCAGGGTTTCTGTGTGCCACCAACGAGACTTGAGCGTCAAACATTGTTTGAACGACCTTGGGTTAGTCGTAGCAAGGAATGGGCAATCAGTTGATTCGAGCCGTTGATGCTTGCCAAGGCACCCGATGGTCCCATCATTCTGTTCGTTGCGTAGTGATGCAGTCGCAAAAACTGAGATGCGTTCCTCAGCAAACGTCATGTATGTCTAGACCATCTAAGCTTCTGAGGATAGATGTCCACATCGACGATTAAACGAAGTCACGTGCTTCTGGAAGCAGTTTGGACGAGTGAAATATGCAGGCACGGCTCCATCAAGTTCCTTCGCTCCAATGCAAGTCAAATGCCGTCTAAAAGCTGTCCAAATTCCTTAAACGGTCGACCCATGTACGTTCTTCTTACACAATACCTCAATGAGGACAATCAAACACATCCAATAAATCGTGTGTTGAATGAGCTATGAAGAGTTACGCAATTGCATTATTGCAAGCCCGATGTGTGAAACGAACAGTGACCGTGCGCGAGGTGAATGCCGAGTTCTACAAATCGTACTTTCCGGCTGTCTGTGTGTCTGTAAAATAACCTAGCTGTAAATTACACGTAGCTCTAAGTGCGATCAAGCCTCCTCATCCTCGTAAGTTGACATGCATTGCAGAACTCACTCTTTTGGAAGGGTCACCCATTTGCGATGGCCTGATAATGTAAATTACAACACACATTAATGCTCACACATGATCGGCTTAAGAATGACCAAGGGCGGAGAGGGCTAACAAACAAACACTCGACACTTAGGGCATCGACAATACCGCACTTCCGCCAGTCAGTGTATGTAAATAGTTGTCATCTGATGCACTTGGCACACTGAAATAATAGGAATACTAAAGTCGAACTTCCTTGCTCGGATAAAGAGATAGCTCCCTAAATTTTAATCTCTCATATTTGTCAATGAATTATATGCCGTCACCAAGGGATGTTAGGTAAAAGTCCCTCTTAATAACATGATACTTTTTACCTGCGTTAAAAACGCTAAAAACAAGGTCTTGTTTTTAACAGACTTTTACCAATAGTTATCGATTGAGATTGAATGATTTCACCACACCTTATTGCTGTATTCATCACAACGTTGTATGCCACACCACATACCACAATGCTCTTCATCGCAATAGATGATTCACATTTTATTAAAACTTTGGACTGAACCAAGCGTATAGCATCATCAAAGGAGCCAGTGAAAAACGTATTGTACAAAAGACCACTCAGCAACTTTGCAGAATCTACGACGGAAGCAAGAGCGATAGTGTTCCGTACAGCAAAAGTCACCCAGTCACAAAAAAATTAATTCGGCTTGAAATGTAACTACTTACACCACGACCAAGAGTACTCAGCGGGGTTGTATAGCGAGAGCGTTTGGCAACAGACCTTTCTGTTATGTATGTAAAGCCTGTCCGCATCCCCTGTATTGTGACGTAGCATACCAAAGCTTCTTGGTCGGTGAATGCTATATTTGTGATCAGTTCCATGTAATCTGCCATGTTGTCATCTGTCGCCGTTATGGTAAGATCAATGCTCCAATGATGAATAATAAATTTCCTATCGCGCCTGAAGCAATGTGGTGTGTGGCGTGCTGTTTTTAATAATGTGGTGGATTTAGTAAAAAGGTGTGGTGGATTAACAATTCCTTGTCTATCAACAGTCTGATAATTTGTCAAAGAATCATTATCTTCCGTCGCTTACCCGTTACCATATAGCTCAAATATTTAAAAATGACTTGGTGTCCGGATAACCGTGGATTAGCATCCACAAAATTGGTCCTGGAGATCCACTGTTTCCGCCAAAGGCTTTATACATGCATTTTATCGATTTGCCCGGCTACTTCACATAGAGAGTCCCTGCTTTGTAGAGCTGCAAAACTATTAGAAATAGGTTGAAACGATATAACTGGTAAATTTATTTAACGCTGGTAAAAAGTGGTAGAAATTGGTAGAAATGTTAAAATCGGAATAAAAATGTTACTAAGCGCTGAAAGTCACGGAGCTTTTTACCAAACATCCCTACCGTGAAACCGGAATTGGTAACGGGTGAACAGCTGAATAACCATGCCTTCCACCAACAAACCATCTGGGAGATGCCGTAAAAAGTATAATGTGACGAATTCAACCAAACATCCCTACCGTCACCTGCAATTCGTTATTGTAGGTGTTGCCATGTTCAGGTTCATCCTTTGTTTCTATATTCTAGCATCCTTACTTTCTAGCGTATCGATAATATTAACGAGTAGCTTCAACACAGTGCAACAACACCACAACTTTCCACCTCCCACGCTCAACAAAACATTCATAGCGACCACATACCCGAAATGGGTACGTGAAACTCTCGAACTTGGTTCAGTTCTCTAAACTAAATTACGTTTATTAGTGGGGGAGCTTCAGAGCTTGCGCCTCTTTCTTACTTCGGATGATTGCTTAACGAATAGGCAGCGTATCCCATCGTGAACACGCTTTATCTTCGCATGCATGGCATCGCCCACTTTTATTCTTATGAGAAGAGTAGCAGCTTCGCGGTCAGACTTGCAGCACAAAGTTAATGTGCAAACGATAGGTGTGCTGTGATAAAGTGGTTGCGGTAGAGTAGTCCTGAGCGCGGCGTAAATACCCAGGCAACCCAGTCACTCGCACGCTCCCGTACATGTGGCTAACAGGCTTACGTAATGCAGTCGGTTGGGATACTTTTTCAAAGATGACAACAGTAACGAGTCACTGCAAATGAAAGCCATGCGCAAGTTACGGTCTGCAATTGCCTGCAAATTGCCTATCGACGTAGAACAACTTTCAATGAATGCCACAAAGACATCTGAGGATGTCCAGCTATTGTCACGCATATGTGTTCTCGTGCACAAGAAAAAAAAGTAGTGATATTGTGCTTTTGATGATCTAGTATGCTCTGGGAATGTTCATATAAACAATGTAGTTGCTTCCTGACCACACTGGATATGGGCAGACTCCGTTGCGAGAGTGAGTCCGGATACTGTAGTCTTTCGGGGTGCGAACTGGTAAAGAAGACAACACAAAGTGTGGATTAGACTGAGTGCATCGTCTGCAGTAACTTGCGCAGTTATGACCCGACTTGATCCGTGGCAAGCAGACTGCCGCTATTGTGCCTTATAGAAACACCGAGAATCACGTCTTAACGAGCGCAACTAAGCGGCGGCAATTCGATATCGTGTCTAGCCGTGCATAACTACTACACACGGAACGCTGACCAATATTGCTGGAGGCTGAATGGAATGCGATAGAGCTCGATCGCCCAACTCGTACGTGCAAGACGCGACCAGGTTGCAGTGTGGCTGGACAGTCTCAAAAAGTCGCAGATGAGGTGGTGCGACAGGAGCAACTGATACCGATGATGACAGAGCAACACCGAGTATTTGCCGCCTTTACGCTCGAATCACGAGTCGATGCTTTCTTGACCATCCGGTCGTGCACTTATGCGATATTCACAACAGTTGGACGGTATGCGAAAGCGGCGGTAGCAACTATGCACGCTTGATGTATCCACGGCGTTCCCACAGCTGAGACAGCGAGGGAGATGGAGACGAAATATCCGCAAGCATTTCTAGCCTAGCGCCTTCATGGAAAAAGAGAGCAACTGCGACAATGAACGGCACAAATGATCCTGTAAAAGTGCGGTCATGCATCTGAGACAAGGAAGGAAGAGACCTCCGCGACATCAAGCGGTCTCCGAACGATGTGTAGTGTTTACACCCACAAGTCGTCATTGACACGTCTTTGTCAACCCAAGTGACAAAAGTGAGCTCGAGACATCCTCTGGAACTCCCTCAAAAAGGGACGCGTGCTTGGTCTCGGTTAGCGCTCTCTGAGCTCTCGAGCTTTAAGAAATTTGATCGTTCGCAGAGAGACGTTGAGGTTCGAACGGACGCGATGCGTTCGGCACTTGCTCCTTTCAATGTTATGATACGGTCGGCTTTGCTGCACGGAGCATAGAGTGCAGTAGCTTCGTGCATCTCTGATACGACAAGCGAAGTGTGTAGTTTGTATCGCACCGCCCGTGACGTCTTAGAAACTACAGCAGCACGTGTCGAGTCTAGTTTTTACATGTTCTATCAAGCACGGCGAAAAGACTGGCGAGTTGGAGCGAGTTGAGCTGCTTTCAGCTTGCAGTACGAAGTCGCTGTCTCGAAAGGGCGGGAACGTAGATCAGTGGCGTCGTCTCGATCGTGATAGAATAACGCAATACACGCGTACAGTGCAGCAGAATTCGCAAGTGCCGATAAAGTGCACCCTAGTCTAACCTACCATTGTTTTCTATTGCTGCGAGTGGGTGCTTGGCAACAAGGGAATGTTCGATAACAAGTGCCGTGCTCGTAATTGCCAGATGCTCGACAGACAGACAGACAGACAGTGCTCTTCTGTGCTCTAGTGTCGGGTCTAGCCAGTTCCTTCGAGCGCTCCCACTTCTTAAGACCTCAAAGTATCCAGCTTCGATTCCGAATGTCAACCTCTGACTCGAAAAGCGAGGTTTGAGCTCCTGTCGCTTTTGATAAGGATGTTCATTGACTGCGTTCACTCACTGCATCATAGTTCACGCAAAGGGGCTCAAGTGTGTTGTTAAAATATAGCTACCCGTTATCATTGATACAGTTATGTCTTCCACCTCCTCGGATCTCTACACCGCAAGGCTCTAAACTTCGTGTGCTACGTATGCTGTTGATAGATAGAAGCCGATAGCAGCACTTGCCAACCGGCTTCGACTGAGCAATGGCTCTTGTTCTTACATGTACATCCAAACAAACAAACCAGCCACCGATCCTTCTCATAAACCCTGAAGGAGGTGTGCTTAGCTGTTTGCTTGCTTGCTTGATCTTGAGCGTTAGCAGGTTACTCGAGGATCGCCGAGCACAAAAAGTCGATCTCGTCCGAAGACAAGTAGCTCTGATAGCAGCGGCTTGGCATGGACATTTGAAGGTGAAGACCTCCAAGGAAGGAACGGCCATCAACGGGGAGGCAGCTCCACACGCTCTCGTTGAGGTTGCAGTCGACCGAGTCGGGCGTGTACATGGGCGACGATCCATTGGACGTCATGGATGAGAACGACGTGGACGAGGACGTCGAGTAGGTCGAGCCCACAGGAGACACGACCTCCGAAGTGGGCTTGAGGCCTGCAAGAGCCGCCATATCCAGCATCGAGATGGATGACGGGGACGAGAGGACACTGAGCGTGCTGTGCGTGTCTCGCGCCTTTTTAGTGCGAGCGACCTGACGTTTCTGACGGTCGAACTTGCGCTGGATCTTGTTGGCCTTGTCCCGGTGGTACAGGCACAGCTGGTGAGGCTGGCCATTGCGCTTGCTCGAGCGGACATTGGTGCACTTGCCAGTTTTGTATCGGCACTTGTTCGAACCCATGGTCGGGGAGTCAGCTAGACCCATGACGCAGTGGCGGGATGATTCAGTCGAGGACGAGTTGGCAACCATTGTGTAGGGAGAAGAAGATGAGGTGGCAGTTTGGAAGAGCGAAGTGAACCGGTTGGTGGTAGGCACTTGAGCTACAGGTGTCAAATTTGGAAATGCTAAAGGATTCGAGCTCTGGTCAATTGTTGATGGCTGTCGCCACGAAGGACTGAAGAACTGACTGAAGAACTGACTGAGGAACTGACTGAGGAACTGACTGAGGAACTGGCTGACTGGCTGACCGGCAGACTGACTCGGCACTGAAGAAAGGAATCCATGGCTCGTTGCTGCCACACGTGCCTTCAGGCATTGCAATTGCTGTATTCCAGTCGGTTTCGAGACGTGGACAGGCCGAGTGGGATGTCGATGCTGTAATGAGCGCTTCTGTCCCCACTTCAATATGTAAACTTGCAGTTCATCTCCTAGAGGCATTAGCATCTACAGTCGAGCTCCGGATGTTATGCGTTATTTATTTACTCCCAATAGTTCTTCTAAGACTAATAGAGTAGCAGGATCGACTCGCTGTTCGAAATGCCACTACTGGTCGAATACCAACCGGGCCCTGCGTTCACCAAACTTGCGGCAACGGATAGATAGACAGACCACTCTCCCTTGACATGATCACGCCGTGATTCCCTCTATCTTCACTCGTGAATAGTATAAGAGATTAGAGGACATTAATTTCGAAATGCTGCCGTCGCAGGCGTATTGTCAGCTTTTCTTTTTAAATTACATTTTGAGGCGGAGAAGATTATATTTGACAGGATTCGGGCACTTCCGTCAGAATAGTGTGCAACGCTGCTGATCACTCGTTTAAACGCTAGAAATTAAAGCGAGATAGAACGACGCATTACTATGGAGTTATCATGGGCTTGTGCTAAGAAAGAAGTTTAGTTACCAAGTCATATGCTATGCCATTCAGGTGGTGATAGTCATTGTACTGCGGGGCCTGCTCATGGTCTTGCCCTGTTGTTGCCTGCGGCGAAGCTCGTGAGACCTGAACCGAGTTGACAAATGGGGCGAAGGTACACATAGAAGACAGGAGATCATACATCTCCAAAGAGATTGGGCGGTGTGGAAGCATGAGCAGCAGGCTGAATAGTTGACAGCCAGTCTCAGTATGCGACACGCGATTCCACGGTAGACATCCGGTTTAGACTTGCAGTTTCACGCTTACTTCGCCCTGCAGTGGAGTCTTTGAACTGGATGCTTAGGGCTACATGGAAGATGTGTCTTCCCATGAAAGAAAATATTTGGCAAAGATCCACCCGAGAACGGAAACTGATCAGGATGCGAAGTCCGCCAGTGCCGCATGTCTCGTAACGTCAGGGAACTATCTCCGCTTATCGTTCCGGAAAAGCAAATGCTTTTTTAGTGCATGCATGTGCCGTGTATCTCCGAGCTTCCACCGACTATTAATCAAGCTGATAGACATGTTAGCTCATTTTTACACATGTGTAGACCAAGATGTGAGGCTGAGGAATATAGCGACACACCAAGTTACATGAGGCAAGGACGAGGCATGCAACACAATGAAGGACAAGTTCAGACCATGCCTTCGCTACAAGCATGTACATGTATGTGTGCATGCCCCCAAAAGACAGTGTGCGTGGATGTGATTACGCGACGCGTGTTTGTTCGCCAGCGTTCATGTATCGCCAAGAATTCTAGACAACGCCCCTGACCGGCTCTCGGTGAGCTAGGATACATATCGTACATGTACGGTCCACTTTACGCGATATGGGCCTTACCTGGTTCGCGCTGCGTTCTTGGCGCAGGAACGCCGGTCATGATGGAAAGGCTACAAGTAAACGGTGCGATATCTAGCCCAGTCTGCTTGATGAGAGGATACAATTTGGTCTGCATAGATGCGGGGCAGAAAAATAGTGGAGACTTCGTTATGCGAGAAAACTTGCTAACGGTCCGAGCTAACGAGCTTAGTAGAGCCAAGAGAGGAGGTGTAATGTCGTTGGTGATACGGCTGTGCACGTGCCCTGCATGGTGCTTGCATCCCCCTGACAACGAAGCCTTTCATAACCAAGTAGTAGCGACTGGTTAACATAGCGACGATCGAGATTCGAATTGCGGTTGGCCATCCAGCCCCGTTGAAGCTTCGCCAGCAGCCTGATACTAGTTGCAGGTACCCTCACCTTTGCTACGTATGGTCCAAAGAAGCGCGACATTGGGCGAGGTCCCTGATCTGAATCTTGTGCTGGAATCTCTACGTCTAAGAACTACACTTGACCTCCTGAGATTTGATCCGCGACAAAACACGTTGCCCGAAAGTGGTCGGGTCCGTCATCAAACTGCGCTCAACTGCTCCGGCTTCTTTGCTTAAGGCTCAACACGACCCCACCCTCTAGCCACCTGGCAGTGATGGGAACTTTGTGCGTAAGGCATGTCGTGCCCTCCCTTCTAGACAACTCTCTCCTACAGATTCGGCAGACGTGTCGTCAGTGAAAGCCATTCATACCTCTCCCAGTCTGCCCATTGGGAACGTGTGCAAAGTCGGACTCGCTGGATCATATCAGAGCCTCTGCACACGAACTGGACGTGCCCGCCTTCGCACAATCCATAGGACGGATGTCACGTATGAGATTAAATGAGCAATCCATTTGAATCACCTCTGCCTGTCTTCTTTTTCAGAAAGGCAGGCCTCTTTGATCACGAGCGCTTGAACAGCTGGTGGCTTTCACCCCTCCTGACGTGCTCTCAGAAAAACCGGCACTAAACCAAACTGTACATAAGCTAGGATTGAGGTAATCGAAAGCATCTCCCTTTCACTGATGATACGTACCATTGATGATCATCGAAATGGAAATTTGCGGGGCAACTTGCACTTTCGTGACAAAAGACTCTGGTCTGTACCAGCCCTTGCCATCTTGGACTCGTGTCGCTGGTGTCGCATTCTTTCCTTGACGAATCTCCCGCGAAAATGCGGGGCTAGTTCCATACACGGTGGAGCGTCTGGTGCCGAATGTGTCGCACCGAGTGTCCCTTAGTAGCAGCTGCGTTCCTATTGAATTTACCACTTCGAGCCTCGTAGGCTGCTGCTACCAACAATGCGTTGTAATACGATACCGGAGTCATTCATGGTGACGTCATTAACATGGCCACAGCAGAGAATAGAAGGGCTTATGATGCGTCCTTGTGCACGAGGGCGTACGATCAAAAGACGCAAAATGAGAAGTCTCTTCTCGTTTGTTAATGGCGTGTTGTGGGACCATTCGAGCACAATGGCAGTAAACATTTTCTACTGTAAGTTTGTGTCGCGCTCCTGCACCAGGGAGCACATAGGCGCTCCCGCAAGTCTATCCCGCTCCGCATTTCGCCCGTACAGAAACGCACCCGCGACATCAACGGAAAATGTGTGGCTAGTGAAGCAGTCTTGAAGACGAGAGATACCACTGGGGCATAACTATTCGGTTTGCAAGGATTCCTCCGACTATCCACAACCTTGTCGCCCCTCGCTATCCATAATCTAGAACGCATGAAGACGCTTCGACAAGCCCTTGTCGAACAAGTCGCTAAGTAAAATACAGTCACACTCTCACAGCAGACGTCCAGTACCAAAGCTGGCATACGATCCTTTCCCAACCATCACGGCTAATTTCGCAATCTCCACACATTCAACACCAATATACCGAAGTTACAGCAATGCACGTGCTCAAGCTAGGAAGGCGTTCCAATCTCTCGTCCGTCCGGCAAGGAGACTTAGATCTATGCATCCCTAATTGTTCGAGTCTGGATTAAGAGTGTCTATCTGCAGGCTAAGGTTCACGCAAAGTGCTCAATGCCTTGTGTCTAAACTCTGGTTACGAAACGGTGTGTTCGTAACATTAACGCCACTTCAGTTACCTCTTGCTGTCCGTTTCAGCAGCCACAAGGACACGTCGTCCACGTCACTTTATTTTAACTGCATCTACCAAACACTCCACACGAGCAACATTATCTTAGAATTGCTTAAACTTCACCCTTATCTCAATCACAACAAACGAGCTTTCTAGCTGATCGAGTGCAACATACGAAGCTACAACGTTGCACTATCACTGCACACCCTCCTTGTGTTGCTGCTTACGTGAAACGCAACCTAAGCCCTCGCAGCCACCCAATACACGTCACAAATGCTGGCTCGGCATCAGCGGCGCGCACTATTTCCAGCGTCTATTCTGCGAAGACGAAGTCTCGCAACGGCTAGCAATGGCAAACAGATCGCTGACGATCAGCTCCTTACCCCAGACTTGGTGGGTCCATACATGTCCGAGCGACTGGACGAGTTCTCGCCTGAGCGCATCCGCAACTTTAGCATTGTCGCCCATATCGACCATGGCAAATCGGTGCGCTATTTGTAGGCTGAATCTAAAATAACGGTCTTTAATGCTGTGATAAAGTCACGTTATGTGTATTTCTATAAACCTAGAAATGAAGTTAGAAAGTGGTTTTCTCTTTTCTTACCCTATTTCTATCATGACGCAATATGTAGACTCTCGCGGATCGACTGCTGGAAACTAGTGGCAATATCTCGCGTCAAGAGCGAGAAAGTGCCCAATTTCTCGACAATTTAAAAGTCGAGAGAGAGCGAGGCATAACCGTAAAAGCTCAGACGTGTTCCATGATCCATCAAGATGCAAAAACAGGAGAAACTTTGATGCTCAATTTAGTGGATACTCCGGGGCACGTGGATTTTAGTTACGAGGTGAACCGCTCGCTGTCTGCGTGCGAAGGAGTGCTCTTACTGGTGGATTGCTCCCAGGGAATCCAGGCTCAGACATTGGCCACTTACTATGCAGCAAAAGAGAGGAACTTGCACGTGGTGCCGGTGTTGACGAAAATTGATGTACCCCATGCTGAAATTGATGACAGCATCTTGAGTCTATCGTCATTGCTGGACGTGGATCCAGATGAAGTGCTGTTGACGTCAGCCAAGAGTGGAGATGGTATTGAAGATGTGCTGCCAGCAGTAGTGGATAGACTACCACCTCCTGTGAAGTGTGATCGAGATGCGCCGCTCAGGTGTTTACTGGTGGACTCTTACTACGATGACTACCGGGGCACCGTGTGTCTCGTCAAGGTCGTGGATGGCGCGATTTTTCCAGGTGACAAGATTTACAGCGCCCATGAAAAGACAAAGCACGACGTGCAGGAAACGGGTTTGCTGCTGCCGAGACGATACAAGACAAAGGGGTTGTATGCTGGGCAGGTGGGGTACATTATTGCTGGTATGAAGACAACGACCGAAGCAAAAGTTGGCGACACGTTTTTCCGTGAAGGTGCTGAATCGTTGGATTTGAAAGCTTTGCCTGGGTTCCAAGAAGCCCGGAGCATGGTCTTTGCGAGTATGTATCCCACGGACGAATGCAGCTTCGATGAGTTACGTGTGGCCATTGAGAAACTTACGCTCAATGATGCGAGTGTGACGGCTCAGCAAGAGACAAGTGGCGCGTTGGGCATGGGCTTCCGCTGTGGTTTCTTGGGGCTGCTGCATATGGAGGTGTTCCATCAGCGTCTATCTGATGAGCAGGAAATGCAGGTGATGGTCACTGCACCCATGGTACCGTACACTGTGATCGATCCAAAGGGAGAAAAGTCTGCTGTTGAGACTCCTGGTGCTTTCCCGGAATCGACCAAGTATTACGAGATCCTGGAGCCCATGGTAGAGGCATCGATTATCACTCCTGCGTCGTACTTGGGCCCGGTGCTGGCACTTGCTAAAGAGAAGCGCGGCATTCAGACGAACCTCGTCTACCTCGAGGATGAACGCGTCATCGTTACCATCAACGTCCCGTGGCAAGAGGTGGTCACCAACTTTTACAACGAGCTCAAGACAATATCGTCCGGTTACGGTACGGTAGAACCGTCATACGTGTTTTGTGATGGTGTCTGATGATGTGCGTGACTGATATTCTACAGCAACTCTCAACTACCGCGAGATCGAGCCACAGAAGTCTGACATCGTGAAGGTGGACTTGTTGATCAACGGAAAAGTTCTCGATGCACTATCGTTTGTGTGTCATCGAAGCAAGGCCACGCTCGACGGTCGCGCACTATGCCAAAAGCTAAAGCGTGTCATTGATCGACAGCAGTATGAAATATCGATCCAAGCTTCACTAGGCGGCAAGGTCTTTGCCAAGGAGCGAATTGCACCGTATCGTAAGGATGTTCTTATCAAGTCTGGCAAAACCGTTGGTGGAGGTGATAGTACCCGGAAAAAGAAATTGCTAGCTAAACAGAAGCAGGGCAAGCGTCGCATGAGAACTGTATCTAATGTACAGCTCTCACAAGATGCGTTTTGGTCCGTGCTTTCCAAATAATAATTAATGCATTCAGTTGTGTAATGAGAAGTGTAACGGGGTGAATCGTTGCATAACAATTTATAAGAAATTGTTAATAGAACAGAACTATAAGAGTTATATTCTCAGAATATTGTCATAAGGACAAATATTCTGTAGCACTTACGAGTAGTTCCTAATTGGTTGATATAGGCCATTATATCAACCAACGAAGACGCGCCACGACAGACGCACGCAATGAGTGGTGAGCAGATAACTGATTTACACATTTGTATTTAGACATAGTTAGATGAAGATAAATAGTGATTTATTAACAGACATTAACTATGCTAAATACAGTTCTACTTTTTACTTTAACCAAGTACTCGCTTCTTCTTACCGTCTTACTCTGCACGTACGAGTGTACGTGAAGTTACGAGGCACCGCCTTATTCTATCATCAGAATAAGTAGCTTGTACTGTCACCAGTACAAGCTTCAGGGTGCCCCGTTACAACTGGTAGCACTTCGTAGTCCGTCCAAGGACCGCGTTCACATCCAACATGAATATGTTGGATGATGAAGATGACCAAAGCTTTCACGCTACGCGTGACGGCTACTCCCATTTGAGCGATGTCGAATGGGATGCGGTTGAACGAATGGGTTCGACCATGGGCATCCATGCTGTTAGCGTCATGCCAGAGGCTCTCAATAGAGATGCCCAACATGCTACTATCGCCAAGTTCATTCAAAATGAACTTGACGCAGAACGCGAGAAAGTAGCCTTGCTTCACCAACAAGGTTCTCAACAAGCAGATTTGTTGAGAGAACAGGGTGCTCAACAGTTTGAACTGTTGAGACAGCAGCAGGCTGCTGCTGGTGGGTCGATGCACTCGCGTCGACCCGAAACCTTGAAGATTGACATCTCCAAGTATAGGGGAGTCGAAGAAGACTCCCTCTTGAGATGGTTCGTCGAATTGGATGACGCCATAAGGGCGCGTCGCATCGACGACGGGGATATGCAAGTTGCATTTGCCCAGTCAAATCTGGCAGGACGTGCCAAGACTTGGGCACTGGGGCTCAAGTTGCACGACCCATATGCGTTTGGGTCGTTGGAAGTCTTCAAGTCGCGGCTCAGACAAACGTTTGAACCGCCTAGAGCTGAGTTCAGAGCTCGAACCGAACTCTTGAAGCTCAAGCAGGGTAAGCGTGATGTGCACGCTTACGCTCAACATATACGACATCTCACGAGTTGTATAAGTTCCAATCCGGTGGATGAACACACGTTGGTTTCAGTGTTCATGCAGGGTCTTGCGGATGGTCCCGTCAAGACTCACCTGTTCCGGCTTGAACTAGATTCACTAGAACAAGCCATTTCCATTGCGGAGCAGGAAGACTTCAGTCTGAGACAGGCTCGCGCCAGCTCGACATCATATCGTCAACCGAGACGATATGACAACGGAGGTCCAGAGCCGATGGAACTCTGTTATGTAGAGAGCGAGAAGGCCCGCTCTACAGGCTACAAGAGGTTGCAGAGATGCAACAGATGTCAAAAGACAGGACACTACGCTTACGAGTGTAGTGCCCCTCGTCCAGTGTCTCGCGACACTGGGCGTAGTGACCGTCCACCCATGAGAAAGGGGCAGGGACGAGGGTCCGCGGTTGGTGCAAAGACGCAACAACGGGATGGACCGTCAAAAAACGGACAGGATCAGTAGGTGCGGAGCACCCTACTGATCCAGCAACGTCAAGAGAATTTGTAGGCCTCTTGATGAAGGTTGCTCCCAACACACAAACGTTGTGCGTTGCTGCTCTAGGTAATGAGGTCTCACTCATTACCTTGAAACTCGAAGTGACGAATAAGTTGTCCCTTCGAGCCCTAGTCGATTGTGGGGCGTCCAACAATTTTGTGCGACGCCAATCGCTAGAAGATAGTCACTTTAAGTTTGTTGAGTGTGACACACCTCCTACGAGGATGACGGTACGTCTTGCGACAGGCGCATCCGTAACCGTCACGAAGCGTATAGTGAAGATTCACTATACGCTAGAAGATACCCAATATGACGATGACGTTATCGTATTCGATTTGGATGACAAATTTGATGTCATCCTTGGCATACCGTGGCTCAGAAGGTACGAACCACGGGTAAACTGGCAACATCGAACAGTAACGATGCCTGCCGCTTGTTCATCAGATGGCCATCTGATGAACGTTTTGGAGCGTCCACAAGCGTGTGGATGTACTACGAGTGAGTGCGATGGCCTCACTTGTGGTACGGTCGTTAGTACGACTGCACAAAACCTTAGTGTACCAAACGGTTACACTTCGGAGCAAAGTTCCGGCGGCTGTGAGGAAACACAGGCTGCGCCGAAGGTCCACCACTCGAATAAGTCGGGTGGACTGGGACAAAGATGTATCCCTAGCGGGGAACATCTAGAAGAGAAACAATCGATCGCTCAGGTTAAGCGAAACGATAATCCTAGACCGACTGGAGAGTCTTTCGTAGAGGATCTCGCTGTGGTTGCGCAACCCCAGCTAGAGGAAGTAAAGGGAATAAGTCCCAAGATTACAAATACGGCGGAAATAAGTTCCCCGAAACCCGCGGGAATAAGTCCCCGGGAAGACGAAGGAATAAGTCCTTCGAAGCCTAAGGGAATAAGTCCCCAGGAAATGACAGAGACATTGAATGTCATAGTCAATAACGGATCAAGTGTAGGCGCTTATACACTTAATCTGAGTGCGCCTCCGAAGTTAACTTCGGAGATCACTCAGTTGCCAACGCTCGAACATAAAAGGTTCTTGCGTGATCTGCGTAGTGGCAAAGTCAAGCAGATCTGCATACTCGTCGCTGACGACGAGTGTGTAACCGACATAAGGTCAGCAACAGTGTTTACGGAGAACGAGAGAGTTCTCAGTAGATCATCTATGGACGAGAGTGTCCTAGATGAAAAGACACGAATTGAGCGATATGACTCCCAATCATGGGAATCGCTTAAGATAAATCCTCTCTATGAAGATTTGGTTGAATTTAAGGATGTATTCCCTGAAACTGTTCCGTGCGAATTACCGAAGGATAAAGGTATTCGACACGAGGTCAAGCTTAAACCAGGCTCGAAGTACTGTGTCATGAAGCAGTGGCCACTGCCTCGTGAACAAGTACTTGCGATCGACAAGTTCTTTGCCGATCGTTTAGCAGCGGGCCATGTGAGGGAATCAACTTCCCCACATAGCTCTCCGACCTTCTGTGTGCGAAAAGCAACAGGAGGGTGGCGGATAGTGCATGCATTTCACAAGTTGAATGCTGCAACGGTACCGGCTCAGACGCCGATACCAAGGAAGGACGTAATCATTGATGGCATGTCAAAGAGTACCATCTTTTCGTCCATGGATTTGATGGATGGCTTCTATCAGATCCTTATGCGAGAACGGGATATACCCTATACCGCAGTTAGCACGCCTAGCGGCATGCTCTGGGAATGGCTAGTAATGCCACAAGGGCTTAGTAATGCCCCTGCCACGTTCAACAGATGTGTATCACATCTGTTGAGACCAGTACGCGAGTTCGCGCCGAGTTATTTCGATGACGTATTCATCCATAGTCGAGCTATGGATGGAAAGTCGGATATTGAGGTTCACAGGTACCACGTCCGACAGGTTCTTACGATCATGCGAAAGCATCAATTGTATGCAAACCTCAAGAAGTGTATATTTGCAGCAAGCGAAATACCACTTCTTGGGTGCATCGTTGGTAAGAACGGAGTACGTCCTGATCCCGAAAAGATCAAGGCGATCACCGACTGGCCTGTGCCGGTTGATGTCAAAGGCCTTCGAAAATTCCTTGGGCTAGCGGCGCATTTGCATAAGTATTCACGCAATTACGCCGAGATGACTGTACACCTCTATCGTTGTTGAAAAAGAACGAGAGGTGGTTATGGAACGCTGAATTTCAGCGCTCCTTTGATGGTATCAAGCAGAGCTTGATACAATCCCCAGTCCTAGCAATAGCCGATCAGGACAGGCCATTTCATGTGGTCTGTGATGCCAGCGATTTCGCAATCGGCTGTGCACTAATGCAGTACGATCTTGAAGGCGTTGAACGCGTCGTCTGCTATCAGTCGCGTCAGCTGCAACCAGCTGAGCGGAACTATCCAGTGCATGACAAGGAACTCCTTGCCATGAAGTATGCACTCGCGAAGTTCAGAGTCTATCTATTAGGAGATAGACCCTTCATTGTTTACACTGACCATGCGTCATTACGCACGGCAGTGAACAGCCCGCACCTTTCACAACGAATGGCGCGGTGGTTGTCATTCTTTGCGGAATACAACTTTACGGTCGAGTACAAACCAGGACGACTTAATGTCGTCGCTGATGCACTCTCACGTCGTCCCGACTTGGAAACAGTCGCGAAACCCAACAGTGAGACAGTCACTGTTGCGGTTATGACGTCCTCAGTCCCATCTACAACGTTGTATGATGATGTGAGGCGGGCATACGCCCAAGATGGTGAGATAGTGAAGTTGTTGACACATCTCTCCCAACCATCTCGAGAATCGTTGAAACGATTGTCGCCTGCGTATCGATCTGCATCAGATCGATACACTGCTCGTAACGGTTTACTATATTATACAGCCGTTTCTGGTGACACACCACGTGTTGTCATTCCAGATGATACTGATCTGCGTTTGCGGATCATGTTCGAGTATCACGATGCTCCTATAGGAGGACATCGTGGCCGAGAGAAAACATATCTCACGGTAAGTCGAGACTTTTACTGGCCCCGCCAGTATCAGTTTGTGCGAAAGTATGTTCGCGCATGCGAAGTCTGTCAACGAGTGAAGTCAAGTCCTTCACTACGTGCACCTTTACAGCCTCTACCGGTTCCGGCTGAGTGCTGGGAATCCATCTCAATGGATTTAGTCTTCGGGTTACCCAAAGACGCACGCGGGGATACGGGTATTCTCGTATTTGTTGACAGATTCAGCAAAATGGTACACCTTGTGGCTGTGCCAGAGACAATCACGGCAAGTGGCTGTGCCAGAGACAATCACGGCAAGTGGCTGTGCTTGTGTCTTTATTGACACCATCTTCCGACTTCATGGGTTGCCCCGTGAACTCGTATCAGACAGAGATCCACGATTCACTGCTGATTTCTGGCGTTCCGTGTTCAAATCACTCGGAACGCGCTTGAAGATGTCAACATCTGATCATCCAGAGTCAGATGGTCAGACGGAACGTGCCAATCGTGTCCTTGAAGAGATACTTCGAGGATACGTACACTCCTTTAAGAGTTGGAGTGAGTTTTTGCCAATGGTAGAGTTTGCCATCAACAACTCGGTGCATGCGTCCACGACACATACACCTTTTTACGTGAATGGCTTGCGCCATCCGCGTGTACCCACCTTACTAGAGTGTAACTCTGGTTTAAGGGGGGGAGGGACTCGCGCGAGCAAAAACCGATTTGGTTCACGCCCATCACGCTCTGACGAAGAGGTCATTGCGTTTGATGCCGATATCGATAACATCGATATCGAAGAAGATGATGCCAGTGAGAGTGCGGAAGCCCTCACTGAAGAAAAGGTTGATGTTGCTGCAGTGCACTCACAGCGCACTGAAGCTAACGAGTCATCAGATGAGTTCATACTGGCTCGTGAAACGGTAGTCCGTTTTGTGCAAGACTCCATCGCCAAAGCGGTGGATAAGCAAAAGCAAAACGCTGACAAGAATGGAAGGGCAAACACCATTTTATTTAATAAAGGTGACTTAGTCCTACTGTCTACGGTTAATCTACCAAAGCATGTAGTGACTAACTTGGGTAGCAGTAAACTACTACCCAAGTACATCGGCCCATTTCGTGTCTTGCACCGCCTAGGCAATGCATACACGATCGAGTTGCCACGTAAGATGCGAACGCATCCCACGTTTTACGTTGGTCGGCTTAAGCCGTACCATCAGTACGCTGCTTCTTCCGATGAAGAACGCCCTTGCGCTCAAGCATCTCGCAGAGAGCCTTATGCTCCCGATGGTGGGCATTAACAAGGGTCTGAAGAGCAGCTATCTCATCCCGAGACCGATCAACAATCCCACGAGCTACCCTTAGCTCGTCACGAAGAGATGTCAGAGCTCTTTTGTTCTCGAGCTGAGCAAAGGCAAACTCAGCTCGATGCTTCAAGACAGTGTCCGCCAGTTGAAGACGCCTGTCCCACTCATGTTCGAGATCGTCGCGTAATCCTTGCGTTACGCGATCAAAGAAGCTCTCGGGAACACACCGATCCACATGATAGTGTGGAGAGCGTCTTTCCTCCTCCTCCACCTCCATTAGAGGACTCTCGCGGTGGCCAGCGCTATCTAGTTGAGCAGCTGTTGAACCACCGCGATGTGAACGGACGTCGGACGAGTTATCTCGTCCGGTGGCGCGGCTATCCCCCGTCCTGGGATTCTTGGGAGCCCCGCTCCCAACTGATGGTTGACGTACTGGGTCTAGTCGAGCAGTACGACGCGGCACATCCTGTGCCGCAGAAGGACCGCCGGAGAAAGTCTTCCCGGCACGGTCGTAAAGGGAGTTCAGGTTGTCAATCCCTTCTTACGTCTCAGTAGAGACACGTACGCGCCACCACGGGCTGGTAAGGAGGTAAGCCTCATTAGGTGCTCGTGCAGAGTTGTTCACACAACATGGGCACGAGTCTCCCCAAGAGAGGCAGGGTAATCCTTTCTCCCTTGACCGACGATGCAGCTTGTAGCGTGCACCTGTCGGGGTTCGCTTTTCAAACTTATCACGAGCTTTGATAAGTTTGTCGTTCCAAACGTCACGACCTACATCCTCAAGGTTATGGATGTAGGCGTTCCACGCTTGAAGTAGTGAGGGACCATCACGCTTGTGATTCCCACTGTACCATCGATGTCTAAAGAAAGCATCGATGATAAATACATTCTCAGCGCGATAGTTTTTTGCGCTGGGGTCAAGGTGATGGATCCTTGACGAATGAACAACCGTGTTCGATAACGATCACTCGTCGTCGCCGACAAGTGATCCATGACAGATTTTGGAGGCATCCATGCCTTCTTCTCAGGAGCGAGACGCAAGACATTGCGGTCCCGCTCTTCCTGCGACGTGCCGACAGAAGGACTGGCACCTCGTTGCGAAGTGGTGTCCATAGGAGAACCGACACCACTATTAGCGCCCGAGTCTCGCGACCTCGAGCGCCTTCGCTTCGGCGATGTTTCATCTGATTCGTCAGATGAACCAAAGATGCTACGACGCATAGCATCATCTATGCCAAGCTTGGCAGGCGGCTTGGATCGATCGCCGTCGATACGGATCCGTCTTCCGTATCAGGAGAGTATGAGACTCCGAGCTCATACTCTGTGAAGACATGAGTGTCTTCATGACCAGCGCCTGCATCACCAAGTGACACAGGCTGAGTCGCTTCAGCAACCGATGAGACATCAGTTGCTGTGGTTTCTGCTTCGACGTCCGGACAGAGACGTGCGGACGCGCTCTCGGCGGCCTTGCTCGCGCATCGCATGGGCTTGTTAACCATGCGATGAGATGTTGGAAAGTGGACGCGGACCAAAAATTGCAAACCCTGTCCCAAATGATTTGGGACGAGTATCCATTTAGTCAATCAGTCACTAAAGTGACTGATGGTTAAGGGGGGGGTGATGTAACGGGGTGAATCGTTGCATAACAATTTATAAGAAATTGTTAATAGAACAGAACTATAAGAGTTATATTCTCAGAATATTGTCATAAGGACAAATATTCTGTAGCACTTACGAGTAGTTCCTAATTGGTTGATATAGGCCATTATATCAACCAACGAAGACGCGCCACGACAGACGCACGCAATGAGTGGTGAGCAGATAACTGATTTACACATTTGTATTTAGACATAGTTAGATGAGGATAAATAGTGATTTATTGCAGACATTAACTATACTAAATACAGTTCTACTTTTTACTTTAACCAAGTACTCGCTTCTTCCTACCGTCTTCCTCTGCACGTACCAGTGTACGTGAAGTTACGAGGCACCGCCTTATTCTGTCATCAGAATAAGTAGCTTGTACTGTCACCATTACAAGCTTCAGGGTGCCCCGTTACAAGAAGGTAAATGCACGTGGTGCTGGCAATGCTTTATGTCGAACGACAATACCCGAACCTTGTACAGCAAAACATTGTACCTCGTCATACTATTTTGGAAGCTCGCAGTCAACCAGTCTTGAGTCATTGCAACGATTACCTTTAAACTGCAGTGTGTTACCATTCTGAGCAGATGGTGATTTAATTTTACATGAAACGGGTATATTGACTCGCAGTGGGGACATCACTTTAGTTTTGTTTGCGTGAAGCTCGCCAAGAATGGATGTTCAGCTGTTTATGCAACCTTGATGTGTAAGCTCATAGAACGATCGGTGAAACAATTAGAGAGCAAAATATTGCAGTGAAAACAAAATACTGAAAAGTTTAACAAGGTAGAAATTGTTGGAAGTGGAGTTGTCATAGCGGACACTCCGTTCCGGTTCAACGCCCCAGCTAGTTATAGCGGGTGATTTGTGTGGTTACACTGAGCTCTAGAAGATTCTTAGTTTGGTTAGCGCAGGATACAGAAAGATCTCACTTCTAGATTATATAAGCCTTAGACGAGGCCCCCCGTTGGGGGGCGAAACGCGTCCGGCGCGCATTTTGATATGGAAGTCTTTCATCACTTTGATCTTCAACAGGTTATGAGCCCAAAACCTCGCCCCAGCCATCTTGTCAAGAACCGACTTGTGCGACGGAAACTCCGCTGGTGATGGACTTGGCAGAGGACTCTGGTGCGGAAAACGTGTAATTATTCCGTGAGGATTCCCAGGATGAGGTGTTGTGCTCACTTCTGTTGAAAAGCATGCCGTGGATCATGACTCTGACTGCGACGTCATGAACAACTTAAAGAATGTTCTGAGGGTGTGGGGCTCTTGGTAATTTCACTTTGTGAGTTAAAGATCTAACTCTCCTTCTCAAGTCAAGCATGACTCAATTTCAGACCTTGAACTCTTTTTGGATCATGACGTGCAGTGCTCTGGTGAAACGTTCATGTTTAATGCGGCCGACTGATATGTTCAGGTATGTAGGAGAGCATCAAGGATGTCGAGCTGTTGTGTTCCTTGACACGCTTGGCTTGCACATTGTCGCGAACAAAGTAAAATCGGATGTTGATGTGCTTGCTTCGGGGTGAGCTGACGCGGTTCTCCATGTTCTTGATTGCAGCTTGATTTGCCAAGAATGAGCGACAGCGGTTCTTTGTCTGTGGTAAGTTTTATCCCCAATAAAAGATCATTCACCCATAGACATTCACTAGCCCCTGTTGCTCCGGCGATATACTCTGCTTCCATTGTAGACAACGCGATGACGGACGGTTTCTTCGAGTACCACGAGAAAGGTACGCCGGTCATCGTCAAAATGACCCCGGTTGTAGATTTGCTTCTGATTTAGAGTCGGCCTATGAGGCGTCGCTGTAAACCTTGTGGCGTGCTTGCGACCAAACTGAACTGAGTTTATTGATGAAAATGCCGTGAGTCGAGGTACCCTTGAGGTAACTTATGAGACGTTTAAAACAATTCCAATGTTGAATGGTAGATGCGTGCGGGAGGTTCACGGTCGTTATAATTTCTGGACGGGTGCAGTTGGAGATCCACAGCAGTGATACCATAGCCTTTTGATACAGTCGCTTATCTAAAAAACAAACTTGACTTTTGATCGTACAGGTTGTATTTCTTGCATATCGTTTTCGAACGAGTTGTGCAATTTTAATTTCGACCTTGGCAAGGTTAACATCAACATTGTGCTGTTGTTGCAACAGGTAGCCAGATTTGGTTGTATCCACATTTATACCGAGGCACTTAAAATCAGACCCAAGTCGTCATTATCAAAAATTTGCGTGGAGCTGTTTCTCGACGGTGTCGGACAGGGAGTCATCTGGTGCAATTACTGTCACATCGTCGACATAGAGACCAACAAGGTTGTACCGAGGGGTTCATGTTTTAACTAGACGCACGGATCTTGGCAGCTTTGTCTAAACTTGCACTCCAGGAGAAAATTCTGAATCAATTCGTTCCATAGTCGACCGCGTTGTTTGAGACCATTTGGCTTTTCAGCAACCGGTATACGGTCCCTTCATCTGGAGATCCGGGTATCGGCTTAATGTAGATGGGGCGATCAATAGGTGCATGGAGATAAGCATCGATTACGTAACCGTGAAGAACTTTGCAGCTCCACTGGGCGCCAAGCGTGATTGAAAATTACGCACTTGTCATTTTTAAGACCGAAGAATATGTCTCGCTGAAGTCCCCATTATATCGCTGAGAAAATTATCTTGCTACAAGGCGAGCCTTGAATATGTCAAGCTCATCTAGCGAGTTGTTTTTAATTTTGAAGACCCATCTTGTAAAGACCACCTCGGACTCGGGTGAGGAAACATATTCCTTCTATGTACCAATCGTACATAATTGATCCAGCTCTCGAATCATAGCTTCCTGTAGCTGTGGCTCGAATGAGCTAGTCAATGCTTCACGAATACTTTGAGGATCTGGAACGCCATCAGAAATGTGAGTTGCAGGCATTGCTGCTTTAGGAACACTGGTGCTGTCACCAAAAATGGACGCAGTTAAACCAAAGTCTTCAAAAAAAGCTTTGTCGCCGCAATTGTGAACACCAATCACACTGTCAATTTGGCGCTTGGTGAGTGTGATGTTGTCGATTGGGTCACTTATTCCGTAGTCACACTCGTTGACACTACTTATGTCGTCGCTCATCGGATCAGTTGTTGATGTTTGTGCTGATGGTATCAGCTCGCTATTGGTACTAAAGTCGTCGGTGAAGAGGTCCGTAGTACTGGGTACTTGCTTCGATGGCTCCTCCTTAACTGTGACGGGCACAATAGCGGTAGGAGTGGCATTGGCTTGATGTAAGTTAATCCGGGCGTGGAGATAAGTGGGGATTTTCGTAGTATTGAGCGCGTCGAATTTATCGATGAGGTCACGAGCAGTGGTTTGATCAATGCAGTCAACATTTTTAATGTTGAATCTCGTTAGATAATTCCTGGTGCGAGGAAGGTATAGATTGTAGACATTGTTGACTGCGTCGGTGCCAAGAATAAAAGCCTCTTCAGATCGTTTTCGAAGTGACTTTGCGACGCCATGTTGTAGTTCCATAGTGCAGGGGGTACCAAACTTAAGCAAGTGGCTGACGTTAAGTACTTTTCCCGTCAATACTTCAAGAGCTGAGCGAAAATCTGTATAACCGCGGATGGGTGTGTTATTTCGCATAGTACTAGAGTACATCAGAGCGTATTCCCGAAACCTATTGTGCATACCAGATTACCAGAGCATCACGCGGGTAATGCTGAAAAGCGTGCGATGAAAACGCTATACTTCGCCGTTTGAAACAAAAGTATACTTTTCATTTGTCTGTTGTATGATGCCATGGTGTCGCAAATATTGCGTAGTATTGTCATTCACAAATTCTCCACCGGGATCCGATCTAATGCATTTCACGCGGATGCCAAATTTGAGTTGAAACCTTGCGTGAAACTTGACGAAATTGTTAAGCTTCACTCTTTTCCTTTTGTAAAAAGACAAATTTATAGCCAGATGCGTAGTCGACAATTGTGAGCACGTGCTTGTGTCCTTTGTGATCGACTGGAGAGATATTTATATTGAGGTAAATGCCTATGACGGCACCAATCTCATCCGTTGGGGGCGATCTAGTTTATACCGTCCCTTGGTATATGTCGACTAAAAGAGTGGTTAGATTTCGGCTGCAGCTTGGATGAAGGCGTCTTAGTAGCTGTTGCTGAAGCCGCAGATGCCTTAATCACATTCGATTTTACGTCAATCGGTCTCCGTCTGGTGCTTATCGCCTTGCGACCATCACCCAATAGCTTCGTGAGCAGTGCAAAGGCTTTGCTTATTTCTTTGTTGATGTAATCAGTGTTGTAGTTGAAAATTCTGGCGAGCTGGAGCCTTACGCCTGGGTCCGAAGATGCATCATTTAAAATACCTTGAGAATGAAGGCGTTTCGGTCACCGCCTATCTCTTTACCAACGTGGCGTAGATAGGTCCAGTATCCATGCCACATCTGTTCTGGTCTCATTGGTTTACTAGAGCAGTCACTGAGGTGTGTTTGTGATAACTTGCATCGGAATCTGCTCGCAAGGCTGATTTTAGTTATCGGTACGTCGGTATGCGGCCATGTGCGTCAAGAAACTCGTCGAGAAATCGAAAATAATAATCGGACACGGGGCCATCGATAAACGTGACACGGAACGTGTTACGAAACGCTTCAATTTAAGTAAAGTTGTTGCGTTGGCTATCACTTTGTTTTGCTTGTGCAAACTTCCGCATGAATATATCAAAACCAGCACTAAGACGAGGGTGATTATCCTTGTCGGTAAACATCTCACGCTTGACTTTCTCGATGCGAGATACCGTGTGGGATGGTATCATCACTTGTGTCAGTGGTATTGGTACAGTGGTAGTACTAGGGACTGGAAGCGGAGGTGTTAGTACCTGTCCTGACAGAGGCGGGTGTGTGATCTGTAGTTGACTTGTGTGGCTTGGACATTGTACTGGGGTCGGACCGATGTCGGCGACGACGGAACTGGTGTGTGAGTGGATTACCCTGAGGCGCTTGAATGGAGAGGATACACATTTAGTACTTGTAAACTGTCAGTAGCTGGATGGGCATTTTCGTCTTTGATTTTAATGGGTATTTTTTGTTGGTCGTGGTCTACGTGTGGTGTGTGGCCAAACATTGCCATAGACGAAGTTCGTAATATGGTGTCGTGACTACAACGTAGCGACTGTAGTTGTTCCTCGAGAGACGTTAAAAAAGCGACATTTTGGTAGCCAGGCGATCCTCGGCTGTGCAGGCACGAGCGGTTTTGCGTATTAAATTTATCTCCATGTCTTTCTGTAATTCTTGGGATTAAGATTTGGGACGCATTGCCACATCTTGAGCCACACGATGGTGTTCAATTGATGTTTGTAATAACCTCGAGCTTCTCGTTTAATTCTATTCGGTCACGCCAGCAAACTTGAGCAGATTAGCTGACACATGTTGTTCCCTCAAAACCAAAATCGTGTTGGTATCCTTGGCTTTAAGGCGGTCATTGCGCTGTGCGAGGAGGGTAATATCTTGGTGCAGACATTCTTCAACGACTTGGTGCTCTGCGCGGCAATTGTTAATCTAAATCTTACGCTGTCTTTCGACTGCTCAGCTTGTTCTTGAAGTGCTCGTACGCGTTTAGATAACGGTGCTTTTCTCCCAGTTACTGCAGCGGTGGTCTGTCGAGCTCGGGAGTAAAATGAATCCGCTGATTGGCAAGGTCTTAAAATAGTTTCGAACGATGTTTGATAAGTTGAGTTATTGTTGCTTGCAGCACATCCCGCGGATCGCGAACGGTCGTGACGCCGTGTTGGACATTTGCAGTAAATAGTGCAGCTCTTGATTGTGATGCGTAAGTATGCCGACTTGTGCTGGGGTCGCAGTGACCATCGTTGACGCAGCATCTTCGCCAATGTCTGTATTTTTATTGGCTGACGAAGCTTGCAATTCAATCTTAAATCTCGAAATCATGGCGCTTGCCCCAACGACAGCATTTGTTGCGTCCAATAACAGCTGCTGTATATGAGGAACGGACGCGAGCTTAATGTCATGAATTAAACGCGCTTGGAACGTCAAGCGCGATGCTGCTTCAGTTAGCGCGTTCAGGGCTGCGAGGTCAAGAGGAGTGTCTTTGAAAGTTGTCGATGTGATGTTCATGAGGGAAGACTCTTATGAGGAAGGTCTAGGTAGTGCAAGACGGCTCTCTGGCATGAGCGCGTCGTCATAACCGACCGGCCGGTCCATGACTTCCTATTTCTTTTATCTCTGGAAAAAGGTCTTGGGCTCAAAGCCAGTTAGCAGAGGACTCTGGTAAGGAATACGTGTACTGGTCCCGTGAGGGTTTATCTCAGGATGAGAAAGTGTTGTGTCCACTTCTGTTGATAAGCATGCCGTGGATCATGACGCTGACTGTGACGTCATGAAAAACTTAAAGAATGTTCTGAGGCTGTGAGGCCCTAAAGGTAATCCCACTTTGTGAGTTGAAGTTCCAACTGATGGCGCGTAGTGCGCAGGGCGCCGAAGATATTGTTCGAATATTGACGAAGATGGCGCACGTGATAACGGTGGTGAGCAAAGCGTAAAAACGATGACGCGATGATGGCTGGCGGTGAGAGCTCGTAAGTCAGAGGAGTATGGTGATTGAGATCTGTGTTAGAGGGGAGGAGTCTTTAAACAATAGGACTGGATGTTGTGTGTGGTGCGAAATGTCCGCACGCACGGGCAGTCACGAGGTCGTGCGAGACCACAAGATATAACTAAAAAATAAGATTATAAGATCAGCAGACCCAGGGGAGTGCAGGAGTCGCTCGCCCAGAAGTCGTCACCCAAGGACCATGTAGAGCTCTCGCGAAAAAATTCTCAGTTTTTGGGGAGCCGTGGGTAAGATTGCTAGCGAAGACCGAAAGAGGGGTCGGAATCTTTGCTGTCGAAGGAAAGTGTTGTAGTGGTTTTGTCATAGCGGACACTCCGTTCCGGTTCTACGCCCCAGCTGCCAGGTTTGGTAGTTATAGTTGGTAGATTCGTGTGGTTACACTGAGGTCTAGAAGGTTCTTAGTTTGGTTAGCACAGGATACAGAAAGATCTCACTTCTAGATTATATAAGCCACTGACGAGGCACCCCGTTTGGGGGGGGGCGCAACGCGTCCGGCGCGCGTCTTTTTAGAGAAGTTTTTCATTACGATTATTTTATTTCCAGCAGATACCGTCCCCCTTTGAGGCTGGATAATCTTAGAGAATATTGTAAGGAGGTAGATAAGCCCTCAGATTGCTTATACTAGATGCTAACACAATCTTTTTTGCAAGAATAGGATGAGACAAACTCATTTCTGCTTACGTCTGTGCCTGAATTGTAGTTGTGTTGGAATTTAGTGGGATTCATGGCAGACAGTATACAGCATATTTCATATTGATTTGGCTCTTTTGTTGCTGATCGCGGAATAAGACCTGCGAATGACTTTTTTGCTTTGATAAGCACACTGAGTGAGAGCAAGAGTCAACAACACTTCGATAACATATTTCAGTTCTGGTTTAGCTACGTCGTGACCGCTCATGTAGTCTCTTTGTTTTCGTTGTGAATTCGTCTCAGCACTCCTAAGTGGAAACAGATAATAAGTTCAGTGGCTGACGACTTCGCAAGTGAAGCAGTGCGCCACGCACCGTCTTTGTCAAGAGCAAGGTTCGCTGCTGGCAACAGAGAGAGTGAATATTTTCGTCGCATTGGTGTCATGCTTAACGGCTTGAAGATATCTATGGACCGAGCAGAGCAGCTCGATGGGAAGCTGACTCAACAAGGCTCTCTCGCTGAGCCGTTTGGGCAATAAGATGCGGTCGTACACCGGACGGCTCTCTTACATGTACCGGTCCAACAGATAGAGGAGATGGAGCTACGATCTATGGGAAACTGAGACACGCATGCAAAAAACGATTCTGCACTACCAGCGTCGCCAGTTTCGTCAGGAGCAAGAAGCTCATCACATGGCATACGCTCAAGCACAGCAGGTAGTTGGCTCTTAAGGTCCAGCGCCAAGCTGATAAGGATAACGAAATTCAGCGGTGGATCGATCGTCAAGCGCGAGAGGTCGCCATGCAACAAGATGCTAGTGATGTAGCTCAGCAAAATATACAAGGCGAAGGAGAGCTGCAGCGACAGCAGCGAGCCACATATGAGGCGTATATAGCTGAACATTAGCGACGTCTGATTGCACTCAAAGCAGCGCACGCCCGAGAACGGAAGACTCTGCAGAAGGAGATGCAACGACAGCTAGGAGCACAACAGTAGCTTGAGAATCGAGCGTACGAGGTCAGCCGGGCTTGGTGAGATGTCCAAGAATGTGAACATCAAGTGAAGTGATACACGATGATAAATGAAGATGATATAGAGGCGCAGGTGAGAGCTGCCGCCGTCGAGACATACAAGCGAGGACAGAGCGATGCACTCCAGAGTTGAGAGAAACAATGCAACCGCATCTGTATACGCGGACAATTCCATCACAGCCTCATTTAAGTCCGCGCTTTAATATGATTGCTGCACGCGTACCACCAGATCGAGACTCAAAGACTGTCATGAGAAAATTTGACGGATCTATAGTCTATTGTGGCCTTGGGAGTGGGTTCAAGGCGTGGGAAAAGGCATTCTGTATTGAGAATGAATTGGAGAAATATGCCTGTAGATATTCGTGGACCGAGCGATTTAGAGTTTCTAAGTTTGGCACGTTCATGAGAGTAAAAGCCGTGAAGTTTTATACGTCCCATGTCAACTATTGGCTCTTATCTAATTGGACACTTGATTACATTATTACACCGATGGCTGATGTGCTCACTATTGCAATTGCAATGACGCATTGTGCTGATGTGTTCAAAACGTGCAAAGTGGAGGTTTCGTCGTGGTATGACCACAACCTGTATTAATGACTTCAAAGGAAGCTTCGGTGCCTCAGAGGCACTGATCCCCGAGAACATCGTAAGCATCGCGTCAGCATCGATGCGGCTGATGCTTCTTGGACAGGTTAATTTGTACCATACGAACTATGCAGTACACCCGAGGGCTCGCGCATTAAGCGCAAAAGAATGATGAATCGCTAATCGATGCTTAAGGAATTAGTAGATGGTGACGTACAGTAATGCTGTAACTGGGAGCGACGTCACTTAGAAAGGACAAGCTGCAAAGACGAAGCAATATGAAAGCAGAGAGTGATGTCATCGCAAGAAATTTGGGCATTTCGAGTAGGACTGACGGAATTTTTTTGTGGTGTGAGCATCAAAAAGATAATCTTGGGTTTTAACGATATGCCATGGGGTCGCTTCAGCCGGTGACTGTATTGTCGATAGCGATGCCAGTGTGCATCTTGTAAGAGATCAAGCAAAGTTCACTTAAGCTGTGAAATGCGCCAAGCGATGTCGACTCCCTGATAGTGTGCAATTTTCGATCACGCATAATGGTACAACGTTGTTGGATGTGAATATTGACGGAAAGTGCCATACACTAAGGCTGTAGGACGCATGATATGCATCGAACATCAAAATAAATTTGACTTCAATAGGTGTTCTTTAGGAGAAGGGTTGCCAGCTTTCGATGGTGAACGGGAGGCATGCAGTGTTGTTTGGCTAAGCATCTGTGCTGTTTGTTAAGATCAAGAACAGCTTTCTAGTCGTCGACCGTGGATTGGCAACCTACAAACTAAACCAAGCATACGACTTGAACAAATTTATAGTATCTGTAGTTGAGGAGATTCCACAAATTCATCTAAAAACCATAAAGAACCTTGTTTGATTTCTATCGTCGATTTGATTATGTATCATACGAGTCGTGGAGAGACTTGCTGCAACGCCAGGATTAGGCGTCGAGTTGACCGACCGTAGTCGTCCCTCGTTCGTTTCGTGCTCAGAAGAATAACCCGCGAAGGCTCGCCAACTGAGACGCGACACCGCATTAAGTGAACCGATAGACGATGTCAAAGGCGTCATGTTTTATGATCTTAAAGGGCCAATAATGCCATAAGATCGAAAGGGGATCCTTACATGGTAATAATTGTCGGTCACAAGAAAACTTTTGCTACGTCTTCGTGGAAAAGACAAAAGACGAGGCGACAAGGAAAAGTTCAACATGTTCTCCTCTTCTCTACAAAATGTGTTGGCGTACGCGTGAACGTCCTTCGTACCGACGGAGGATGAGAGTAAAAGAAGGTGGACTTGCTTCATGGTGACTCTGGTATTGCACGCCAATCGAACGAGGCTAACAACTCAGCTGCGAACGGAAAATCTGAGAGAATGCACCGCACTATCATGAATATGGTGTAGTGCGTGTTTTTCAGGTGTGGTCTTCCGCTGAAGTTCTGGGGAGACACAGCAGACTGCGCCTCATACGTGCTGAACCGTATGACAACACGTGCAAACAGCAATTGCAAGTCACCTCTTCAGGCACTTACAGGAAATCCCGTTAACACTACTGATCTTGTGGCATTTGGTTCATCGTGTAATGTCTACGTGCAACTGCGCACAGGATCTCTACAAACGCGTGGTAAACCAGGCGTCATTACTATACAAACGAAGAGACCAAGGTATCCGTGTGTATCTTTTGAAGGACATAGTTTGTGACTACGCGTCACGTGTCTAAAGTTCAAACGTTTCGTTTGAGTACAAACAGTGACCTCGCATCCGTGTTGCACGAAGATTTCGGGATGGTCTTAAAAGTAGACAGTTAAGTGCGTATGATACGGTTGCCTTCGAAAATAGATCTCTTAACAAGTCTAAGCTCCAAGGCACAATTGCTACCAAGGAGGTATCTCCTCTTCGTCGCTCACGCCGAGTACCAAGAAAGTCTAAGCAGCGTCGTGACGCAGATGGAGATGAGTCAACGGGAGAATAGAGCAGTTGTAAGTCCCCAGTGAATAAACGTTTAGATCGCGAGCTGGCTACGTCATCCTATGGGGATGGACTGGTAGGGCATTCACACTAGCGGGATCTGGATCCCTTGGCGTTGCATTGCGCTGATGCGGCGTTTTGGGGAAGCGCGCCAGTAAGAGATCTGCTTAGCCCTTGGCGTTGCTGCATTGCGCTGATGCGGCACTTTGGGGGTTAGCGTGCCAACAAGAGATTTACTCCCTCGAGGAAAACGACGTGGATCTTCGTTAAAGCAGATTCACACATGAACGCTGCGCTTTCAGTGGGTTTACAAAAAGAAGATTGACATTGGTGGTTGCATTACACAGTACAGAGCGCATTTGGTCGCCGACAGAAACGACCAAGTTTTTATAGTTGAATACGAGCTGAGTTTCGCAGAAGTCATAGCTATGACGAGCGCTAAGATGATAATTGTTCTGGCCATGCATTAGTTTGACCTAGCACGGTACTTTAACGTATCAAGCGCGTGTGTGAAGGCACAAGGTGACGATGGATACCGAATTCATCTACGTATCCCACCGGGTATGGACTTTGTATGGTCACAGCTCCTCCAGATGAAAGCAAAAAGGCCATAAAGGGCTTTAAAGACACTGAAATTGTGTCTTGTAAAGATCCTCTATAGACTACAATAGGCAGGGCGTCTGTGGGCAAAAAAAGCTATTGCAAGAAAAGCTTGTAGGGGCTAAATTCGTCCAGTGTACTGTAGATGTGTGCCTATATTACCTGATTGACTACAACGGAATGACGCTGGTTGTCACGTACGTGAATGTGTATATTTACTAGTCGTCTCCACCAGTACACATAAATTTCACATGTTTTACAGGAAAATACAGATTTGGATTCAAAGGAACTAGGGTGGCGCAGCACCTTCTTGGAATGCGAATCGACTACAATGAGGAAGACGGCTATCGTCTGGACCAAGAGATCATCATTACAGAACTCCTGCTTAAGATGGCCTCAGCGAAGCCAATTTTGTACGTCTGCTAGTCGACGAAGAAATCAACATGGTAGTGGTGCTCAGAGGGTACGCTTTGCTACCATCGAAAGGGTACGGTGCTTCAGATTGTTCCACTATCAAGGGTCTACAGTCTCTCTTTAAAAGCTTGCTCTGGACAGCACGGTGTACGCGTCCGGAAATATTCTACACAGTGCATCGAGCTACGCGGAAGACACACGCGCCTACGCGAGGAGACGTGAGAATTGCAAAAATAATTGCGTGGAACCTAGCCGGTACAGCAGCGCTGCAGCTGCACATGCCCCAGGGGCAATGAGTAAGTACCCATTATACCCACGGCGAACACGGATGCCGACTTTGCGGTGGACAAGACAGCGCACCGGTCAGTGAGCGGTGCAACTATCCTCATTGATGGAGCAGCCGTTAGTTGGCACTGTAAGCAACAAGGATCTGTAGCATTGTCAGCTGCAGAAGCCGAGTTCGAGTTTGTAGCTATCGATATTTAAAGGTGCTCTGACTCCAAGATCTTATCTCGAAGGTGCAGCTCCAAGTGGTGACTCCAATGGATGTTAAGATCGACAACCAAGCAGCAAACAAACAGGTAGAGGTTGAAACTTCAAGCGCACTGGTCAAGAACGTGGATGTCAAGCTTAAGTCAGGACGTAGGATAAGTCAATATAGCCACATTCAGGCAGAGTCTGTTAACACGAATCAAAACAATTGCTGACCTCCACACGAAGGCGTAGCAGCACCACGCCTCGCAGGGATGCGTACAAGCTTCGGACACCAATAGTGCGGTGGAACTGTATGGGAGGAGGGTTGGAAGCCGGTGGTATCTATGGCAAATATTGCGCAGCACGAGTCATATGGTACTGGCTTTTTTGTTACTGAAAGCGGACAAAGATCTGCGAATGACTTTTTTGCTACGATGAGCACATGATGAAGGAGAGCAAGCGTTCATAATTTTAAATAATAAATTTCAGTTCTAATTTAGCTACGTCGTGACCACTCACTTCTTGTCTTTGTTTTCGTTGTGAGCTCGTCTCAGCTCTCCTTAGTTCAAACAGGTAGGAATAGTCTCTTGTACAATCGATTTCGTGTTAATCAATCACATTCTAGCTCCCCGAGACACTTAGAGTATTAAACACACAAAAATTGTGCAATTGTATATTTGTATGCACACGATTTACACGCTTTTGTGCTGGCTTTGTCCCGGTCGAAGCTTGTTGGAGGTCGAAAATTCTAATCTCTGGTACGTGTTGTTAAAGCTCTGTTTAAGGGTACATACTTGCTTCGGACCCCAAGCGCCACTAGAAGCCGACACGACAATGGAAGGATTCTTGCCATTCCAGGCGATACGATTTTTGTATACGCTCTCTTCGCAGCTCATAGCCGCAGGTGAAGCTGTCTTATCTGAATAAATGAAACCGATGAAGCTGCGATTACCGATGAATGCGTTTGTGGTAATCACGCTCGTGTAGGTGGACAGATGCTGTAAGTTAGTAGAATACTATCAGAAGTAGCAGCCAATCGACAGGCCTTGAGAACCTGGTAGCTTTTGGAGAAGTGAGATACCAAGTGTAAAGGGGTGAGCATATTACTTTAGATCAACACTTAATGTTTGTTAATCAGAATATTATCATGAAGGATGATTATGTTCACAAATATCAACATTAGGGGTAGTATTCGGAGGCAATCACCTGATGGCTGATGTGGGCCGTTATATAAGTTAATTTTAACCGTCCAATCAGTGATGGACGCGCGCAATGAGTGGTGAGCAAGAGTTCAGCCTACATTTCGTAGGAAAATATAATTAAGCTGGAACTAAAACATAGGTACATGTAATTAGGAAATTAGTATATTCAGAACGCTTTTACTCTCTATTTCGATGGATCGCGTCGTCCAATAGATACTTCCTATGCTCGTACGGTGTATGTAAATTAACTTTCTGCACTAACTTACACTTTGTCTGTAAGGGGGCACCCTTTGTGTGGGGTGCCACGACACTTTACGTATACTAGTACGTGCAGAGGAAGCTAATCTACTTGAACGATTCGGTCAAGTAAAGGTAAAAAGAGAACTGTATTTAATATAGTTAAGCTATCAATATAACTTTAATCTTTATCGAACTATAATAATCTACATTGTCGTATGACGACAACCTGCTCACCACTCATTGCGCGCGTCTAGCAGCGATTGGTGGCAATCTATGGTTGATACGTCTTATATCAACCTATCTTTGAGCAGCGCATGAATACTATCCTACAAGGGAATAATGTTCCTTCAATAGTACCTATCATGGAAAATGTTGGCAAGAAATTGTCACGCTAGCCAATCTCCCTATTAAAACCGTTTGGTGTCAATATCATGCAACAGGCTACCCCGTTTCACCCCCCCTTAACCATCAATCACCCGTTGATTGAATTTAACTGATTGGGACAGGGTGACCACAGTTGGATCACTCTGGGAAAGAGAGCACTTGTTGGTCAAATTCCAAATTATTTGCTAATTTATCGCATGTTATCAAATGCCATGCGATGTACTGCTGAAGAAGCAAGAGAGGCGATTGCACGCATGCGTGGAGTCGAAGAGAGTTCTTCTCTTGCTTCAGGATCAGGTGATCCTTCGCCTGTTGTTGCAATTCGGCAACAAGCGGTGCCTGTTGTGAATAGTCCACGTGGTGAGTCATCACGTGCGACAGATACATTCGCCTCGTCTGCAGCGGGTGCTGTGACTCGCAAAGTGGATAAGCCTGGAATAGAGCTCATCTACCATGGCGATTCGGATGATCCATACAACTCGAAGGCGACACCTCACGCCTCCGGATCACCCGGGGCGGACACTGCAAGAGCTAAGTTGACTAGCTCTGGGGAACGTGGCGGCATCATGTCCGAGATTTTCAAACCGAGCGATTCGTCTGACGAATCCTTATCTCACGGAAGTCCATCCGACGATATACTGCGTGGTGATGGTGGTGATACCTCTACGCATCACCACGAGAGAAGCAACTCGAAAGATCGAGCTGTCACTGCTGTCATTGCTCATGCTGACACCACTCAAGCGGCCAGGGACCGAAATGTACTGCCGTACGCTCCTCAAGTAGCGTCTCCTTGGATGTCATCATACAAAGAGTTAGATTGTGTGGCCGGTATGACCACCGAACAGGACCAAATTCCCTGTTCGATTGTAGGAGGATCTGTCCTCTGATTCATTCGGGAAAGATCCGTGCTGAGGAAGAGTTCTTCACCGATGCGTTCTTCAAATATCGGTGGTACAACGGCAACCGTGGTCGAGACGGTAAGGCCTTGATGCAAATATGGGATGCCTTTATCCATAACATCGAGTATTTGGCCGTGAGGCCTAGCTCGGTAAATTTGATGCAGCTCGCATCAGGTTTTATAACTTAACCCAGCCGGTGTACGATACGAGATGCACCGAATGTTAAGAGAGGCAGGATTACCCTATCTCTCGTGGAGTGATTTGTGTTCTGGTTGCGTGAACAATGCGAATTGTGCCCACATGTAGGTCTACGTCTCAAACATTCCCTACTGGAGTGCTCGCATTGCTTCTGAGATGGCCAAAGTGAATGACAATTTTCAATCCCTGTACTCGCATTTGGGGAGGTTGTTTTCCGACGGCCCTTCTTCGAACTCAGCGGGTAGGTCTAGTCATATAGCTCGACGAGCTCCAAACGTCAACAATCAGCTGGGCGCGAACTTACCGGCTCTACCAGGACGGTGGAAAGACACGCCAGCGGACGAGGTAGCTCATCTGGAAGCCCTTAATGTCGCGGTGGTTCAAGATACTCTCCATCAGAAAGCGTTGACCACCACCAGAATCCACGAAAGGATGTTGTGGTGGCGGGAACACCTAATCCGGCTCGAGGGTCGGATCAGCTTGATATTCAGGAATTTCTTGTGTAACCGATCAGTTCCACGACGACCTGGCTCATGAACGGACTCGGCGATACGAACTTCATGATTTTGTAAATGATAATTACAATTTTTAGCGCACGATCGCTCGACCGATCGTACCGCGTTTTCGTTCGATCAACTTGAGAACAGACGGTCGCTTTTTTCTCTTCGTGACGAGATGACTGCAGCTCGTCAGGACATCGCTCAACTGCGTGAGCAGGTCGCTTCGCTAGTCGACCAGACTGTCTCGTTAAAACGGGACCACTCGAAGGTGGTCTCGGCTCTCGACAGCGGAGGTGTTCTTCGCATCTCGAAACGGGCTCGTACTGATAGTACGGGCGGAGACGTCCAACGTAAAACGTGGAATGCGTGCGAACCTTTCGGGGTAGTTCAATTGTGTATGCGTTTTCCTTGAGGCGCAGTACACAAAATGGACCGATATACTTAGGCAGTAGTTTACTACTGCCCACTTTCGTCACTGCGTTTTTAGTAGATTTACTGTTGACAGTAAAACTAGGCCTCTTTCATCGAATGAAAGAACATTTGCTCTTTCATGTTTATCTGTATTCCTTTTCTTCTTTTCTATTGCATCTGCAAAGAATCTTGAACGAAGCGGACAGCCGCTTCGCGAGTCAGCAGAAATTCCTCTGCTGACTCATCATTGTTAACAGCAGTGCACTTCGTGTGCACTGCTGAAAGAACGTTTTAGTGTTCAGTGAGGGCGGCATCGTCCTCACTGTAGCAGTCATTGGCGATGCTGAATATACTAGCATCGTCGTCATCATCATCATCGATGTCGATGTGATCGACATCGGCATTTATCACGTCGACACCATTGTCGACGCGTGATGAGCAAGAGCAATATTGTTTTTGTTCGAGCACGTCCACCGCCCCACTCTTAAATTGGAGTTACACTTTAAGAAGGCGGGTAAAAGTGGATGGTAAAGGCCATTAATGAAGAGCGGTGTGTGCGTTGTCGACGCATGCACCGAGTTGTTGATGGCGAGTTCCGCCATCGGCAAGAACTCACTCCAGCTCTTAAACTAGTGGACAGACCCTCGAAGTATCTCTTCGAGAATGCGGTTGACGCGTTCCGTCTGACCATCTGTTTCGGAAAGGTCAGAAGATGACATCGTCAAACGTGTTCCTAGTGAACAGAAGACGGATTGCCAGAACTCCGCTGTGAATCGGGGTTCCCTATCGGACATGAGTTCATGGGATAACCCGTTAAGTTAAAATTTAGCATCGATGAAGACACGAGCACAGCCCTGGGCTGTGATTGACTCCGGTACAGCAAAAAGATGCACCATCTTGCTGAACCGATCAACAAACACAAGAATACCAGTATTCTTGTGATCGTCTTTGAGAAGCCCAAAGACGAAGTCCATCGATACGGACTGCCAGCACTCTGCCGGAATCGGCAGAGGCTGCAAGAGTGCACTAATTAAGGACCAGGCTTCACCCGTTGGCAAACTTGGCAAGCTTGATTGTGTTTGAGCACAAACCCATATTAGCGAGGCCAGTAAAAGTCACGACTTACCGTGAGGAAAGTCTTATCTCTACCGCGACGCCCACGTGTAGAGGCATCGTGACACTTATACATGATGCGCAATCGTGGATAGTTATGAGCCGGAACGACGACACGAGGTGTGAATGCTATACATTTCAGCAGTCCATCACAGACCGAGAACCGTTCTGTTGAAGAGCGGCATTAAGATATCAGGCTTTTCAGAGCTTGACTGCACGGATAAGATGCACAATTTATCAATCGCGGAAGAGACTCATTTTCTGCTTATGCTTTCCGCACGTCGTCGAGCATATTCGACGACGGAACACCCACAGGTAGTGTTGCGACAGTGGGATCACCCCTACTGTTGGGTGGAGCAGTCGGCTTGAAATCGGGCCGGCGCGAAAGAGCATCAGCGACGACATTAAGTCGTCCTGGTTTACATTCGACGGAGAAGCTGTACTCCGCGAAGAAATACAGCCACCTCGGCATTCGTTGCGAGGGGCGTGGACTGTTTACGGCCGTGCGTAACGACGCATGGTCGGTATAAATGATGAAGGGCCTATCTCCTACAAGATACAACCGAAACTTAGCCAGTGCATAGTTCATGGCAAGGAGTTCCTTGTCATCCACTGGGTTATACCTCTCAGCTGCTTGCAGCTGTCGCGATGTATAACAGAAGACGCGCTCCACGCCGTCTGAGTCGTACTGCATCAACTCGCAGCCGATTGCAAAATCGCTGGCGTCACAAACCACGTGTAATAATCTGTCCTGGTCTGCAATAGCCGACACAGGCGATTGTATCAAGCTTTTCTTGACACCTCCAAGGAGTGCTGAGCCTTAGCACTCCATGACCACTTCTCGTTTTTCTTTAACAGACGAAAGAATTGTACGGTCATCTCGGCAAATTTGCGCGAGTACTTATGCAGTTCGCCGCTAAAACAAGACATTTCGAAGTCCCTTGACGTCGACTGGCACAGTCCAGTTGCTAATCGCCTTGATCTTTTGCTAGATCAAAGCGTACGCCGTTTTTACCCACGATGCAGCCAAGAAGTTGAATTACGTTCGCTGCGAATGTACACTGCCTGAGGCTCGCGAGCAATTTACACTCGCGCATGAGTGTAAGAACCTTCCAGACGTGATTATTTACACCTCCACGTCCACCTTCCATCGATAGCATGGAAGTGGACGAAGACATCGTCAAAGTAACTCGGTGCAAAACCGCGCACCGGTCGCAAAAGATTCGTAACACATATGTTGAACGTTGCAGGGGCGTTACTTAGCCCCTGTTGTTTCACTAGCCGCTCCCAGAGCATGCCACTGGGGTTGCTCACTGCTGTGTAAGGGATGTCTCGTTTACGCATGATGATCTGATAGAATCTATTCGTCAGATCCATGGACGAAAAGACGGTACTTTTGCTATAATATCAATGATGACGTCCTTCCTTGGGATCGACGTCTGAGCCGGTACCGTTTCAGCATTCAATTTGTTGAGCGCGTGCACTGTCCGCCACCCTCCTGTGACCTTTCGCACACTGAAGGTCGGAGAGCTGTGTGTGGATGATGATTCCCTCACATGACCAGCTACTAAGCGATCCGCAAAGATTTTGCCGATTGCCGAGGCAGTGGCCACTGCTTCATGACACAGTACTTCAAATTGGGTAACAGTTCAATCTCATGCCTGGTGCTTTTTTTCTTAGGCAACTAGCATGACACGGATTCAGGGAAAACGTCCCTGAATTCGATCAAATCCTCATACAAAGGATTTGTCTGCAAAGACTTCCAAGATTAAGACGTGTATCGCTCAATCCGGGTCTTCTCATCGAGGACACTATCGTTCATCGACAAGCTACTGAGATCCCGTTCGTTTTTCGTAAACAATTTTGCCGACCGAAGATCGGCGACATAGTCGTCCACTGTAACAAGTACGCAGATCTCCTCGATCTTGTCACTTTGCAGGTATCGCAAATATCAGTTAAAATTATAGCGTTGTTAACTTGATTCCCTCCGATGCTGAATTCGGATGTGTAACCAGATCAAGTGTACAAGCGCCTGCACTCGATCCATCATCCACCACGAAATACACTATCTCGGTGCTTTCCTGGGAAAACTCATCTGCAGGTGGTTGGTCGAAAACACACCCTCAACATTGCTCTCTCGAGAGTGATCACTCTCAGGAACGCCGGAACTTTCTTCCAATACGTGTTCTGACTGTAGGTGCTGTTAAAGAATGATTTGCACGTGGACAAGAAAGGGGCAAGGTGCAGCTGACGACACTGTCTGTCTTTTCTATCTGATCAACCAAGGTTTTGTACTGCGATCAACCAATTGAATGGTGGGAAAGATTACAAGCTTGAACAGTTTACTGGTAGGCTAAAACGTGACTACAAAATCTTTTTCAATACTAAGCAATAAGTTAAACAGGTTATGATCCCAATCGACTGCTCCGACGACACGGCACCGGCGCCTCCAATCACTGGTCACGAAAAGGACCGTGGCGCCTCCTGCCGAAGTCCTAGACCCGCCAACCCACGAAAAGGACACGGACGTGAACGAGAAGATCCTCAAGATGCTCATGGGACTTAAAGTTCGCACGGAGCGCATGGAAGCATCCCAGTTGCAAATATAAGAGAACGAGCGACTCCGAGGTGCAGTCGAGAGTGGGCACTTCAGCTCTCTGCTCGGCCGCATCATGAGCAAAGCTGGCCCAATGCACTTGGACGCGCTTGGCAGCTCGCCGCCAAGGCTACAATCTCCAAACCAAGCTGAGAACCAACTTAGACAACGCCCGAGAAGGTCACCAGTGCAGGCAGCACACGTCGAACCGCTCGGTCCACAGTACGTTGCACCTGAGCCGCGACAAGGCTTTCCAGAGCAGCAAGCGCCGCGACAGAAACAGCAGGCAGCGTGTCCTGCATACAGAGTGCCGGACGCGCGTCAGCGGAAGCTGGCTATCAGGAAGTTCGACGGTAGCGAGCTCTACCATGTTCTTGGCTCTGGCTTTCTAGATTGGAGGCGGAACCTTTTACTGCAAATAGCGATAAGTCAGCACGCATGCCAATTTTCCTGGCCCAAAGAAGTCAAATCCGACTTGAAAGGACACTACTTGAGTGGCACTGCAGAAAGCTACTACAACATACAGCTGAAGTTGTGGTGAACGCAGTCACCTACAGTCGACCACGTCATGGAAAGGCTCCTGTAGACTTTAAAGACCATGAAAACGGCGTCGAAGTCGATGCAACTCTTTACGACGTGGAAAGACCCCAAACGAAGATGTCCGAAGCATTAACTATACTTGGATGCCGTCAGTGACGCGTGTGGGGGTGCAGACCAGCAAGTACTCGAAAACATCGTGCACTACGCGTCTACGGGATTAAGTACAGTTTTATGGCTGAGTACGAAAATCTGCGGGTTGACTATCTGCGTCAAGCCGAGCAGGTCGCCCACTTCGCGCATTCTGTGGAGCTTGAGTCTCGTAAGGGTCGCGCACTTGGTCGAGACGTCATTTCTTTAGTCGACGAGAACCAACAGAGAGAGAGAGGCGCACGTGCTTTGGGTGTGGGAAGGTTGGCCACAACGAGGTTGACTGTCGTGGAAGAGGAGGTGATGAAAATTTGATTCTGGTAATAAGCGACAGTGGAGGCAAGAGCAAGATTTTATCGCATAGCAACAAGAGTGCGGATCTGATATTTAAAAGTCGATGATGCAAATGACACAAATGACACGTGATCTTGTACAGTGGTTTAAGTCGACACCTTTTGAAGGACGAAAGCATTTTATTGGACGTGCAGGACTGCGACTATCAGTGCCACATAGCAAATAAAGAATCACTGTCCCTGTCAAGAGTCGGTAGCGTCCGTTTATGCGCTGTGGCAGGTGGCAAGGAGCGGATGGTCAAGCTTACCGACGTCTACCTTGTGACTGAACTCGAGCGTGACATTGTCTCGTATGGAAAACTCGAGCTCAAGGGTCTAAAAACAGTGTACGATGGAGCAATGCGCACTGTTGCTAATTGCAGCAATGGGGAAGTGGCTTCCGATTTATTTAAGGACAACAACGCATTTTAAGTTAAGACAGTGGAAATTCCGCACCTAAAGGGTATGCCAAGTGACGTATTATTGGCTGTACTGGCCGACGAAGGAACGTCTGAGTTTTCGTTGGAAATGCAAAGAGGCATGCTCATGGATTTCCACCAGCGACTCGGACACCTCTCCTTCGACACAGTGGAGCGAATGGCGAAGGATCCTGCATCAGGGATCAAGACTACGGATCGGCGCACACTCACGTGTTTGTCATGTGCTGGAGGGAAGCAGACCAAGAATCCCCAATCGCAATAGAACACCGGCGTAAACGCACCAATCGACAGGATTGGTAGAGTCATTTCCTCGTATCAAAAGGGACATATGAAGCCGAAGGACCGGCATAAAAACAGTGTTCTTGTGAATTTTGTCGACCATAAGTCGAACTACTGTCGCGTGTTTCCGGCTTCAACCAAGGATTGAGCAGCAAACAAGTTTGCACACTTTTTGATGTCTCTTTGAAAAGCGCTTTGACTGTCGTATTTTCGTCCTACGTACGGACGGTGGTGGGAAGTACGAAATATGGACTTGTTCTGCAAGCGCACTGGAGTAGCCCGTCAAGTCTTAGAAGCAAAAAATTAAACTTCGAATGGTAAGGAGGAGCGGATGCATTGAACCGTATTAATTATGGCTCGGTACAAGACTTTGCAAGTTTTCTGCCCTCAACATTTTAGGTAGATGCCGTCGAAAACGCGGCGTACATCCTGAAAAGGAGCCCAACAAGTGCAAACTTGCGGCGCGCGTCGCCACTATAGTACTCACGAAGGTTTCTCTCGATTTGCGCAACATAGTGGTATGGCTCAAGTTGCACGGTCTGTCGAGACCCTCGTAAGAATTGGCTCGCACAACGAGCACACGTTGGCATTATCGTTGGAAGGAGCGACAAAACTAAAGACTATCGAGTCTTTTTGCAAAAGGACAACGTCGTGGTTAGTAAGCGTTACGTTAAAAACATTGTGACACTCAGTGACGAGCAAAATGGACAGCTCCAGCGCGCTCTCGAAAACGAGATCAACCCGCACTAGCTGTTTCCAGGAGTAAAGAATCTGTTGCGCCGTCGACGGCATCGATCGAGGTCTTATCAAAACCCAACAAGAAGGTGAATTAACTGTGCGTAGCGGAAGGTCGAAGAAGATGTTATGTACCCGCCTGTCACAAGGTACGCGCTGCACGTCGAAGCGCTCTCAGGAAGTCACGGCATAGGAGGAGCCAGCGATCAATACGAGCGTCGTAATTTGCGTGAACGAGCGTGATCCGGAGAATTACGTTGAAGCAATGCGAAGTTCTAAAAGAGGGGACTGGAAAAAGGCGTCGTGTGAAAAATGGAAGCGCTCGAGAGCAACAACTCCTGGCGTCTTATTATGCGTCCGAGCAGCAGCAATTCACTCCACACGAAGTGAGTGTACAAGACGAAGACCACTGCTGGTGGAGATGTCGAACGCCTTATAGCGCGACTGATGGCGTGCGGCAAAGAACAAGAGTTTGAAGTCGACTACTTTGTTACATTTGCTGCCGTAATGGACATGTCTACTGTGAGGATAATATTGGATCTTGCGGCAACGTGGGGAGTCCGGGCAAAGCGTGGCGACATTCCGTACGCCTACGTTAAGGCTGACAAATAGTCCGATCTGGATATGCTTTTACAAGTACCAAAAGGAATGGATGTGTGCAGTGATATTGTCGAGTCTCTGGGAGCAACGAGCGTGAGTGAGCTAGCGTAGCAACTTCGCAAGAGTTTGTACGGCCTCAAACAGGCCGGAGGCTCTGGATTCGATTAATTCAAGCACGGCTCATTGACGCTAATTTGCAGCAAAATGTATCGGACATGTGATTTTACTGGAAGAAGGATGAGAGAGACTTCGTGATTGTCGGGGTCAATGTTGAAGACCTGCTAGCTACTAGCACGTACGCGGCAGCAGTCGAACGTTCCTTTGCGAGTCCAGGCAGTCTATCTATAAAGGACCTAGGGGCATTTTACAATTTCCTAGGAATCGAGTGGAGATCGACACCGACGAAGGTTATATAATCGACCAAGAAAATGCAATCGACGACATCTTGAAAGAGCATGTTCTCGAAGACGCAAACTCAACGCGCACTTCCATCGGCGCGGATTGCTACGAGATCCCATCAACAGACAGCGCTTTGCTTTTTGATGCAGACGGAGGAGCTCCAAGCATTCGAAGATTATGATCACTCGTCGGCAGTCTTATCTGGGTGTCGAGATGTACGCGGCCAGACATTGCGTTTGCCGTCCAAAAGGCGACGCTTCAGACGCACCAGCCGCGATTCCAGGACTACAAGCTCGCCAACGTATCGCGAGGGACTATACAGTACCTGCAGCTTCAAGGTGTGCATGACACCAGCGACGAGCACGCGCAAGACAGTATACTTAGGGTCGTACTCAGACGCGAACTTGGCTGCCGATAAGCTGAACCGAAAGTCGTTGGCAGGCGAATTCATCCTTTTGAACGGCATGGCAGTGAGTTAGACGGCCAAGAAACAAGTCGGCGTCTCTCTATCCACCATGGAAGCGGAATTTGTTGCCGCTTCGGAGCAAACGCGTGAATTACTTGGATTTTGTTTTCGAAATATATTAAGCGAAATTTGGATTCCGCCCCGACTGCCATTGATGCTGTACATCGACAATCAAGCCGCTATCAAGCAGCTGGATGGAAATTCATCTTCCTCGAAAGCCAAGCACTTCGATATGCGGCTCAATTATGTGCGGTGCTACTCACGACACGAGATCATATCGGCGCAGTACGTCAGGACTGAAGTCCAGATTGCCGAAAATAATGACGAAGGCCCTGGAGGCGGTCAAGCTTGCGTCACTGTGCAAGTTAATGAGACTCGGGTAGGGGCAGGACTCAAGAAAGAGAAGGGGATTAATGGTGCCGCAGCCGAAGAGGAGTGTCAAAGGAAGATTTGCACGTGGACAAGAGGGGGTGAGATGCGGCTGACGACACTGTCTCTCTTTTCTGTCTGATCAACCAAGGTGTTGTACTGCAACCAATTAATTGAATGGTAGGGAAGCTTACAAGCTTGAACGGTTAACTGGTCGGCTAAAACGTAATGACTAAACCTTTTTAACACTGATCACTAAGTTAAACACGTTCACTACCACAGTCACGTCCTCTTCGATTGACTCTCTTTCAGTCGATCGTGTAAGCTTTAAGATCTACTCTCTTTAAGTCGATCTCGCAGTGACGTGTTGTTCAGCCTGAACAACACTCATCTCTCTTCTTAGATGCACTCTTCTTGGTGTGCATCCGTGTTCCGGTCCACTCGATCTTTTCGAGAGGTAAACCTTCGGCGCAGCCCGTGTCTCTACACAGTTGCCGGAAGCTGGTTCTACAATGCAGTGGTATTCTACAATGTGATCTTGTGCAGTAGTAATAACGACAATACCACAAGCAGGGCCATCGCACTCACTCGCAGTACATCCACACGCTTGTGGACGCTCCAAGACATTCATCAGGTGGCCATCTGATGAACAAACGGCAGGCATCTTCACGGATCGATGCTGCCAGCTGATCCATGGATCATATCCTCTGAGCCCTGAAAGACCGAGGATGACATCAAATTTGTCATCCAGATCCAGTACGATAGAGTCGTCATCGTACCGCTTTCCTTCTAGCTTGTAGTGGATTCCCACTACACGTTTGTTCACTGTTACGGATGCGCCTGTTGCAAGGCACACCGTCATCCTCGTTGAAGGGATATACTTGCTCAGCATAGTTGAGCCTACTATCTTCTAGCGACTGGCGTCGAATAAAACTGTTTGACGCCCCGCAGTCAATTAGGGCACGAAGTGACATTCCACTTGTCACTTCGATCTTCAAAGTGATGAGAGACATCTCATAACTAGGGGAAGTAACACACAGTGACTGTGTGTTGAGAGCAAGTTACGTCGAAGACCTGCAAATTCTCTTGACGCTGCTGGATCAGCAGGGTGCTCCGCCCCTACTGACCCTGATCGTTTTTAGCGGTCCGACTTTCTGTCGCGGTTTAGCAACATGATCGGACCCACATCTTGGACCTTTCCTAGGCCAACGGCGGTCATCACGTCCTGTCATTGAACGTGTTGCGGTGCTTGGGACACTACACTCATGAGCGTAGTGTCCATTCTTCTGACAGCGATGGCATCTAGCCGTTCGCTTGTGACTCAGAGAGCGAGAGTTCTCGCACTCGATATAACAGAGGTCCATTGGTTTGGTACATCCTGTTTCCTGTCATTTCGTCGGACGCTAGTATGACGAGTTGGCTTGAGACTGTCTCAGGCTGAAGTCTTCTTGTTCCGCATACGCTATTGCCTTCTCAACCGAGTGCAAGTCCTCTCGGAACATGTAAGTCTTCACCGGTCCATCTACAAGGCCGTATATAAACACTTGATGAGAGCGTGCTCATCAATAGGATATTCCGTGAAGCTACTTGCAAGGTAGCGTAGGTGATGTGCATTAGCATGCACATCACGCTTACCTTGCTTAAGCCTCATGAGTGCAGAGCATGCTCTGAACTCGGCTCTTAACGGCTCAAACGTTTCTTTAAACCGAAACTTCAAGGTATTTAACGATTCAAACACGTTTAGGTCGTGAAGCTTGAGCCTTAAGGCCCAAATCTTTGCTTGTCCTGTCAAATTTGACAGAGAGAAGGTGACTTGCATCTCGTCTGCCTCGATGAGACGGGCCTTATGGAGTCTTCTGAGTCGACAAACCATCTCAAAAGAGAATCTTTATTGGTGCCCCTGTACCCTGAGATATATATCTTCAAATCTTCGGGTCGACGCGTGTGCGTCGGCCCGCCCATTGACTGATGAGAGCCTTGCTGTTTTAGCAAGACTATCTTTTGTCTTTCGACATCAAGTTCCCTTGAAGGAACGTTTTGATAGCGACATCTTTCTGTTCTCTGTTTAGAGACTCCAGAATGTCACTGATGGCGGGTTCGCCCATGAGCACACTCATGCGGTCGATTATATCCCATTCAGAGTCACTTAGATGTAAGTAGCCTTTACGTGTGACGTGTAAGCTGTCGTCTTCTACGTCCAACGTGCTCATGTTCAACAAACACTAAGTAGTCGTCGGACAGACTACGAAGTGCTGCCAGGTGTAACGAGGCACCCTTTGTTTGGGGTGCCGCGAAACTTCACATACACTAGTACGTGCAGAGGAAGCTAATCTACTTGAACGATTCGGTCAAGTAAAGGTAAAAAGAGAACTGTATTTAATATAGTTAAGCTATCAATATAACTTTAATCTTTATCTAACTATAATAATCTACATTGTCGTATGACGACAACCTGCTCACCACTCATTGCGCGCGTCTAGCAGCGATTGGTGGCAATCTATGGTTGATACGTCTTATATCAACCTATCTTTGAGCAGCGCATGAATACTATCCTACAAGGGAATAATGTTCCTTCAATAGTACCTATCATGGAAAATGTTGGCAAGGAACTGTCACGCTAGCCAATCTCCCTATTAAAACCGTTTGGTGTCAATATCATGTAACGGGCTACCCCATTTTAGCGTCAGTGAAATATGACTTGTACTGTGTCAGTAATAGTGATCAGTGCTTCGCTACAGCTAGGACAGTTGCGAAGCTCAGAGATTGGCCTTTCAGTCAAACCTTTGAAACAATCACAGTTGTGAATGGCCTTATTTAAACACACACGGTCGCTCCGTTAGGTCTTTTCGTTTATTGCCATAAACTCCTCTGCCGAATGCGGTGGGGACACTCAACAACAAAAAAGTAAAAAGCATGTACTAGAGAGCCTTTGGAGCCGATTTCTACACGTAACGTTTAAGCAGGCTTGAACTTGCATGTCTTTTCACTAAAATTATTGCGCGGGTTCTTACTAAAGGAAGTGATCGATGCTAGATGAAGTTAGCAAAATGCAATGTGAATATATTTAGGTCCTTAGTTCACAAACTCAGTTGCTACTCCAAGCCTACTGGATTCTTCGACTACACGTTCGTAATCGCTATATCGCGCATTACCAATCGCCTAGTCGCGCATTAGCAATCGCCACATCGCGCATTAGTAATCGCCATATCGCGCATTACTGATCGTCTAGTCGTATGTTTCTAATTCTTGTCGTGCGTTTTCAATCACCCAAACGTACTGAGAGTGAATGGCGTCACTGTCTGGCAGAACAGTGCAGATGAACCCCAAACATCAGATCCCAAAGGCTTGACTTTTTGTTTGCACGCCCCCACCAGTATCGAACAGTGACCTTTGTTCTGTAGCTCAGCCAGGTACCATACCGGCTGAGCTACAGAACACTTTGAAGCGTCATGCCCAGGCGTATCTTTTATAAGACTCCCACTCGCCTCGGCAGACTATGGCGCCTTGATGCTCAACATTGTTCTGAGATACTGGAACTGTGCTGCAGGAATTGTCTTGGTCTTTATGTCAGCCTTCATCTCCTCGGTCGAGCAGTATTCCAGCATCACTTTTCCTACTGCCGCCTTTTCACGCTCAAAGTGATAACGAATGTCGATTTGCTTGGTCCGCTTGTACAACTTGAGGTTCTTAGCCAAAGCAATGGAACCTTGATTGTCTTCGTAGATCTTGACAGCTTCATCGCTATTCATCTTGCAGAATTCATGTAAGAATATTGTAAGAAAAATGCCACTGGTGCAGCTTTAGTCAAAGCCATGTACTCATCTTCTATAGACGATAGAGCCACGGTGCTGTTTCTAGCTTCTCCAACTAATGCATTCGTTGTTCATCACGAAGGCGTACCCGCTTGTGCTTCGTCTGGCCTCGACGTCTCCAGCCCAGTCCGCATCCGAGTAGGCTTCTGATCTGTCATCACTGTTTGCTTGGAATTCAATTCCATACGTACTTTTGCCTTGGATGTAACGGTACACCCGCTTAAGCGCTTGCCAAAGGGTTGAAGTCGTTTCTGTTGTTGTTCTGCCGCGAACTGATTGAGCACTCCCACTGCAACTGCGATATCTGGGCGAGTTTTCACCATGAGATACATCAAGCAGCCGATAGCATTGCAGTATGGCACATGTGCCATTGTTTCCGCGTACTTGCACCCATCTGCACACATTGACCTTGTCAACTTGAGTCCAGGTTCTTGTGGATTCTTGACAAGATTGCTGTTCTTCATGACAAGCTTCCCGAAAATATCCTTTGCAAATTTAGACTGACAAATTGAATTTGTGCCGGCTGAGAGATCGTAATCAATTTCTTTACCGAGAAAGTACTTAAGGTCGCCCCGGTCCGTCTTGTCGAAAAAAATGAACGATTTTGCGTCGAGCTTAGACCTCTTTGGGCTGGGCCCATGAACGTATGTATGACAACCATAAAACCTTCAAGTTCGCCAGAAGAGGTTTCTTGCCAGTCCGTACTTGGTATGGTCCCTTGCAATGCTCCGTAGATCGAGTTGGACAGCGAATACGTAGGAAGTTCGCGGTCATGACCGCCTCACCTCAATACGACTTAAACATCGAAGAATTTTCCATCATGCAACGCGCGCTTTCCACCAACGACCGATTTATCCGCTCGGCGACACCGTTAAGCCAAGGAGTGTGAGGTGGTGTAAATTTTTGCACAGAGCGCACCCTTCGCATAGGTCCCACTTGTATACTGATGTCAAGTTGATTCCGTTGCAGCAATCGTTCTTGACGATAGCATCCAGGCCCCCGTGTCTAATGTGACCAAGCAAAAGATAATAGAGGTAGGAGATAGTATCTGCTTTGCAGGAATTCGAGCTTGCCACGTTGACCTCGTCAGGAAGTTTTAGTATCATACAGAGCTTAAAAAGTCCTTTTCCTTCGATTTTGCCGCGTTTCCACTTGATACACTTTGTTTCAGCAAAGCAACCGTCAACCTCGAATGTGACCGGTCCAACGTCCTTGATAAATCGGCCAACAGAAAACAGATTGCGCGACAACTTTAGGATATACCACACATCCGTGAGCACACCCTTCTTGACCCCCTGATGAGCCTTCATTGACATAACGATATCATCTTTTCCAATTGCTTGGACCACACCGTCATCAGCAAGATGTACATCCACTGGGCAAAATCCTTGTAGTTCCTCATGAACCTTTTCGAACTTGTCATGTGCTGCGTCTTACCCAAGTCGACCAGCCACATGTTACTCGACTTGGTCTTGCCACTACCAATCAAGAAAAGATGATCGCCAAGCTCTTGTTCTTGCGCGATGTATGCGCGCTGGAATCGGTTTTATTGGCATCTTCCTGGATCCGCAAGTGGCATTCCGCGATCCAATGTCCTTGTTTTCCATACTTGTGGCACGCACCGGTCTTCTTAGCCGGTAGAGCCTTGCGCTTGTTATCTCGAGACATGAATTCTAGAGCTTGACTGTGCGCGGATTCCTCAATTCCGCCACCGTGCTCCTTGCGCTTCATGTCTTCGTGCAACAGCCGAGACGTCACTAGTTCCCACGTGAGGGAGTCGGCTCTCGACTCTAATGCTGTAATTAGGAACTGGTACGACTCGCTGAGGCTGGCTGTAACGGGGCACCCTGAAGCTTGTACTGGTGACAGTACAAGCTACTTATTCTGATAACAGAATAAGGCGGTGCCTCGTAACTTCACGTACACTCGTACGTGCAGAGGAAGACGGTAAGAAGAAGCGAGTACTCGGTTAGAGTAAAAAGTAGAACTGTATTTATAATAGTTAATGTCTGCAATAAATCACTATTTATCTTCATCTAACTATGTCTAAATACAAATGTGTAAATCAGTTATCTGCTCACCACTCATTGCGTGCGTCTGTCGTGGCGCGTCTTCGTTGGTTGATATAATGGCCTATATCAACCAATTAGGAACTACTTGGAAGTGCTACAGAATATTGTCCTTATGACAATATTCTGAGAATATAACTCTTATAGTTATATTCTATTAACAATTTCTTATAAATTGTTATGTAACGATTCACCCCGTTACATCACCCCCCCTTAACCATCAGTCACTTTAGTGACTGATTGACTAAATGGATACTCGTCCCAAATCATTTGGGACGGGGTTTGCACTTGTTGGTCCGCGTCCACTTTCCAACATCTCATCGCATGGTAAACAAGCCCATGCGATGCGCGAGCAAGGCCGCCGAGAGCGCGTCTGCACGTCTCTGTGCGGACGCCGAAGCAGAAACTACAGCAACTGATATCCCATCGGTTGCTGAAGCGACTCAGCCTGTATCACCTGGTGATGCAGGCGCTGGTCATGAAGACACTCGTGTCTTCACAGAGTACGAGCTCGGTGTCTCGTACTCTCCTGATACGGATGACGGATCCGTATCGACGGCAATTGAATCCAAGCCGCCTGCCAAGCGTGACATGGACGATGCTTTGCGTCGCAGCATCTTTGGTTCATCTGATGATTCAGATGAACCATCGCCGAAGCGAAGGCGCTCGAGGTCGCGAGACTCGGGCGCTAATAGTGGTGTCGTTTCTCCAATGGACACCACTTCACAGCGAGGTGCCAGTACTTCTGTCGGCACGTCGCAGGAAGAGCGGGACCGCAATGTGTTGCGTCTCGCTCCAGAAAAGAAGGCATGGATGCCTCCTAAATCTGTCATGGATCACTTGTCGGCGACGACGAGTGATCGTTATCGAACACGATTGTTCGATTCGTCGAGGATTCATCACCTTGACCCCAGCGCGAAAGACTATCGCGCTGAACATGAGTTCTTCATCGATGCTTTCTTCAGACATCGATGGTACAGTGGGAATCACAAACGTGATGGTCCCTCACTACTTCAGGCGTGGAACGCCTACATCCATAATCTCGAGGATGTAGGTCGTGACGCTTGGAACGACAAACTTATCAAAGCTCGTGATAAGTTTGAAAAGCGAACCCCGACAGGTGCACGCTACAAGCTGCATCGTCTGTCAAGGGAGAAAGGATTACCCTGCCTCTCTTGGGGAGACTCGTGCCCATGTTGTGTGAACAACTCTGCACGAGCACCTAAGGAGGCTTACCTCCTTACCAGCCCGTGGTGGCGCGTACGTGTCTCTACTGAGATGTACGAAGGGATTGACAACCTGAAATCCCTTTACGACCGTGCCGGGAAGACTTTCTCCGGCGGTCCTTCTGCGGCACAGGATGTGTCGCGTCGTACTGCTCGACCAGACCCAGTACGTCAACCATCAATTGGGAGCGGGGCTCCCAAGAATCCCAGGACGGGGGATAGCCGCGCCACCGGACGAGGTAACTCGTCCGACGTCCGTTCACGTCGCGGTGGTTCAACAGCTGCTCTACTAGATAGCGCTGGCCACCGCGAGAGTCCTCTAATGGAGGTGGAGGAGGAGGAAAGACGCTCTCCACACGATCATGTGGATCGGTGTGTTCCCGAGAGCTTCTTTGATCGCGTAACGCAAGGGTTACGCGACGATCTCGAGCATGAGCGGAATAGGCGTCTTCAGATGGTGGACACTGCCTCGAAGCATCGAGCTGAGTTTGCCTTTGCTCAGCTTGAGAACGAGAGATCTCTGACATCTCTTCGTGACGAGCTAAGGGTAGCTCGTGGGATTGTTGATCGGTCTCGGGCTGAGATAACTGCTCTTCAGACCCTTGTTGATGCCCACCATCGGGAGCACAAGGCTCTCTGCGAGATGCTTGAGCGCAAGGGCGTTCTTCATCGGAAGAAGCAGCGTACTGATGGTACGGCTTAAGCCGACCAACGTAAAACGTGGGATGCGTTCGCATCTTACGTGGTAACTCGATCGTGTATGCATTGCCTAGGCGGTGCAATACACGAAATGGGCCAATGTACTTGGGTAGTAGTTTACTGCTACCCAAGTTAGTCACTACATGCTTTGGTAGATTAACCGTAGACAGTAGGACTAAGTCACCTTTATTAAATAAAAGAGTGTTTGCCCTTCCATTCTTGTCAGCGTTTTGCTTTTGCTTATCCACCGCTTCGGCGATGGAGTCTTGCACAAAACGGACTACCGTTTCACGAGCCAGTATGAACTCATCTGATGACTCGTTAGCTTCAGTGTGCTGTGAGCGCACTGCAGCAACAACAACCTTTTCTTCAGTGAGGGCTTCCGCACTCTCACTGGGATCATTGTCTTCAGTGAGGGCTTCCGCACTCTCACTGGCATCATCTTCTTCGATATCGATGTTATCGATATCGGCATCAAACGCAATGACTTCTTCGTCAGAGCGTGATGAGCGTGAACCAAATCGGTTTTTGCTCGCGCGAGTCCCTCCCCCCTTAAACCAGAGTTACACTCTAGTAAGGTGGGTATACGCGGATGGCGCAAGCCATTCACGTAAAACGGTGTATGTGTCGTGGACGCATGCACCGAGTTGTTGATGGCAAACTCTACCATTGGCAAAAACTCACTCCAACTCTTAAAGGAGTGTACGTATCCTCGAAGTATCTCTTCAAGGACACGATTGGCACGTTCCGTCTGACCATCCGACTCTGGATGATCAGATGTTGACATCTTCAAGCGCGTTCCGAGTGATTTGAACACGGAACGCCAGAAATCAGTAGTGAATCGTGGATCTCTGTCTGATACGAGTTCACGGGGCAACCCATGAAGTCGGAAGATGGTGTCAATAAAGACACAAGCACAGCCACTTGCCGTGATTGTCTCTGGTACAGCCACAAGGTGTACCATTTTGCTGAATCTGTCAACAAATACGAGAATACCCGTATTCCCGCGTGCGTCTTTGGGTAACCCGAAGACTAAATCCATTGAGATGGATTCCCAGCACTCAGCCGGAACCGGTAGAGGCTGTAAAGGTGCACGCAGTGAAGGACTTGACTTCACTCGTTGGCAGACTTCGCATGCGCGAACATACTTTCGCACAAACTGATACTGGCGGGGCCAGTAAAAGTCTCGACTTACCGTGAGATATGTTTTCTCTCGGCCACGATGTCCTCCTATAGGAGCATCGTGATACTCGAACATGATCCGCAAACGCAGATCAATATCATCTGGAATGACAACACGTGGTGTGTCACCAGAAACGGCTGTATAGTACAGTAAACCGTTATGAGTAGTGTATCGATCTTCATCAGATCGATACGCAGGCGACAATCGTTTCAACGATTCTCGAGATGGTTGGGAGAGATGTGTCAACAACTTCACTATCTCACCATCTTGGGCGTATGCCCGCCTCACATCATCATACAACGTTGTAGATGGGACTGAGGACGTCATAACCGCAACGGTGACTGTCTCACTGTTGGGTTTCGCGACTGTTTCCAAGTCGGGACGACGTGAGAGTGCATCAGCGACGACATTAAGTCGTCCTGGTTTGTACTCGACCGTAAAGTTGTATTCCGCAAAGAATGACAACCACCGCGCCATTCGTTGTGAAAGGTGCGGGCTGTTCACTGCCGTGCGTAATGACGCATGGTCAGTGTAAACAATGAAGGGTCTATCTCCTAATAGATAGACTCTGAACTTCGCGAGTGCATACTTCATGGCAAGGAGTTCCTTGTCATGCACTGGATAGTTCCGCTCAGCTGGTTGCAGCTGACGCGACTGATAGCAGACGACGCGTTCAACGCCTTCAAGGTCGTACTGCATTAATGCACAGCCGATTGCGAAATCGCTGGCATCACAGACCACATGAAATGGCCTGTCCTGATCGGCTATTGCTAGGACTGGGGATTGTATCAAGCTCTGCTTGATACCCTCAAAGGAGCGTTGACATTCAGCGTTCCATAACCACCTCTCGTTCTTTTTCAACAAACGAAAGAGGTGTACAGTCATCTCGGCGTAATTGCGTGAATACTTATGCAAATACGCCGCTAGCCCAAGGAATTTTCGAAGGCCTTTGACATCGACCGGCACGGGCCAGTCGGTGATCGCCTTGATCTTTTCGGGATCAGGACGTACACCGTTCTTACCAACGATGCACCCAAGAAGTGGTATTTCGCTTGCTGCAAATATACACTTCTTGAGGTTTGCATACAATTGATGCTTTCGCATGATTGTAAGAACTTGTCGGACGTGGTACTTGTGAACCTCAACGTCCGACTTTCCATCCATAGCTCGACTATGGATGAATACGTCATCGAAATAACTCGGCGCGAATTCTCGTACTGGCCTCAACAGATGTGATACACACCTGTTGAACGTGGCAGGGGCATTACTGAGCCCTTGTGGCATTACTAGCCATTCCCAGAGCATGCCGCTAGGCGTGCTAACTGCGGTATAGGGTATATCCCGTTCCCGCATTAGGATTTGATAGAAGCCATCCATCAAATCCATGGACGAAAAGATGGTACTCTTTGACATACCATCAATGATTACGTCCTTCCTCGGTATCGGCGTCTGAGCCGGTACCGTTGCAGCGTTCAATTTGTTAAACGCGTGCACTATCCGCCACCCTCCTGTTGCTTTTCGCACACAGAAGGTCGGAGAGCTATGTGGGGAAGTTGATTCCCTCACATGGCCCGCTGCTAAACGATCGGCAAAGAACTTGTCGATCGCAAGTACTTGTTCACGAGGCAGTGGCCACTGCTTCATGACACAGTACTTCGAGCCTGGTTTAAGCTCGACTTCGTGTCGAATACCTTTATCCTTCGGTAATTCGCACGGAACAGTTTCAGGGAATACATCCTTGAATTCAACCAAATCTTCATAGAGAGGATTTTCCTTGAGCGATTCCCATGATTGGGACTCATATCGCTCAATTCGTGTCTTTTCATCTAGGACACTCTCGTCCATAGATGAACTACTGAGAACTCTCTCGTTCTCAGTAAACACTGTTGCTGACCTTATGTCGGTTACATACTCGTCTTCAGCGACGAGTATGCAGATCTGCTTGACTTTGCCACTACGCAGATCACGCAAGAATCTTTTATGTTCGAGCGTTGGCAGCTGAGTGATCTCCGAAGTTAACTTCGGAGGCGCAATCAGATCAAGTGTATAAGCGCCTACACATGATCCGTTATTGACTATGACATTCAATGTCTCTGTCATTTCCTGGGGACTTATTCCCTCAGGCTTCGAAGGACTTATTCCTTCGTCTTCCCGGGGACTTATTCCCGCGGGTTTCGGGGAACTTATTTCCGCCGTATTTGTAATCTTGGGACTTATTCCCTTTACTTCCTCTAGCTGGGGTTGCGCAACCACAGCGAGATCCTCTACGAAAGACTCTCCAGTCGATCTAGGATTATCGTTTCGCTTAACCTGAGCGATCGATTGTTTCTCTTCTAGATGTTCCCCGCTAGGGATACATCTTTGTCCCAGTCCACCCGACTTATTCTAGTGGTGGACCTTCGGCGCAGCCTGTGTTTCCCTCACAGCCGCCGGAACTTTGCTCCGAAGTGTAACCGTTTGGTACACTAAGGTTTTGTGCAGTCGTACTAACGACCGTACCACAAGTGAAGCCATCGCACTCACTCGTAGTACATCCACACGCTTGTGGACGCTCCAAAACGTTCATCAGATGGCCATCTGATGAACAAGCGGCAAGTCATCGTTACTGTTCGATGTTGCCAGTTTACCCGTGGTTCGTACCTTCTGAGCCACGGTATTCCAAGGATGACATCAAATTTGTCATCCAAGTCCAATACGATAAAGTCATCGTCATATTGGGTATCTTCTAGCGTATAGTGGGTCTTCACTATACGCTTCATGACGGTTACGGATGCGCCTGTCGCAAGACGTACCGTCATCCTCGTAGGAGGTGTGTCACATTCACTGAACTTAAAGTGACCATCTTCTAGCGATTGGCGTCGCAAAAAATTGTTGGACTCCCCACAATCGACTAGAGCTCGAAGGGACAACTTTTTGTCACTTCGAGTTTCAAGGTAATGAGTGAGACCTCATTACCTAGAGCAGCAACACACAACGTTTGTGTGTTGGGAGCAACCTTCATCAAGAGGCCTACAAATTCTCTTGACGTTGCTGGATCAGTAGGGTGCTCCGCACCTACTGATCCTGTCCGTTTTTTGACGGTCCATCCCGTTGTTGCGTCTTTGCACCAACAGCGGACCCGCGTCCCTGCCCCTTTCTCATGGGTGGACGGTCACTACGCCCAGTGTTGCGAGACACTGGACGAGGGGCACTACAATCGTAAGCGTAGTGTCCTGTCTTTTGACATCTGTTGCATTTCTGCAACTTCTTGTAGTCTGTAGAGCGAGCCTTCTCGCTCTCTACATAACAGAGTTCCATCGGCTCTGGACCTCCGTTGTCATATCGTCTCGGTTGACGATATGATGTCGAGCTGGCGCGAGCCTGTCTCAGACTGAAGTCTTCCTGCTCCGCAATGGAAATGGCTTGTTCTAGTGAATCTAGTTCAAGCCGGAACAGGTGAGTCTTGACGGGACCATCCGCAAGACCCTGCATGAACACCGAAACCAACGTGTGTTCATCCACCGGATTGGAACTTATACAACTCGTGAGATGTCGCATATGTTGCGCGTAAGCGTGCACATCACGCTTACCCTGCTTGAGCTTCAAGAGTTCGGTTCGAGCTCTGAACTCAGCTCTAGGCGGTTCAAACGTTTGTCTGAGCCGCGACTTGAAGACTTCCAACGACCCAAACGCATATGGGTCGTGCAGCTTGAGCCCCAGTGCCCAAGTCTTGGCACGTCCTGCCAGATTTGATTGGGCAAATGCAACTTGCATATCCCCGTCGTCGATGCGACGCGCCCTTATGGCGTCATCCAATTCGACGAACCATCTCAAGAGGGAGTCTTCTTCGACCCCTCCTATACTTTGAGATGTCAATCTTCAAAGTCTCGGGCCGACGCGAGTGCATCGACCCGCCAGCAGCAGCCTGCTGCTGTCTCAACAGTTCAAACTGTTGAGCACCTTGTTCTCTCAACAACTCTGCTTGTTGAGAACCTTGTTGGTGAAGCAAGGCTACTTTCTCGCGTTCAGCGTCAAGTTCATTTTGGATGAACTTGGCGATAGTAGCATGTTGGGCGTCTCTATTGAGAGCCTCTAGCATGACGCTAACAGCATGGATGCCCATGGTCGAACCCATTCGTTCAACCGCATCCCATTCGACATCGCTCAAATGGGAGTAGCCGTCACGCGTAGCGTGAAAGCTTTGGTCATCTTCATCATCCAACATATTCATGTTGGATGTGAACGCGGTCCTTGGACGGACTACGAAGTGCTACCAGGTGTAACGGGGCACCCTGAAGCTTGTACTGGTGACAGTACAAGCTACTTATTCTGATAACAGAATAAGGCGGTGCCTCGTAACTTCACGTACACTCGTACGTGCAGAGGGAAGACGGTAAGAAGAAGCGAGTACTCGGTTAGAGTAAAAAGTAGAACTGTATTTATAATAGTTAATGTCTGCAATAAATCACTATTTATCTTCATCTAACTATGTCTAAATACAAATGTGTAAATCAGTTATCTGCTCACCACTCATTGCGTGCGTCTGTCGTGGCGCGTCTTCGTTGGTTGATATAATGGCCTATATCAACCAATTAGGAACTACTCGTAAGTGCTACAGAATATTGTCCTTATGACAATATTCTGAGAATATAACTCTTATAGTTATATTCTATTAACAATTTCTTATAAATTGTTATGTAACGATTCACCCCGTTACACTGGCTAGAAACGTGATGATCAAGTCTTCCTCTCTGACAGGAGCATCAACTGCGTCGAGCTGCTCCGCCAGAGTCTTGAGTCTGTTGATGTGCTCAAGCACGCCATCACCTTCTCCCATCATTGTCGTGAAGAAGCGGCGACGAAGGAAGAGCTTATTGGCCAAGATTTCCTTTTTGGTCCTTGACGTCGGGTTGAAATTCCATGAGTTCTTGTATAGCAAAAGACAAAGTGAATATATTGTGCATGTAAGCCTTAACTCTCTTCTTATCAGACTTACCTGTCCATTTTGCGTTACTTGCACCTCACACTCCTTGAAACCTCTCGACCTTGAGCCGTTTTATCTTTCGCCGTTACCACCGCGCCGTGACCATCACAATGGAAGACGTTTCGAAACCCCTTGCGAGTCCGGTAACGTCTTCAGCGAGTCCCAGAAACTTCGCTGCAGCATCGTCTTCCAACATTTTTTCTCCTGGAGTCCTTCCAGACGTGACCATGCGTCATCCACGTCCTTCGCCGAGCGAACCAGTGGCAACTGCAAATCCTCCATTGCAAGACAGATGATAGCTAGAGTCTTTCGCGACTTCCGCTTGAACGTTGCTTGGGCCAAAACACTGATGCAATCCTCGAGCTTGACCTCGCCGCTCACGGCGTCCCCTAGATCTCGCCCCTCCAGCACCATCTGCATCTTGAACTTCCATGTGTGAAAGTTCGTTCCGAAGAACTTGTTTAGCGAGCTCAAGTAATTGGAGCAGAGTCCATCGAGAAAGCGTGGTCGAAGTCTCGGCCAGAGTCAGCGGAGCTTGGGCTCATAACCTAAAGGAAGTGATCGATGCTAGATGAAGTTAGCAAAATGCAATGTGAATATATTTAGGTCCTTAGTTCACAAACTCAGTTGCTACTCCAAGCCTACTGGATTCTTCGACTACACGTTCGTAATCGCTATATCGCGCATTACCAATCGCCTAGTCGCGCATTAGCAATCGCCACATCGCGCATTAGTAATCGCCATATCGCGCATTACTGATCGTCTAGTCGTATGTTTCTAATTCTTGTCGTGCGTTTTCAATCACCCAAACGTACTGAGAGTGAATGGCGTCACTGTCTGGCAGAACAGTGCAGATGAACCCCAAACATCAGATCCCAAAGGCTTGACTTTTTGTTTGCACGCCCCCACCAGTATCGAACAGTGACCTTTGTTCTGTAGCTCAGCCAGGTACCATACCGGCTGAGCTACAGAACACTTTTCTGAAAAGTCATGCCAAAGCGTCTCCTTATCAACACTCACGTGATCATACAATTGTTTAAGGTAATTGTTCCACCATTATCAGCTGTTATAACTGTAGTTATTGTTCTGGACGAAGAATGTTTTTTGCCACAGCAAATGCATCCATATGTTTACCAAAATTAACAGTAGCCATAAGGACATTTGATTCGCTTAATGCAACATTTCAGCGCGCTCGCTGTTCTCCAGTACAATACAAAGAGAAAGAAAGTGTGTCTGTTACACATGAAATGTGCTCTTGTGTCAGGCTGCAAACTTTGTTAGGTAAGCTAAATTTGCTGGTGCGAAATACCAGATGATCATTAGAGGGAGCACCTGCTGTCGATGGCCCACGGTAGTCATGAGATCACATCATTTCTTGCTGCTAAAATGTCACATGTCTGCTTTCTGAATCAGACTCACTTTGCAAACAGTAAGCGATCTTTACCTACCTTCTCATCGTACGCGTACGTCACCACACAAAAACTGCAACTAGTGCTGGCCGAACACCATATTGCCTTTGTTAAGTCCACCAACTTCGGCGATTTTATCTTCTGAGCTGCCGTCGATTTGTGCAAACGGGACTAGTTTTTTTCCAGCTTAAGCTATCCGGACACGCATCGTTGAGCTCCTGTAGCTGCTACTGCACACGCAGTGGGGTAGCTCACAAATGCACAGCAATTTATCGTCTTGGACACCCCATGCTGCGAAGCGTCACAAATCTGGCATTTGTTGACATTATTACACATATGCGTCGTCAATGTTGATGGACCTTACGATGGCGATGATGCGTTGGACCAGCGATGAATGTCAAAGAAGAGACTTTGGCAAGATACTTACAATCTTCTGGAGATGCACTTCTAGTAGGTGGGCTCGTCGTCGGACAACGTATCCGTGCGAAATCATATTTATTACTGACGAGGTAGCGGATCTCGTTCTATGATGAAAGAGGTAGGTATACCTTGCAGCATTCAACCTTTTACCACTCTGCCATCATAGCAACAGCTTGCAACGCTCGGCTAACTCAGTCGTTCAGTTCATTCTCCCTCGGAAAGGGCGGACCTGGCGCGCGGCAGATATTGCGGTACGTACTTGTCCATTCGCAGATGCTAACAAAGCTGTAGCCTTCGTTTGCAAAAAACACTTGGATACACTGCAAATGGCAACAGTTTCAGGAATCGTTTGCATTCAATAACCTTCGCATCGATTCTTGTAGACATCATCGCCGAAGGTCTCTTCCTACTAAGGCTCGATGTACCGTGTGTTACGTTAGCTAGTCAGCGTCACCTGGTTCAATCCACACGACATATCAGCAGCCAGGATCGTAATCAAACAGCGGATCGACGCTGTCGAGCTTGCAGTCCACTCGTTCACTCGCCCGACTTTTCTCGCTGGTATCTTGCAAAGTCTCGTTTGATAAACGCCAGTGCTTGCACAACGTCATCCACCACTTCGTATGCCGGATGTTCATCGTCATTCTCCGGCCCAGCGTGCATGCCCGTGAGTGTCAGCACAGACTTCCACCTACCGCCAACTTCATTGGCTCCGCGGATGTCCGTCTTTGGATTATCTCCAATCATGTAAATCCGTTCTACACGATCATGCTGTGCATCAATGAGCGTCTCAGCGAACTCAAATGACGTGCGCTGCGGCTTACCGAACAGCGTCTTCTCGAGCTTGTGCCCTGTCGTGCGGGTAAAGAGATCTTCCAAAACAGCATGGAAAGCCCCCGCACCATATCGTGGGAGATGAAAGTCACCTACATATTGAAAGTCCGAGCACGCCGAGTAGAGCGGAATGTGTTGGCGTTCCCCACGACCTTTATTTCCCCCACCACTTCCCCCATCAACAGCCTTCGTAGTACCCACTATTGGTGGCTGATGTCTCAAAAACCCATCGGGCGAGCACAAGACGTCCATGACAATCTGCAGCTCGCGTCCCCAATAAATAGGATCAATGAGCACAAACACCGCTGCAAATGGCTGCATATCAAACCGTCCATTGGCCTCTAATGGCTCTAGAACAGCAACATCCGGGTACATCAATGGAAAGTGCCGATGCAATTGGTCGACCGTGATCACGTGCTGGAACCCATAGTCCTGCATAACATGTCGCATTTCACGGCAGTCTTTGCCTACTGCAAGCACGAGTTCATGACCGTGTTTGGCCACGAGGCTCTGCATCGGCGTGTGACTCATACACATGCGACGTGAAGCAATGGCTACATTTTGACCCAGGAGCTGTTCAAGGTGCTGGGCCTTTTTCTGTTCTCGAGATCCGCCGCCATTGGTCATAATTGCGAACGGCGTATTGGTCGATTGAAGCTCGAGGAGCACGTCGCAGGCGCCAGGAACCGGCGTCTTGCCGCGCACGAGCACTCCATCGACGTCAAAGACGACACCAAACGTCGACCGAGAGGCAGAAGTTGATGAAAAGTAGCGAGAGAGGCGGCGGTGGTGCCGGACGACGGAGGAGGAGGACGCTCGATGGAAGAGGAGGGGGGTCATGACAAATGATTGGCTGTAAAACGTTGACGGGACGGACGACACGGCGGCGCGTCAGAACGGGATTAGATCGATAGGAAATTGGGTGAGGATTAGGTATACGTCAATGATTACGGCGCACAATAAAGTCGACACCTGACCTTGGGTGTATACATGTATACGTGGCTCGCCGTTTGCGCAATTCGCGAGCCACGTCAACCCCCTGTGAGATTTAATGCCGACTCGAGGTCGTCGTCGAGGTCGATTGCCTACAAACCACTCTTCTTGTCCTCTTATACGGACTGCCCATCCTAGAAAGCGCATCTACAAAACCACGTTCGTCACACTCGCTCGTCCATTGACTTTCTAGACTCGGATCCCTCCGAAAGTCTCACTTTTGCATTTGCCACTTGATACGCACGTCACACTTGCAGCCACAGTTCCAGCCCCGCAGACCACCAATGGCGTCTCCCTCCTCCTCGTCTTCCACTCGACCCCTCACGCTCCCCGAGAAGATCTTGACGCACTGGGCCGTCGGTCTCTCGAAACCCGAAGTCTCCCCGGGTCAGATGCTCTGCGTCAAGGCGCAGTGGACGCTCGCGTGCGAGATCACGTGGAAGTCCATGGACAAGACGTACCAGGACATGGGGCGACCGCGTATTTGGCGCAACGACCGCTTCTGGCTGGCAGTGGACCACACGGTGGATCCACGTGTGAACCACAAACCGCAGCAGCAAATGATGATCAAGGCGTCCGAGGACTTTGCCAAGGAGGCGGAGCTCACGAACTACCAGCCTCCGAACACGACCATCTTGCACACGGAGTTCTACCGTCAACGGGCCCAGCCAGGCCAGATTGTTGTTGGTGCTGACTCGCACTCGTGCAGTACGGGAGGTCTGGGAGCCTTTGCCATTGGATTGGGCGCCGCAGACGTCGTCATGCCTCTTGTGACGGGTGAGACGTGGATCAAAGTACCGGAGACGGTCCTCATTGAGTTTGTTGGCACGCCGCCCATGGGCATGGGAGGCAAAGACGTGATGCTGTATACTTTGGGCCAGCTCAAGTGCAACACTGTGGCCATTGGCCGCTGTGTCGAGTGGGGTGGCAACATTGCTGCGCTGTCTTGTGATGCGCGCTTTGCTATCAGTAACATGACGGCTGAGTTTGGTGGTATTGCTGGTGTCTTCCCTGCTGACGAGAGCACGGCCGCGTACATTTCCAAGCGCCCGGACCACAACCAAGACGCTCTCTACTTCCGTGCTGACAAAGATGCACACTATGTGGAGAAGTTCCAGATTAATTTGGACAACCTCGAGCCACAGGTGGCTCTGTTCCCGTCTCCTGACAATGTCAAGCCCGTGTCGGCAGTCGTGGGCATGAAACTTGATGGATGTTTCATTGGCGCGTGTACCACGGCGGAAGAGGATCTAGTGCTGGGTGCACTGGTGCTCGAAGTCTGTCTTAAGCAAGGCATGAAGCCTGTTGCTCAGGGTCAGCGTCGTGTGACGCCTGGTAGCCAGATTATCGTGGACAACCTGAAGAAGCACGGCTTGATTGAAGTGTACGAGAAGGCTGGGTTCACGGTTGGTGCCCCGGGATGCAGTTTCTGTCTCGGTATTGCTGCTGATGTGGCTGGTGAGAACGAAGTGTGGCTTAGTAGTCAGAACCGTAACTACCGCAACCGCATGGGCAAGGGATCGATTGCCAACCTTGCGTCGGCTATCACGGTTGCTGCTTCCAGTTTCACAATGGAAGTGACGGACCCTACTCCATTCCTCAAGTTGATTGACAATGAGAAGTTTGACTCTGCGGTGCCTAAGCGACCTGCCGTGCCTATCACCATTGCCGAAGTAAAGCCAGAGCTGCCTGTGGCTACGTCTGAAGCGGGTGATAACGCCGATGCTGCGGCAGCTGCTGCTTTGGAGACGTTTTCAGGCTCCATCAAGGGTCGTGTGCAGGTATTCGGTGACAACATCGATACGGATGCCATTCTTCCGGGTGAGTTCTTGTGCGAGAACGACATAAAGACTCTGGGTAAGGTTGCGTTTCTGTACACGAACCCAGACTTCCGTGACAAGGTGAAGCAGGGCCAGGACGTGATTGTTGGTGGTCACGGCTTTGGCTGTGGTTCTTCGCGAGAGCAGGCTGTGACTGCTATTAAGGGTGCTGGCGTGAAAGCAGTGATTGCTCGTTCGTTTGGCTACATCTTTTCGCGCAATTACCAGAACTTCAGTCTGCTGGGCATTCAGCTAGACGACGACCGTTTCTATGAGCTGGCGAAGGAAAACGCAGACATTACGGTCAACATGACTGGACGCACGATTGAGGTAGGAGGCGAGACTTTCCGGTTTAACATGTCGCTGTTCGAGGAGCGCCTGCTTGCTGGAGGAGGCATTATGCCGCTGTACAAGAAGTTTGGCAACCGTCTTTTCCGTGTGGCAGTGCAGGACCCTGCAGCCGATAAGGGCAGCTGCGGCAGCGGCGGTGGTTGCTCGACGAAGGAAGAGACGCCTGCGTCAGCTGGAAAGGATATCTCATGGTAGAGCCGGGTTGGGCGTGGCTTTCAAGCTGTCATTGTTGCAACTTGAGACGAAGGATGTTTCACGTGGTGGAAATCGGGTGGCGTTCGTCATGACGTCGCTAGAGATAGAAGGGGATGAAGCTGTTGTGAATATGCTAGATATCTCTTTTACCTTCGTGCTGTTCTGGTGATCACCTCTTCCTTCTACAGTTGGTAGAGTGTTGAACGAAATGCGATTGCATTGATCGAAGCGATCAATGTACCAAAGACTTGATCGAACCTGAAAGCCGTCTCTTGAAGCTCGATCTTACCCGGTAATGCAGTGAACTCTGGCCGTGAAAAAACTCATAATCGGCTAGTGATTGTGCTACTTATGCTAGAAAGATACCCATGTTAAACTTGCATCTACTGCAGCTGTGAGCTTCCTGTCGTTGGACTGAAAAAGTATGATCAAATGTGCAACAGAAATGAATAGCAACAGGCCTGATGCGATTTCTGCGGGTACTCCTTCTACCATCCTCGTTTCGAGTTCAGACGTCTCACAAACCCGTGAAGTTCAACTGTGGCAAGAATCGTCTTTGCACAGGCTGGATGCGACATCGAATAGCATTGTAGTGTTCACCACGGTACACTTTTACACCAACGACCGGGTCAGCGCAGTACAACAACCAAATAAATGCTGAACACTCCACTCATTTACTCAGCTGATAGTCGTCATAATCACGAGATAGTTTTACAAACATGAGCGTTTTTTACACGGAAACAAGTGCTTGCCAAACACATTGACTTTCCCTCCAGTGATCTTCATGCTTTCTGCAATCGTACGCGTGTTTTGTTGAAACGCAGTTGCTCGTTGCAGCACATTTTCAATCGACGACGAAGCCAGGAGTAGCATCCTCAACAACGTCTCCATCTCATGACAAATCACACTGTGCTTTCCACATTCCATTCCTCTCGCTCTTGTACATCCTAATGGTCGGCGTGCTGCGCGGTCCAATGCTGCATCCACATGAGCACGCGCTCAATATTGCCCTCCATCTCTTCCACCGTCCGACTCGTCAGCTCTTGCACAATCTCTGGTGCATAACTCTCACGAGCTTCTTGCATCACCACCTCCATGATCTCGCACTCGACGTTTTCAGCCACTTTCTTGTCCGAGTACCCGCGCTTCTGCAGTCGATCAAACAGCGTCGTGTTGTCCACACGTAGCACCACAACCAGGTCGAACCAGCGCTCGGGAAAAAAGTCGCACGTGTGAAAGTCCACGACCTTGCCGCCTTCAGCCATCAGCTCTTCCATTTCATCGACAATTTTGTCCTCGTCCAGCACAAAACAATCAAATTCTTCATCGCGACCGCTGTGAAGGCCACGCTCTTTTACCTACCAGATAATACAGAGTCATGTCAGTTACTGCTGCTATACAAAGTTACAGTATTTACAATTTAATTTGCAGAGGGAAAAAAATAAGAAAAAAGTGTACCAAGTCGCCGACATTTACGTGTGACAAGAGCCGGGATCGTTCCTGTGGAAGTTTAGGTGGCAGCCATGCAAATGGGTACAATGATGTGAGCAAAAGTGCGCATTTTATTGAAAGCGGGAGACTGGTTTTCTTGTATCTGAACGGGGTTACGCACTGCAAGCTGCTGGCACATGGAGGTCTTGCCTGTGCCGGGGGTACCGGTTACGAGGATGTTCGGAGGACGAGTCATTTTTCGCGTGAGACTGACTGACTGGCTCAAATACTCGATTACTCTATTTACTTCCGTGATAGATGAAGCTAAGCGAGGCGGATTTGGTTAAGTATCCATTGTGGGGCAGAGCGGTATTATAGCGTACTGTATACGGTTTCATGCAGCCGTGTATACGTCGCAATAGAGCAGTTCAGGGGTCAAGCAGCCGTCGTTTTTACAAGAATGTCGTTGATTCTACTTCGTCACCAAGTATCGACCGCCGAACACTGTTCAATCGCCTGTTGACCCCCATTTGTCGATAGTGCAAATGATATGCATTGACTGGAAATTAGCGTGAGCGCGTCAAACAGTATCCGTCAGATCCAGTCGAGTGTTTAGCCGTGTAACTTTTCCATCCATCGCTTCTCATCGCAGCACAAGAAAAAGGGATTGACAAGGTGAATCGTGGAAGATAGCGACCTTACCGACGCTGCTGTTCATGCAATTACACAATGTGCATCAGAATCCAAGATAGCAGGAACAATATGAACTCTGCCGTCAATTGGTTTGTCAAGCATACAACTTTGATAGATGATCAAAGACTGCTCATTGGTTTGCCATTGAATCCTCACAGCACTGCGATAGTTGCGCTCGACGACGCATTACCAAGCATTTAACTTGAAATTGTCCGTCTACCGTCACTTTGCAGAGGGGTGCTTCCTACACGAATATTACGCTGCTTGTCCTGAAGGACCATTGAGGTTACGAAAACGTGGTTTATAAAGTTGCACTGTATCTATCAGACAGTGATAGACCTCCAACCAGAACTGGACTTAACGTCGTACATTCGTCTACGTAGTTGTACGAGATCTCAGAAATAGCGACGAGCTCCGCTGATCATTCGACCTCAATATAGCTCGCTATTGGTCATCTGCGAGCTAAATTAATTCAATCAAGATAGTCTATCGTCAGCGTAGGAAAATGTAGTAAACCTACCGTTGCATTAGGATGCCATCGCACTAGCTTCTTGGTCTCATCTACTTTTCGGAATTGCTATCGTTCGGGTTGCTTATTCCTTCTAATCTGCAGGAGACAAGAACGATGCGAGGGTACCGAAAAATATCAAAATGATCGAGAGTCCAGCCAGTCCTGCATGGAACACAATCTCAGCCTTGGACAAGCGGTGAGCAAAGAGCTTCAGGTAGCAAATGCACGGCAAAAACACCGAGACCAGCATCGCGAAAAAAGCACCGAGAAATGACGTCACGCGGGCAAAGTGGGGCACAAATAGCGCACAGCACAACGCACCCATTCCAAGTGTTGTCCGGATAAATGCCCGATAAAACACCAGCGTCTTGCCTGGTTGGTTCCTTGCAGCAGCACGCTTCTGGCTCGGAGACAGCAGAAACTCTTCGAGCGCGAGCGCAATTGGATGAAGCGTGATCGCGATTTTGCTCATTGGATTGAGCGCGATCGTCCAGACCACCATTTGTGTGAGTACACCCGGATACGTTGCAATCAGGTTCAGCGTGATCTCTTTCTGAGTAGCGAGGCCATACATGAGGTAGCCAGCCAGCTCAATCGCGGCGTACACAAGTCCCACAATCACGTACGAGAGGTTGAGCATTCGTGGATAGTCATCTTTATTCGCCATGGAGCTGCAAATGGACGGAAACACCGAGTGGCCACCGAACGCGACCATAGTGAGTCCAATCGCCAGCGGAATACGATCCAAATCACCAATTGCCTGCACAGGCTGTGGATGGAGCAAACTGCCTGTTTCATATCCAGGAACTTCAGTGTCAATCGTCAGACCGACATGGAAAATGGCGTAGAGACAGAAGAACGACGAGAAAATGCCTAAAATGCTGAAATACGACAACATGGACATGTGCGTTGTCCACATAGACGGCATAATGAGCAAGAACGCCATGATCGTCACCTGTATCTCCGTGACGGACGAAATCAAGGCTGCCAACGTGTCACCAACTGCACAACAAGCACGACAGATCTTAGTCTTTTATTTCTGCTTGGATATCCACATCATATCATGATATCCAAACTTGACGTACTGAGCACGTAAAACATGGCACAAGCCGTGAAAAGCTCAGCAAAGAACGTGATACCGATGATCACGCGTCCTTTTGTGCCAAACGCCGCTTCTCCAATGTCCGGGTACGTCGTCATACCTTCTTGGTAGTCGAGACACTTGCCTAATAATTTTGCCGTGTGGTTCGTCACGAGCGTAAAAAAGAGAAAGAGCGGCATGCCAATGAGCCAGCCACTGGACCGTAGTGAGAAGGGGCTCGAGAGCACGCCAACACCCAAGAGCACGTTGATAGCATTGAATACAGCATCTTTAAAGCTGCTCGTGCCTTGTACAGCAATTACAGTTTCGCTGCTATTGGCTGGCGACCAAAGACCTTCTCGCTGCTGCTGTTGCTGGAGAAATCTCTGTCTCTCATTGTACGGACTGGTACTCAAAGGCCCTAGAGCGTACCGAGGTGTTAAGGTCATGGACATGGGCGATGCCATCCTGCATTTTTATAAGCATTGCAACATATTTTTACCATAAAAAGAGAGGTGAAAAATGTTCAGGTTAAATATTTGATACTATAAGTGAGCAAAAAATAACATGATAGGGTTGGTTCTATCCTACCGAGCCTCCAGTCCTTCTTCGAAAGTCGACGGCCATGATGTAGCCGATTCTTGTCCAGGAAAACGGGTATGGACGACAGGAGAGTACGACGGGAGAAGACACTGACGCTCGCCGCCTGCGGATCCCATGGGGATTATTCTTAAATAAAGGATTCGAATCGCGAAAATGATGTGTTGTTGCTGCTGATGAGTCCTGTTTGGATGGTACGTGAGAGACGGGATTGGCTAAGAATAGCTCGACGTTCGTTCGTATTGGCCGAAAGGTATTTAAAGACCGGTGTGACAAGGCTGAGACGCTGCCACAAGGCGTTACTTATGCGCCACTTTTCTTTCGAAAAGTTAGGAACAGGTCTGATCGACGTGTAGTTAGTCACCTCCAGAGGCTCCTTTTTATGCAGCCAGTTAGCCATTTGTAATTTGTGCAAATTTCATTGATTTGTTGAGAAGATTCTGATACGAAGATGGATGTTGCAGTAGTGTGCACATACAAGACGTGAGTCGCTGTGTGTTCCTGATTAACGTTGACTGCTGTCATCATTAACCATCGCCTTTTTTTTTGAGCTGCACAGCTGCTACTTGAAACGATGGAGAAAGCGCCACGAAAAGCACTGTACTAACAATACCAGCAAGCTGAAAGTTTCTGTCGAGGCGATTATCGCACTGGAAACATGGGCTCTAGTGGTCATGATGTTTTGCAAACTGCTGTTTTCCTTTCGTGGTGCCACGCAGAGTACAGAGAGACAGGATAGCACCTTAATCCGATATCCTGTCTCTTTGTGACTTGGCGAGAGCGATCTTGGTCGAAGTCTTGAACTGCTCAAAGAAACTACAATGCATTGGTGAAGCAATCCAAGTAACTGGCACAAGAGCCGCGGATTACATCACACCCTTGGACGGCAAAATCTCCCTGACCTTCTCGTTCTCAGTCGAGGCCGAGCTGGAACCGGACAGCGTAATCGAATGGCGCCAACTCTGTGAAACGGCTGGACGAGAAGCAGCTGGTAACCCAACTTCGATGTCATCCACGCTTCGACGAGCGCACAGTCGTACGGGACTGTCAAATCAATAACAAAAAGATTGCAAATGAGCTGATGAACCCACTGCAAATACCCCAGACATATACGCACCGAGTCGAATCGCTCCAGCTGCCCAAGTCGCCGTTGTGCGAGCGCGAAAAGCCCAGACCACTTAGAATTTCCGACAGACCTACGGTCGTGGACAAGTTCAGATAATTGTCAATCGCTTGTCGATTGACGTGCTCTGACGTTTCATCGTGACTAGGTTGGTCTTGGTCATTGCCACCACCGTCAAAGTCTGCAATTGTAGCTCGTCCATCAGGAGCATTGATAACAGTGGAAAGAGACTGCCGGGAAGTCTTTACACAACGCGATGCTGGTTTCTCCACAACAAGAGCATTTTTCGATACGCTTTCTGAGTTGTGTGCCAAGCAAATATCTGAGCTTGCAGAGACGATTGACTGCCACGCCGACGATGAAGTGAAGCTGGATCCTTGCTCTTCGTTGCGTTGACTGGATACAATGGATGGAGCATGCTTGCGACGTGAGAGGAGAACAACACCGAAAATGCTGATGCAGATTCCCAGCACAAACATGACTACTTGCAACACTGAGAAGGTGCGAATTTCTTGAAAGTAGATAACGCCGCCCAAGACACCGCTAATGATCCAATACGCTTGGTAAATAGGAACCATCGACAGCGCGTCGTAGTGAACAAGTCCATCATTCAGATACTTGATCTGAAGGCACAAACAAATCACCAGTGCCAGCACAATGATGTAGGTTTGGTAGCGCACGAAACAGCTGGTATCTCCTTTGAACACGCCTTTGAGTAGCTCAGCTGACGACTTGGCAAACAATATAGATTGACCTCCTAGCGTACCCGCAAGACCAGCATAACCCATGAGGCGTAATGTCGCCCATACGGCTGGCGAGCCAACTCGAATGATCCGGTGCTGGTTGCTTAGTAAGCTCAGTCTATCCACAATCTTGACAGTAGCAAAGTGGATAGCAAGCACTAGGAAAACCACGCAGAAGTAGACGATTGTAAGTGGGTCCCTGTAAAGCTGCATCAACATGTCCAAGTTGTACGACGGTGACGAATGGGACGCAAAGACCACGGCGATGGTAGCACCTACAAAAATCACCAGCGTCGAAACCAAATCCTTTCTGCTGAGTTTCTCCTTGTTAAAACACGGCGCAAGCATCATGTTCCACACGAGTGTCAACGCCGCCAGTGGAGCCAGTAGACTCTGCGGTGCCAGACCAAACGCCACAAAGTCCAAGATGGATCCTACCAGACAAAGCATGAACCCAAACAGCCACAACGGCAGTCGATACGGTGGTTTCGGCATCGCTGCTAGCTCGTTCTGTTTCAGTGCCTTCTTCTGCAAGTTGATCCCGACACTTGCCAAGAAGGAAAAAATCACTGCAATGATGAAGCCAATGATCCAAATGTCTTTTTCCGGTCCGTCATACTTTGTAGTAAAGCACTTTCCATCGTTGCTTACACCTTCCAGTGAATCCTTTTCATCTCCACAAACTGCCAGCTGAACCTTTGGCAGCATCGACTTTGATACCGTCGATGAGCAGTCCGTTTCAACAGCACTTCTGCAGCTCCCCTGACACAAAGTCTCGGGTGTTCCCATCTCACAGACACCAAAGACTCCAAGGCACTGAAGTTGTTTCAACGTTGTTGCACAAGTTTTATCAACTTCTGTCGAGAAGACGCTGCTCTTGATCACCTCGTCATACTGTTCCTGGGCAGTTACATCCTAACTCACATCACAAAATAAGAACAACATGTTGGACAAATCGATGCGTCAGTTTGACAAGCATACCGGTATTATCACATTTAAGTATTCTAGTTTTAGAACATGGTTTCATCACCATGTCTTGCCACGACCCTCCGCGACGACAGGCGGAAAACGTGACAAAAGCGGAGCAGAAGCGCAGTGACTTGGCATTCGGCACGTCACACGACAAGCAGGTTGAACCTGAGGCTAACGGTAAACAAGAGGCTGCAAGAAGATGCAGTAGACGCGACATGGCGGCGTGCAATTGGAGCCGATTAGTAGTGCAAGTGAATCGAGGGCTACAGGCAGCGTATGACGCAACAACAAAACGGTCGTGGGATGTCCTGCCCCAGCAGCACTCAGGAAATCGCGGCTATTGCATGCTCTTGATCCGCTGATTTAGATCAACGTAATTTAGAAGAGTCTAAATTAGAACCGAGACAAGACGAGCACAAGTGTGACCTCCGAAAGAGCGACATATCGGCGACATATCACGTGACTCGTCATTTCAAAGAGCTCATTTTATAAAAAAGCCCAAAACTATTCGACCAATCACCTCCTCTCGTCTCGATCGCACCCACCACCTGATCTTTCAAATACAGACGGTATCATATCCACTTACGTCTCATCACAACCACCGTCGTCATAACGCGATCAGTAGCCCGAACCCCACGACCGTTTTTCCGTCGTCTCATTGGACGCTATGCTCAAGCCCATCAAGAAGAAGACGCCCCTCTCCCATCCCTCCCGTCTCGAGGACTGGCCCGTGCACGCGCCTTTCTCCCCGCCACGGCAGTTGCCGCTGTCTCTGTACCCATTGCTCGTGGCCAAAGAGGGCGCTCGATTGCGACGCCTGCAGCTGCGGTACCAAAAGTACCAGGAAAAGGTCCGTGGGTTGCTGAATAAGGGGGACGCACGAGTGGAGGTGGACGACCGGGAAGTCAAAGCGTCGAGTGTCGCACTGGCTCTTGCTGTAACGATGCAGACGAGACCGTTGGAGGAAGAAGAGAAGAAGCGGGACATGGACAGTAGCACGGCTGCCGCGCCATTGAAGCAGCCGTCGAGAGGGACCTTGTTTTATCTGTCCGAGTCCAAGTGTCCCGTTGAAACATGGAGTCATAACGACCTGTACCAGACAAAGGACTGGAACAAAAGATATGACAAAGTACATATCGGACAAACACAAGAGACGGACGAGCTCCTGGAGCTCTTGCTACCTAGAGAGCAGACGCTATTGGTCCAAAATGAGCACCTGCTGGATACTACGATTCCGGATCATCCAGTGCAATTCATGCCTTTGGATTGCAATAACAAGCTTGAAAGGGATGGACGACAGCTTGGGTTTGTGAATATGATGGACACGTCGTGGTTGCTGGCCTCGATTGCACAGCGATGTGCTGCAACAACTGGTTCAAGTGCTACAGAGAAGTCAAGCAAGTTGCAGTGGAGGTGGAAATGGGTTTTGCAATTGGCTGACGTGCGATTGGCAGTAGTGGACTTGCTTTTTAGCTGTCGAGCTGGCGTGAGTGTGAACTTTTTGGGACGCCCGCCATCGTCTGTGCAGACGCATTACCAACATTTGATTCAGCGAGTGAAGGATACAATGGCAGATAAACAGGACGGCACGGAGCTCACTATATGTCGACTGTGATCGAGTCATGCGGATTTTTAACTGTCTCAAGTCGGACATGGTCATGCCGGCTGTACGATGTCTGGGCTGGCTATTGACCAAAACGTGGCGTCTGCTCTTTCACGGGCTTCATGTGAACTTGGAGTCCCTCCACCATGTGCGTCGTGTGCTGGAGACGCTCGAAGGCGACGTTAGTGTCGTGTTTGCACCCACGCACAAGAGCCATATGGACTACTTGATTATTAGCTACTTGTGCTTCGCGTATGGCATCCCACTGCCACGTATTGCCGCTGGGAACAACTTGGATCTGCCTCTAGTAGGCTCTTTCCTGCGGGCTAATGGCAGTTTTTTTATCCGTCGATCGTTCCGAGACGATCAGCTGTACAAGGAGGTGCTGGAGCAATACGTGCACGAGCTGTTGCGGGATGGAAACCCCGTAGAAGTGTTCATTGAGGGTAGTCGATCGCGCCATGGTCGCGTGTGTAAACCTCGCTTGGGGTTTATGTCCATGTTTCTTGATTACGTGAAGAGCACGACGGGCTCTGCGTCAGAAGAAGAGGCAACAGACAGCCAGGAAAGTACAAAGAAGACGATACTCGTCGTTCCGATCTCGCTAGACTATGACAAGGTGTATGAGGTCGATGGATACGTAAATCAGCTACTGGGCAAACCCAAGGAGAAGGAGAGTCTCATCGTCTTGTTGCGTTCAGTGTGGGACCTGTTCTTTTTGAGACTTGGTCACGCTTATGTACGTTTCGGCAAGCCGGTGCCGTTGACCGAGGCTTCTTCGCTTCAGGAGTCGTCCGAGCTCGTTGCCGAGCGTATGCAGACCTCGGGCACCATCACCTCGACTGCAATTGCGTCAGCGTTGCTCATGTGGAAGCGTGCATTTGTGACAAAGAATATGCTGAAAGCCCGTACGTTGTGGCTTGTTGAAGAGCTGGAGCGGCGCGGTGCAACTGTAGCTCACATGGATGTCGAAAACATTGCCGCTCATGCTCTATCAATCTTGAAGGTGGACACGAAGCCCAACGGCGTTGTATTGTCACAACTACAGTACCCGGTGCGAGCACTCGAGCTAGGATTTTACCGCAATCACTTGCTCCACATTTTTCTGCCAGAGATGGCCGTATTCGGTGCTCTAGACACTGCACTGCGCGAGCGTAGAAGATGCGACAAGAGCTACTCGACTCTACGCGAAGTAAACATCCGAGATGTGCAGCAGGAAGCACAAGAGATCTGGCAATTCCTGCGCCACATCTGTCGCCACGAGGCCATCGACATCGAAGCTCGTGTCACTCAATATCTCACTGAAGCTGCTGCATACGGCATCGACAAATATTCCAGCAAAGTGACAGTGGACATGGACAAGTGGAATCGCTCCAAGCTCACGAGCTTCGTTTTGTCGCTGAACTGGTCCTTTATGGACTCATTGTGGCTCACCGCTCAGGGCCTCTGGTGCCTTCTACCTGCTGGAGAAGATGATAATACTGAGCACACTGAGCGCGACGTTGTGCAGCACGTCCAAGTTCTGGCAAAAGAGTTGTTTCTTCGCCAGCAACTGTTCCATGCCGAGGCTTTGTGCAGTGAGAGCATCAAGCAGGCGCTAGAGTTCGTGGTCGAGAGTGACATCGTGCGTATCGAGCACTCACGTGATGGCAAGTCGCGCGTCATGCGCCTCTGTCCAAAGCTCGCTGACCCCGTGCGCGTCCTTGAGAACCTCACGTGCAAAGTGAATGCACGACGCAAACCGCGTGAATTTCTGTGGCGCGAAGACGAGTTGCCGCGCAACTTGACTCGTGAGGAGGCACTGGAGATCGTATCAAGCGCACACGATAGTCAAAGGGTCTATGCCAAGTGGATGGCAGGGCCTGTCACTCGCTCCGCGATGGATATTCAATAAGTTAAATACACATGTACTGCATAGGTAAACAAACAACTGCCAAACCTGACCAGGTAAACCTGAACTGCAGACGAGGGTTACTGAGGTCTTCTTTAGCTCCCCTGTCTAAAGCGATAACGGAGACTGGAACGATCGAATGACGACCGACCATCATCTGCACCCACCAATCCCAGTGTCTCATCATTAACTCCCCTGTCGAAAGTGATAACGGAGACTTTCAGCATGACTGGTGCTCGAATGATGCCCATCACTCGCCACCTTCATCTTTCCATTGCGTTGCGTGTATCTGGAGCTCGTTCCATTCCACAATTGCATTCCATCTCATCCATAGCATTGCGTGCCTCTGCCCGTACCATATCTAGTGCCAATGACGTCCATTTACCGGTACATGTTCCCGTTTTACTTCAGGAGTCGATCGCCGCTTTATCTCCGGATACTTTTAATGCTATTGGACCTCTTCACTTCGTCGATGGCACTGCCGGCTTCGGAGGTCATACACACGCGATGTTACAGACGTTTCCCGATGCAAAAGTGCTCTGCGTGGATCGCGACCCTGAAGTTTTGAGCATCGCTCGAGCGAATTTGGCCGACTTTCACACTCGCGTGAGCTTCTGCACGGGATCGTACGCTGACTTGGCTACGCACTTGAAGCGTGCCGAGTTTCCTGATGAAGTGGACGGCATTCTTGTTGACTTGGGGGCCAACAGTTTCCACTTTGATGCTGCGCGACGTGGGTTTAGTGTAATGAAAGACGGACCATTGGACATGCGATTTAATCAGCAAGATGAAGACCGTCCGACAGCAGCTGATGCAGTCAATACGCTGTCCGAAGTCCAGCTTACCAAGCTCTTTAGGAGTTACGGCGAGGAGAAGCTGGCCAAGGAATTTGCCAAAGCGATTGTGCGCGAACGCGAGGAACGAGGCAAAGTGTTTACGACGACAAAGGAGCTGCGGGAGTGCATTGAACGCATTGCCAATATGTGGAAGTCCTCGACAAAAAAGAAGACGGGCAAGCGGGCTACCAAGCTTGGAAGCACTCATCCTGCTACACGCTGTTTCCAGGCATTGCGGATATATGTGAATGACGAGCTCGACCATGTTGAAAGTGGCGTGAAGCTCCTTGCAAACCATTTGGCTCCAAATCGCCGACTTGGTAGGAAACTGTCGTAGTGAGCCAAAGGAATCTGGGTTCAAGACTTACGATCGTTGTGATGTAATAGTGACAATTGCGTTCCATTCACTCGAAGATCGCCCAATCAAGAAGTTCTTTCGTGAGCTGGTACGCAGATAACTGCTAGACAAACTTAGCTTCATGGTTCTTGTTCTGAAATGCTTGATTTACTTTCGTGCCAGGATAAGCAAGGCAGAATCGACGCGGTCGAGAATGAAGAGGATGAGAATGAGTGGAAGGATCAAAGCAGCCATGACGGAGACGACCATAACGCCAACATGCTCAGCAAAAAACGCTTTCGTCTTACGCGGCGAAAAGCTACCAAGGCAACACTTGAAGAAATTGCGGCCAACTCGCGCTCGCGTGGCGCACGCTTGCGCTGTCTCGAGCGTATCCAGTAATCAATAATGCGTGCCAGACATGCGATCGTCAGTTTGCCAAGGTTTTGTTCATTCTGTGTGTACGTGGTGATCCTTCCTCACTCCACGACTAAAAATGCGTTCATAAATTCTTGCAAACTTGACCCGACGACGAAGAGCTCATGGCAACTTGGCTTTCGAAGTCCTTGATGCTGTAGACGCGACGCCAGTCCACTGGCCGGTGGCCTGGCAGACCCAAAAAGTCCACCATGTTGTTCAACATTCCACGAGAATACACACGGTTGAGATTCTCACTCTTCACGATCTCGTTTGTCGTGAGGGCTGCGCACATCAAGTAGATGTGGAAGAATAACGTGTACGCGATCCACGCAATCTGCACGACATCAAGAAACATGACGCAAAACAGCAATGGTTGGAAATGCGCAACGCTCCAAAGCCAGTCAGTCAGTCCGGAGGTGACAGCAGCAGTAATGCTTGTGCCAACGAATGTACCCCACAACGACGAGATCCACCGCCACCACTGCCACTGAACTGTGAAGTCTTCCACAAGCTCAGACTGTGCGCGTGCAAAGCGCCAGCAGGCAACAAGTTCCAACCCGATCGAAAGCACGGCTGAAAACAAGAACCCCAGGAAGACTGCATGATTGCGTGCGCCAATTGCATTTACTACGAACGGACAATAGTGGTCAAACTTGGCAATGCACATGTTCAGCTCAGCACAATGTTTTCCGCGTAGCGGTCTCTTGTGCAAGCATGTGAGGCACAGCTTTGTTGCACTGGGAAGCTTTGACTCGACAAGCCAGCGAATGTTCTACAAGTCCAAGCAAAGCAAGCAGCCAAACAAAATCAAGACCTGATTAACTTATGCTGGTTTTGGGATCGTGAGAGTGACAACCAAATCGACTTACATGCAGTTTCTCGTCGTACAATGTGGACACTTCACCCGGGTCGGAAGTGCACGTTTTGTACAGTGTCACACCAAGCATCGCAAATGAGACTGCTGCAACTGCGCAGAACGTGGAGCTGCAGTAGCCACTGAATCGAGGAAAAATCGCAACGAGGTATACGATCGATGCGACATTGATCCCGAACAGGAGTGCTGCAGCCTTGCGCTTGTCACCGTAAGAGCCGCGCACTAGCAATCGGAGCACTAGCACTGCAATAGCCAACAGACTGCAAAGTGACATAATAATGGCTTGCCATCCGTTCATGGCTACGATCACGTAACAGGCGAGAGGAAACACCAGCCATGGCACGAAAAATGCAAGCTTGTACAAATTGTCCAGCAGCGTTTGTTTCTATCACACTCCACATGTTAGCTCGTACGAAATCGTGTAGTGTGTCACGCTACGCACCGGAATGGAAGTCCATCGAGAAAGGTGCTGCAGCTGTTCGTCTTCCACAAGAAGGTGACGCGCTAATGATGTCGGACCAAGTCTCGCACGAGCAACTTCAACAGCCGTAAGACCCTCCTTGTTCAAAATAGTGGTGTCAGCTCTCGCATCCAGCAGCAAGCGTACAGCCATGGCGATACCGTTCGCCGCCGCATGATGCAGCGCTGCATTAGAAACACAACAAATCCCACATTTAACTCCCAAAACAAATTCCTGCAATGAAAAGTAAACGGCAAACCAGTGTTGCCATCGGCGTCCTGTGCACCCACTGAAGCTTGAAGACTGAGCACCATCCGAAACGCATCCAAATGAAAGTGCTGCGACTGACAAAGCAGCATCAAAGCTGTCTTCTGGTGAGCATCTTTTTCAGCAAAAAACAATGTTATAAGGCCAAAAAGGCAAGTGTCAATATCATCACCTGTCTTTATGCTGCACGTTGCAGCACTCACCTTGTACACGTTGGTTGGTATCTGAGCCCTTGGCCACTAAATAGGCTGCTGTAATTGGATAACAGCATTGAATCGCCTCTAAAAACGGCGAAAAGCCCAATTTATCTCTGAAATTTGGATCAGCGCCGTGTCGTAGTAGCAGTTCAACGGCATAAATTTGGTTGCTAGAAGCTGCCCAAAAGAGCGGCGTCGTCTGCGCCCATCCTCCTAGAGCGTCCACTGTCACTTTTGATCGCGTCGTTTCATTTTCAAGCAAAAACCTTTCATCCGATACCCACAGCTACCGTCACAATCTTGCAAAATGTATGGACACGAGCGATTGAATTCTATGCAATGGCTCTTACTCCAGCACCCCCATTTTGCCACTTATTGTAGCATGATGTAAAAGCGTGGCTTTTGACGAATCGTCAAGCACATTGACGTCGAAACGAGGGGTCTAAAAACAGATAAAATACATAGAAACGTTAAATGTTGACGTATTTCTCGGACCCTGTCAACCCGTTTAAACGTTTCATCATATTGTATTTTCCTTTTACCTGCTTTACGAGTTCTTGCAGCTCAGGAACTAGTCCGAACTGCGCGCAGTCAAACGCGGTGGGGACAGCAAGCTCCCAGTTACATTTGGAGCATGAAGGCCCTTCACTGATGACATTACAGGGTTTACACACGAGACGCGAAGCTGCCATACTAAAAAGCAGTCAATGCGATAATGATGCTTTTAGCTGGTAGAAGCGATTTTAATATGTAGCCATTATTCCATTTGAAGCCATGTTGAGACCCAACTGATGGTGACGGAGGATGTCATCATAGTGTGGGATTTGGAGAGAGGAACGTTTATAAAAAAAATACATTGCCGGGTTAGAGACATTGTCAATCTATCGAATTTCACTTTTTTTTGGTTTAGGTATAAGTTGATGTGACTGTTCAGTCTACAAGCAAATCGCTGCCTTTGTCGGGTCAACAACATCCGAGCTTAGAAAGTATCAAAAGTGATTCCGACGACATCGAGGCAAATTCAAGCAACTGTGTCAATGAGAGGAACTGCTCAACAAACTACCATTAAAGTTAACTGTAAGAATGGCAAAGCAACGGTAGTCATTGGATGTGCTTTCTGCGCTCCAAGTGGACGCTTCTTGATCACAATACCACGGAGTAGGTATTGGCTACGGCTTTAGAGAAGAGAGGGTTGATTCGATGCATGTGCAATAGCAAGTAGATAATTGGCTCGTGATGGCTACAAGGTCTTCACAAACAACAGAGGCCGTCAGTGGCCGTATGTGCTATGAGAATTTCAGCGACAAGATGAAATAGAGCAGGCTTGATGTTCCTCCTTTGGTGAGCGATCGGGATAACAAAGCGGATTCGCGTTTTGTCCATACCGGCAGCTTAGCAGCATTCGCCGCAAAAAGCATGACTTGCCTAACGATTCACCAGTATTGATGACGACTCGTAAAGCCCTAGTTTGATTGCTGTGCTGGTTGCGAGTGGCATAAAGTTCGGACATGATCACTCGCGAGATGTCGAGTGGTGACTTCGCAAGGCTAAAACGCCTCATTTCTACTCTCTAAAAGCGACGACATGGTTATTTATTGTGCTATTGGACAAGCTAATGAGTCGGTGGTACTTTATTATCGACTTCGACACATTCTCTGACACGTAGGACGTTGCAAATGAGCTGCAAAGCGATTTGCTTGCCAAAAGCCTAGCACCTTTGTGGCTAAATGTCTTCAACGGCTTACCGCGAATGCCCATCGCAGCAGAAAGGATTCAAAAAGACTCTTCGTCCGTCGTGGAATCGCGCATTGACACATCAGTATGGCATGTAGCGATAGCAAGGGCTTCAGATCCATGACAATCAAGTGGGATTGATAGTCATCAGCTAAATGTGTAGGTGGCAGTGCCATCGTTTCGCTGGCTTCAAGACGTCTCATGCGTGAAGAAATGCACACAAGGCCCAAGAATCGTGGCTTTGAGAACTTCAGCCCCAAATTTTGTTGGAATGATCTTCGATGTGAACCTCAAGTCAAAATAAAGTCTTGACGTACCTTGGAATATGACGCCGTTTCGGCCGAACACAGCTGTCAGAGTGCTGTACCAAATGACGATAAGCCAGGTGGATATGGTCGCCTGTGTTGCGTGAAGGGCAGCGCGACTTGAATTTTCAATTTGACTGCCGACCAATTCGACTACTTTGTAACTTTAGTGGACACATTGCGTACACAGTGGGGAGAAAGAAGTGTTACAGCTTGGTTGTCAAGACTTCTTCACCTGTGGCACTGATGGCGACTAGCAAATAGTGTTGACACAGCGCATTCAGCCACGGAAGAGTCACGAGGCACTAGCTATACAGCTAGAGATGAATATTACATCACGTGCCACAACGACACATATATGGTGGTCAAGGGTTTCAACGCAGAAGGGACATCAAAGGTCTGTAGCCGTCTGCTGATGCTTGAGATTACAAACTCCAGTCGGGTTTATGTTGATTCCTGCTGCTGCCATTTCCATTCCCTGACTATGAGGTCACACGAAAAGACAAGACCGTACCGCTGAGATGCGGGATCGTTGATGTACTCAAAAACCTGCGTGAGTCAAGACGTGTTTTAGCACAGGGTTAAAAGCGTAGTTACATAAATCCCGTCGCTACAGTAAAGTGCGCGTCTAAGCCACAAAAAGTTGTGAACAAGAGGACAAAGTGAACACTACAGCTTCTGCTGACTATGAAGGAAGTTCGTGACTTTGCTGCAGTGAAGATCATTGCAAGATTGCAGATGGTAGATCAATCTTCTGTGCGTCCAGGCATCTGGCTATTGCTATTCAAGTTACAACGTTCGATCCACGCGTGAAAAGCAGCGCTATACGAGACATTGTGATGGTGGGTGTGATGGCTGTGCTTTGGTTTAGGCAGGTTGGGAGATATGAAGTAATACGATAGCTGCGTGAGATGTTTTAGGATAGCCTCCTGCGCTACGTCATGCTTCCGTTAGTGTCGTCAGATACAACAGTAAACAAAGCAATTGATGAGTAAGTAAGTGAAGGCTAAGCATCGTTTTCACGCATAACCGAGCTTGCGTCTGACAGCCATGAGCACCACCTCAGCTAGGCAATGTCTACCGAGCGGGGATCTGGAGAACTATTGACATCTGCTGTCCCATATCGACAGAAACAATCCTGAGAAATCGCAGAGGACATTTTGTTCGTCTCATATCGGTCCGAATCCGCTATGGTCGAGAGGACGTTGCGGGCCTGCCAGAGTCGGTCTGTACCTATCATGATACTAAAGTCTATCACTTCATATCATGCAGGCTAAGTGGCTTGTAAGACGTCGTTTGGATAGAGAGGGCAGTCTTCGCGTATGTATGCAACACGATTACCGTAACAATGGTCATAACTCGTTTAGCACAACGATCATTGGCAGCTGTCAACAGCTTGGCTTTATCACGATGTCGTCAAATTTGTAAAGTGTCGCCTGCTTCTACAGCCTCGAGCACATGTAGATGTTAGCTCCTTTTGATACGACCTGTACGAATGAAGAGTTGTGCAAACTTCGATGGAACGCGACTGTACTTCGTTGCGTTCGTAAGTAACTGTCAACATATTTGACTTCATCGCATTTTGACGATGAAAGCGCTTCGCTCCCTTAGGTGTCTTTGCTCTCCGGCTCACTGCAAGCCTAGAGAGAAAATCTAGGGTCTTTATTGTACTCAACTGCAGCAGCGTAACTTTGTTATGGGAGCACTGTTCATCAATTCCAAACACGTACATTACGAAAATAAGCTCGTTGAGGAATAGAAAAAGTTATGCAAGGTACTACATATCATGATGTGGCCTATTGTTTGATAAGCACCGATTCGGGTTCTGAACGACCGGTCAGGCCATCATTGGTCTTAGCGGTGGCCTGTACGATGAAATAAACTTTCTGTAATTTTCCATCCGCTTCATTTCGGCCTCGAAACTATAGGCGTAACCAAAATACCGGTACAGATCAACGTACGCGTCCCACTGCAAAAGCGCATGAACGAGGACGTCCACATCATCAGTCGTCGTGACGTAATCCATCAGACTCTCCTCCGCTCCAATTGGCATCATTTTGTAGACCTCATCAGGACTCACTCCTGATCTTAGCCACGTGATGGCCATTTGTGGCGAGTATTCTGGGCGTTTCGCAAGTAACCTGCTTTGCATCTTGTCCGCGTAGCTCTTGTCAGCAGAGTAGCGTCGAAGAGCGTGGAGAAGTTCGATACGCTTTTGAACTCGTCCAGATTGTGGTAGAATGTTGACCACCTGATCTCTGCCAATGGGGTGACCACGTGTTCGGGACCCGCGGGGCCAAGGAACAGGATTCTTATGAATGATCAGCTTCCCCGTCTGTTTTTCGATCCCGCCATACCCGAGAGCACCTTCCAGATTTAGTTGCTCCCGAATCCATTCATCTATGTGCAGTACCTTCCATGCATCCGGTAGAGATGACCAAATGCTACCAGTCCTCTCCTCGTTATCTCGTTTGGCAGTCGGGTTGTCTGCAACGACCTCTACAAGATAGAAAGTGTTAGTGCGATTGGTGTATTAACATTAGGGAGAGCAACAGTGGTCAAGCCACGATCGGAAACGTCAAGCAATTTACCAGCTTTGACAGTTGATCCATCGAATGTCCACGCGAGAATGACAAGGACCCTAAACGAAGCGATAACAAAGCGCATGGTGATGCCGATAGCTGCCAAGTAGATTCTAGAATGAGAGATGCAAGCTGCAATCCGTTGTAGTATCAAGATAAGACGGCGTGGTACGTCTAAAAGATTATGTCACCGTTCTTACGCCGCGGCCACTCATATATAACATGATACTACTGAAGTAGAACCGGGCCTGCATCAATAAAGATTCGAACTAGTTTTCGTCAATACAGTTCTTGCGTCTGTTCTGACGCCGGGTGCGTTATTTTAGCCAATCCGTCGGTTTTATTAAGATACTTCCAGAAAAACGCAGCTATCTAAAGTTCCAGTCGTTGGCCTCTGTGAGCTCGTGACTTCGACAAATGACCGAACTAGTCTCAGGAAAGATGTCGACAGCTGAGCCTTTCCAATTTCGCTCTTTATACTCCGGACCCATCACCTCCAGTGTCTGAAATACGTTAACTCAAGGCGCTGATTCGGTATCTAGTATAGCCAGCTTGACGTGCGGTGCAGTTTAAATCACATTGGGTTACAGCCGGTCCACCACACTGAAACCATTCCACAAATACAACTAGTTCCCCGTCACAGCTCAATCAGCAAGTATTGATCATTCGTACCTCATGATTCGATGTAGTGGTTGAATGCTGCAAAACATGAAGCGGATGCAGTACGATAATGCAGCCAAGAATTGACCTCTCAACTTAACATCATAGTAGCGCTTTGTGTGAGCAAAATGGAAGATTTCTTCTGTCGAAAAGGCGGCATTTGTTGCCGAATCTAGCTTTCAAATGCCACCATTGTTTTCCATACGCTTCCACGAGCCAAATGAGTCAAAGCAGAGGTTTCGTTTCCAAATTATAGCCGACGTTGAGCGATAAGTGATTCGTACGAGACTCCGCCAGAACCCGACAGTAGCACAGGCCTTTTATCACCTCGGCCGAAACCTGATCGTTCTAAGGTATCACCATTTGTGAAACAATAAGGCTGCGCACTGATGCCGCTGTTCGAGTGCGTCGCTGATGTCTGCTGATTAATATTATCATCAGCAACTACTATATCCGCAAAAATATCGATTGCTCTCCCTCACACCTCCCATGGGCACACCACACGTAGCTATCTTGCATCTTGGCTCCTAACACTACCTAATACTGACGACAGTGTCTCTGTTGAACAGTCTGCGAGTCATCATTGGAAGTGCCGAGACACTAAACATATTTGTCGCTGTTTGCAGCTTATATGATAACCCTTGTCATCTTCTTCGTCGTGAAGGATTGTAGGATGGTAGGTTTCGACCTTGCCAAGCCCCAACGTACGATCATTTCTGCACTACATCTTCTGCGCAGTAACTTTACAGTGCAGCGTCGACAATTTTTGCTAATTATTGTTGACAGTACTGTTATCCCGCATAATAATCTTATGTGGCAGTGCATCAATCTTTTGCAAAAAGCCATGAGCTTACACAATCAGTCGGAAGGTCCAAGGTAGTGATAACGTTGAGTCGATAAATAATCTGCAATACTATCTCTCAACTGTTTTTGCGGATGCAAACGTGACTTGCAAAATTATTTATTTGAGTAATAATACACTTGCGTCCCTTTTAACTGCCATTGTATAATCCGGGATCACGCTGCAGAAATCTGGATACTTGTGCTGGAAGGTAGCTAGTTGCTTTTTTGGCCGCGCAACTGCTCTCTCATCCTCAAATGTACACATCTAGCACTAGTGTGCATGTCGAGGTCTTTGCACATGACATGTTCGTGCGCTTCTCCACGTTTAGTCACATCGTACAGCTTAAATATGTTGATCTGTCGCGGTTTGAGTCTGTACTCGCATGATGTGCAATGTGTCTTGGTGTTTTGCTCGACAGAAGCACATTTGTATGATCCCGCTTGATCGCACATAACGATCATATACCGTTTTTTAATAGAACTTAAGATGGAAAGTTTAGGGGAAGTGGGCGCGCTTTTATTTGAAGTACACCTCCTCTACCGTCGGATACCCGACCTCACAGAACTAACCAGGCTTGGCTAATTTTTGTGCACATCCTTTTGGGCGATGCATGGTCATGGTATGAATGGCGGTGCGTAGGACAAGTCGATGTAGTTTTCATAGAACAATTCATTATAACATGTCAGCTACACCCTTTTTGATTTCATGGAGTGAAAATAGTAAAATGGGGGTAAAAAAATTATTACAGTGAGGTCTCACTTATTTAATATGGCTGAGACCACCAAAATTTATTAAATATGGGAGTTACTAATAAGATAAGTAAAGGGGATAGGGTTGTAGCGAAGGGTTCTACACGTGTTAGCAAGGAGGACGATAGCGTGGCCGCACCGCCCGTTTCCGCGAAATTCCTTCGAGCAACAAACTCTGGACAGTATTTTTTGTAGTATTCGGCCGGCCGGCTGTAGTTTAATATTTGCATGGCGGAAAATATTGAAGCTTCCCTTTATGTTTATTATTTCTCTGGCTTCAATAATATTAAAACTTCCCTTAATGTTTATTATTCTCTGGCTTTAATAATAAGCATTAAGGAAAGTTTTAATATTTGGCCTGGACCCGACACGGATCTCAACATTTAATAAATTAAGGGAGATTATTAACTTTACGAAGAATGAATTACGGAGACTCTATTATACCCTTTATTTTTATCATGGCTAAATTAACTTTCTTAAAGCTTTTTACATATTTCGCCCATATTTCCCGGCCTACGTAAAGAACGTACCTAAGACGTAGAAGCAGCCCTTCAGCATCTGTAACAACTCAATGAAAAAGCACTTTATACATTACACATGCGATTTTGTATCGACTAGTTCATACCGGGGAAACACGGACTCTAAGACTCCGAATGTCGAGCGCACGGCTCGGTTTTGCATGAAGAAAAGCTCAAGCAGAACAACGATGGACATACAGACACTAGATTGCCGTGTCAAATGGTATTCCACCGATCGTTTTACTATGCCCGTATGATGTCAAGTGATATCCACGATGGGCCGTTCGAAGAACATCAGTTGCTTTTTACACACACTCAAGGACACTTTTTGAAGTCACTTTTTTTGTTTGGACCAATGTTTAGCGCATGAACACGAAATGGAACAGTTTTTCCGGGACGGATAACAAGACGATTGCATGTTCATGTTGACAAACATGTACCTGTGCCTTTTAAACAAACACGATGGACGAATGAAAGCGGCAGCAATTTCTCGTGGAAACGCCACTAGATGCGTTCGAGAGCCACATTTTCTCGGACGTGTGAGAATTATAGAGACGCCTGGCTGGTGGACAGACCTGATGGAACCAATGGACCAGAGTATAGTGCAGCAGCTACACGCTTAAATTCCAGGTACTTATTCACTTGCTTGATTGGCTACTTTCATTTAGGACCTAGACTTGTTCCTCGCTTGCGAAGCTTTTCTGTGGACTTTCAGTGCTGATATTTGTTACGGGTGAGTGAAAGCTCACAGCGATCGGCCCATGCCTGGACCGCACGCTCGTAGTCCTCACGCATCGTCCTTGTCAAGGAGAACAAACAGGAGCCCATGCAAGACGAGCATTTTCGTATAGACGTCCAGCAGAAGAAACATAAGAGTAAAGACAAGCTTGTCAAATTGGAATTACGGTTTGCATTCTATATTCATACACATGGGAGAATCACATACACTGACAAGTGACACAGCGCTTTCGGAACCAGGGGGGGCAGTAGAAGCGAAAAACAAAGGTGCAAAAGATGACGGTATGTGTAGTACAAGTAGTAAGTGGAGACTAGGGGTACCGACGACCAATGCGATGCGTTTAAAATAGCTGAATTTTGTGTATCTTTTGATTGATGTTCACGTTGGATAGTGAAAATAAGGACGGGGAATGTAAATAGCTTCCACTTATTTAAGTAAATTACAGGCACATAACTACCCTTGGATGCGCAGACACCCAGGCGAACTGTATAAAATAATCTAGGGACCGCCTAGGCGTACACCCCCCAACAACTAAGCGCAACCCCCCCCGTGATGTCGAATATTTTCCCACCATATGCGAGCTATCCTCCATTCAATCCTATTATCTCTCTGTTCCTTGCTCTTCCGGCAATGCTAGCACCACCTACCGATCATACTTATCCTTCTCTTAATGATGCTCAGTTGGTAGTAGAGCGGTTTGTACTTGACGAAGGCTACGATGTGGGGGGGTGGACTCGCTCAAACCCCTCCAAAAGCGGTGAAACACGCAAGGTCTTGCTCCATTGCTCGCACGGCCTAGAGTACAGGAACCATCGCGAATATCTCACTGAAAGAAATCGGAAGAGAAAGACCAGCAGCAGATGCATTAAATGCCCCTGGAGCGTCACTATCAAAAGAGAATTGTCCGCAGAGGGATGGATTTGGCGGGTCAAGGTAGAGGAGGGTTCTCACAACCATGAGGCAACAGCTGATATGTCAGGCTTTCCCAGCGCACATAAAGTCACCGATTAAGCGCGACAAGTCATACAACAGATGTCCAAGGCCGGTGCAGACCCCAAAGTTATCCTTACGACCTTACGGCAACAAGATCCGTAAATAAACCTCACCAGTAAAGGCATCTCCAATGCTAAATCCCGGCTTCAACAATGAGATTTGAAGACCGTACACCTCTGGAGGCCCTGCTAGACGAGCTGAAGGAAAAAGAGGTCATGCATGACTATGCAAAAGACGATGAGGGTCGAATCACACACCTCTTCTTCGCTACGCCAAGTGCTGTTGATCGAGCCAGAAAATTTCTCGACGTGTATTATTGGACTCTACGTACAAGGCCAAAAGGTGATGGGCTTCACACCTTGCAGCCTGCGTTATACAAGTCTCTAATACAACATTTGTCTGATAGGTTTAAGCTCCCACTCCTCCACGTTGTCGGCATGACAGCACCAATGCTACACTCTCCATATGTCTTTGCTATATGAGCGGATAGGCAGAAGAGGACTATATTTGGGCTTTGATACGCGTGAAAGGGTGTTTTTCTTGAAATGCCTGGCTGGGGTGGTGGTTACTGATCGAGAGCTGGCTTTAATGTCAGCAATTAAAATCATTCTCGGAGATGCTCTTAATCTTCTCTGCATATTGCACATCGAAAAGAACATTGTCGCCAACCTGAAGAAATGTTTCCGAACCAATGAAGGGTGGGAACGGTTTCTGGCAGACTGACACCTTCTGGTTGCTTTTATAGATGTGGAGACTTTTATCGCTGATTGGAAAAAAATTCAAATCACCTACTGCGAGTACGGAAAGACCGTGGAATACACGAGGAGCACATGGATCGTACACAAGGAAAGTTTGTCACCGCATCCACCAAGCTGGTCTTGCATCTTGGTCACTTGGCTACATCTCGCGCTGAAGGCAAACATTTTTCGATAAAAGGATGGATCAGTGTCTCTTCAGGAGATCTTAAAAATGTGTACGAGAAGATCTCCCTCCCGATCGACTATCGAGAACATCACATCCGTCAACAGATTATCTACAACAAGACGTATTCCATGCTCGCCTTCTCTCGCAACTTTAGAAGGATGTCAAGCGGAAGATATCATACTATGCTTTGAGCAAGGTGTATGAACAGTTCCAGAAAGCTAAACACCTGGTTGGCGGCTCCACCTGCCCCAGCATCTTCTGAAGTACGATGAGCTTCCTTGCTCCCACGAACTCAACCATTTAATTGGCAACAATCTTTCGTTGGGGGCCCACCATTTCCATAGGCACTGGTGGCTTGTAAAATGTCAAGAGCCTGAGTGCAATGACAGTGATACCTCTGCAGATGCGATGACAGATTTTGCAAATGCATTGACGAAGCTGCAATCTCAACACAAAACTCTCCTTCCACACCGGCAACGTCTTTTGGAGTAAAAAAGTGTAGAGCTCTCCCAACAGCCGCTCACACCAGTGCACAACCCTGTGGTAGTGCAGACTAGAGGCAGACCTGTGGGTGCGGTGGTGGGGAGTAGCACAAGGCGTAATCCGTCTGCATTTGAGTTAGTGGAAGCTAGAGCGCGAGCTCCGAAGATGCAGAAATCCAGATTGTCGGTAGGAAGGACATGACTGGTGCAATTGTCCTCTCTTGAGATAGCAAACATCTAGCAGAGTATATAATACATATGCATTGAGTAGATTTACTATGTGCATTTCACATTCGGAACTCGAACATGATTTTCTTCGTCAGGTTGCAATCACTATTAGATATGTAACGTAAGGACTTGAATTTCGTCGCGTCACACGCAGGGGGGTGCGTGCAGTTATGAGGGGGCATACCAATCCAAATGCACTACACGTCATGCTGGCTCGTATGCAATACACGGCCTGACACCTGAATACGCGCCTTTCGCAAAAATTCCTCTTTAAAGTGCTTAGCTCTGTTCCCATTTCGTGGCTGAAAAAGGAAGTTGCGCAGCGCTGAACTCAGTCAACTCGAGATATGTTCAATATACTGAACCAGTCGCTGCTCTGAGATGCTTCCATCTTCACCAGGGATGCCGCTGTCTTCACTAGCAACGAACTAAAAAATCGGCTCCTCACACTCGAAGCCACCACGATTATACGGAGCATCCAAGGGGGAGTAAATGATACCGTGGTCCGTTACAACCTCAACGACAGTGGTTAATTCGCTCTCGCGCTTCCGGAGTATGTTCTGATAAAAAAGTCGAAAGCAGCACAATATAGTATCGTATCAGCCGGCTCTCCCACATAGGTCCAAAATGCACGCACCGTCTGGTAATGCCTCATGTAGATACCAGGCGAAGTCGAGACTGCAAACTCTACAACCGCAGCGTCGAGATTCAGGCCTCAATGTTCGACCAAAAAGCTATCAGCACCACAATTTTTACCCCATGAGTATCTCCATTAAACGCCAACACTGTCATCACTCACCGCACAACGAGAAACCTCACAAAGGTTCAGCAATCCGCCCCGAAAAACAGCCATATCCATGTCCTTTCCATCGCCCTTCAAGTGGCCGAATAGCGTCTTGCAAAATGCTTGTGTCAACCTGTTGTCGTGCACATCCGGACCCATTACCTCATCTACATACAATCACCCAGTAACACCATTTACACGTGCCGCCCACAGCCTACCATGCCAAAGCATTTAAAAAGAGCTCCTACCTTTACTACCGTAAACCTTCAGATTGACATACTGAACATCTAATCCGTCCTACTCCCTACCAGCCCATACAATTGTCAAGTCAATACCTCTCATTCCCTCACCATCACCCACAGCACAACCACAACCTCAACCACTTAACATCGTGCAGACACGTGTTGCTGCCTGTCGCGTCAATCACGAGCCCCAGATTCACTACAGACCCCGAGCGCGTGCCGACAACCGGTTGCTCCATTACCACCGACGGCGCGTGACTCTTATGACTGAAAAATAGATCTCTTAGCTAATGAACAACAGCACATATAAAGAGAGACACACAAGAGCGTAAGCACGGGCCACGCCGCAGACGGGACAGCATCTCACATACATCGACGCGAGTGGGGCGCGCAGGTGTAAAAGCGGCGTGCTCTTAAGGCGCGTCGTGTACGGCATCGTGCGCTCGAACAGCTTCCAGTGCGCGGCGTCCCAGCGCAGCAGCTTGCGGCCGCCCGAGGTGGCGTGCTTGCGCTTGGCTGCGCGCGTGGCCGCGTCCTCGCTGTTCATGCTGTGGCTTCAACAATGTGAAAAAGAGAGTGACGGTCATTTGTGGCTTCTTCCGCGCGCTAACTATTGGTTGCTGGTCAGCGCGAGAGAAAAAAAAACTCGTTTTATAAAAAAAGGGAGGGTACACAGAACAATTAGACGATTACACACACGGGGGGGGGTGCGCGCAGTTACTAGGGGGTGTACGCCTAGACAGCCCCATCATCTATTGAGACTACTTGTAACGTAAATGCATAAATATCTTAGTTAGTTATTACTGAACGTGTGAAACGTCCCATTCTGTCTAAAGAAAAGCTGATACCTTTGCCCTTCATGCATATTACACAGAAGACACTATGTAGCCTATGCAGAAAAGCTTAATATGAACACCTTAGTGTTGCAAGTTTCTATGCACAGTTAAAGGAGTGACAACTGGTAAGTGAGAAATTCGGCTTTATTGACGACTTAGTAGTTTTTGGAAAAACTAAACTGGCGCTACATTCCGCGTTTTACTTACTTGTCTTCTTCCTACACATGTACACACATCGGTCTTATTTTCGCCATCCAAGATCTTGATGTGCCTTCGATGTTACCCCACTTCTGTGAATTAGATTCCTGTTGCAACTGAAGGTCCGCTCGAGCGTGTTGACCCCAGCACCGGCCATCGTGGTTGGAGTGCTGTGGCACCTCATGATGCTGCAACAATCACAGGTAACAAGACAACTACCTTGCAACACTTAGGTCAATATTTTTATGCCGCACGACCACTACCAGTGTTGTTATCGTCTATCCAAACGCTCACGTTTGCGTTCGAGCTCGACAAATACCGGTCGTTTGACGAAAGCTAAAGCAAAGTTTTGCCCAAGACGTGAACGCAAGAAAACGACTATGGCTATTCTGTATAGATTTATAACGATAGGCTAGATACGAGGGGTCTGCTGACGAAAATGACATGGATGTAAACGATTCCATAGAGCAGAGACATAAGTTAGAAGGAAAGAGGGTGCATAGAGACGCTGTTGAGGCAAAGTGAAGAAGACGCGTTGTGCTCTTTGGTAGCTGAACATTTGCCTACTCCAAACTCTTGACGCAGATTTGATAGCTGTCACAAGCTTTTTTCCAGTGTTGTAGGTCCATGTAAAATAACCTGCGATAGAAAGTGACGATCGAGCCCTAGGAGCTGCCATGAAATGATATCAAGGTGGAACTAATGTTTTTTTGTCGATAAAAGTTAGCGATGACTGCATCTAAACAAAAGAGGTGGTCATACATGACAAACGAGGCGATGATGCGCCATAGGGTGCACATCCGGTGAAACGAGACGGGTATTGTATGTGCACACTGATCACCTTGTATGTAAGATCACATACAAAGGAAGCTTCATAAATTTGGGCAGCCAAAAACCGGAAGCATGATATTGTCTCTATCGAAAGGTTTCGTATTGCTTTACGAATATCTACATCTCAGTAGTATGTCTGAATACGTGGCGGGTGCTCCACACTATTGATGGAGATGTGTGAGGTCAACAGTAACAAGTACATCATTCTCAATGCACCTTCTTGATTGTGCACATTCGGCAAGGAGGAAGTCAGAGCTAAGATTGTAGTCTTCGTTTGCACAATCTTTAGTAATCATTGGCTGTACCACGTATTTGCTATCGCCTTGGCTATAAATCGATCTTTCGTGCCCTCGTCAGTATAGATGAATACTGCATCCGACAGGTGCTACAAACGCATTTCTTATGCAGGCTGCTCAAAGGACCATGTAATGTGCATAGGATCGAGGACTAAGAACTCTTGTCGCAAGTTCTCTTTTTTTCAAGGACAATTAAAAGCTGCACAAATCTGTATCGATTTTTATGCGAGTACACGATGGATGTAAGGATCCAAACTCGCGCCACGCTTTGCGCTGCCTCTCCCGTAGTAGCAAAGCGCACTTGAGCTGCTCGCAAAACGGTAGCCACTAATGCCAAATTTGTTGCATCGGCGTATGCACCGTGAGAAGAGCTGTATCATCTGAACATACACATGCTCCACATTGTCAAGAGCCTGGAATGTAGTACCTGATACGATAAATAGAAAGTAGACTATGCTTATTTCAATCGAGTCACCTTCATTAATTTTGCACTCAAATGTATTGGCGTAGTGGTAAAATGACGAAGAAGAGCAACTTTGTGGTGACGTTGTCCGTCTCGTCATCTTTCCTTTAAGCCGCTCATATCGATGAGAACTTCTACGCAGTTTCAGCTTTATTTACGTCGGTTTGCAGAAGAATATGCAATCATTTGGATTAGTGGTATATACTTTTGTGGTCTTGGTCACAACATACTTTGGTCATCTACATCTTTCGTTTTTACGTGGAATGATAGGTTCGGACCCGTTCAGATCACAAGCTTTACATGGAACAATTGAAAGGCTTCTTTAAACTGATAATCTATTCCGATTACAACGTTCGTGCTGATGAGTTACCCATTTTTTGCATGACGTCGTCGACACACTACAACCTCATTTGTCGTATCTGACCTGCGACATAACCACAGTTTACCCAATAGCGAACTACCATCCTCAGCTACCGCAAAATTGAACGAGATTGGCACCTTCTTGCGCAAGCAAGAAGCCATGTATGGTGTTCTATAATAAATAATCTCTGTTTTCTGCTGTAAAATTTGTGCACCTATAGGTTTTGAAACATTGTTTCATCCGCAAACGTTGTCGACGTGAGATACGTTTCATGGGTATATTCGATTTTCCCGTCTTGCCTCTAATGTTACGTGAGTACACATTGGATAGATAGAACATTTGGTAAGATGTGGCGCAAACCCGTTGGATACTAGGGGGTTAAGTCGTTACACCTGCAGCCATATGGAAGCCTCTATCGTCGTCAATATTCTCGATGTAGGTGTCAATACACCCCTCTTCATCTGCAGTCTTATCGTAATCTTCATCAGGTCAATGTATTCGTGCTCGTGGTAGTTGTTGTTTTTGTCTTGATTGGCGTATTTACCAGTGTCATCTTGTTTGTTGTTGTTGCTATTGATGCAGTTCTCATCGGCATCTGCGTCTCCGTCCATTCTACAAGTTTACATTCCTACGCTCTTTTGACTAGAATACGCATCAATCTCTGCATTTATATCCACGTCTCCGGCTTTTTCTATCAATTTCTATAGCTGACTGTGTATCCTAGTCTCTTTATATCGTGTTCGGCATAGTGCTGCTCAGCGGAGTGGTCCTGATATGAGATAGCAGGCTCATCTCTGCAGCGTATAAAAGGTTAAAATCAAAACTTAGTATGCAAAGCATCAGTCTAGGAGTAGTTGCAACAATAACAAGACCAAACACGGGTCCGCAAAAGACAGTAAAAGAATAAGAAGTGTACATTGCGCTTTTCAAGATTTCTCTTGGCTGTAAATGTCCACAATAATTATTATCGAAGACAATTATTTAAGCCTGACAAGCGAAGAGCATGGCAGAGATAGATGGACCAAATGTACATTTTCATTTTAGAGCCACCACAATTCTCTACCATCTGTGGTCTATGGACGTGCATAAAATACTGTTAAGGTGAAATTAAAGCTATCTGCGCATTAGCTGCTGCAGTTTCTGTAATCATGTCTTTCAGCTTTTACCGGAAGCCCCCCCTTGATCTTTTTTAGCCAATAATGATCGTGCATCACAATAGTGTCCTAGCATGGAGTGACTTCAGGTATGTCTATATATTCATGGGTAGAGAAAAGGTAGGCCACACATAATGAGACGTGTAAGGTACACCTAGCGCTATTTGCAGACATAGACTGTAACGGGCAATGGTCACTAGTACTGCTTCAGTACTAGTGCACCTTCACTGACAACAGTGTAGGTAATGCCGCGCTTCAGTCACGTATACCGCACGTGCAGAGGTAAGCTAGCTATTGAAAGACGCGTTCAAAAGAAGTAGAAAGTAGAAGTGTCTTTAGTACGATCAAGTCCTAGTCATTAACCTATGTATTGGTCCTAACTTAATTACATTTATAGACATTAGTGTATCCTAAAGTCTTGCTCACTACTCATTGCGCGCGTTCATCATTAATTGGATCGCAAGAGCTGGCTGATAGGCCCCGTATCAGCCAATAGGTGAGTAAATTTGAATATTACCCCTTGTGATAATATTCACGAACATATAACCTGTATGATAATATTTTAATAGACAAGTAATAAGGTTACATGCAACAGGCTAACTCTGTTACATCACCCCCCGCCGTAAAAAGATAGCCACTTAGTCACTATCTTGTTGATGTTCTCACCGCTAGACCACATCAGGAACGGGAAGCACTTGTCTGGTCTGATCTACTCACTTATAAATCTACATCGCATGATGAAAAACTCCATGCGATGCGCGGCGAAAGCTGCTGAGAATGCATCTGCGCGTGTTAACGCATCTGCTCTAGACAAAGCTCATCCTCTCACGGCAGACATTGTTTCTTCTGCTTCTACTGCAGCTCGTCCTACGTCACCAATTACCGCAGATGCACGAAATGTGTCACCACGTTCCAATGATGATAATGGCTCCAAAATAAAACTCATCCATTTGGGGGAGTCGAACGGTGCGTCCGACTTGAAGAAGACGCCTAGGTCTACCGAGTTTTACATGGCGACGGAATACTCGACTACTAATAAGAATCGAGAAAATAGTCAATCTCACGGTAATTACAAATGTTTAGCTCGTAGGATAAGAATTCTGCACCTGCTACTGCGCATGCGTTTCCTGGAAAATGCGGCGATGTTTTGCAACGTCTTGATGAAGATTGTAGTGATACAACTACTTCCGTTGGTACCATGAAGGGGGCTCTAGACGGCAAATAACTGTGGTGAAGTCGATCTCACAAAATTGCTTGTATGAGTGTCGATCTTCCACTTGCCCAGACTTGCCGACTCACGGAGGGGGTACTCCGATCCGTGCCTTGTTGTATGACTTGTGCTCACCTTGTGTACCCGTCGGTTGGGCTGGCTTGAGCTCTTCGTAACGGCCTTGGGAGATGTCGATCTCGCTGAGAGGTTGGGTTGAGGGTTCGCTTCCGGTGCGGAAATCTTCACACCACGAACGGGGTTCTGCGATCCCGATCTTGGATCGCACCGATCTTGATTTGTCTTCGAGATCGGGGTCTTTGCTGTGCGGAAATCTTCACTCAGCAAATAAAAGTCCTGCGTCGATCTTGCCTTGGGATCGGTCCGATCTGGTCTTGGGATCGGCCGATCTTGCCGGAAGTGCGCAATTTGGGTAGATCGGTGTCTTGTTTCGCCAAAATGAAACGTGCCGATCTGTCCAGGGGATCGCTTCGATCCTGCTCGGTCTTGTCTTGAACGCCTTGTCCAGATCTTCTGACCACTTGAGCCGTCTCGCGATCCTGTGTCCAAAATCCTTTTCCTTTTCCGTTGTGTGCTGCTACCCTAGCAGTTGAGTTGAGTGTGAGTACTTGATCGATCCGGGCCAGATATCCCGGGATCGCTCTTCTCGATCTTGGCCAACAATCCAAGATCGGTCTTCTGTGTCCCTGTAACACGCGTGCCTTAACCCGCCGGGGAAGCCAAATCAATCTTGCCTGGAGAAGAGGGGAGGATAACGTGCGTCGTGAGCAGAAGAAGTAGAGTTCAAGTCTGTTTATTAACCAACCAAATTACTATCCAACCTACCCTTAAGCCTATTCTTAACTATAGGTCACTCTTCAAACCGATATCGCCTTGAATCTGGATCGCCCCCTTGCCACGTGTCGAAATTTCGTGCCCTGTACTCCAATGATAGCGCCAATATTCCCGATACCGTACCTGAACGCCAAAAGAGGACCAAATCCCAAATGGGGTACCAAATACCCATTTTTGGTACCCAAAAGCCCAAAATAGTGCCCAAATGCCGAAGGCGTCTAAATCCATTTTGCGACGTCAATTTAACCGGCTTCCACTGGCTCTTTCGATCTGAACTTTTGAGACATCACTCATGGACCTTCAACAAGCATGTTTGTCATGATCCAAAATTCTCATCAACGATACATCCATAATCAGTGGGGATCATGACCGATCTGATGCCCAATTCGAGATTGTTGAGGATCGACACAGTACAATCCGGCCATATATGTTCTTCCGTTCATTGTGTGCACTCCGATGCTTTATCAAAATGATTCTGCTTCAACATCCACATCCTTGCCTCTGATCAGCCTTCAGAGTGGTCGTTCGGTTCAATCCAGTCCCTCATCCCAGATCGCACCGTGGAAATCACCCCTTGCTACGCCCCGTCTCAAACCACGTCGCATCGCCTGGTCCCAGGCGTACTTTTCTCAAATGATTCTGCTTCAACATCCACATCCTTTCCTTTGATCAGCCTTTAGAGTGGTCGTTCGGTTCAATCCAGTCCCTCGTCCCAGATCGCACCGTTGGAATCACCCCTTTCTACGCCCCGTCTCAAATCACGTTGCATCGCCTGGTCCTAGGCGTACCTCTTCCGCCAGTGGGTGACATCTTAACTGGGTGGAAACCGATCCACGTCCCATCATTTGATTAGTGACTTTACCACAGTTACACCTTCGTCGCAGAGTCATATCCCATCACCCGGTCCCAGATCCTTGTCCCAGATTGTTCCATGTAAATCGTTCCAGATCGCTCCGTCCCAGGTCGATCCATACCCATTAGTCTAACGACAGTTGGATCGGTTCGCCGATCCCGTTAAGATCATCTTCCACCTCCGTATTGGATCGCCGAGTCTCATGGCCTCCTTTTCCACCAGTAAGCGGCGCTTTAAAGATGTGGCCACCGATCCTCGTACAAAATTTGAGTAGTGACTTTGCCACAACCGCCCCCTGTACTGAAGTCTTTTGTACAGCAATTGACCTCAGTACAGTCACTCATCAACTTCGTTCCAAGCACTCAAGTCCGTCTCATGGTCTCTCCGACGCATCCACCCACCGCGCCGATCTCTTCAGAAGGATCCACCATGTTTCTGTCTCCGGATCGCGACCTGTCGCCCGGATCGCCAGATCTCGGAGGACACACCCCAGCGGTCCCCGATCGGCCTGGGTCTCCGCGCCATCTAGATCATCCCGGATCGCAGATCCCTCGTCTGCAGGACAAGTTCAAACCTGCTCCATCGTCTTAGTCCAAGGTCGATATCCAAGCCCGATCGTCTTTCATAATCGTGTAAGTCATTCAATCATCTTCTTTTTGGTACTTCAATTCTTTGCAGCTTCCACGATCTCGATCCTCATCGCTCCACATCATTCAGGAAGGTAATTCACTTGACTATCTCCATACTCACATACAAAAACCTCATCCACCAGCATGTGCTACCGTCTAGCACATCTTTCAACCCCTACATCCGCATATGCTACCTCCCGCATACTTGTTCGAACTGTTAAGGTTCGTCCGACTTGCCTTCATGAGACTGCATTACGTCGAAACGGTTTCGACTCACTCGGTTCCGCTCAAACTCTTGCAAGATCGCCCCACAACTTAGATCGGCCTCGTCCACCCAACTTAGATCGGGATATCCCTTCCACTTCACCAGAAACTGCCGGTGTACTCGCCCATAACGGGTTTTTCTACCAGATCGCACGTCCAATATTGCCTCTACTTCGTATTCCCCTTCTTCAAGATCGCCATCCCAACTGTCTTCTGGCAGCAGAGCTTCATCGAAATCCAAGCGATCTGATTCCTCTATCGTAAGCTGATCCTTCGGGCGTTCAGGGAACGTCTTTACCTTTTTTAGCTTCGATATATGTACAATCGGAAATAACCGATATGGGGTTCCAGCGATCTCCAATTTTACAGCATGATCTCCACATACGTCCGCAACTCGGAATGGCCCATGCCACATGTGCGCTAGCTTCTTCGCATATCCCTCTTTAACTCGGTCCAGGTATAGCCAAACTTGCGCTCCTACTTCGATCTCGTGTGGTTCCAGATCTTCGTTGTGTCGATCCGCTCGCTCCTGGATCGCGGCTTGTAAACGATCGTTCACTGCAGATCGGGCTCGCTGGTATTGTCTTTGGATTTTGTATCTCCACCTCTTTGGATCGCGATCTCGTGTCCCCGTATTCCCCACTGGTAGCGTAGCCTCCAAAGTCGATCGCGGGTCCCACCCATGAATCAGATAAAACGGGGTATCCCCCGGATCCGATCTTGTGCAGTGTTAATGGCAAATGTGAGCCGCTCAGCATACTCATCCCAGTCTCGCTGGTCAACTTCAGCCACGTACATCTTGAGCGAATGTGTCAGGGTTTGCACCATTCGTTCGGCTGTTCCATTTGCTTGTGGCCTGTAAGCCATAGTAGCACGCTGTTTTTGTCCTACGATCCGACTGAAGGCTCGAAAGAAGTCGGACATAAATCCCGGTTCTCGATCGTGCCTGATAGCCTCGCTAGCTCCGAAGCGTCGAAACACACATTCTTCGTAATTCTCCGCTATTGTTTGTGCCGTCCGAGAGGAGCTAGCCTTTGCAATCACATATCCCGAGAAAAGGTCGACCCAAATGAGCAGTTCGGTGTTCCCCTTGATGGACTTGGGCAACGACGGTATATGATCCATGGCGATGATCTGGAATGGATAGGTTGCGTGTAGATTGCCCGGGGATTTCCCATGAATCATCGGGTTTCCTTTCCCGGTCTCACAGTCGGTACATTCGCCCACATATCGTTGAACGCTCCGATACAGTCCTCTCCAATGAAATCGCGATCTGATCCTCTGATAGGTTCGGCCAATACCCTGATGGCCTCCTTCCAGACTCGTGTGATAGTGATGCAAAAAATCCTGCTGCAACGTCTCAGGGATCACCAACCGCATCAAACCATCGCGATCTTCCGACTCTCTTTTCGCCATGGGGCAAAAAAATAGCAGATTGTTCTCATCGATCTCGTAATCCGGCGCCAGTTTGGCGCACATCTTCACTTCTACCGCATCCAAGTTTGATACATCGCCACTTAGATATGTCTTGAGATTGACAATCCAACGCTCTTCATCTTGAGCTTGGACAATTCGTTGAATCCTGATCCTCTGTACTATCTCCTCCTGTATCACTTCAGGTTCATGACGTATCCTCCTGGCTGATCTCGCGATCGCAGTTACCCGAGCTAGCTGACCATCTTGCTTGGGCTTCAACAATTCATCGAGACGGTTCAGAGTCATCAGATCTTGCCGATCCTCTTCAGCTACAACCGTTCTTCCCTTTTCGCTCTGCAATGCTGTGCTGGCTAGTCGATCTGCGCTCTGATTCCACTCTCGCTTCATATGCAGAAACTCGTGACTAGGCCATGACTGCAGCTTCTCCAACGCTTTGTGTCTCAGAAGCTGAAGGCCCGGTGCCTTGCAGTCGATCTCACCGCGCATCTGTCGAATCACCAGACTGGAATCTCCACACAGTATTACTCGCCCCCTATCCAGATCGGCGAGTAACTCAAAGCACAGTAGCAAGCCATTATACTCAGCTTCATTCACAGTCAGATCGTGAACATATCTCGATTCGGCCGCCACGATCGTCCATTCGGGTAACTTCCATATCACGGCACTGAACGACCCTCCTTTCTTTTTTATCCTAGCCGATCCATCGAAACTGGCCACCAGCAACTCCTCATCTGTTTCCACCGTTGGAGGAGGCATCGATATTTTGAGTCGACAGTCTTTTCGTGGGGAGATCGCAATCAGCATCTCTTCCACTTCTCCTCTCGGAGTGATACTCGCTGCTAACATGCCCAGGATCTCTTCCTCTCCTCTTTCACATTTCTTCACCTCCATAGTCCAATTTGACAACAAAGCAGCCCACCGTCCTAATCTCCCGTTGAGCCCTCGAGACTGCATCAACCAGGCTAACGTAGAATGTCGGGTCAGTACAGTGATCTCCCCGCGAGGCAAGCGTAGTATAGCATACATCCAACACACGAAGTAGCGCCAGCACTTCTTTTTCTACCGTTCCGTAGTTAAGCTCATTAGGCTTTAAAGTGCGGCTAGTAAACGTCACCGGATGGTACACGCCATCGTACTCCTGTATCAGGGCCGCTGAGACAGCCCACTTGCTAGCGTAGACCACGATTACGGGGGACCGATCTGGGTCGAAATGCTTGAGCATGGGAGCTGTAGCTATCTTAGCTTTTAGCATAGTGAAAGCAACCTTGGCTTCCGTCCATCGACCCTCGTTGGAGCATTCGTCTCCTGCTGCAAGCTGAGATCGGCCGATCTCGAAGAAATCCGATTCTCTTAACTCATACAACACCGCGGCATACACCGCGAAATCCTCAATGAAGCGACGGTAGTAGTTCAAGCTCCCGAGAAAGGATTGCATAGCTCGTAGCGTGCTAGGAAACGGGATGTTAACCAACGACTCTAGGTTCTTGGGCTGAGCCTCCAGACCATCCATCGACACTCGATGTCCCAAATAATCGACCTTACGGCACCCCCAAAAGCTCTTCGTGAGGCTGATAGACAGATTCCACTTATCACATGCCTCCAGCAACCGTTCTACTTTTGTGTACAAAGATCCCCATGACGTGGCTGGTATGAGAATATCGTCAATGTAAGATCGGCGTCCCAGTATAGACGGTCGTCGATCTGTCTCAGGTTCTCCATCTTTGAACACGTCGATCGGGCCATCAGAAGCTGATCTCTGGCCGATCTTGAGATATCCATACAACGCATTGTCCACCAGACGTTGGTAGATCTGGGGCGCGTTCTTAAGCCCAAAAGGCATTCGCAGCCACTCGAACAAGCCAAACGGTGTGACAAACGCTGAGATCAGTTTTGCTCGTTCAGTCATTTCGACGACCCAAAATCCACTAGCCATGTCTAGCGAACAGTACCATAGAGCTTTATCCAGATCTTCCAACAGATCGCTGATCAACGGCATGGGATAAACCATCAGACGCGTCAGCTGGTTAACTCTTCGATAATCAATGCAAAGGCGAATATCCACTCCGTTCTTCTTGATGATCACCACTATCGGAGACGCCCAAGGTGACGTGGATGGCTGAACGATTTTGGCTGCTAATAGTCCTTTGATGAGATCTGACAGCTTCTCCCGATATTTGGGTGCGACCGGACGCACTCTTTGCGCTATCGGTGCTGCCCCACCGACATCAATATCACAGATCGCGCCTCGTGCTGCTGGTGGTAGAGCATTACCTTTACCCATGAGGAGGTGACGGCTCTTCCAGATCAGCGATCTGAGCCGTTGTTGATCTGTGGTGAGAGGCACATCGGGATCACCGATCTGAATGTCCTCAATCGTAACTTCTTCCGTAGTCGCCGACATCTCTGGTAGCACGGCCATATGCTGCTCGATATCTTCCGCAAACAAATCTCCGCTCTCGTGGTGATAAACTGGTATTTCTGCAATCTCGACGTCTTCAGTATTTAGCATTATTTCTTCTTTAGGCTCCTTCGTCTCTTCCGGCTGGCCCAATTTCAACAGTCGGTCAGTCGGCTCAGCCTTCGGTAGAGACGATCTGTCACGTAGCCCTTCTTGCCCGGTGTCGCGGTCTCCCTTCGTTGCATGTTGGGTACCGATCTCATGACCGTTCTCCATCCGCGATAGTTCGGCTCCCCTGACCGTTACTTCCCTCGCAACTACAGCATCTGCCTTTTGCGAATCGTCATCGTTAGCTTGCGGCGTTACCGTGGAGATCGCCGGAGACAGGTTCTGTAACGCATCAGACGGACGTTTCAAGATGCGTTTGGGAGCGGCATACGTAGGACGATCTACCAATGGTCCGATCGGTTCTTTCGGGAGTTCGTTCACTCGATCCGTCGTAGCCTCATATGCCAGAGTTTGCCATTCCTTGTACTTCCCTGACCCGACTGTCACCAAACCTTGAGTTCGCGGTACCATATCGCCTTCGACCCACATGCCTAATATAGTGTGGGTGGGCAGTATGATCTCACGGTCGCCAATGTTGGTCATCTGCAGGTATTTCGTCTTACCCCACCCCGAGATCACAGTGGGGACCCAATCTAGTCCTCTAGCGACCCACAACTTCATCTTAGCCCCTCCGATCCCGATCTTCACTTCCCTTGACTCTCCGACCGGGATCACCACGTGTTGGTCCTTCGCCGTTATATGTTGTATCTTCGATCCGTACGCGGGGCGACGTCCTGCGAGATGAATGCGGATTTCTTCTGGTAGACATAGCGCGCCATCCGCTAGATCGAGCCGCACTCCAGCAGGCACCATAAAATCCATACCCAGAATCGCTTCTTGCCCTGCCAGATCGCCTACCCATACATTGAAATAGTATACCAGCGATCCCGCGAGGGTCACCTTGATCTTGGTACGTCCTACCGTCATGTACGGAGTTTCTCCAATCCCGATACATTCTTGTCGTTGACTTTCGTCAATATTGCAACCGACCTCACGAGCAAAGGTGGTGTCAATGATCGACACTTCAGCACCAGAATCAAATAACAGAGTAGCTTTTACGTTGTTGATCTTGCCAACGGCTTTCGCTTGTTTAAACCACTTCCCGGGTGAATAATGTTTCCAGTATCCGCGAGATTCACCATAAGCGAGCTCGATCTCCATAGCTGGTTCAGATCGTGAGTACTCATCGATCCTCTTCAGATGGGACACGGAAGCGACACGTCTTGACTTCGAACAAGAAATATTTGTTTTTATCTCTGTATCCTGCTTACTCTCGCGATCTTTCTTCTTTTTTTCCACGTATGCAATGATGCAGAGCCCAGAACGCTCGGCTCGAACCAGATTCAAACCTGGCGAGCGTCCTACTTTAACATCTTCTCGGCCTTCTCTGGCAGCATCCCCGCATGCTTGGTTGGGACGTACCACTGACGGATCATGTTGTAGAACTCCTCCATGGGACACTTCCCCGGGTCATTCATCTCACCGCAAGCACGACACACGAATAAACAATTGTCAGAGGGGTGTCCTTTACGCCCACACTTCTGGCAAGTGAGCCGCTTCCAGCAACCGAGATCTCCATGCTTGGTCGATCCGCAATGAGTACACGGCTTCAATGGCATATTGCGATCTTGATAGTCTTGACGAGTGTTCGGGTCGACCGATCTCGCGTTTGCTGCAACGTCATTGGGGGATGAACGGCGATCCGCAGTAGCAGCCACATGGATCGATCTCAATCGATCTTCCAAATCCGATCCGCAGGTGTCCGATCCTGACTCGCTGCAGACGTCCTCGGTACGGACCATCCTTACCGCTCGTGCAGGCTTAGACAGCGCTGGACCCTGAGTTCCCTTCTGCCTGAATTTGGACGATCCCATCATCACTTTCCCTTGACGCGATCTCCCTTGTTGATATCCGTGCAGTGTCTTTTGCATGGCCTCCGCGTCTTCTACATTCAGCAGTAGCAATTGATTGGACAGATCGGGGTCGTCCAAGGTGTCAATGAAATGATTGACATGTTCCTTGCGCGCAGCTGGCAATCCAGTCATCACCGGTATCTTCGCCTGCATTCCCATCACATTAAGCCGATACAGGTACTGTAAAGGATCTTCCTCCGATCGTTTCTTTGCATGGTAGTACTGCCTGCTCGCGGACATCCCGTGTCCCGCATACTCCACAATAAAACTGTTCATCAATTCTTTCCAATTGAATCTCGTCGATCTTTTCAGCTGTCGATACCAGTAGCGGGCTGGGCCCACCATGAGATCACCGAAGACCAGACATCTCTCCTCGTCCGGTGCTTGGTCCCGGATAAACGCTGACTTCACTTTGCCGATCCAGGTTCGCGCTTTGTCTTCTTCCCGATCCTTCCCTGAGAATTCTTTCAGCTCAGAAATCGCTGAGATTCTGATCCTCTGCGTGATGCTTCCCCTTCCGGTAGTCGCACCGGTCGCGGCTACATGAGCGCGCCGTGGTTCGGGCATCCATAGATCATCCGGGTCGTATTCCGCCCCCTCATGGATATGATGGTAAATGTCCGACCCCACCGACTCCATCTCCACATCCGGCATGTCAAGGCTTTCGTGTGAAGGTTGGAGCAAAGTACGTCGATCTGGGTAGCGGTTTGGCTGCCGATTCATTCGCTGAGCTGTACGTTGATCCGCCTCGTACTTCTTTATGGCTGAATTGAAGTACCGACTTAGATCGCCCTCTTCTTGATCCTCCAGCCCAGTGCGGGTACTGGCCGATCTCTGCGGCATGTTGCTCTTGGCTTGTCCCTTATAGGAGTCGATCTTGGCTTGTCCGATCTTGTCCTTTAAGAACCTTCCACCCGATGGTCCTAGAGACATCTGACGAATGCTGATGGATCCATCTGACTCGCTCTCGGAGTCATCCGAGGCGTAGCGGGGCGATCCCGCGGGGTGTTTACAGAGCGAGCCCGAGGGCGTCCCGATCTTGTCTTCAGGAGTATTCGCTTTGCCCACCAGCATTATCATGATCTCTACAAACTCATTCGCCGCGTCCTTCAACTGTTCCATGCTGCAACTCAGCAGTTCATCTCCATCAAAAGCGTCAGGGCAGATACCCATGTCGTCCAAAATCTGCAAAATCACATTGACCTCGTCGACTTTGTTGGTCCCGTGAAGTGGGACCGAGATCGGCTTATCCAGAGGACCAATCACCTTGGGCCTTAATATCTTGAACACTGGGTCCGTCTTGAGCAGCGTCTTCAACTGGCCATAATAGTACTGCCATTTTGCACGCTCCCGCGCTTCACCCTTCGTCTCCTTCTCCATGGACGCGATCTTTATTGGGTTATATTCCGTCTTTGGCATCGCGATCTTATCTGGTGTTTCATCGTATTCCTCTTTGGCTCCGATCTTCGATTGCACGGTTCGGCCGATCTGGCGATCTTTGACATCTGATCCCATCGATCTCGTCGCGGATCGTTCTGATGTGGTCGATCTCGCGATTGTGCTCTTCGGCTTGAGGTCGGGCGATCTATCGACTAAGATATAGGGTTTGGCTTTCGCCGATTTGGTTTTCGCCATTGGATTTTCATCCAGCAGATCGCTCTTTGCAGAGCGATCTGCGGCGGCCCCCGAAGGGACCCTAGGAGGGAATTGAGGTTTATCTTCCAGATCGATCTCCCGATCTTCCTCTTTCATTTTCATTTCATCAGAGCCCCTCCCAAAACTCTGATGATCTGAGGATCTTGTGCTTCTGCGTGTCTGCGTCGATCCCTTTGTCGCTGACGCTTCAATACCAGGTTCTTGCTTAATCTTGACATCTTCGCCAGTGGACTCACGGTGAAATCCAGAGGCCTCAGAAGATCCGGGCACGCGCACCATTGTGGTGAAGTCGATCTCACAAAATTGCTTGTATGAGTGTCGATCTTCCACTTGCCCAGACTTGCCGACTCACGGAGGGGGTACTCCGATCCGTGCCTTGTTGTATGACTTGTGCTCACCTTGTGTACCCGTCGGTTGGGCTGGCTTGAGCTCTTCGTAACGGCCTTGGGAGATGTCGATCTCGCTGAGAGGTTGGGTTGAGGGTTCGCTTCCGGTGCGGAAATCTTCACACCACGAACGGGGTTCTGCGATCCCGATCTTGGATCGCACCGATCTTGATTTGTCCTCGAGATCGGGGTCTTTGCTGTGCGGAAATCTTCACTCAGCAAATAAAAGTCTTGCGTCAACCTTGCCTTGGGATCGGTCCGATCTGGTCTTGGGATCGGTCCGATCTGGTTTCGGGATCGGCCGATCTTGCCGGAAATGCGCAATTTGGGTAGATCGGTGTCTTGTTTCGCCATAATGAAACGTGCCGATCTGTCCAGGGGATCGCTTCGATCCTGCTCGGTCTTGTCTTGAACGCCTTGTCCAGATCTTCTGACCACTTGAGCCGTCTCGCGATCCTGTGTCCAAAATCCTTTTCCTTTTCCGTTGTGTGCTGCTACCCTAGCAGTTGAGTTGAGTGTGAGTACTTGATCGATCCGGGCCAGATATCCCGGGATCGCTCTTCTCGATCTTGGCCAACAATCCAAGATCGGTCTTCTGTGTCCCTGTAACACGCGTGCCTTAACCCGCCGGGGAAGCCAAATCAATCTTGCCTGGAGAAGAGGGGAGGATTACGTGCGTCGTGAGCAGAAGAAGTAGAGTTCAAGTCTGTTTATTAACCAACCAAATTACTATCCAACCTACCCTTAAGCCTATTCTTAACTATAGGTCACTCTTCAAACCGATATCGCCTTGAATCTGGATCGCCCCCCTTGCCACGTGTCGAAATTTCGTGCCCTGTACTCCAATGATAGCGCCAATATTCCCGATACCGTACCTGAACGCCAAAAGAGGACCAAATCCCAAATGGGGTACCAAATACCCATTTTTGGTACCCAAAAGCCCAAAATAGTGCCCAAATGCCGAAGGCGTCTAAATCCATTTTGCGACGTCAATTTAACCGGCTTCCACTGGCTCTTTCGATCTGAACTTTTGAGACATCACTCATGGACCTTCAACAAGCATGTTTGTCATGATCCAAAATTCTCATCAACGATACATCCATAATCAGTGGGGATCATGACCGATCTGATGCCCAATTCGAGATTGTTGAGGATCGACACAGTACAATCCGGCCATAAATGTTCTTCCGTTCATTGTGTGCACTCCGATGCTTTATCAAAATGATTCTGCTTCAACATCCACATCCTTGCCTCTGATCAGCCTTCAGAGTGGTCGTTCGGTTCAATCCAGTCCCTCATCCCAGATCGCACCGTGGAAATCACCCCTTGCTACGCCCCGTCTCAAACCACGTCGCATCGCCTGGTCCCAGGCGTACTTTTCTCAAATGATTCTGCTTCAACATCCACATCCTTTCCTTTGATCAGCCTTTAGAGTGGTCGTTCGGTTCAATCCAGTCCCTCGTCCCAGATCGCACCGTTGGAATCACCCCTTTCTACGCCCCGTCTCAAATCACGTTGCATCGCCTGGTCCTAGGCGTACCTCTTCCGCCAGTGGGTGACATCTTAACTGGGTGGAAACCGATCCACGTCCCATCATTTGATTAGTGACTTTACCACAGTTACACCTTCGTCGCAGAGTCATATCCCATCACCCGGTCCCAGATCCTTGTCCCAGATTGTTCCATGTAAATCGTTCCAGATCGCTCCGTCCCAGGTCGATCCATACCCATTAGTCTAACGACAGTTGGAACGGTTCGCCGATCCTGTTAAGATCATCTTCCACCTCCGTATTGGATCGCCGAGTCTCATGGCCTCCTTTTCCACCAGTAAGCGGCACTTTAAAGATGTGGCCACCGATCCTCGTACAAAATTTGAGTAGTGACTTTGCCACATAACTGCGTCCGACCCCTAAATACAAGCCTTGAGTGCTATTAGAATGGCTTGTGAATGACTTGTCAGGAGAGTAAAAGTTGACATCATCGAGTTCAATCATTCGATGCGAGCCTGCTACAGGTCCACGACATCAGCGCGAGCAACTTTCGCGCTGGAATATCTTCTATACCGATGCGTTTTTCAAGCATCGTTGATTTAGCGGCAACAAAAAGCTAGACAAAAGCTCATTGCTTCAAGCGTGAAAAGCCTTCATTGTCAAAGTGTGGCACATTGGGCGTGATTGTTGGCTTCGAAAGTTGACACAGCTCGTATCAGGTTTAATAAACGAGACTTAACCGGTGCAAAAGTCAGTTTGCACAACCTGTCTCATGAGGAAGGAACACATGCCTCACGTGAAGCGACTTGTGTCTGTATCGTTTCGACAACACGCAACGCAACCGAAGGAATGTGCACTTCCTTCCTTCGCCCTGACGCAGGATGCACCTCTCTTCTGAGATGCGCGATGACATTGCTAACCTGCAGTCGCGCTACCAGCGCCAAAGACGCGTGTTTTCCGATGGCCTTTATCAGTTATCGAATGTGCCTCATCTTACTGGAGGACGAGACCCTCAACATCAATCAGCATCTGGTCGCGAGGCTCCTAACTGTCGTGAGCCGGCAGATATACGCACCAGCAAACAAACTTCTCCTTCACTGCACGGCGGTTCAAGATAAGCTCCACGTGAAAGCGTTGATCACCGTGCGGTTCAACCGACGGATTAGATGGGGGCGGGAAGATCAATTCCAATTTATTTGCAGGAGTTGCAGACGGAGCATGATCGTGTTAGGCACCTTTAATGCAATCTTTGTGATCGCACAGATCAAGGGAGACTGGAGCCTCTCTCTTTGAATTTGTGAATGCGACGCCTACGCCTTCATCGGTCTGATGACCGAGCGGAGCTCGCGTTCTACTAATTGTAAAACTAGCAGAGACATCAAGCCTTTCGCAATAAAGTGTCTGATATTAGTCGCCAACACGTGGCACTACGGAGACAGATTAAGACAATAGCTCGGGGCCAAAAGAATTTCTTGGACACTCTTGAGCTTGGCCGTTGTATTCGCCCGAGGAAAATACCCGTGCTGTTAGTACGAGCGGAGAAGGCCGACAAAAAACGTAGTATGCGTGCGCATCCTGCAGGCAACTCGACCGTGTAAGCATTCCTTTGATATCGAGTACACAAAAAGTGCAGATGTACCTGGTCAGCAGTTTACTGCTACCCACATCATTTACTACGTGCTTACACAGAATATTTATCGTCGACAGTAGAAATCAGTCTCCAACATTATAGAGACGAAATTCGCTCTTCCATGTTCCATAGTATTCCGTTTCTGCCGGTCCATTGCTTAGCGATGGATTCTTGCACAAAACAGATTATTGCTTCTCGAGCCAGCAGCGAATCTTCTTCTGACTTACTTTGGTTTGTTGCAGTGCGCCTTGTGCGCACCGCTAAAAAGGTCATCTTCTTCTAATGCGGGAGTTTTCTCGTTCTCGCCGGTGTAGTCATTGGCGATGATTAATACACCAGTATCTTCATTTTCATATGGGTCAGCAATAGTGTTGTCACTATTGCTGGGATACAAGTTCGGTGTGGATTCAATCGATATTGGCAACGTTCGCGTAGTCGAGAACCTCGACACGTGATACTAAAAAGACCGAGCGGGTTTTGCTCGAAGGAATCCACTCCTCCCCCATGGATCAGAGTCACACTTTAATTGGGGGGTAGGCGTAGATGTCGTAAGCCATTCACGGTGAACTGTGTGCATGCGTTGTAGACGAACGTACGGTGTTTTTAATGGCAAACTCCACCATCGGCAAAATGTCACTCCAATCTGCAAAATATTGAAAGTATCCTCCAAGCATCTCTTTGAGGACGCGGCTGACGCGTTCTGTCTGACCGACTGTCTCGGGATGGTCAGAAGAAGACATAGTCAGACGTGTTTCGATGGATGTGAACACGGATCGCCAAAACGCCGCCGTGCATCGAGGGTCTCTATCAGAGAACAGCTCACGGGGCAGACCGTGAATTCGGAACAACATCTAAAACTGACACGAGCAGAGCCTTTGATGTGATTGACTCCCAAACGGCAGCTAAATTTACCATCTTGTTGAAGCGATTAAAAAAAAAGAATACTATTAATTTTGTGAGCATCGCCGGGACACCCGAAGACGAAGTCCATTAAAATGGACTGCCAGCAATCTTTCGAAATTTTTTAAAGGCTGTAGTGGCGCACAGGATGAAGGAATAACCTATACTTATTGGCACACCTCGCAAGCACGAATGTACTTGCGGACAAAGTGATACTGGCGGTGCCAATAAAACTCGTGACAACCTGTTAGAGAAGCCTTCTCACACCCACGATGCCCACTGCATGTTTCATTATGACACTCGTACAAGATGTGCCGGCGCAACTTGTTCTGAGTGGGGACGACAACACGAGTTGTGTCGACGGCATCGGCCGTATAGTGCAGCAACCTATGCGTTTTGTGTATCGGTCGGCAGAGGATATGCACAAGGTCATTAAACACTCGAGAGGTTTACGAGATGGAGTCACGAGATGATCCATTAGACGCAGAAATACCTCATCTTTTGCTTAGTCCTTCTAGATGCTGTCAGGAAATGTTAAATACGGAACACTAGTGACTAGTCTTGCAACAGTGGTGTCAACTCACTGTTGAACTGCGAAGCTGAATCAAAGTCGGTATGGCGCAATAATGCGTCCTCGACGAAGTTAAGTCGTCCGGGTTTATAATCGACGGAGAAGTTGTACTCCGCGAATAATTACAACCACCTGCCATCCTTTACGAGAGGTGTGGACTATTTATGGCCGTGCGTAATGACACATGGTCCGTAAAGACGACAAACAGCCACGTTTAAGGAAAAAGACGCAAAATCTTCGCCACTGCGTACTTCATGGCAAGGCGTTCCTTGTCATGCACTGATTATTTACGCTCTCATTGCAGCTGACGCGACTCAAAGTCGACGACGCGCTTTGCGCCATCTGCATCGTTATGCAGTGATGCGCAGCCGATTGCCAAATTTCTGGAGCCACAGAAATGGTCTGTCTTGGTTTGCAACCGCCGACACAGGCGATTGTATCGAGCTTTTCTTGATTAATTCAAAGGAGTGCTGACACTCAGAACTCCATGACCACCGCTCGTTTTTTAACAGATGAGAGAGAGATGTACGGTCATCTCGGGCATAGTTGCGCGAGTACTTGTGCAGGTACGCCGCTAAGCCAAGGAACTTTCGAAGTCCCTTGACGTCGACTGGCACGGGCCATTCGCTAATCGCCTTGATCTTTTCCGGATCAGGGCGTGCGCCGTTTTTTTCCACGATGCAACTAAGAAGTAGTATCGTTCGCTGCGTACATACACTTCTTGAGGTTCGCGAACAACTTATGCTCTCGCATAAGTTTAAGAACCTTCCGGACGTGGATTTGATGAACCTCCACGTCTGTCTTTTCATCATAGCCCGGCTATGGACGAAGAAATCGTCGAAGCAACTCGGTGCGAAGTCGCGCACCAATCGCAACAGGTTCGTAACACATATGCTGAACGTTGCAGGGGTGTTACTTAGCCCATGTGGCATCACTAGCCACTCCCAGAGCATACCACTGTGGGTGCTCACCGTTGTGTACAGGACGTCCCGGTCACTCATGAGGGTCGGATAGAATCCACCCATCACATCCATGGATAAACAGATGGTACTCTTTGCCAAATCATCTATGATGACATCCTTCCTTGGGATCGGCGTTTGAGCCGGTACCGTTGCAGCGTTCAATTTGTTGAGTGCGTGTGCTATCTGCCACCCTCCTGTGGCCTTTCGCACACAGAAGGTCGGAGAGCTGTGTGGGGATGTTGTTTCCCTCACATGACCAGCCGCTAAGCTGTCGGCCAAGAATTCGTCGATCGTTGTGACCTGTTCACGAGGCAGTGGCCACTGCTTCATGACACAGTATTTTGAACCAGGTTTCAGTTTGATCTCATGCCGAGTGCCTTTGTCCTTGGGCAGCTCGCATGGCACGGATTCAGGGAAAACATCCCTGAATTCGACCAAATCCTTAAACAAAGGATTTGTCTTCAAAGACTCCCACGATTAAGACGTGTATCGCTCAGCCCAATTCTTCTCATAGAAGACACACTCGTCCATCGATAAGCTACTGAGAACCTGTTCGTTCTCAGCAAACACTTGTGCCGACCGAATATCGGCGACGTACTCGTCCTCTGTGACGAGCACGCAGATCTGCTTGATCTTATCACTACGCAGATCTCGCAGGAATCTTTTAGATCCTAGCGTTGAAAACTTGATTACCTCCGAAGCTAACTTCGTAGGTGTAACCAGATCAAGTGTATAAGCGCCTACACTTGATCCGTCATTCACCAAGACATTCATTGTCTCGGTGATTTCCTGGAAAAACACATCCGCAGGTGGTTGGGGATCCACACCCTCAACATAACTCTCTCGGGAGTTATCAATCTCAGGGACGCTGGAACTTTCTTCCATTACGTGTACTGAAAGTGGATGTACTACCACGTTAACTTCCTCTTCGATCGACTCTCTTTCAGTCGATCGGGCTTGCTCTACGACCGACTCTCTGATAGTCGATCTCGCTTCAGCGTGTTCATCCTAAACAACACTAATCTCTCTTCTCGGATGCACCCTTCTTGGTGTGTGCATCGGTGTTCCAGCTCACTCGGTCTCTTCGAGTGGTGAACCTTCGGCGCAGCCTGTGTCTCTACACAGGTGCAGGAAGCTAGTTCCACAGTGCAGTGGCCTTCTACACTGTGATCTTGTGCAGTCGTAATAACGACCGTACCACAATTGAGGCCATCGCACTCACTCGTAGTACATCCATACTCTCGTGGAAGCTCCAAGATGTTCATCAGATGGTCATACGATGAACAAACGGCAGGCATCTTCACGGATCGTTGCTGCCAACTGACCCATGGCTGGTATATTTTCTAAGTCATGGCAGACCGAGGATGACATCAAATTTGTCATCCAAATCTAGTACGATGAAGTCATCATCGTACTGCTTTCCTTCTAGCGAATAGTGGATTCCCACTACACGTTTTTCACTGTTACGGATGCGCATGTAGCAAGGCACACCGTCATCCTCGTTGGAGGAAACTGTCGCTCAACATAGTTGAGTCTACTATCCCTTAGCGACTGGCGTCGAATGAAACTGTTCGACGACCCACAGTCAACAAGGGCGCCAAGTGACATTCTACTTATCACTTAGATCTTTAAAGTGATGGGAGACACCTCATCACTAGGGGCAAAAACACACAGAGACTGTGCGTTAAGAGTAATCGTCGTTAAGAGTCCTGCAAATTCTCTTGACGTTGCTGGATCAACAGGGTGCCCCTACTGGCCCTGTCCGTTTTTCTTACGGTCCGACTTGCTGTTGCGGCTTAGCAACATGATCGGACCCACTTCTTGGACCCTTCCTTGGCCAACGGCGGCCATCACGCCATGTCTTTGAACGTGATGCGGTGCTTGGGACACTACACTCATGAGCGTAGTGTCCGATCTTCTGACAGCGATGGCATCTTGTAGATCACTTGTGGCTTGTAGAGAAAGAGTTCTCGCTCTCGAAATAACAGAGGTCCATTGGTTCGGGACCTCCGGTTTCATGTCGTCTTGTTGGATGATAGTTAGATAAGTTAGCCGGAGACTGTCTCAGGCTTTAGTCTTCTTGTTCCGCATACGCTATCGCCTTTTCCAGTGTATGGAAGTCCTCTTGGAACATGTAGGTCTTCACCGGCCCATCTACAAGGCCGTAGATGAAAACGTTAATCAGCGTGTGCTCATTAACAGGGTATTCCGTGACGCTACTCGCAAGGTAGCGTAGGTGTTGTGCATAGGCGTGCACATCACGCTTATCTTTCTTGAGCCTTAGGAGTGCAGAGCGTGCTCTGAACTCGGCTCTTGGCGGCTCGAACGTCTCTTTGAGCCGAGACTTTAAGGTCTTGAAGGACTCAAACACGTTTGGGTCATGAAGCTTGAGTCCTAAGGCTTAAGTCTTTGCTCGTCCTGTAAATTTGACAGGGCGAAGGTGACTCACATCTCGTCACCCTCGATGTGACGGGCCCTGATGGCGCCGTCTAACTCGACGAACCATCTCAAAAGGGAATCTTCATCAGTTCCCTTGTACCTTGAGATGTCTATTTATAAGGTTTCGGGTCGACGCGTGTGCGTTGGCCCACCCGTCTACTGATCAGAGCCATGATGCTGTAGCAAGGCTATCTTCTGTCTTTCGACGGCAATTTACCCTTGTAGGAACTTGTTGATAGCAGCATGTTGCTAGTCTATGCTTAGAGACTCCAACATGCCACTGATGGCGGGTTCGCCCATGAGCACACTCATGCGGCCGACTATCTCCCATTCTGAGCCACTCAGATGGAAGTGGCCTTCATGTGTGACGTGAAAGCTGTCGTCTTCTGCGTCCAACATGTTCATGTTGGACGGATACTAAGTAGTCGTTGAACGGACTACGAAGTGCTACCAGGTTTAACGGGGCACCCTTTGTTTGGGGTCCCGCGAAACTTCACGTACACTAGTACGTGCAGAGGAAGCTAATCTACTCAACAGCTATGTTATGTAAAGAGTAAAAAGAGAACTGTATTCAATATAGTTAAGCTATCAATATAACTTCAGCCTTCATCCAACTACATTAAACTACGTCGTCGAATGACGACAACCTGCTCACCACTCATTGCGCGCGTCTAGCAGAGATTGGTCGTAACCTTGGTTGATATGTCTTAGATCAACCAATCTATGAGCAGCGCATGAATATTATCCAAAAGGGGACAATATTCCTTCAATACTATCCACCTCGGATAATATTGGTAGGATATTGTCACACTAGATAATCTTCCTATTGACACGTTTGGTCTCAAAAATTTCATGTAACGGCCTACCCTGTTTAAGCATGCAGGAACGAACCATACTCGTTCTTGTATCCGTGCAAGCTAGCGATGCAAGTTGCTCAGTATGCGCCACAACCGCACCTGTGTGTGTATTATCTGGGTTAGTAGATGTCCCTTAGTTACTTAGGATAGCCCAGATGCATGTCTGCTTGCTTTGAGCGCGAGTAAGGGTGCAAGCGTCTACACTTCCAGTGTCCTCCCTATAGTGGTATATAAGCTCCTACCTGCAGGCCTGCACTTACGGGTACGTTCTGACAATGTACCTCATTGCCTCCCTTGCGTCACGGCAGCACTGTGGCTTTCGACATTTCTTCACTGGATGAACTATAAGTTTAGTTGCTGCCCTCCCACTTGTGCTATGATGAGCCCCGTCGTCCGGAAGACTTACACCTGGTACTTCGTGAATTTGTTGGCGTACCCCGATTGGAGCTTTATGCGTTTACCGGATTGAGCCGAGAAGCAAGAGTTTGAGGCGTTTGCCATAGCAAACATCCTCGACTAGCAGTCTCCCTCTTGTGTGGATGTCAAAAAAAACAAGCAGTCATTTGTAGTTGTGGGTCTGTCATAATAGTAGTTCTGATTATGCCTTACAGCGTACAGCATTTTCCATTAGTCAACTATGGTTGTTACTTTGCTTAAATTTGAATGTACATTAACGTCTGTCGAATTAGTCAAAACTAGAAGCAAAGGTGTGCGCAACACCCACACGGCATAACATAGGCTTGACATATAGAGTGCACGGTGTACTACGCAAGCAGTACGGACCCACTGTGACACATAGGCTGTATTCGCAAATAGATTCTCATGACATTGCATAGCGAATCTAGCAAACTGCAATCCACAAATTTAATTGCGTGCCTCTTGTAATTACTTAGCAGCCTTGTTATAGCCACACCACAAAGAATTAATTTACTTGTTGACCTTGCCATTAGTTCTTGTGATGAAGCTCTTTACCAGCACTAAACATCTCATTACAGCGGATAGTGCAGTATCGAGCTCTTGTGTCACAAGAAAGTTCGAATTAGCTTAGGCGTTATTAAATGGTTTAGCTTACGTCTAATATTGCGTCTTGTGAGTCTCAAGGTGCTATACTACCTTGCTTGCTGCATGTGACACGTACCTACAGGAAGCGCCACAATGCTTGCTCTCTTTTTTCGTATTAGTACTGTAAAGGGGTTGCTTGTTACATGATATAGACACCAAACGGTGTCAATAGGAAGATTATCTAGTGTGACAATATCCTACCAATATTATCCGAGGTGGATAGTACTGAAGGAATATTGTCCCCTTTTGGATAATATTCTTGCGCTGCTCATAGATTGGTTGATCTAAGACATATCAACCAAGGTTATGACCAATCGCTGATGGACGCGCGCAGTGAGTGGTGAGCAGGTTGTCGTCATACGACGACGTAGTTCAATATATTTAGATAAAGACTGAAGTTATATTGATAGCTTAACTATATTGAATACAGTTCTCTTTTTACTCTTTACATAACATAGCTGTTGAGTAGATTAGCTTCCTCTGCACGTACTAGTGTACGTGAAGTTTCGCGGGACCCCGAACAAAGGGTGCCCCGTTAAACCTGGTAGCACTTCGTAGTCCGTTCAACGACTACTTAGTATCCGTCCAACATGAACATGTTGGACGCAGAAGACGACAGCTTTCACGTCACACATGAAGGCCACTTCCATCTGAGTGGCTCAGAATGGGAGATAGTCGGCCGCATGAGTGTGCTCATGGGCGAACCCGCCATCAGTGGCATGTTGGAGTCTCTAAGCATAGACTAGCAACATGCTGCTATCAACAAGTTCCTACAAGGGTAAATTGCCGTCGAAAGACAGAAGATAGCCTTGCTACAGCATCATGGCTCTGATCAGTAGACGGGTGGGCCAACGCACACGCGTCGACCCGAAACCTTATAAATAGACATCTCAAGGTACAAGGGAACTGATGAAGATTCCCTTTTGAGATGGTTCGTCGAGTTAGACGGCGCCATCAGGGCCCGTCACATCGAGGGTGACGAGATGTGAGTCACCTTCGCCCTGTCAAATTTACAGGACGAGCAAAGACTTAAGCCTTAGGACTCAAGCTTCATGACCCAAACGTGTTTGAGTCCTTCAAGACCTTAAAGTCTCGGCTCAAAGAGACGTTCGAGCCGCCAAGAGCCGAGTTCAGAGCACGCTCTGCACTCCTAAGGCTCAAGAAAGATAAGCGTGATGTGCACGCCTATGCACAACACCTACGCTACCTTGCGAGTAGCGTCACGGAATACCCTGTTAATGAGCACACGCTGATTAACGTTTTCATCTACGGCCTTGTAGATGGGCCGGTGAAGACCTACATGTTCCAAGAGGACTTCCATACACTGGAAAAGGCGATAGCGTATGCGGAACAAGAAGACTAAAGCCTGAGACAGTCTCCGGCTAACTTATCTAACTATCATCCAACAAGACGACATGAAACCGGAGGTCCCGAACCAATGGACCTCTGTTATTTCGAGAGCGAGAACTCTTTCTCTACAAGCCACAAGTGATCTACAAGATGCCATCGCTGTCAGAAGATCGGACACTACGCTCATGAGTGTAGTGTCCCAAGCACCGCATCACGTTCAAAGACATGGCGTGATGGCCGCCGTTGGCCAAGGAAGGGTCCAAGAAGTGGGTCCGATCATGTTGCTAAGCCGCAACAGCAAGTCGGACCGTAAGAAAAACGGACAGGGCCAGTAGGGGGCACCCTGTTGATCCAGCAACGTCAAGAGAATTTGCAGGACTCTTAACGACGATTACTCTTAACGCACAGTCTCTGTGTGTTTTTGCCCCTAGTGATGAGGTGTCTCCCATCACTTTAAAGATCTAAGTGATAAGTAGAATGTCACTTGGCGCCCTTGTTGACTGTGGGTCGTCGAACAGTTTCATTCGACGCCAGTCGCTAAGGGATAGTAGACTCAACTATGTTGAGCGACAGTTTCCTCCAACGAGGATGACGGTGTGCCTTGCTACATGCGCATCCGTAACAGTGAAAAACGTGTAGTGGGAATCCACTATTCGCTAGAAGGAAAGCAGTACGATGATGACTTCATCGTACTAGATTTGGATGACAAATTTGATGTCATCCTCGGTCTGCCATGACTTAGAAAATATACCAGCCATGGGTCAGTTGGCAGCAACGATCCGTGAAGATGCCTGCCGTTTGTTCATCGTATGACCATCTGATGAACATCTTGGAGCTTCCACGAGAGTATGGATGTACTACGAGTGAGTGCGATGGCCTCAATTGTGGTACGGTCGTTATTACGACTGCACAAGATCACAGTGTAGAAGGCCACTGCACTGTGGAACTAGCTTCCTGCACCTGTGTAGAGACACAGGCTGCGCCGAAGGTTCACCACTCGAAGAGACCGAGTGAGCTGGAACACCGATGCACACACCAAGAAGGGTGCATCCGAGAAGAGAGATTAGTGTTGTTTAGGATGAACACGCTGAAGCGAGATCGACTATCAGAGAGTCGGTCGTAGAGCAAGCCCAATCGACTGAAAGAGAGTCGATCGAAGAGGAAGTTAACGTGGTAGTACATCCACTTTCAGTACACGTAATGGAAGAAAGTTCCAGCGTCCCTGAGATTGATAACTCCCGAGAGAGTTATGTTGAGGGTGTGGATCCCCAACCACCTGCGGATGTGTTTTTCCAGGAAATCACCGAGACAATGAATGTCTTGGTGAATGACGGATCAAGTGTAGGCGCTTATACACTTGATCTGGTTACACCTACGAAGTTAGCTTCGGAGGTAATCAAGTTTTCAACGCTAGGATCTAAAAGATTCCTGCGAGATCTGCGTAGTGATAAGATCAAGCAGATCTGCGTGCTCGTCACAGAGGACGAGTACGTCGCCGATATTCGGTCGGCACAAGTGTTTGCTGAGAACGAACAGGTTCTCAGTAGCTTATCGATGGACGAGTGTGTCTTCTATGAGAAGAATTGGGCTGAGCGATACACGTCTTAATCGTGGGAGTCTTTGAAGACAAATCCTTTGTTTAAGGATTTGGTCGAATTCAGGGATGTTTTCCCTGAATCCGTGCCATGCGAGCTGCCCAAGGACAAAGGCACTCGGCATGAGATCAAACTGAAACCTGGTTCAAAATACTGTGTCATGAAGCAGTGGCCACTGCCTCGTGAACAGGTCACAACGATCGACGAATTCTTGGCCGACAGCTTAGCGGCTGGTCATGTGAGGGAAACAACATCCCCACACAGCTCTCCGACCTTCTGTGTGCGAAAGGCCACAGGAGGGTGGCAGATAGCACACGCACTCAACAAATTGAACGCTGCAACGGTACCGGCTCAAACGCCGATCCCAAGGAAGGATGTCATCATAGATGATTTGGCAAAGAGTACCATCTGTTTATCCATGGATGTGATGGGTGGATTCTATCCGACCCTCATGAGTGACCGGGACGTCCTGTACACAACGGTGAGCACCCACAGTGGTATGCTCTGGGAGTGGCTAGTGATGCCACATGGGCTAAGTAACACCCCTGCAACGTTCAGCATATGTGTTACGAACCTGTTGCGATCGGTGCGCGACTTCGCACCGAGTTGCTTCGACGATGTCTTCGTCCATAGCCGGGCTATGATGAAAAGACAGACGTGGAGGTTCATCAAATCCACGTCCGGAAGGTTCTTAAACTTATGCGAGAGCATAAGTTGTTCGCGAACCTCAAGAAGTGTATGTACGCAGCGAACGATACTACTTCTTAGTTGCATCGTGGAAAAAAACGGCGCACGCCCTGATCCGGAAAAGATCAAGGCGATTAGCGAATGGCCCGTGCCAGTCGACGTCAAGGGACTTCGAAAGTTCCTTGGCTTAGCGGCGTACTTGCACAAGTACTCGCGCAACTATGCCCGAGATGACCGTACATCTCTCTCTCATCTGTTAAAAAACGAGCGGCGGTCATGGAGTTCTGAGTGTCAGCACTCCTTTGAATTAATCAAGAAAAGCTCGATACAATCGCCTGTGTCGGCGGTTGCAAACCAAGACAGACCATTTCTGTGGCTCCAGAAATTTGGCAATCGGCTGCGCATCAATGCATAACGATGCAGATGGCGCAAAGCGCGTCGTCGACTTTGAGTCGCGTCAGCTGCAATGAGAGCGTAAATAATCAGTGCATGACTAGGAACGCCTTGCCATGAAGTACGCAGTGGCTAAGTTTCGGATATATCTCTTAGGAGATATGCTCTTTATCGTTTATACCGACCATGCGTCGTTAAGCACGGCCGTAAACAGTCCACACCTCTCTCCACGAATGGCGCGGTGGTTGCAATTCTTCGCGTAGTTTAACTTCTCCGTCGAGTATAAACTAGGACGAATTTATGTAGTCGCTGATGCTCTTTCGCGTCGGCCCGATTTGAGTTGACTGCTCAATCCAACAGTATAGATGATCCCACTGTAGCAACACTAACAGTGAGTGTTCCGTTGTCGAATCTGCTCGACGACGTGCGAAAAGCTTACGCAGAAGATGAGTCTCTTGAACGATTGATTGATTACGATTCCAATCCGTGCAGTGAAGCTTTGAAAAGCTTGTTGTCTCAATACCGATCTTCAACCGAACGGTATTCTGTTCGTGATGGACTGCTGTACTATACAGTAGTCAACGGCAACACACCTCGTGTCGTCGTTCCCTTTTATAGGAATTTGCGATTGCGCATCATGTGTGAGTGTCACGATGCCCCGAAAAGTGGGCATCGCGGTAGGGAAAAGACTTACCTCACGGTGAGTCGTGACTACTATTGGCCCCGCCGGTATGAGTTTTTGTGCAAATACATTCGCGCTTGCGAAGTTTTTCAACGGGTGAAGCCTAGTCCTTCATCCTGCGCACCCTTTCAGCCTCTTCTGATTCCGGCAGAGTGTTGGCAGTCGGTATCGATGGACTTCGTCTTTGGGTTTCCCAAAGACGCTCAGAAGATAACTGGTATTCTTGTGTTTGTTGATCGGTTCAGCAAGATGGTACATCTTGTTGATGTACCGGCGTCAAATCAAAGCTCAGGGCTGTAATCGTGTCTTTATCGATACTATATTTCAACTTTATGGGTTACCCCATGAACTCGTGTCTAATAGGGACCCCGCTTCACAGCGGAATTCTTTCAATCCGTGTTCCGTTCGCTTGGAACACGTTCGACGATGTCAACATGTGACCACCCAGAAACAGATAGTCAGACGGAACGCGTTAACCGCGTCCTCGAAGAAATCCTTCGAGGGTATGCCCACTCGTTTACGAGTTGGAGTGAATTCTTGCCGATGGCGGAATTCGCCATCAACAACTCGGTGCATGCTTCAACAACGCAGACACCTTTCTTCGTTAATGGCCTACGTCATCCATGCTTACCCGCCTTATTAGAGTGTGACTCTAGTTTAAGGGGGGGATGGACTCACTTGAACAAAAAAACCGATCTGGTTCTTGCTCATCACGCATCGACAATGGTATCGACGTGATGGATGCCGATGTCGATACGATCGATATCGATGATGATGATGATGATGACAATACTGGTATATTCAGCATCGCCAATGACTGCCACAGTGAGGACGATGACGCCCTCACTGGTGAAAAAGACAGCGTTCTTTCAGTAGTGCACACGAAGCGCACTGCTGTTAACAAGGACGAAACAGCATAGGAATTTCTGCTAACTCGCGAAGCGGTAGTTCGCTTCGTTCTAGACTCTATTGCAGATGCACTAGACAGACAGAAGAGAAACGCAGACAAACATGTAAGAGCAAATGCTCTTTCATTTGATGAAGGAGACCTAGTTTTACAATCTACAGTAAACCTACCGACACACACATTGACAAACGTGGGCAGCATTAAACTACTGCCCAGTTACATCGGTCCATTTCGTGTGTTGCGCCGAATGGGCAACGCATACACGATTGAACTGCCCCGTAAGATGCGTACACATCCTACGTTTTACGTTGATCGTCTCCGACCGAACTATCAGTACGAGCCCGTTTTGAGATGCGAAGAACACCTCCGCCGTTGAGATCCGAGACCACCTTCGAGTGGTCCCGTTTCAACGAGCCAGTCTGGTCGATTAGCAAAGCGACCTGCTTACGCAGTTGAGCGATGTCTTGACGAGCTGCAGCCAGCTAGTCACGAAGAGAACGAGTCGAAAATTCGTTTTCAAGTTGCGCGAACGCAAACGCGGCACGATCGTCCGAATGATCGTTCGCTAAGGAATTGTAATTATCCCTTGCAAGGTCCTGGAGCTCGTAACGCCGAGTCCGTTCATGATCCAGGTCATCGTGCAACGGTTCCGTTACACGGTTCAGCTCTTAAACATCAAGCTGATCCGACCCTCGAGCCTGATCAGGTGTCCCGCCGCCACCACATCTTTTGGTGGACTCAAGCGGTAGTCAACTCTTTCTAGTAGAGCGTAACTTAAACCACGGCGACGTGAACGGCGTCCGGACGAGTTACCTCGTCCGCTGGCGTTGCTATCCACTGGCGTGGGACAGCTGGGAGCCTCGTGCCCAGCTGATTGTTGATGTCCAGGGTCTCGTCGAGCAGTATGACGAGACCCACCCGCTGCTTTCGAATAAGGAGCGTCGGAAAACGACCTCCCCGAACGTGAGTACAGGGATTGCAAAGTGTCAATCACTTTGGCCATCTCAGAAGAGATGCGCGCCCTCCTGTAGGGAGCATTAGGGAGGTAGGCATCCCTAGGGGAACGGTTTAAGTTGTTTAGGCAACCTGGACACGAATCACCCCACGAGAGACAGGGTAATACTGCCTCGCTCGACAGCTGGTGCAACTTGTATCGCGCCTGGACTGGGTTGCGCTTCTTAAACCTGATGCGAGCTGCATCAATTTTACCGAGCCAGTCCTCACGGCCAATGCACTCGATGTTATGGATGGGACATTCCATCCTTGCACCAAGGTTTTACCGTCTCGAAAACGGCTGCCATTGTACCGCCGATGTTTGTAAAATGCATCGGTGAAGATTTCTTCCTCAGCACGGATAATTTCCGTGCTAAAATCAGGTGGGCAGATCTTCCTATGTTCAAACAACGGGATTCGATCCCGTTCGGTAGTCATGCCGGCCAACCGGTCCAACTCTCTGGATGGCGGCATCCACGGAGACTCCACTTGAGGAGCGTGGCGCAGGACATCTCGGTCCCTGGCCTCCTTATTGGTGCTAGCGTGAGTGCTGACACCAGGGACACCCCTATCCCTCGAGTTACTTCTCTCGTGGTGATGCATATCTGCATCACTACCACCCCCACGCGTCCTACCGTTGGATGGACTTGCGTGAGGCGGAGATTCGTCGGAAAATTCACTCGATCCGAAAGATCTCGGACATGATACCGCCACTTTGACCAGAGCCAGACAGCCTGGCTTTTGCAGCGTCCGCCCCGGGTGATCCCGAGGCGTGATGAGTCACCTTTGAGTCGGATGCATCATCCGACTCGCCGGAATAGATGAGCTCTATCTCAGACTCGCTGGATTACGATTCGAGTTACCCGCTGCAGACGCAACGGATGTACCTGTCGCACGTGGTGACTCACCATGTGGAGGATTCACGACAACAGGCGATGAATCCCCTGCTGCTGAGACGTGAGAGGCACGATCCGCGGCCGCACGCATGCGTCCAGCCGCCCTTCTTTCTGCTGCAGTAGCAGCTCGCGTGGTTTTCGAAACCATGCATTATATTGGCAAACGAATGGGATTGACCAACAAGTGCTCCCTTTTCCAGAGTGATCCAATGGTGGTCACCCTGTCCCAATCAATTCTAATTCAATCAACGGGTGATTGATGGTTAGGGGTGATGTAACGGGGTAGCCCGTAACATGATATTGACACTTAACGGTGTCAATTGGAATATTGTCTAGTATGACAATATTCTACCAATATTATCCGAGGTGGATAGTACTGAAGGAATATTGTCCCCTTTTAATTATTCTTGCGCTGCTCATAAATTGGTTGATCTAAGACATATCAACCAAGGTTACGACCAATCGCTGCTGGACGCGCGCAGTGAGTGGTGAGCAGGTTGTCGTCATACGACGACGTAGTTCAATATAGTGAGATAAAGACTGAAGTTATATTGATAGCTTAACTATATTGAATACAGTTCTCTTTTTACTCTTTACATAACATAGCAGTAACGGGGTGAATCGTTACATGACAATTTATAAGAAATTGTTAATATAACTATAAGAGTTTTGTTCTCAGAATATTGTCATAAGGACAAATATTCTGTAGCACTTACGAGTAGTTCCTAATTGGTTTATACAGGCCATTATATCAACCGACGAAGACGCGCCGCGACAGACGCACGCAGTGAGTGGTGAGCAGATAGTTGATATACACATTTGTATTTAGACATAGTTAGACAAGGATAAACAGGGGATTTATTACAGACATTAACTATTATAATTACAGTTCTACTTTTTACTTTAACCAAGTACTCGCTTCTCTTTACCGTCTTCCTCTGCACGTACCAGTGTACGTGAAGTTACGAGGCACCGCCTTATTCTGTCATCAGAATAAGTAGCTTGTACTGTCACTAGTACAAGCTTCGGGGTTCCCCGTTACACCTGGTAGCACTTCGTAGTCCGTCTAAGGACACGTTCACATCTAACATGAATATGTTAGATGATGAAGATGACCAAAGCTTTCACGCTACGCGTGACGGCTACTCCCATTTGAGCGATGTCGAGTGGGACGCGGTTGAACGAATGGGATCAACCATGGGCATCCATGCTGTTTGCGTCATGCTAGAGGCTCTCAATAGAGCTGCCCAACATGCTACTATCGCCAAGTTCATTCAAAATGAACTTGAAGCAGAACGCGAGAAAGTAGCCTTGCTTCACCAACAAGGTTCTCAACAAGCAGAGTTGTTGAGAGAACAGGGTGCTCAACAGTTTGAACTGTTGAGACAGCAGCAGGCTGCTGCTGGCGGGTCGATGCACTCGCGTCGACCCGAGACTTTGAAGATTGACATCTCTAAGCATAGGGTAGTCGAAGAGGACTCCCTCTTGAGATGGTTCGTCGAATTAGACGACGCCATAAGGACGCGTCGCATCGACGATGGGGATGTGCAAGTTGCATTTGCCCAGTCAAATCTGGCAGGACGTGCCAAGACTTGGGCTTTGGGGCTCAAGTTTTTTTGCACGACCCATATGCGTTTGGGTCGTTAGAAGTCTTCAAATCGCGGCTCAGACAAACGTTTGAACCGCCTAGAGCTGAGTTCAGAGCTCGAACTGAACTCTTGAAGCTCAAACAAGGTAAGCGTGATGTGCACGCTTACGCACAACATATACGACATCTTACGAGTTGTATCAGGCCCAAACCCGGTTGATGAACACACGTTGGTTTCGGTGTTCATGCAGGGTCTTGCGGATGGTCCCGTCAAGACTCACCTGTTCCAACTTGAACTAGATTCACTATAACAAACCATTTCCATTGTGGAACAGGAAGACTTCAGTCTGAGACAGGCTCGCGCCAGCTCGACATCATATCGTCAACCGAGACGATATGACAGCGGAGGTCCAGAGCCGATGGAACTCTGTTATGTAGAGAGCGAGAAGACTCGCTCTACAGACTACAAGAAGTTGCAGAAATACAACAGATGTCAGAAGACAGGACACTACGCTTACGAGTGTAGTGCCCCTCGTCCAGTGTCTCGCAACACTGGGCGTAGTGACCGTCCACCCATGAGAAAGGGGCAGGGACGCGGGTCCGCTGTTGGTGCAAAGACGCAACAACGGGATGGACCGTCAAAAAACGGACAGGATCAGTAGGTGAGGAGCACCCTACTGGTCCAGGACCGTCAAAAGAATTTGTAGGCCTCTTGATGAAGGTTGCTCCCAACACACAAACGTTGTGCGTTGCTGCTCTAGGTAATGAGATCTCACTCGTTACCTTGAAACTCGAAGTGACAAACAAGTTGTCCCTCCGAGCTCTAGTCAAATTTGGGGCGTCCAACAATTTTGTGCAACGCCAATCGCTAGAAGATGGTCACTTCAAGTTTGTTGAGTGTGACACACCTCCTACGAGGATGACGGTACGCCTTGCGACAGGCGCATCCGTAACCGTCATGAAGCGTATAGTGAAGATCCACTATACGCTAGAAGATACCCAATACGACGATGACTTTATCGTATTGGATTTGGATGACAAATTTGATGTCATCCTTGGAATACCGTGGCTCAGAAGGTACGAACCACGGGTAAACTGGCAACATCGAACAGTAACGATGCCTGCCGCTTGTTCATCAGATGGCCATCTGATGAACGTTTTGGAGCGTCCACAAGCGTGTGGATGTACTACGAGTGAGTGCGATGGCCTCACTTGTGGTACGGTCGTTAGTACGACTGCACAAAAATTTAGTGTACCAAACGGTTACACTTCGGAGCAAAGTTCCGGCGGCTGTGAGGAAACATAGGCTGCGCCGAAGGTCCACCACTCAAATAAGCCGCGTGGACCGGGACAAAGATGTATTCCTAGCGGGGAACATCCAGAAGATCAATATATCGATCGCTCAGGGTTAAGCGAAACGATAATCCTAGATCGACCGGATGGTCTTTCGTAGAGGATCTCGCTGTGGTTGCGCAACCCCAGCTAGAGGAAGTAAAGGGAATAAGTCCCAAGATTACAAATACAGCGGAAATAAGTTCCCCGAAACCCGCGGGAATAAGTCACCGGGAAGCCGAAGGAATAAGTCCTTCGAAGCCTGAGGGAATAAGTCCCCAGGAAATGACAGAGACATTAAATGTCCTAGTCAATGACGGATCAAGTGTAGGCGCTTATACACTTGATCTGATTGCGCCTCCGAAGTTAACTTCGGAGATCACTCAGTTGCCAACGCTCGAACATAAAAGGTTCTTGCGTGATCTGCGTAGTGGCAAAGTCAAGCAGATCTGCATACTCGTCGCTGACGACGAGTGTGTAGCCGACATAAGGTCAGCAACAGCGTCTACTGAGAACGAGAGAGTTCTCAGTAGTTCATCTATGGACGAGAGTGTCCTAGATGAAAAGACACGAATTGAGCGATATGACTCCCAATCGTGGGAATCGCTCAAGAAAAATCCTCTCTATGAAGATTTGATTGAATTCAAGGATGTATTCCCTGAAACTGTTCCGTGCGACTTACCGAAGGATAAAGGTATTCGACACGAGGTCGAGCTTAAACCAGGCTCGAAGTACTGTGTCATGAAGTAGTGTCAACTGCCTCGTGAACAAGTACTTGTGATCGACAAGTTCTTTGCCGATCGTTCAGCTGCGGGCATGTGAGGGAATCAACTTCCCCACATAGCTCTCCGACCTTCTGTGTGCGAAAAGCAACAGGAGGGTGGCGGATAGTACATGCATTTAACAAGTTGAGTGCTGCAACGGTACCGGATCAAACGCCGATCCCCAGGAAGGACGTCATCATAGATGGTATGTCAAAGAGTACCATCTTTTCGTCCATGGATATGATTGGTGGATTCTATCCGACCCTCATGAGTGACCGGGACATCCCGTACACAACGGTGAGCACGCCTAGCGGCATGCTCTGGGAATGGCTAGTAATGCCACAAGGGCTTAGTAATCCCTTTGCGACGTTCAACAGATGTGATACACATCTGTTGAGACCAGTACGAGAATTCGTGCCGAGTTATTTCGATGACGTATTCATCCATAGTCGGGATATGGATGGAAAGTTGGATGTTTAGGTTCACGGGTACCACGTCCGACAGGTCCTTACAATCATGCGAAAGCATCAATTGTATGCAAACCTCAAGAAGTGTATATTTGCAGCAAGCGAAATACCACTTCTTGGGTGCATCGTTGGTAAGAACGGTGTACGTCCAGATCCCGAAAAGATCAAGGCGATCACCGACTGGCCTGTGCCGGTTGATGTCAAAGGTCTTCGGAAATTCCTTGGGCTAGCGGCGTATTTGCATAAGTATTCACGCAATTACGCCGAGATGACTGTGCACCTCTCTCGTTTGTTGAAAAAGAACGAGAGGTGGTTATGGAACGCTGAATGTCAGCTCTCCTTTGAGGGTATCAAGCAGAGCTTGATACAATCCCCAGTCCTAGCAATTGCCGATCAGGACAGGCCATTTCATGTGGTCTGTGATGCCAGCGATTTCGCAATCGGCTGTGCATTAATGCAGTACGACCTAGAAGGCGTTGAACGCGTCGTCTGCTATCAGTCGCGTCAGCTCCAGCCAGCTGAGCGGAACTATCCAGTGCGTGACAAGGAACTCCTTGCCATGAAGTATGCACTCGCGAAGTTCAGAGTCTATCTATTAGGAGATAGACCCTTCATTGTTTACACTGACCATGCGTCATTACGCACGGCAGTGAACAGCCCGCACCTTTCACAACGAATGGCGCGGTGGTTGTCATTCTTTGCAGAATACAACTTTACGGTCGAGTACAAACCAGGACGACTTAATGTCGTCGCTGATGCACTCTCACGTCGTCCCGACTTTGAACCAGTCGTGAAACCCAACAGTGAGACAGTCACTGTTGCGGTTATGACGTCCTCAGTCCCATCTACAACGTTGTATGATGATGTGAGGCGAGCATACGCCCAAGATGATGAGATTGTGAAGTTGTTGACACATCTCTCCCAACCATCTCGAGAATCGTTGAAACGATTGTCGTCTGCGTATCGATCTGCATCAGATCGATACACTACTCGCAACGGGTTACTGTATTATACAGCCGTTTCTGGTGACACACCACGTGTTGTCATTCCAGATGATACTGATCTGCGTTTGCGGATCATGTTCGAGTATCACGATGCTCCTATAGGAGGACATCGTGGCCGAGAGAAAACATATCTCACGGTGAGTCGAGACTTTTACTGGCCCCGCCAGCATCAGTTTGTGCGAAAGTATGTTCGCGCATGCGAAGTCTGTCAACGAGTGAAGTCAAGTCCTTCACTGCGTGCACCTTTACAGCCTCTACCGTTTCCGGCTGAGCGCTGGGAATCCGTCTCAATGGATTTTGTCTTCGGGTCCCAAAGACGCACGCGGGAATACGGGTATTCTCGTATTTGTTGACAGATTCAGCAAAATGGTACACCTTGTGGCTGTACCAGAGTCAATCATGGCGAGTGGCTGTGCTTGTGTCTTTATTGACACCATCTTCCGACTTCATGGGTTGCCCCGTGAACTCGTATCAGACAGAGATCCACGATTCACTGCTGATTTCTGGCGTTCCGTGTTCAAATCACTCGGAACGAGCTTGAAGATGTCTACATCTGATCATCCAGAGTTAGATGGTCAGACGGAACGTGCCAATCGTGTCCTTGAAGAGATACTTCGAGGATACGTACATTCCTTTACGAGTAGGAGTGAGTTATTGCCAATGGTAGAGTTGGACATTAACAACTCGGTGCATGCGTCCACGACACATACACCGTTTTACGTGAATGGCTTACGCCATCCGCGTGTACCCACCTTACTAGAGTGTAACTCTGGTTTAAGGGGGGGAAGGGAGCAAAAACCGATTTGGTTCACGCTCATCACGCTCTGACGAAGAGGTCATTGCGTTTGATGCCGATATCGATAGCATCGATATCGAAGAAGATGATGCCAGTGAGAGTGCGGAAGCCCTCACTGAAGGAAAGGTTAATGTTGCTGCAGTGCACTCACAGCGCACTGAAGCTAACGAGTCACCAGATGAGTTCATACTGGCTCGCAAAATGGTGGTCAGTTTTGTGCAAGACTCCATCGCCGAAGCGGTGGATAAGCAAAAGCAAAACGCTGACAATAATGGAAGGGCAAACACTCTTTTATTTAATAGAGGTGACTTAGTCCTACTGTCTACGGTTAACCTACCAAAGCATGTAGTGACTAACTTGGGTAGCAGTAAACTACTACCCAAGTACATCGGCCCATTTCGTGTATTGCACCGCCTAGGCAATGCATACACGATCGAGTTGCCACGTAACATGCGAACGCATCCTACATTTTACGTTGGTCGGCTTAAGCCGTACCATCAGTACGCTGCTTCTTCCGATGAAGAATGCCCTTGCGCTCAAGCATCTCGCAGAGAGCCTTGTGCCCCCGATAGTGGGCATCGACAAGGGTCTGAAGAGCAGTTATCTCATCCCGAGACCGATCAACATTCCCACGAGCTACCCTTAGCTCGTCACGAACAGATGTCAGAGCTCTCTCGTTCTCGAGCTGAGCAAAGGCAAACTCAGCTCGATGCTTCAAGACAGCGTCCGCCAGTTGGAGACGCCTGTCCCGCTCGTGTTCGAGATCGCCGCGTAACCCTTGCGTTACGCGATCAAAGAAGCTCTCGAAAACCAACGCATCCCCACGATTGTGTGGAGAGCGTCTTCCCTCCTCCTCCACCTCCTTTGGAGGACTCTCGCGGTGGCCAGCGCTATCTGGTTGAGCGGCCGTTGAACCACCGCGACGTGAACGGACGTCGGACGAGTTATCGCGTCCGGTGGCGCGGCTATCCCCCGTCCTGGGATTCTTGGGAGCCCCGCTCCCAATTGATGGTTGACGTACTGGGTCTGGTCGAGCAGTACGACGCGACACATCCTGTGCCGCAGAAGGACCGCCGGAGAAAGTCTTCCCGGCACGGTCGTAAAGGGATTTCAGGCTGTCAATCCCTTCGTACATCTCACTAGAGATACGTACACGCCACCACGGGCTATTAGGGAGGTAAGCCTCCTTAGGTGCTCGTGTAGAGTTGTTCACACAACATGGGCACGAGTCTCCCCAAGAGAGGCAGGGTAATCTTTTTTCCCTTGACAGACGATGCAGCTTGTAGCGTGCACCTGTCGGGGTTCGCTTTTCAAACTTATCACGAGCTTTGATAAGTTTGTCGTTCCAAACGTCACGACCTACATCCTCAAGGTTATGGATGTAGGCGTTCCACACTTGAAGCAGTGAGGGACCATCACGTTTGTGATTCCCACTGCACCATCGATGTTTAAAGAAAGCATCGATGAAGAACTCATTCTCAGCGCGATAGTCTTTCGCGCTGGGGTCAAGGTGATGGATCCTTGACGAATCGAACAATCGTGTTCGATAACGATCACTCGTCGTCGCCAACAGGTGATCCATGACGGATCTTGGAGGCATCCATGCCTTCTTCTCGGGAGCGAGACGCAATACACTGCGGTCCCGCTCTTTTCACGACGTGCCGACAGAAGTACTGGCACCTCTTTGCGAAGTGGTGTCAATAGAAGAACCGACACCACTGTTAGCGCCCGAGTCTCGCGACCTCGAGCGCCTTCGCTTCGGCGATGGTTCATCTGATTCATTAGATGAACCAAAGATGCTACGACGCATAGCATCATCCATGCCACGATTGGCAGGCGGATTGGATTCGATCGCCGTCGATACGGATCCGTCTTCCGTATCAGGAGAGTATGAGACACCGAGCTCATACTCTGTGAAGACATGAGTGTCTTCATGACCAGCGCCTGCATCACCAAGTGACACAGGCTGAGTCGCTTCAGCAACCGATGAGACATCAGTTGCTGCGGTTTCTGCTTCGGCGTCCGCACAGAGACGAGCGGACGCGCTCTCGGCGGCCTTGCTCGCGCATCGCATGGGCTTGTTAACCATGCGATACATGTTGGAAAGTGGACTCGGACCAACAAGTGCAAACCCTGTCCCAAACGATTTGGGACGAGTATCCATTTAGTCAATCAGTCACGAAAGTGACTGATGGTTAAGGGGGGGGGTGATGTAACGGGGTGAATCGTTACATAACAATTTATAAGAAATTGTTAATAGAATATAACTATAAGAGTTATATTCTCAGAATATTGTCATAAGGACAAATATTCTGTAGCACTTACGAGTAGTTCCTAATTGGTTGATATAGGCCATTATATCAACCGACGAAGACGCGCCGCGACAGACGCACGCAGTGAGTGGTGAGCAGATAGTTGATATACACATTTGTATTTAGACATAGTTAGACAAGGATAAACAGGGGGTTTATTGCAGACATTAACTATTATAAATACAGTTCTACTTTTTACTTTAACCAAGTACTCGCTTCTCCTTACTGTCTTCCTCTGCACGTACGAGTGTACGTGAAGTTCCGAGGCACCGCCTTATTCTGTCATCATAAAAAGTAGCTTGTACTGTCACCAGTACAAGCTTCAGGGTGTCCCGTTACAATAGCTGTTAAGTAGATTAGCTTCCTCTGCACGTACTAGTGTACGTAAAGTTTCGTGGCACCCCAAACAAAGGGTGCCCCGTTACACATGCAGTCATAATCCTCCACGGGCAGCGCCAACGAAGTTCAGGAAACAGACATGCAACAAACAAGATGTAGCAAAATAGAAGCACCTGCGGGTCGACACACGTTCATCTTTTTGCTTCGGCAGAACCGCAGACGTGCTCCTTGTATTTTCCAGACGAGCCCCGTCGTCCAGCTGGACACGTTAGCTACATTCGTGTCCAGCCTGGTTAGCACCGCCAATCGCCTTGCATTCTTCAGCATGACACACATCTGCTAATCTCTGGTTCTGATCATTACACATGCTTTCGTTCTGCCTCTTTATCTCCTTCTTTCTCATCATGACCTCCTGCTCTTCACATTTTCCCTCGAAGTTTCTACTTAGGGCGTTTACCTACGTAAGAGACTGTCATTTCTAAATATTTCGGGTTCTGTTCAGCCAATTCAACAAGCAGTAACTTAACAGACTGGACCCCCCCCTTCCTTCGGGAGCGGAAGAAAGAGGGACCTCAAGCTCTAAAGATGACACCGACCTGCGGCATCCCCGAGTTACGTTGCAATCGCTTTAAAATTATGGAACATCGTCACATCTGGTAACATTTCCACAATAAGCATCTTTGCTCCTTTCACGCGCCCGTAAGGTCGGTCGATTGTGTGTCGCTGCTGCCGCTGCAATTACAAATGACACGATAGCGTAAGGTGGACGGTTTTTTCAAACAACGAGATCCTCGACATCTGATCGCTTGATCCCGGCAGTTCTAATCGGGCTCAGCCATTCAAATCATCTTGGCACACGTTTTCCCGTTATATAGAGCCAGTGCTAGTCTTTCAAAATCAACCTCTATCTGCGGTTCGTTCTTCTTCAAGTGGCACGAAGCCAGGACACAGCGTGATATGTTAGATGCAAGTTTTTTGAAACGCACTCACTGCGACATGGCGATAAAAGTAGCCTTTTTCGTAAATCAATAGAATGCTGACCAGCTTATTGTATGTGACAGGAAGTGAACACTTCTTTGGGCTAAACGTAATGGAGCTGGAGACGGCACCAACACATCGCTTAAAGAACCTGGTCGTCGCAAAAGGCTGATTTCTATGATCCTGGTCCTTTTTCTAGGCTGATTTCTATGATCCTGCTCCCTTTTCCAGGCCATTTTGCTACTTATCCCTAGAGATGTGGAGGTCAGGACCTTTTCTGCAAATACTGAGGATCCCTCTGGGATGTGTGAAGCACGTTCTGCGGTAGAACTTTCAGTTGCGCAGCACGCAAGCTTGGACCTTGTACCCCGATTCGACCGCGCTCAGCTTTTATTCAAGTGATCAGCTTTTCGCAGGAGTTTCATGTTTCATCTGGTCACGCGATTTGAGGCGCTTGCTAGTGGACAAAAACGTACCTGGAAGACAGGTACCAGAACCAGTCAAATGTCACTGGGGATCGGGATCAGAATTCGTTTTTCATGATGGACATCATGGAGACGACACAGGACGTTGGAGCCCTATTCGGTAACACGTTGACGGATATTACAGCGAACACGGTTGGTTATCAAAAAGGAAAATGGATCGGAGTTATAATGCCAGCCTTGCGCATTTTTCACGCACTCTTTGGTCACTCGGATATCCCCGAGGAGTTTGCGGTGCCACATTCGAATACACAATGGCCTCAAGCCACATGGGGACTGTGTTTGGGCCAATTCATCCGTCAAAGCAACGACGTCAAGCGGCTTTACAGTGTTGAAGTTGCTGCCTCGCAAGCAGAACTAAGCAAGCTGGGGTTTACGTGGACGGTGACGAATGCTGCCGCTCGATCGTGGAAGCATCAGATTCTGCCCGCATTGCGCATTTTCTACCAAGAACACGGTCACTGCAATGTTAAGGACGATTTTGTGGTTCCAGAGGGGAACCCGTGGCCTCCCTATGCCTACGGGCTACATCTTGGAAATATCGTCAAGCAGATTCGATCTGAACAGAGTTACACAGCTCAAGCCAGGGCAGATAGTGATGCGCTAGAGAAGTTAGGTTTCTTGTGGGTTCCAAGAGACATGGAGTGGCAGGAGTGCATTCTGCCAGCATTGTTCACGTTTGCGGATGAATTTGGAGACTCCGAATCGATGACGTCAGATTTTGTAGTTCCGTCCAAAGCGCCCTGGCCCAAGCAGACGTGGGGCCTACAACTCGGGAAGTTCTTAAATGACTCACAGTGGCGCGAACAGTACTTTGTGCAAATTGTTCGTGATGCCGATGCATTGGAGGGCGTAGGCTTCGAGTTACGTCTTTCGGACTTGACCTGGAAGCAACGGATTGATCCATTGATGACAATTTTCTTGACGGTCTCTCCGGACAAATCGACGCTCCCCGAGGAATTCGTTGTTCCCCATATGCACCCGTGGCCGAAGGTCATGTGGGGCTTACACTTGGGTAGAATAGGCATGCAAAATCCTGACCGCATGGCAATTGTGGTGGAAAATTGGAAACGGCGAAGCAACTCGCTAAAGACACTGCCACTAGTGTCAGGAAACCGGGATCAGCTATGGAAGATCAAGATTTATCCTGCTTTGGCGATGTTTGTACGACTGTTTGGAAATTGCCACGTTGACGAACATTTTGAGGTTCCAAATGAATACCCGTGGCCGAAACTGAGCTGGGGCCTGCGGCTAGGAGCAGAAATCGCACTGTATTCGAACAGTGGCACGTACTTCGAGCAAGTTGGACGTGATGCAGATCTTTTGAATGCGCTGGGGTTTTCGTTCAAGCTAATGAGAACTCCTTGGAAACGATTTGGCGCTCCGCTACTAGAAACGTTTCTTATGGTCCACCCGTCTGCGGTTGTACCCGACGACTTCGTGATACCATGCGACGAACCTTGGCGGAAGAAAGTGTGGGGTATTAAGCTAGGAATTCTCGTGCGCTGGAACTCCCAGCACATGACTGCCATTGAGTATGGGTGGAGAATGGAAGTGCTAAATGCTGTCGAAGTTCACCGGTCGATGGGTGGAGATATACCAATCCGGAATAAGATCGTGATTCCATCTCAGCCACCTTGGCCGACAAGGACATGGGGAATGGACTTAGCACATATTCTGCACCGTCTCAACGTTGGCGCGTACTATGATGGGCACGTCGCCTTGACCCGGACGCCTTTGAAAAGTTTTCTTCGTCAACAGCGAGATGAGGCCTGGGAACTAGTTTTTGCAGCTTTGAAAGTGTTCTCAAGCCAATTCGGGCACTGCTACATCACACCTCAATTTGTCTTTCCCGAAGGGTCTCCGTGGCCGAAGAGTGTCTGGAATCTGCAGTTAGGAAAAATAGTTGAGAACATGAAGATGAAGGGCAACTTTTTTTCGTATATTGGGCGGTGTGCAGACAATCTGAACAAGATGGGCTTTGCACTTTCGCTCTCCAATGCAGTTTGGGAGAAAAAGGTTGCGCCACTTGTTGCAATGTTTGCCAAACTTCACCCTCGAGTCAGTGTTCCATGGGAATGTGGCTGGGGGTTTACTATACCACATAAAGAACCGTGGCCTGAGAACGTCTGGGGAGTAAACCTCGGAATAATCATTCAGTGGAATTTGATTCAGTTGGAGACAATCGAGCGCGACTGGAAGGAGCAGGTAATGCAGGCCAACGAGACTTACCAATTCGAGAATGGCAACCGAATTCTTCGTGATCACTTTGTGGTCCCAGCACGGTTTCCATGGCCTTACAAAACTTGGGGCAGGGAGCTTCGGCATATCCTTACGCGCGTACAGGTAGGACGGCCATACTGTGGTCATATAGCTCTTGTCGAACCTCGTGCGAGCGAGGGTGGTGTTGCTGCCTGTAGCAAGAACAGAGAGTGGAAAATGATTATTCTCCCCGCACTCCACACATTTGCCGTGGTGTTCGGACACTGCACGATTTCGGATGATTTTGTTGTCCCATCAGCTTATCCCTGGCCCAACAAAACGTTTGGACTGCAGTTGGGAAATGTCGTCTCGGACATGGAGAAGCACGGATTCTACTTTGCTGAAGTTGGGCTTTATGCCGATCAACTAGAGGCTTTCGGCTTCCGATACAAGTTAGCCGACGCGGTATGGCAGGAGCATATGACACCTTTGCTGAAGACGTTTGCCACGCAATTCCCTCATGAGATTATGCTTGAGGATTTTGTCGTGCCTTCAACAACACTGTGGCCTCAAAACTTTTGGGGCTACAAACTCGGCAAAGTTGTGTCGTGGTCCTCCCAGTTTGTTTGGAATCACAAACAAACGCGATGGGAACAGCGTACATTGCCGCAGTCTACCAATCGAGCAGGTGGATATGGCTACTGTAGGGTACCAGCCGGTTTTAAGTTTCCCTGTGAGCTCCCATGGCCCAAGCACATGTGGGGTTTACGAATGAGAAGTTTTCTCGGAGAGGTGAACGAAAGTGCCCATCTCCCTCTTTATGATGACTTACACCGCGCTTTGCTAGACGAGCAAGAAGTTGGGTTTGTCTTTGAACTAATGACGGAAAAGGCAGCATGCGAGAAAGGTGAACGCGAAGAGTTCATCGCGGGTGTAATGCGATCATCGCCGGAAGAACCAAATAGCTGGTTACGCAAGCGTTCACTCGCAGACGTTTCGTGTTGTAGATAGACAGGATGAACTGTGAAGTGAGTTATCGCCTTGGTCTCGAGACTCTCGTGGAAAGAGTGTCGATGGAGCGACGGGAGGAAGTGTTCAAGCGTAGCATCCACAAAGTTTTGCAACGACACGACTACGATTACAAGGACGCTTTGCAACCCGGCTCGATGTAATGTGTGGCGGGACCTTTTCCGCTGCACGTGATCGACCACCGCTGAACAATACGTGTGGTGGGTAACGACGTATTACGAGTAAAAGTGTAGAAATATATCTGATGCACGTACTATCATTTGTCTGGAAAGGTCTTAACTGGACCATCTCATCATTCAGTTGTCAGACGTTGCGGAGACAAGAGAAAAAAACTGCAACAAGCTCCACGCTACCGCATTGGCTGCACCGTCGTTCATCTCGAACGCGCTTTTCTCGGTCGTGGGCACCTGCTTTTGTATGAAGTCTCGCGGCTCGAACGCGTGAAACGCGTCGATACTTGTAAAGTACAGGCGCACATTATTTGTGAAGGCACTTGCAACGATAGACAGGTTAGTAACAGGCATCTGCATCGCCATACACGTCCTCGAGCATGTCGTACTTCCACAGAATGTGATCTTTGCGGGCCAGTTGCTCTCCCGTGCAGCTTCTCTTGGCTGCTTCTCAAAGTCGACGCCAATCCCCAGACCAAACGCTGGGTATGCTGGATTCCGAGTTCGCACCATTAACGCAACCGAGTGTGTCTTCAGCAGCTTGGAATGTCGACCTTGTTCGTGAAAGAGGTCGGTGTATATCTCGTGCATGTCTTCAGCCGTGGATTGCAGCCCGTAAAGACTGTTCTCGAGCCCTTTGTAGATTGCACAAGAACCCGTGCTCATATAGCTCAAGTGCTTTCCTGAGACGACACCAAATCCACTTGAACTGTTACTGCTTCTGTTGCCACTCACATGTTCACGCTCACCGACAGCAGCCTGTCGATACGCATAGAACTGCACATACTGGTTCACTGGAGAGCGTTTTACGTCCACGGCTCCGCCAAAGGCAACAAACGTCGTACTTGTCAGCAGTAGTGGGTCAAATATATATCTGGTCAAGTATTGCTTCAGAGTCACGCCACTGAGCTTCTCCACCATAAAAGCCAGCAGCACGTAGTTCTCATCCGCATACTTGAAGCTCGTTCCTGGCTTGAATGCCAGCGGCTGATCAATAAACGTCCCCACTTGCGTTGCAAACGACATCATCGTCTGCAGCGGCTTATCTCTTTCCTGAGTCTCAAAACCAGAGCCCATATAGAGCAAGTCGTGATACGTCACAACTTGACACGCTGTCTCGTTCGCAACGGTCGGGCACCACGTTGTGCGGTTCGTGTCAAGGCCAAACTTTCGCCAATCGTCCTGATCCCAGTACGTGCTCACTGACTGTCGAAGATCCACAAGTCCTCTCTCTTGCAATTGCAGCATTGCAACTGCCACCAGTAGCTGCACGTGTGTCCCCATTGAGAACACGCTCTGCTCCTCCATTGGCTGCATGAATGGCACATTAGCAAGCCCCTTAGCCATCTGAAATATCTTCTGTCCATTAGTACTCAGCCTCACGACGCCAGAGAAGTCGTGCGCGTCCAGTATCGACTTCCAGTCGAGCGTCCGCTCGTAGTGGACCGGTGCAGGCCACACGAGCGCGCCTAGGAACAGTGAGATAAGCGACGCGGCCACAAATCCCACGATGACACGTCCCAGACACTTGGAGCGATACTGAAGCTGCTGACGCGCACGCTGTTGCTCGTGGTAGCTCGACAGCTGCTGCTGGAGCGAGTCCTGCGGGACGAGAGGGAGCTGCTCGCTCGACGGCATGATGGTGGACAAAGATACGGTGTTCGGAGTGAGTAGTGTACGAGAGGTAGGGGACGGAGTGTATGCGACGTGTGCAAACATGGTGTTTCTAAGTGGATGCGTTTTCGGAGCTCCTCGTGTAAAAATGGCTACATAGATGAGTGGAGGAGTCGGATTCACGTGCACATCATGAGGGGACGAGTGGACGAATGCTTGAGCACGATGAGAAAGGAGTGGATGCAGAGCAACGACGTGGCGCTAGTACAGTCTTTTCCGAGACCTGAAGAAGGTGTTGGGACGGAGACGGGGGCTGGGCGAGTATCATACGCGCAATTGTATCGATGGCATCAGGAGCTGCTCGGAGTGTTAAAGAGCAAGGAGAAGGAGGAGTCGCAGGAGCGGACGGTCGTGGTGGGGATCAATTTGACCCCATTTTCAATGGAAGAGACTGCAATGATGTTGCTTGTAGCAGAACAGAGGCGATGGATCTACGTGGCTCTGGATGTGCAGCTTCCGGTCGCTCGACAGCTTGCGCTGTTGCAAAGCAGCGGAGCGCAATGTCTCGTGACGACTGTTGACAGTCCGCTGGCAACGTATTTGGTGGAGAATCGAGGAGAGGCAATTCATATGGAGAGTGTTGACGATGAGAGGAGTGCGTTCTTGCCTGTGCAAGTCGTTACGCTGTTGAGCACGTATTTTTCGACAGGACTCGAGGAGGCAGCATGTGATACGGATTGTCGACAGCGATATGATCAATCGATTGATGCACCAATGTATATTCTTTTTACCTCTGGAACGACCGGGAAGGCGAAGAGAGTGCTGGGATCACGAAGAGGAGCGTGGACACGGCTGGTCTGGATGTGGAACATGTACCCCTTTGCTACGTCGAAGGATGGCAGATCGAGTGGGCGAGTGTTGCGAGCTACAAGACTTTCGTTCGTAGACTCGGTGTGGGAGATCTTGGGCGCTTTCTTACAGCGTGTGCCGCTGGTTCATGTGCAACTCCCTCGGCATCGAGGTGAAAGCATGCGCCACTGTTCTATGACAAGCGTTGTACTTGATGATAGCACGCGCTTTCTGAAGGTGATCCAGCGCGAGAACGTGACTCGTTTCACTGCAGTGCCAAGTGTGCTGGATGTTCTTTTGCAACAAACGACAGAGATTGAGCGAAAATCTTGCTTGGCTGGACTGCGCTACGTCCTGAGTAGTGGCGAGTCCCTACCATTTCAGGTTCTCCGACGACTAACGGCCAGTTTGCCAAGCGTGACCATCTTAAATCTCTATGGTGAATTCTTTGCCTATCTTCTTCAGTCCACGACCTGGTCTCACTATTGATTATTCCACGCAGGTAGCACAGAGTTGAGCGGTGACGTTACGTGCATGGAGCTCAAGGCACCTCTATCGTCTGCCAAGATAGCAGAATGGCAGCGACACGATGTTCCAATCGCTACGTTAACAGAACGCGGAGTTGTTGGTGGTCATGAAACGTTCCTCGTACTTCTACCAGAGGACCATGAGAATGACACAATGTATTCAAGAAATGGTTCAGCTACACTTATCTGGCCAAGACATCATACATACGAGATGGTCACTACTACACGGACTAACAGGCAGCCAATAACGGGTATCTTGTTCGTTTCTGGCCCGCTTCTGGTGGAGAAATACGTTGGTGACAGCCAAAAAGACATGTTTGTTGATTCGGCTTTGTTGTTTGGTAATCGAGTGGAAAGTGAGCAAGCTAGAGATGAGCGACCACGCCGGTGGTTTTGCACAGGTGACATTTGCTCATTGATTCAAGGACGTCTGTATTTTGATGGACGCAAAGACAGCGGTGTGAAAATCCGAGGACAGCGAGTTTACATGGAGGCAGTGGAGCGTGGAGTAGCTCTCGCATTGCAAGAAACTACGGGAGGCAAGAAATATGGTGGCAGCGGTCCCGTCATCGCGTTTACAGTTTCAAAGCGAGTTAGCGGACTCCTTATAACGTGCATCGTGGCTTTTATCATCAGTGACGACATCGGCAGTACCGGCATTGCTCAATATGCTGAGACGAAAGCAGTAAACGCTTGGATAGCAGAACACTACGGGACGGCACACGTTCCGCACAAATTGTTCATAGTGCCAGCAAAAGTAGTGCCACGTTTTGCGCATGGAAAAGTCGACCGGAAGTCGCTGAAGAAATTTTACAAGGATGTCATCGAGGATCGCGATTTGTCGATGCCAGCCTCACGCATTCATAGGACGGTGACTAGCCCCACGCAAACGTTAGTGGCACGACTGATGAACGAGATACTTGGAGTTTTTTTGTCTGGAGGTGACGTTATTGACGACAACCGCACCCGAACATTTGCTGAGCTGGGTGGAAACTCACTGCTCGCAACTTTGTTCATGCATGAGCTCCGCCAAGAGCTTGGTGCGCTTCCCCTGACTGCTCGTAAACTGGTGCGTCCATCATCTTGTGTATTTCGAAGCCTGTTGCTATCTACCGCTGACTCCAAAACATATTTGCTTTGTCTGCTGGCCAGCTTGACCTGACGATGGATGAAATAGAGTCTGCGTGCTTTGTGAAAAGCCTAAGCGAAGACACAGGAGTGAAGCATCCGGTCCAAACCACAAGACACATCTTTGATTTGACTGGCGAACGTGCCCCAAGCACTGCAGAATCCGTCAAACGACTGAAGACAACACCCAATGATTGCTCGGGTGTCAATCCTGGCAGCGAATGCAGCAGTGACATGCAACAAAGCCGATTATCGTGTATATCTCGCTACAATCGCTCGTCCACCAGCGCCAATGGTTTTCATCTCCCAATGTGCTTCACTATCCCGGTTTCGTCGGCAGAAGAGATCACGTCTGGAGCGCCATCATCATGCTTACCGTGGAAATTACGACGGGTGTGGCAAGTTGACCTAAACAAGTGCATCGATGCATCTCCTCTCGTTGTACAGCATCGCGACCGCAAAGGTTCAATCTGCGCGACTTGGGCAATTGTTGGCTCACATTCAGGCCAGCTAGTTTGTGTAGACGTGCTGGCAGCTGGACAAGAGGTTTGGCGAGTCACACTCGATGACCGTATTGAAGCATGTGCAGCTGTTAGCATAAAGCACCAACTTGTGTATATCGGGACGCACGCCGGATCTTTTTTCGCTTTATGTTTGCAATCAGGAGTCACTCGATGGAGATTTGACTGCGAGGGGACCATTAAAGCTTCAGCTGTGGTGATGGATGAACGACAGCTAGTTGTTTGTGGGGCGTATAACAGCAAACTGTACGGCCTAGACGCTGTTACGGGACAGAGGCAGTGGGTCGTCGACTTAGACAGCAGCATTTTTTCGACGCCTCTCTATTGTGCTTCACCCGAACAGCTTTTTGCTGCTACGACGAGCGGGAATGTTGTGGCTCTACGAGTGAGTCACGATCGTGTCGAGATGCAGTGGAAACTGCAACTGCCAGCTCCAGTATTTGCAGGATTGAACGCCGACTGTGTCTTCGAAATGCTGATCGTTGGGTGTGCAGACGGCCAGCTTTACGGAGTCTCGATGAGCACAGGCGATATCCAATGGCAAGTGATGACCGGCAACCCAATCTTCAGCTCGCCTTGCGTCTACCAGCCAGGATCAATCGTGTTTGGATCTCACGACGGGATGCTGCGAAAGGTACATTGCAACAACGGAAAACTCGCGTGGACTACTGATCTTCACAGTGCAGTCTTCGCGTCCCCTACCGTCATTCAACTTCAGCTTGCGTCCACTGCAACCAGCCAAAATGACAGCAAAGACACCGGTCGCTTGATTTGCTGCGTGACGACAACGGCTGGTTGCATGTACTTCTGCGACGCACTGACTGGCTCCATATTATACGAAACGTGCGAGTCAACAGGAAACCCACGGATCGACACGCCTACTGGTCAAAGCAGTGCTGAAGTGCTTGGCCCTCTCTTTAGCTCGCCAGTGGTCGTCGACAATTGGTGCTTGCTAGGCACCCGAACAAACAAAGTCTATGGATTCGAGCTCGTTTGCAGAGCCGCAACTGGTATCTAGTACCACCTAACTATTGCCATGGTTACTGGTTCCGATCCGAAGCTATGACGGTGCTGGACTGCAAGCTACAGTCTCCTCCTCCTCGATAGTTAGTATAAGATTGAAAGAAGGTGCGCTAAGGTCATTGCTGCTCACGTAGACGCTCGAGATGCTACTATGAAATGTATAGAACAGTCTCAAGTATTTGATCTCGAAATTTGTTAAATCTGACGAGTGTGTTCAGCAGTAGAAAGAGGAGGCAAGCAAACAAAGGGACCGTCGAAAGAAAGGCTGGATAGAAACAAGCCCCGCTGTGCTCTCGCTGGTCCGGATCAGATGCAAGCTTACCTCGTGTAAGTATCCATCTTGATCACGCCTAGTTGCATCTGATCGACATCAAGTAGGTGGTACATAGGTACAATATCGTCGAGCGAGCGAGCGAGTCGAGCCAGCTACTACTGATTTATCGACTCAAAACGATCCTTTCCAGCGCTCAAAAGAGCTTTTCACCGACCGCTTGACCGCTCAATCCGGACAGCGGCAACTCATGCGATCCACGCGTCGCTTCTTGGCAATAACTGGTGTGGCCTGGACGGTCTCTCTCACGGCCGCTGCTGTCGCTGAAAGGGTGCACAATCTCCAGCGTCTACGGGACTTTCGCGGTCACGAGTATTTCGTGCAGTTTGACGTGCACGAGTCCAACACAAGTGACGATTCAGAGCATTCGGTCGAGTTCCCGGTTGAGGAAAAGTACTTTACCGATGCACTTGTGGATCACTTTGCCCCTGTGTCGAAACGCTCGACGTGGAGGCAGAGGTACCAAGTCAATGAGGAATTCTGGGGGGGTCAAGGTTACCCAGTGTTTCTCTACATCGGAGGTGAAGGACCGTTGGGACCGAAGGCGATTACCGATCGAACGTTTGTCTATTACCTGGCAGAACAACATCAAGCGCTCCTGATTGCGCTAGAGCATCGGTTCTATGGCAAGTCGTACCCGACTGAGGACATGAGTCTACCTAATCTAGTCTACCTCTCGAGCGAGCAGGCATTGGCAGACTTGGCCCATTTCCGTTCCTTTGTGGCGGATACCTACGGACTCGTGGATGAAAAGTGGGTAGCTTTTGGAGGGAGCTACCCTGGCAATCTAGCAGCGTGGGTAAAGCTGAAATACCCTGTACTATTTGCCGGATCCGTTGCAAGTTCTGCACCGTTGCGTGCCAAAACCGACTTTTTCGAGTACATGGAGGTCGTGGGCGATGGATTGCGGTACTTTGGTGGCGGTGAGTGTTATCATGAAGTGGAGCAGGCAATCATGCTGCTCGGACAGCTTATGGATGGTAATGAAAACGATCGCAAAAAGGTGGACGAGCTGTTTAAACCGTGCTACCCAATGACAAACGAGTTCGACGATTCAGTGTTCGAGACTTCGGTCATGGGGGCGTTTCAGGATATAGCGCAGTATAATGCCATTCACGACGGCGTCATGACGCTCGAGAAAGTCTGCAAGCATTTCACCAAGCCAGGAGATGCCGTCGAGAAGCTGGCTGCGTTCATTGACAAAGTCCGTGTTGGCGATTGCCTCGACTCCAAGTTTGAAGGAGCAGCAAACGGGACCGTGGAAGTGCTGAGTCGCGACCAGTTTGACGGTGAGAGCAGTGCTCGACAGTGGGTATACCAGACGTGCAACGAGTTTGGCTACTTCCAGACCACGAAAAGTCTACGCTCTCCTTTTCACGCACTTCGAGCCGTGACGGAAGCCAACGTCGGTACCGAAGTTTGCAAGCGCGTGTACAATATAAACGTAGCACCGGACGTCACCAGCACGAACCTTGACTACGGCTCGCTTGCGATCGAAGTACAGGGCGTCACTTTTCCAAGTGGCACCATCGATCCATGGCATGCATTAGCCGTGCAGAATTCGACCGACTTGCACTCGTTCTCGTCCGAAGCGGTGTTCATCGAAGGCACTGCCCACTGTGCTGACATGTATTATCCAAGTGAGAGAGATACACCGTCGTTGCAGTGGGCACACGCCAAAATCGAGGCCCAAGTGGAGCATTACCTCAAGGATACGAACACTGGCAAAAGACGTCAAGAGATTTCAGAACTTGAAGCTGTCGAGTAGACAAATCACGATTGTCCAATGGCTACAACTTCATTATTGTCGGACTAACAGTCAGGATCTACCAACGACAAGCACGAATGTAGCCATCTTAACATCTAGTAACTATCAACGAATGCACGAATGTAGCCATCTAAACAGTCCCGGGTCGAACTCCATCGTGATCAAATTCGGTTCGTAGCTCTTCGTTGACTTTGCACACTTTCTACACTCTCTTGGACCGAATACGTGGCTGTAGCTTTCCAAATTTGACTGGTTCCCACGCATTCTCAATAGATCGCTCATTCGTCGTCCCATGGCTTCGTACGAGACCCCTCGCGTAGACGTGAACGCCGCTGGCTGGGGCCCCACGGTGCTCCCCGAGCAGTTTCTAAACGTGCCGTATGCGCCGTTTAACAAGGGCGACAAGCTGGGGAAAGCCGCAGATTTTGTCAGCAACTACGCGCCACGCGGGGGTCGCTATATCCGCGACCCGTCGGGTGTGAATGCTGAATTCCAGTACAAGCACGACTCGAAGGAGGACGCAACGTTCCAATTGGTGGACACGTCCAAGGGCACGCGTCCCAAGAATGAGGACCGACTGCGTCCGACGTGGAACCAGCAGCGCTTTGGTGGTCGTGGAGGACGTGGAGCCGGTGGACGCAACAGCTATGGTGACAAACCCGATGCCAATGCTGCCACTACGTCGTCTGCGCAGCTTCGCATGAAGGGTATGCAGAAGCAGAACAAGCGCTGGGACCGTCTGAGCAATGCGCGTCGCCAATTTACGTTCCGACGCCGGGACGAGGTGCAAGTCGATCGCGCGGCGTCGGTCACGGTGCAATCGAATTGGGACCTCATCGATCAGTTTGAGCTCCAGCAGCTGACAAAGCTACAGGCAAATATCCCTAAGAGTCAAGACATCAAGTGGTGTGGAGAACTGCGCGAGTATGACGCTACTCTGGATCGGATTACAAGTCGCACGAACACGCGTGTGCATCGCTATGACGATCGGGACTTTTACTACGTCACGACAACGGACGACCCGGTGATTGAGGAGCTCGCACAAGAGGGTGAAGCCACGGTGTTTGCTACTGATGCTATTCTAGCGCATCTTATGGCATCGACACGCTCTGTGTTCCCGTGGGACATTGTGGCCCAGCGCGTGAACAACATGCTGTTTTTCGACAAACGCGATAGCTCAACCTTTGATCTTCTTTCTGTCAACGAGAACGCGTCGGATCCGCCCAGTGAAGATGACCCTGACCACATGAACCACCCAGGTCGTCTGAGTCTTGAGGCTACTATGATTAACCAGAATCTGTCGCAACAAGTGCTCAAGACCGGCAACGGAGCATTCTATAAGAAGTGTGACAACGCCAACCCGTTTGCTAGCGATGATGCCAAGCCCGCTAGCTGCGCGTATCGTTACAGGAAGTTTGACTTGGGTGGCGGGTTGAATTTGGTGGCTCGTTGCGAAGTGCAGGCTGTGGCAATCAAGCGAGGAATGCAGCAGTACGTAAACACGTACGCACTGAACGAGTATGACCCAAAGTTTCCAGGATCGATTGAATGGCGCAAGAAAATTGACTCTCAGGTGCGTGGGGTGCTTGTGTTATCATACCGAGCTTTATGCGTATGCATGTTTGCGTGTGTGGATATTTGTGTATCTTTGTGGGCATGCTTGTATGCTGGACTTGGTGATGTTTCTATTCTATATACGCTATTCCTACACTCTTGATGAGGAGAAAGGATGTCTGAAAGTCTGCTGCTGCATCAAGGAGTGCCAACGTATGTTGTGTGTATGGGAGCTGCTCGCATATTTGATGACTGGCAACAGTTTCAGTATTGCAGCCTCATCTGTTACTGAGGACGAGCGAGTCAGCTCCCGCTTGTCTATTTTTGTGTTGCGGTGCGTGGGTCTCAATGAATGTCCACAACTTTATGTATACGCTATTCCTACACTCTTGGTGAGGAGAGTATTTTATTATGAGAGACACCAGCACCGCTTCCTTGCATTTTTGTACATCACAAGCATTCGCGTAGTAGACTTTGTACTGACTCATTCGTAATGCTTATTTACTATTTGCAGCGCGGTGCCATCTTGGCAAACGAGCTAAAGAACAACTCGTGCAAGCTGGCCAGGTGGACGGCTCAGGCGCTTCTGGGCGGTCTCGACGAGATGAAGTTGGGTTACGTTTCCCGCTCTAACTTTAAGGATCCGTACTCGCACGTCGTGCTGGGCATGCAGTCGTATAACCCAAGCACGTTTGCAACGCAGATCGCGCTCAACCAGAACAGCACGTGGGGTATTGTCAAGATGTTGTCGGAGCTGCTACTGGAGCAACCAGAAGGCAAGTACGTGATTATGAAGGACCCGAACAAGCCGATTATCCGACTCTTCTCGGTGCCCCTCGACACGTTTGAGGAAGAGGGCGAGGACGACGAGGAAGAAAATGACGAGTAAAGCGCTGGTCTCTTTGATCTGTACGTTGTGAAATCCATTGATAACGGAGAATTCGCGTCGTGCGCTTTTGCCTCGATAATGGAGATCAAGCAAGTCTCCCGGTTCTCAACAATGACCTTAAGGAGGCACCACTACATTGTGTGCCACAAATATAGATAGCATAACCCAACCTTACAGATAACAACGAACCGTCATTTACCCAGCAGTCGGCTGTTAATTTCGAAACACGGTTGCTTAGCAGCGACAAGGGTGGGAAAAGCGTAGGGGCACCATTCATCATCACGACATGAACTGTGCTTTAGCTTTGCAGAAGCGCCAACTTTTTAGAACTGCGACCGACCCCTGTGTTGTCTGGCTGGAAAGCCCCGAAGCCTTGTCAGACGTGTGCTATGTTGTGGGTTGCAAATACAGCCAGAGACTGACTGTATGGCCCGGACCAGTCAGGCGCATGTCGGCGTAGCGAGAGCGATGACGCGCGCACAGGTCAACGAGCTTGTACGCTGGACGTGCTGTATATCTGTGTATTTACGTGAACAATTCGTGTTGTTTGTCTGTCTGTTTGTACATGTGCAGTCCAGGTCGGAAGAAGTTATCGCTCGTCGCTTCGGTACAGTCAACAGCTTGAGTTAACGACCGCACGACAGGACTTTACAAGTCTTGCCCCCAGCTCAAGCTGCTGCTCAGTCGGGTGCAAAGGTGCGTGAATGACGTTGCTAAGAAAAAAAATGCTGGCCACAATTGACCACGAGCTGCTGGATACCCGCGACGATTGGGAGGACAAAAGGCACCGTCCGGAACCAACAAAAACCAGTCGACAACCTGTGTATCTAAAACATGAGTCAGACGTACGACCACCATCTCCTTCTCCTCTCTCTCTCTCGCTCTCAACCTCGCAGGCAATCATGAGGCAATCAATAGCGTTTCGCCTCACAAGAGTTCTGCTTTGTCGTCGACTTTTTCTGCGGGTTTTTGCCTGTCGCGGAACTTCCACCTGCTTCCTACATCCGTTGTAGTGCCGCGAAAGAAATGCTCCGAAACCACGTCGTGGCTGTCGCCAGCTGTCGAAAAAAAACCCATGCCATGATCCAGCCAGGCCCTTGAAACGACGGAACACCAGAAGGAGTGTGGGAACCAAACCGGCGTGCCAATCCTTGAGCTCAAGTCCTTTGGGCCACACGCGCGTGTCTGGGACATGCTGGAAAAACAGCAAAAACGACACCACCACCACCACCACGACCACTCCAAGTGCTACGACCACTTCCACCTTTCGTCCTTCACAACGCAAAACGCTCAGTCGAGGTAAACAACTGAGCAGTCAAGTCAAGTGACGTGAGAAGTCTTTCGAGTCAGTACGAGGAGTCGGAACGCTGTCAGAAGGAAAACAACGAACGACTCGACCACCCGTGACACCAACGGACGTTTTCAGGTTGGACAATCGCCATTTCGACTTGTGCATTGCAAGAATTAACGAGATATGGCCAGCGAGGTCTTGCAGGCGACACCTTATCGACTCAGTGCGGCGAAGAATGTCGCACCGCGACCGAGGAGCTCCGATTGTATTCGACTTGTGGGTCGTAAGCCGCAGGAACTTTGGTCGGGATTCCAGCACCGACTTGGATCGACGTCTTTCATTGGGGCAGCTCTAGGCAGTCAGAAGGGCGACCGGGTGACAGGAGACAGCGACAGTGACAGCGAAGAGGGAGATGTGATGCAGGAGAGTCTCGTGTCAAACGGACTTCGTGCCACTGAACGGGTTCGATGTCGGTCGGTAGTCGAGAGAGAGGACTGTGCGTCCGATCCTGAAGACTCGTCGTCACTGCTGAGTGCAGCGCAGAAGGCTGGATGTTTCAGCTACATCAAGCGGAGGTATAGCATCGCACTGGCCTTTGCCTCCACGGACTCGAGCGAAGACACGCAAGAGCCAAGCCACAACTTGATGCTGGAGCAAGGTGATGCCATTGCGTCCAATTGGGAACCTGTCAAGACAAAGAACGGCGTGCAGTTGTTCAAGTCAAAACGTTCGCGGTGCGAAGTGCTTGGTGTCACCCTAGTGAACGCGTCGGTGAAAAACGTCATGTCCATCTTGGCAGCAGGGTCAACAACAGAAGCCTTTTTAGATGCCCAGAAGATCATCCTGGGAACCGACCAAGTGATTGAAGCCAAGGTCTTGGCCTCGTGTGCAGAGCCGACGACCTCGCGCTATTTTCACTGCGGCCTCAAGTACCAAGCGATGAAGAACCCGTTTGGCACGACGCCGCTGGATCTCGTGTACTTGGACTACACGGACGTGAGTACCACATCTGATGGCAAGTTGATCGGGTACCGCATCATCGAGTCCATCCGCGTCCCCGAGTTACGAACGTCACCCAAGTACGTCCGAGCATCGATCCGATGTGAAGTGTACACTGTACAGGAGACGGATACGCCAGGGGTCGTGGAGGTGACGTTCGCCTCGCATCTGGACCCAAAGAGCAAGTGCTCGTCTCGACGGTCGCAATGGCTCGAGCAAGCTGGTGTCCGCCTTTCCAACCTACGAGCTCATGCTGAAAAGACGAGCATTGGCAACCACGTCCTGTCGGATCCCAAGCGGGTTGTAGTGAACCGCAAGCACCGCTCGTTCACGAGTGGAGACAAGGACAAGCAGCAACGGAACTGCAACGTGTGTCAACACGCCTTCTCCTTTCTTCGGAAACGCCACGACTGTCGCGTCTGTGGGGATGTGAGCTGTGGTCGCTGCTGTCGGAAGATGGCTGTGCTCGTGGGTCTCGAGTCCACGCGCGTCAAAGTTTGTCTTAGCTGCATCTTGCACTCGAGGAACAATCCGGACGAAATCCGACGCGGTGAACTCGGGCAACGCTCAAGTCGTCGCGACATTAGCAACACGACGTTTATTATCTACGACGAGTGAAGTTGTAGTCGCATGCTACTACTACTACTACTACTATTGCAGAGTGGGATGGTCTTGTCATGCCTCTTCTTTTTTTTACTTCCTGTTGCGTCAAGTGAGACTTGTCTGGTGCACGACATATGGCTACATGTATCCATTTCTAACGAACAATGAATGGCGTTTGGTAAACTACATCACGTACCTGGTCGTAATTAAAAACCAAACCGTGCTCTTCACAACTGTTTTGAGCAGATGGCTCCATCATCATCATCATCATCGTCAATAGTTACAGACAAGAATGATGCAGGTGGCGAAAACATCGTGTACGACATGAGTGCGTGCATGCTCGCACTGCTCTTTGGCGTCGTATTGGTCAAGATGCTACGCGATTATACGCGGCGACGAAGCTACATTGAGATCCAGCAGGACGACCGCGGCATGTACTCGAATGTACTCATGGGGACGTCAGATTCGTGGGATACCATGTGCATTGATGAAGAGGTCACGACACTGGATCACGCTGTACATTAGCTACCAAGAGTCAGAGGAGGACACGCATGTATCGTAATGGAACAAACCTATGCAGTACCGTTCTTGTCGCTCTTGTTGAGTTAGCACGTCACTTTTCCAGCAACGCAAGCACTTCATCCGCTATTTACAACAGGTATCCAAGTCAGTCAAGAGAAAGACATCCACCCAAGCACATACTTTGTGACGAGGTGCTGAAGGGATCGAAAACTTACGAGTGCGGCTGATAGCATTGGCGACGTACGTCCACTCAGACGTCGGGTTACGGACAAAGTCAAAGCACGGATCGGAAGATGGTGCTACTGCCGCAGATATCGGAGCTGCAGATGGCGCACTGCTTGGTGCAGCTGCGTGGCGACCGTTCGGGTGCTCAACTCGATCTATTGCTCCAGATCTAACCTTCTGCTGCAGGCCACGATTGAGTGGTGTCCGAAACTTGGAATCGGAAGAGCTTGTCGGAAGTCGCGGTGCTTTGTTCTCGAAAGCGTGTCGACCCGTTTGGTTGGAGGCCGCTGAGGCGACGGGTGCCTCATTGACAATTTCAACTAGGAACCTGTGGCAATGGCAGGTTTTGTCATCTCCATGTCGGTAGCATCAATTGATTGGATCCGTCAAACAAGGCAACGAATAACTCACTTGGACGTCTCGATGTACTCCTCGTCCTTGCAATCCCACTCCACGGCAGTCAACTTGGTGTCATCGATGGCTTTTCCAGCCGCCCCCTCGTCGTCGGCATATACGACAAGTTTGCGCGAGGCGTGCAGTCTCACGAACCCATCCTGCCATATCTTACGCTTCTGTGTCTTGTGCTTGGTGTACATGCACTCAAACATCACCTCGGATCGAGAGCCCAGCAAGTCGCATAACTTGGTCATGCTCACAGCTTAGTAATTGGAAATAGATGCTTTCTACCTATCAGTCTCCCAGAAATTCACCGTCTTCCTATTCCATTCATTTCGTCAATCAAATGACCCTTCTAAATGACATAGGATACTACTTGCCCATTCGATTGTAATCTTGTCTTCGAGTTCTGCTTGGACTAGTTTGGCAATCTCACGTCGCTGCATCACAACTCTTTGACATTTTCACGTATCGGGTGTGATGGGCGCAGTGGCGTATAGCCATCAGAGTTTCGTTAAGGTATGACAAGACGTTAGTTTTCGGGGCCAGATGTTACCCTTCGCTCAGTCTGAAGCGGCTCGGCCTGTTCAAGAGTCACGGCAAAGAGGTAAATCCACACGTCGAGTTCAGTAGCTGTCCACTTTACTTCGTGGACTCGCCAAAGCAAGAAGGATTGAAACTGAATAGTACACGCATCCGTATCGACTCTTTGCAGACTGTCTTAGCCTTGACTTCAATTTGGTGAGGTATTTCTTTTGCGTGCTCACGTTCACGAGCTCACTCGGTCCGTCTAAACTATCATTTGATACTGAAGCGATGTCAGGAATTTCTTCTACGATGCCAATAAAGCACATCCTGCACCGTGGCTAACTTACGTTTGTAAAGGAATGAACGACGCTGTCGGCATGTAAGTGTTGCTGATAGTTTGTCAAAGTTATAGAAGCTTTGAGCGACTTTTCCAGCATGGGGCTGCTGCATTCTCTCCCAATGTACTCGACATGTGGGTGAATGACAGTACAAAGTACGCGTGTACTAAGAGTACAGGGATATCGCATGACGTAGTGTGACTAAATTCCTCTTACTACGTCATGAAACCTAGACTAGTGAATAGTTCGACAAACTCTGCTCACTTATGCACGGCCTGCTCCAAACGGATGATGCTCGTACAACTTGATTCCCGATCGAGTACAGGGAGAGCCTAAAGATTACACAGGACAACTTCGTTGCGAAGCTACATGTTCTGCAAAAGCGTGAGTATTCATTCCGAGGTAAACGATCCAGCTACTGGACGACGTTGAGTTGTGGAAACTGAATTACAATAAGCAGTGCTGCTCGTGAAGTCAGAGAGTATTTGATGCCGACTGATCATCTATCTGCCTAACCATAAAATGATATGGTCCATGCAGAAGGACCTAACGAGAGCTGTACATAACCTGCTTCCTAAAAAGTGATACTAAAACAGCAGGCAGAATAGTGAAAGAAAACTGCACGCAGAAGTTCCATCGAGTTTACACGTGCAACCGGTCGTCCACGAAGACTATGCGATTGTTTCAACCATATCGTCGGTGCTCAGTTAGTTCCAAATGCAACCTCCAAAGTGTGGGGTTTCCCGGAAGCTGTAACTGCTCTGTGGACGTTCCGAACGAATTTGGACTTTCGTGCACATTCTGCCTGTCCACATTACGTCGCAAACATTTATCCGAACGCCGGTAATGCTGGTAATGCTATTGATGGTGTTGTCAGCCGAAATCCAGGACGTTGCAGCAACCATGACATCAAGCAATTGTCAATCATCAATGGAAGCAAAACGACTGGGGCAGATGGCACATTTTTACTACGTCGTGGCTATCGAAGCCGTTTCAGAGCACCAATCAACCAAGTGACTTCCTCGTTGAACCTTGCCTAACGTGCATGGTATCTTTGTCCTATAGAAACAAGTTTACGTTACATATACCATCCCAGAGTTGCACGATTAACATTACCAAGGTGAGCGGAAAAGTCGCAAGAATCAAATGAAGCCTCACAATCGATCACGAAAGAGTTATGGGTGTGAACTAGCTACGATGCAGTGATTTGCAAAGTTCCTACTACAAAGATCTTGGGAACACGATGCGCACACCACCACCGCCACCTCCGGACTCCTCCCCCCACATTGAGAGTCACTCCCGAGTACCAGTATTCCACTCACTTCCCACGTCAACCTCATGGCACACAACAACCTTCCACCACTTTGCTTCCTGAAGACAGAAAAAAAGAGGCCCCTCATTCTCGTCTACTTGGTAACGAGCACCTTCTTGAGTGACTCGGCCCAGACGGGACCCGTGCGAGAGCGCACCACGAACCGGTCTCGGTACATGACCTCGCACTTGTTGTTTGTCTTAATGTCCTTGCACACCGTCTCCCACACTTTGTTCTTCTTCATCTGAATCGCAGTCACGGGCTCCTGCATCTCCTCCCCGCTCGCGTACACGCGCTCACCCACTTCAGCCTCTGGACTAGGACAGAGCAGCTCCACCTTGCCCTTGTCATCAGTCACTTGCAGAATCCGGCCCGTCGAGCGCAAGCGCATGACCTTGACCATCTTGACATTGCACAACACGACGACCTTCCGGTCCAGCAGCTCCTCTTCCGCAAAGTACGGCTGATGCTCGGCAAATCTCGAGCTCCTCGCCCTTGCCGATGGCCACCTTCTCGACATAGTGACGCTCCGAATTCGGATGGGCCTTCACGTCAGTGATCTTGCCTACCCGCAGGTCGAGCTGCGAGAAGACTATTGGCGAGCTATACACGTCAGACTTGACCATGAGGTCGCAAGGAGGGCAAAGAGAAGTTTGTTTGTTTGAAGATGACAACTTGGGAAATGGCTCGTACGTTTGGATGGCGAAGGGAGCAAAGTGTCAACTTCAAGCACGTTGAAGTGATAATTTGCTGAGAAGCTCGTGACTTCAAGCACGTTGTGGGTGGTGGGATCGACAAGTGCATAGCTGGCTGAGTTTATGGAAAAAGTGTCTTTGGCGCAACGTGATTGGGTCGTGCTGCTTAAACTGTTTACTAAGCGAAGCGATTGAGGCTTTGCAAACATTGTCACGTGTGACTCGAACTTCAAAGTGCACCTATAAACTCGGCAAAGGTCCACTAGGTCGGATCTATGCTCGCTGTTTATGCATGTTTTAAAACAGCATCGGAGTTGGACCCAACATTGGATGGGGCACATCGACGTTGAAGTGGGATGCCACTCACACTAGGAAACGGATTCCATCTCTTTACATTACAACGTCAAGTACTTTCTTACGTGAGAGGGGGATCCGTCGATGTGATGAATGGAGTAACAGCGGTGCGTCACTGGTGTGAGCATAGCGGGGATGGAAGCAGGAGACATCTGTATCATGACTCTTTGTAGTAGCAGGTATTGGTTTGAATCCGGTTGCTGTATTAACGAGATCCTCTACCAGTACCAGCCGCGTGGACTTGTGCACATCCATGTTTCCCGGTTCGCGAATGTCGTACCCAACATGCACTAGTAGTAGCCAGTACATGAGTCGTGCTGCAGCTCCATCGCAACTACGAGTCACCAGCAAACGTGCCATCGTCCCCTCCATCTCCACCAAAGTCGTCACCACCACCAGTGTCTCCACTAAACGTGTACGTGTTACCGCCCACGCCTCCGACATCGCCACTGTAGCCAGCGTTGTCATACCCGTCTCCCGTATCACCTGCGTAGCCAGTATTGTTGTTATGACCGCCAAACGCCGAGCCCAACGCTGCGCCAACGCCCAGTCCTCCTAAGGCTCCTAGTGCACCTGCAGCCATCGTATGACCACCATTCCCGCCACCACTTTCACGATACGGGGATGCTCCGTATGCCACAGGAGCCGACGCATACGCGTACGGAGCTTGTGGCGGCTGCTGCTGCTGGTCTGCGTACGTACCGTACTGACTCGATGCAACGGGCTGGGCGTATGCATATTGTTCCTCTCGTTCTTGCTGCGCCCGACGTGCCGGTAGGTAGCAGCAGCACACACAGCACAGCAAAACCATAGCAATAAACAGGATCGTGCTGAACACTCCTCCTGACGAGGACGACCTCGAGTGGTAGCCGTCGTACCCGCCATAATGATAGGGTGCTGCACGGCGACAGCGACACTCGTATGGGGTCGCGGCACACTGAGCGTCTACTGGACAGCAACAGGGTGCGCCGGAAGCAAGACCAATGCAGAATTGACCTGGTTGTCCGTGGTAAGCGTGGCCGCATTGGCCGGTTTGCTGACACAGTCCACACCCTGAGAAGGCAGCAGAGAGCGTGGCATTGTTGACGAATTCTCCAAAGGTCTTAGGAGACGGCTCGTCGACTGCCGATCGAAGCTGTGCGTCTTCGACATCGTTGGGGTTATCAGTGAAAGACGCAGGGGAGCGATTGTCGGCGTGGATGCTCGACGCCGAGAGGAGCAGGAGGAGAATCGGGAGCCACGACATGAGGCTTAAGATCACCAATCCGTGTGTGGGTGATGGAGCTGTGATTCGCTTTAGTGACAGGGTGCCGTTGGATAGGTGGGTTTTTTTCTTCTCACAGCCGGTCGGAACCAACCGATGGAGAAAAAGCATGAGGTTGGGTTTTTTATTTTTTTTTATGATTACCAAGCGATAAATAAATACGACAAAAAGATGAGTCGCCTCTTTGTGGGCCTCGAGACGACGTTTGTCCATGACCTGCCGGCGACGCTTGATAAGGTCCGACGTGGAGTTCACGAGCGCGTGCTTTTCATGAGGTTTCATAGTGTACTAATCTTTCCCTTGCCACGGTTGAACAGGTCCATGAAGACAAGATGAATGGCGTCGCAGCGCCGCTTTTCCACCCTCGGTATGGGTACATTTGATGAAGCTTCTCTTTTTACGCATGATATTTTATAAATAACGAATATTGGTGCTAAAACTTAGGTTGAAACGCGACGACCAGGGACTCTCGGAGACCCGTGAGGGTCCGCAAACTCGCTCGGATTTCGTGCTGGACTCTCGAGGCTGGACAGCTTCTGTAGTGGGTATTCTCTCCAAGTGGATGGACCTAGACGCGACGACCCAAAGCGTGCGGCTGAATGCTGAAAAAGCTTTTAAGCAGGAAGTGGCTTGGGCCTCGCATTTGTCGGTGTCCGCTGTGCTGCTGCCGACGCCGCGTCATGCCTGCAATTCGTCCAACTACGCGCGAGTGCTGAACCAGTCGCTCACACAGGCGCAGTATCTCCAGTTTTGGGTACGTATCCCACTAGTTGCGAGGCAGCAGTCACGTGCTAAAGCACCAGTGGAATTTGACCCTGTGGCGGGGCTTTTTGCTCCTGCGATCGCGGAATTCGAGGAAGATGAGCACGAGGTACTGATTGATCCTTGGGAAACATGGGACTCGTTGCGTGCTCGCTGCGAGTACCATCCGAAGCTGTTTGTGGCGCTGGAAATTACAGCCGACCTGCCAAGTGCCGAGGTGGTTCAGCGCTGGATCGGTGAACCTGTCAAGGTGCGTGATAACGCTCGACACGTGCTGTGCGATATGTTATGGTTTACCTGATTTTATTGTTGTGAGTAAAGGCAGCGATCATTTCTACCAACATCTTCCTGACAAATCGCAAGGGATACCCGGCGCTGTCCCAGCGACACCAAAAGCTCGTAGCGCAGCTTTTCCAGCACAAAGTCCAGTTCTACTTGGCCGGACGGCCTCGACACCGAGGGAAAATGCTGCCGTATGTGCAGTATCTACATTTTCTGTACAGCAAACTTCCGAGTCAGGACCGCAAGACGCAGTTTGAAGCGCCTTATCTGGACTATCTCCAGGCCCCGCTGCAGCCTCTCATGGACAATCTTGAATCGCAGACATATGAGACTTTTGAGCAGGACGCGTTCAAGTACAACCAATATGAGAAGGCTATCACGAAGGCACTAGAGCAGACGCCCGAGGACAAAGAGTCAGTTTTAATTGTTGTGGGCGCAGGTCGCGGGCCCCTCATACGCTGTGCTCTTCGTGCCGCCAGTGTCTCAAATCGCAAGACACGAATGTTCGCTGTGGAGAAAAATGCGAATGCAGTCATTACTTTACGCAATCTCAAGATTTCGGAGAAATGGGATAACGTCACGATTGTAGCATCCGACATGCGTAGCTGGCGCACAAAGGAGCGCGCGGATATCATGGTCAGTGAGCTCCTTGGATCCTTCGGTGACAACGAGCTGTCGCCTGAGTGCCTAGACGGTGCCCAGGACTTTTTGCACGGTAAGTGTGTTTTCTTCATGTTATTTCACAAAGGTACAAGACTCACTTGTTCTGCCGGTATGTTGAAGAGAATGGTATCAGCATCCCGTGTGAATACACGTCATACGTGGCGCCCGTGATGTCTTCGAAACTTTGGAACGAGGTGAAGGTTCACGACTCGCTCAAGAGCTTCGAGACGCCTTACGTTGTACGGCTACACAACTTTTACGCACTGGCACCTACCCAGAGGTGTTTTCGGTTCACTCATCCGAAGTTCAGCGCCCGGATTGACAACAGGAGACAAGCTGAGCTTCGCTTTGTCGCGGCTGAGAGCGCTGTTGTCCATGGCCTCGCGGGTTACTTTGATGCTGTGCTTTACGACGATGTGACGCTGAGTATTGAGCCAGATACGCATTCAGACGGCATGTTCAGCTGGTTTCCGATTTACTTTCCCTTACGCCAGCCACTGCGTTTTCAGAAGGGTGAAGAGGTCGTGGTAGACTTTTGGAGACTGAAGTCCAACAGCTGTGTCTGGTACGAGTGGTCAGTGGCCCATGGTTGCGGTAAGGGTCACAGTTCTATCCACAATCCAAACGGTCGATCCTATTGGATTGGACTGTAGGAGTGGGTAATGCAGGAAGAGGCGATCCGCATCAGTACCTGTGCTGTGTCCAGTCTGTCAAAACCAGTTGTCATAGTACAGCACTAGGCTACCACAGCACTTGCAGAAATTCGGTGAATTGAAATTGTACTGGATGATGTATAAAAGCTGCTGTCGATGGGTCCGCGCTAGAAACCTCGACGCTTTTGTCTTTTGCTCCTTGAAAGTCCTGTCTGATTTCTATCGCATCATCGTTAAAGTCGACAATTTCATCTAGTGTTCCACCTTCTCACCAAGGTATGTGACGATCAATTTGTTGAGTCCCATCTCCATCTCAGGGTCACCTCTAAGGCTGTGTTTTGCATGATAAGCGCACAACGTCTTCTTTCTGCAACGTTTTGTAGCCGCTTTGATGATGTTACTCACGGATAGTGTCATTCAAGTATCGTCCAAGTATCAGCAGCACTAACATCACAGCATCGCGTGAACTGGCAGCTCCAACCATAGGCGTCACTTTGTGACGGAACTGAAAATGTTGTGTAACAACCAGAGCGCACAGAATCACGGGTCTTGCTGGTTGATATACCGCAGTCCATTCCCTGTTGCACCCAAATTTCAGCTGGAATATTTTAATTGGCTGGGTGCATTACGAATCGAACGAGGACACAAAAATTTCTCCCGGAATATAACGATAATAGCAATGGAGCTGTAAAGCAGACGACAAGTAACAGAATAGCCAGGGTTCACACGGACAGATTTTACCACATTTGGATATAGAACTACCACGTGAGTCCTTTGGAGTCAGATTTAATATACAATGCAAATCGTATATGGCGCTTACTGTAACGGGGTGAATCGTTACATAACAATTTATAAGAAATTGTTAATAGAATATAACTATAAGAGTTATATTCTCAGAATATTGTCATAAGGACAAATATTCTGTAGCACTTACGAGTAGTTCCTAATTGGTTGATATAGGCCATTACATCAACCAACGAAGACGTGCTCGACAGATGCACGCAATGAGTGGTGAGCAGATAGTTGATTTACACATTTGTATTCAGACATAGTTAGATGAAGATAAATAGTGATTTATTGCAGACATTAACTATTATAAATACAGTTCTACTTTTTACTTTAACCAAGTACTCGCTTCTTCTTACCGTCTTCCTCTGCACGTACGAGTGTACGTGAAGTTACGAGGCACCGCCTTATTCTATCATCAGAATAAGTAGCTTGTACTGTCATCAGTACAAGCTTCAGGGTGCCCCGTTACAGCTGGTAGCACTTCGTAGTCCGTCCAAGGACCACGTTCACATCTAACATGAATATGTTGGATGATGAAGATGACCAAAGCTTTCACGCTTGACGGCTACTCCCATTTGAGCGATGTCGAATGGGATGCGGTTGAACGGATGGGTTCAACCATACGCATCCATGCTGTTAGCGTCATGCTAGAGGCTCTCAATAGAGATGCCCAACATTGCTACTATCGCCAAGTTCATTCAAAATGAACTTGACGCCGAACGCGAGAAAGTATCCTTGCTTCAGCAACAAGGTTCTCAACAAGCAGAGTTGTTGAGAGAACAGGGTGCTCAACAGTTTGAACTGTTGAGACAGCAGCAGGCTGCTGCTGGCGGGTCGATGCACTCGCGTCGACCCGAAACCTTGAAGATTGACATCTCCAAGTATAGGGGAGTCGAAGAGGACTCCCTCTTGAGATGGTTCGTCGAATTGGATGACGCCATAAGGGCGCGTCGCATCGACGAAGGGGATATGCAAGTTGCATTTGCCCAGTCAAATCTGGCAGGACGTGCCAAGACTTGGGCACTGGGGCTCAAGTTGCATGACCCATATGCGTTTGGGTCGTTGGAAGTCTTCAAGTCGCGGCTCAGAAAAACGTTTGAACCGCCTAGAGCTGAGTTCAGAGCTCGAACCGAACTTTTGAAGCTCAAACAAGGTAAGCGTGATGTGCACGCTTACGCACAACATATACGACATCTCACGAGTTGTATAAGTTCCAATCCGGTTGATGAACACACGTTGGTTTCGGTGTTCATGCAGGGTCTTGCGGATGGTCCCGTCAAGACTCACCTGTTCCGGCTTGAACTAGATTCACTAGAACAAGCCATTTCCATTGCGGAACAGGAAGACTTCAGTCTGAGACAGGCTCGCGCCAGCTCGACATCATATCGTCAACCGAGACGATATGAAAGCGGAGGTCCAGAGCCGATGGAAATCTGTTATGCAGAGAGCGAGAAGGCTTGCTCTACAGACTACAAGAAGTTGCAAAAAAGCAACAGATAACAGAAGACAGGACACTACGCTTACGAGTGTAGTGCTCCTCGTCCAGTGTCTTGCAACACTGGGCGTAGTGACCGTCCACCCATGAGAAAGGTGCAGGGACGCGGATCCGCTGTTGGTGCAAAGACGCAACAACGGGATGGACCGTCAAAAAACGGACAGGATCAGTAGGTGCGGAGCACCCTACTGGTCCAGCAACGTCAAGAGAACTTGCAGGCCTCTTGATGAAGGTTGCTCCCAACACACAAACAATGTGCGTTGTTGCTCTAGGTAATGAGGTCTCACTCATTACCTTGAAACTCGAAGTGACGAATAAGTTGTCCCTTCGAGCTCTAGTCGATTGTGGGGCGTCCATCAATTTTATGCAACGCCAATCGTTAGAAGATGGTCATTTTAAGTTCAGTGAATGTGACACACCTCCTACGAGGATGACGGTGCATCTTGCGACAGGCGCATCCGTAACCGTCATGAAGCGTATAGTGAAAATTCACTATATGCCAGAAGATACCCAATATGACGATGACTTTATCGTATTGGATTTGGATGACAAAATCGATGTCATCCTTGGAATACCGTGACTCAGAAGATACGAACCACGAGTAAACTGGCAACATCGAACAGTAACGATGCCTGCCGCATGTTCATCAGATGGCCATCTGATGAACGTTTTGGAGCATCCACAAGCGTGTGGATGTACTACGAGTGAGTGCGATGGCCTCACTTGTGGTAGGGTCGTTAGTACGACTGCACGAAACCTTAGTGTAACAAACAGTTACACTTCGGAGCAAGCTTCCGGCGGCGGTGAGGAAACACAGGCTGCGCCGAAGGTCCACCACTCGAATAAGTCGAGTGGACCGGGACAAAGATGCATCCCTAGCGGGGAATATCTAGAAGAGAAACAATCGATCGCTCAGGTTAAGCGAAACGATAATTCTAGGTCGACTGGAGAGTCTTTCGTAGAGGATCTCGCTGTGGTTGCGCAACCCCAGCTAGAGGAAGTTAAGGGAATAAGTCCCGATATTACAAATACGGCGGAAATAAGTTCCCCGAAACCCGCGGGAATAAGTCCCCGGAAAGCCGAAGGAAAAAGTCCTTCGAAGCCTGAGGGAATAAGTCCCCAGGAAATGACAGAGACATTGAATGTCCTAGTCAATAACGGATCAAGTGTAGGCGCTTATACACTTGATCTGATTGCGCCTCCGAAGTTGACTTCGGAGATCACTCAGTTGCCAACGCTCGAACATAAAGGTTCTTGCGTGATCTGCGTAGTGGCAAAGTCAAGCAGATCTGCATACTCGTCGCTGACGACGAGTGCGTAACCGACATAAGGACAGCAACAGTGTTTACTGAGAACGAGAGAGTTCTCAGTAGTTCATCGATGGACGAGAGTGTCCTCGATGAAAAGACACGAGTTGAGCGATATGACTCCCAATCATGGGAATCGCTCAAGACAAATCCTCTCTATGATGATTTTGTTGAATTCAAGGATGTATTCCCTGAAACTGTTCCGTGCGAATTACCGAAGGATAAAGGTACTCGACACGAGGTCGAGCTTAAACCAGGCTTAAGTACTGTGTCATGAAGCAGTGGCCACTGCCTCGTGAACAAGTACTTGCGATAGACAAGTTCTTTGCTGATCGTTTAGCTGCAGGCCTTGTGAGGGAATCAACTTTGTCACATAGCTCTCCGACCTTCTGTGTGCGAAAAGCAACAGGAGGGTGACATATAGTGCATGCATTCAACGAGTTGACTGCTGCAACGGTACCGGATCAGACGCCGATACCAAGGAAGGACGTAATCATTGATGGTATGTCAAAGAGTACCATCGTTTCGTCCATGGATTTGATGGATGGCTTCAATCAAATCCTTATGCGATAACGGGATATACCCTATACCGCAGTGAGCACACCTAGCGGCATGCTCTGGGAATGGCTAGTAGTGCCACAAGGGCTTAGTAACGCCCCTGCCACGTTCAACAGATGTGTATCACATCTGTTGAGACCAGTACGAGAATTCGCACCGAGTTATTTCGATGACGTATTCATCCATAGTCGGGATATGAATGGAAAGTCGGACGTTGAGGTTCACAGGTACCACATCCGACAGGTTCTTACAATCATGCGAAAGCATCAATTGTATGCCAATCTCAAAAAGTGTATATTTGCAGCAAGCGAGATACCACTTCTTGGGTGCATCGTTGGTAAGAACGGTGTACGTCCTGATCACGAAAAGATCAAGGCGATCACCGACTGGCCTGTGCCGGTTGATGTCAAAGGTCTTCGAAAATTCCTTGGGCTAGCGGCGTATTTGCATAAGTATTCACGTAATTACGCCGAGATGACTGTACACCTCTCTCGTTTGTTGAAAAAGAACGAGAGGTGGTTATGGAACGCTGAATGTCAGCGCTCCTTTGATGGTATCAAGCAGAGCTTGATACAATCCCCAGTCCTAGCAAGAGCCGATCAGGACAGGCAATTTCATGTGGTCTGTGATGCCAGCGATTTCGCAATCGGCTGTGCATTAATGCAGTACGATCTTGAAGGCGTTGAACGCGTCGTCTGCTATCAGTCGCGTCAGCTGCAACCAGCTGAGCGGAACTATCCAGTGCATGACAAGGAACTCCTTGCCATGAAATATGCACTCGCGAAGTTCAGAGTCTACCTATTTGAAGATAGACCCTTCACTGTTTACACTGACCACGCGTCATTACGCACGGCAGTAAACAGCCCGCACCTTTCACAACTAATGGCGCGGTGGTTGTCATTATTTGCAGAATACAACTTTACGGTCGAGTACAAACCAGGACGACTTAATGTCGTCGCTGATGCACTCTCACGTCGACCCGACTTTGAACTAGTCGTGAAACCCAACAGTGAGACATCCACTGTTGCGGTTATGACGTCCACCATACCATCTTCAACTTTACATGATGATGAGAGGCGGGCATACGCCCAAGATGGTGAGATGTGAAGTTGTTGACACATCTCTCACAACCATCTCGAGAATCGTTGAAACGATTGTCGCCTGCGTATCGATCTGCATCAGATCGCTACTCGCAACGGTTTACTGTATTATACAGCCGTTTCTGGTGACACACCACGTGTTGTCATTCCAGATGATACTGATCTGCGTTTGCGGATCATGTTCGAGTATAACGATGCTCCTATAGGAGGACATCGTGGCCGGGAGAAAACACATCTCACGGTGAGTCGAGACTTTTACTGGCCCCGCCGGTATCAGTTTGTGCGAAAGTATGTTCGCGCATGCGAAGTCTGCCAACGAGTGAAGTCAAGTCCTTCACTGCGTGCACCTTTACAGCCTCTACCGGTTCCGGCTGAGTGCTGGGAATCCATCTCAATGGATTTCGTCTTCGGGTTACCCAAAGACGCACGCGGGAATACGGGTATTCTCGTATTTGTTGACAGATTCAGCAAAATGGTACACCTTGTGGCTGTACCCGTGTCAATCACAGCTAGTGGCTGTGCTTGCGTCTTTATTGACACCATTTTCCGACTTCATGGGTTGCCCCGTGAACTCGTATCAGACAGAGATCCACGATTCACTGCTGATTTCTGGCGTTCCGTGTTCAAATCACTCGGAACGCGCTTGAAGATGTCGACATCTGATCATCCAGAGTCAGATGGTCATACGGAACGTGCCAATCGTGTCCTTGAAGAGATACTTCGAGGATACGTACACTCCTTTAAGAGTTGGAGTGAGTTTTTGCCAATGGTAGAGTTTGCCATTAACAACTCGGTGCATGAGTCCACGACACATACAACGTTTTACGTGAATGGCTTGCGCCATCCGCGTGTACCCACCTTGCTAGAGTGTAACTCTGGTTTAAGGGGGGGAAGGGAGCAAAAACCGATTTGTTTCACGCTCATCACGCTCTGACGAAGAGGTCATTGCGTTTGACGCCGATATCGATAACATCGATATCGAAGAAGATGATGCCAGTGAGAGTGCGGAAGCCCTCACTGAAGAAAAGGTTGATGTTGCTGCAGTGCGCTCACAGCGCACTGAAGCTAACAAGTCATCAGATGAGTTCATACTGGCTCGTGAAACGGTAGTCCGTTTTGTGCACGACTCCATCGCCGAAGCGGTGGATAAGCAAAAGTAAAACGCTGACAAGAATGGAAGGGCAAACACTCTTTTATTTAATAAAGGTGACTTAGTCCTACTGTCTACGGTTAATCTACCAAAGCATATAGTGACTAACTTGGGTAGCAGTAAACTACTACCCAAGTACATCGGCCCATTTCGTGTATTGCACCGCCTAGGAAATGCATACACGATCGAATTGCCACGTAAGATGCGAACGCATCCCACGTTTAACGTTGGTCGGCTAAAGCCATACCATCAGTACGCTGCTTCTTCCGATGAAGAACGCCCTTGCGCTCAAGCATCTCACAGAGAGCCTTGTGCTCCCGATGGTGGCCATCGACAAGGGTCAGAAGAGCAGTTATCTCAGCCCGAGACCGCTCGACATCCCCACGAGCTACCCTTAGCTCGTCACGCAGAGATGTCAGAGCTCTCTCGTTCTCGAGCTGAGCAAAGGCAAACTCAGCTCGATGCTTCAAGACAGCGTCCGCCAGTTGGAGACGCCTGTCCCGCTCGTGTTCGAGATCGTCGCGTAACCCTTGCGTTACGCGATCAAAGAAGCTCTCGGGAACACACCGATCCACATGATCGTGTGGAGAGCGTCTTTCCTCCTCCTCCATCTCCATTAGAGGACTCTCGCGGTGGCCAGCGCTATCTAGTTGAGCAGTTGTTGAACCACCGCGACGTGAACGGACGTCGGACGAGTTATCTCGTCCGGTGGCGCGGCTATCCCCCGTCCTGGGATACTTGGGAGCCCCGCTCCCAACTGATGGTTGACGTACTGGGTCTGGTCGAGCAGTAGGACGCGGCACATCCTGTGCCGCAGAAGGACCGCCGGAGAAAGTCTTCCCGGCACGGTCGTAAAGGGATTTCAGGTTGTCAAGCCCTTCGTACATCTCAGTAGAGACACGTACGCGCCACCACGGGCTGGTAAGGAGGTAAGCCTCCTTAGGTGCTCGTGCAGAGTTGTCCACACAACATGGGCACGAGTCTCCCCATGAGAGGCAGGGTAACCCACTCTCCCTTGACAGACGATGCAGCTTGTAGCGTGCACCTGTCGGGGTTCTCTTTTCAAACTTATCACGAGCTTTGATAAGTTTGTCGTTCCAAACGTCACGACCTACATCCTCAAGTTTATGGATGTAGGCGTTCCACGCCTGAAGTAGTGAGGGACCATCACGTTTGTGATTCCCACTGTACCATCGATGTCTAAAGAAAGCATCGATGAAGAATTCATGTTCATCGCGATAGTTTTTCGCGCTGGGGTCAAGGTGATGGATCCTTGACGAATCGAACAATCGTGTTCGATAACGATCACTCGTCGTCGCCGACAAGTGATCCATGACAGATTTTGGAGGCATCCATGCCTTCTTCTCGGGAGCGAGACGCAACACATTGCGGTCCCGCTCTTCCTGCGACGTGCCGACAGAAGTACTGGCACCTCGTTGCGAAGTGGTGTCAATAGGAGAACCGACACCACTATGAGCGCCCGAGTCTTGCGATCTCGAGCGCCTACGCTTCGGCGATGGTTCATCTGATTCATCAGATGAACCAAAGATGCTACGACGCAAAGCATCATCCATGCCACGCTTGGCAGGCGGCTTGGATTCGATCGCCGTCGATACGGATCTGTCTTCCGTATCAGGAGAGTACGAGACACCGAGCTCGTACTCTGTGAAGACATGAGTGTCTTCATGACCAACGCCTGCATCACCAAGTGACACAGGCTGGGTCGCTCCAGCAACCGATGAAACATCAGTTGCTGTGGTTTCTGCCTCGGCGTCCGCACAGAGACGTGCGGACGCGCTCTCGGCGGCCTTGCTCGCGCATCGCATGGGCTTGTTAACCATGCGATGAACTGTTGAAAAGTGGACTCGGACCAACAAGTGCAAACCCTGTCCCAAATGATTTGGGACGAGCATCCATTTAGTCAATCAGTCACGAAAGTGACTGATGGTTAAGGGGGGGGTGATGTAACGGGGTGAATCGTTACATAACAAGTTATAAGAAATTGTTAATAGAATATAACTATAAGAGTTATATTCTCAGAATTTTGTCATAAGGACAAATATTCTGTAGCACTTACGAGTAGTTCCTAATTGGTTGATATAGGCCATTATATCAACCAACGAAGACGCGCCACGACAGACGCACGCACTGAGTGGTGAGCAGATAGTTGATTTACACATTTGTATTCAGACATAGTTAGATGAAGATAAATAGTGATTTATTGCAGACATTAACTATTATAAATACAGTTCTACTTTTTACTTTAACCAAGTACTCGCTTCTTCTTACCGTCTTCCTCTGCACGTACGAGTGTACGTGAAGTTACGAGGCACCGCCTTATTCTGTCATCAGAATAAGTAGCTTGTACTGTCACCAGTACAAGCTTCAGGGTGCCCCGTTACACTTACCAAACACAAAAGCAATGCCCTTATCAACGACCAGATCGTCAAACTCATCTGCAGTACAAGCACTATCCGTATCATTGGACGATTCTTCATCAGTGCTTACCCACACACTTCGGAAGAGACCGCCGTACATGTCGCGTTAGGGATGGAGTCAACTGCAATAGTCAACTGCAAACGAAGCGGCGGTAATCGATACTTGCACGACGTCGTTAGGGAAATCTGTTGACGAATGGTGAAGAAAGACCCGAGCCGATTTGACCTCCTCCGTGATCTGTCAGATCATATTTTCTTTCGTCAGCCACACAAACGAGATAATCTCTAGACGCTTGCGGGCACCAATGTCTCCTACCTGCAGGTACGGCGTCAAGGATAGTCCTCATTTGATCTTCTGGATGATTTTTTTGCCTTGATGTAACAGGGTAGCCCGTTACATGATATTGACACCAAACGGTGTCAATAGGGAGATTGTCTAGCATGAGAATTCCCTACCAATGTTGTCCGAAATGGATAACGTTGAAGGAAAAAAAATGTCCCCTTTGTAGGATAATGTTCAGGCGCTACTCAGAGACTGTTTGATAAAAGACATATTCACCAAGGTTGCCACCAATCGCTGCTAGACGCGCTAACGAGTGGTGAGCAGGTTGTCGTCATACGACAATGAAGATTAACATAGTTCGATAAACACTGAAGTTATATTGATAGCCTAACTGTATTAAATACAGTTCTCTTTTTACCTTAACTTAAACTAGTAGTTTAGTAGATTATCTTCCTCTGCACGCACTAGTGTACGTGAAGTTTCGCGGCATCCCAAACAAAGGGTGCCCCGTTACACCTGGTAGCATTTGATCCGTGAAGATGCCTGTCGTTTGTTCATCAAATGGCCAGTGCGATGGCCTCACTTGTGGTACGATCGTTAGTAAGAATGCACAAGATCACAGTGTAGAAGGCCACTACACTGTTGAATCAGCTTCTGGCACCTGTGTAGAGACACAGGCTGCGCCGAAGGTTTACCACTCGAAGAGATCTAGTGGACTAGAACACGGATGCACACCAAGAAGGGTGCATCCAAGAAGAGAGATTAGTGTTTTTCAGGATGAACAACACGTTGAAATGAGATCGACTATCAGAGAGTCGATCGTATAGCAAGCCCGATCGACTGAAAGAGAGTCAATCGAAGAGGACGTGACTGTGTAGTACACCCACAGTCATTACACGTATTGGAAGAAAGTTCTAGCGTTCCTGAGAGTGATAATTTTCGAGAGAGTTATGATGAGTGTGTGGATCCCCAACTACCTGCGGATTTTATTTTCCAGGAAATCATCGAGACAATTAATGTCTTGGTGAATGACGGATCAAGTGTAGGCGCTTATACACCTGATCTGGTTACACCTACGAAGTTAGCTTCGGAGGTAATCAAGTTGCCAACGCTAGAATCTAAAATATTCTTGCGAGATCTGAGTCGAAACAAGATCAAGCACATTTGCGTACACTTTCAATATGACATCAATAGGTATTTTAATCAAATTTACAAGTCGCCGATATTCGGTCGGCACAAGTATTTACTGAGAACGAACGGGTTCTCAGTAGCTCATCGGTGGATGAGAATGTCCTCGATGAGAAGACCCGGATAGAGCGATGCATGTCTCAATCCTGGGAGTCTTTAACGAGAAATCTTTTGTACAAGATTTTGGTCGAATTCAGGGATGTTTCCTTGAACCCATGCCATGTGATCTGCCCAAGGACAAAGGCACTCGGCATGAGATCGAACTTAAACATGGTTCGAAATACTGTGACATGCAGTGTGGCCACTGCCTCGTGAACAAGTCACAGCGATCGACAAATTCTTTGCCGATCGCTTAGCGGCTGGTCATGTGAGGGACTCAACATCCCCACACAGCTCTCCGACCTTCTGTGTGCGAAAAGCCACATGAGGGTGGCAGATAGATCACGCGTTCATCAAATTGAACGCTTCAACAATACCGGCTCAAACGACGATGCAAAGGAAGGACTTCCTCATTAATGGTATGGCGAAAAGTACCATCATTTCCTCTATGGATCTGATGGATGGATTCTATCAGATCGTCTTGATTGACCGGGACATCCCGTACACAACAGTGAGCACCCCCAGTGGTATGCTATGAGAGTGACTAGTGATGCCACATGGTCTAAGAAACGCCCCTGCAACGTTCAGCAGATGTGTTACCAATCTATTGCGATCAGTTCGAGACTTCGCACCGAGTTACTTCGACGATGTCTTCGTCCATAGCCGGGCTATGAATGGAAAGACGGACGTGGATGTTCATAGAATACACGTCCGAAAGGTTCTTACACTTATGCGTGAGCATAAGTTGTTTGCAAATCTCGAGAAGTGTATATTCGCAATGAGCGAAACACCAGTTCGTGGCTGCATCGTGAGTAAAAACTGCGTACACCTTGATCCGGAAAAGATGAAGGCAATTAGCGACTGGCCTGTGGCAGTAGACGTCAAGGGACTTCAAAAGTTTCTTGACTTAGCGGCGTACTTGCAAAAGTACTCGCGCAACTACGCCGAGATAACCGTACATCTCTCTCGTCTGTTAAAAAAACGAGAGGTAGTCATGGAGTGCTGAGTGTCAGCGCTCCTTCGAAGGTATCAAGAAAAGCGTGATACAATCGCATGTGTGGCGATTGCAGACCAAGACAGACCATTCCACGTTGTCTGTGACTCCAGCGGTCTTGCAATTGGCTGTGTGTTAATGCAGTATGGCTTCGTCATCGTTGAGGGCGTCGTCTGTTTCCAATCGCGTCAGCTGCATGCAGATCAGCGTAATTACCCAGTGCATGAAAAGGTACTCCTTGCCGTGAAATATGCACTGGCTAAGCTTTGGGTATATCTCTTAGGATATTGGCCCTTTGTCATTTATACCGACCATGAATCGTTACGACGACCGTAAACAGTCCACACCTCTCACAACAAAATGGAGAGGTGGCTGTCTTTCTTCGCGGAGTACTACTTATCCGTCGAGTACAAACCAGGATGAATTAATGTAGTTTCTGATGCTTTTTCAAGTCGGCCCGATTTTAAGTTGACTGCTCAACCAACAGTAGGGGTGATCTGACTGTAGCGAAACTAACAGTGAGTGTTCCGTCGTCGAATCTGCTCGACGACGTGCGAAAAGCATACGCAGAAGATGATTCTCTTCTGTGATTGATGGATTACGTATCCAATCCATGCAGTCAAGCTTTAAGAAGCTTGTCGTCTCAATACTGCTCTTCAATCGAACGGTATCCGGTTTGTGATGGACTGCTGTACCAAACATCAGTCAACGGCGACACGCATCCTGTCGTCGTTCCGGCTCATAATAATTTGCGACTGCGCATCATGTATGAGTGCCACGATTCCCCAACAAGTGGGCATCGCGGTAGAGAAAAGACTTACCTCACGGTAAGTCGTGACTAACCTCACGGTAAGTCGTGACTTCTACTGGCCCCGCCAGTATGAGTTTGTGCGCAAATACATTCGCGCTAGCGAAGTGAGTCAACGGTTGTAGCCTGGTCCTTCATCCCGCGCACCCTTGTAGCCTCCACCTATTACGGCAGAGTGCTGGCAGTCCGTATCGGTGGACTTCGTCTTTGGGTTTCCCAAAGACGCTCAAAAGAATACTGGTATTCTTGTGTTTGTTGATCGGTTCAGCAAGATGGTACATCTTGTTGCTGTACCGGAGTCAATCACAGCTCAGGGCGGTGCTCGTGTCTTCTTCGATACTATCTTTCAACTTCACGGGTTATGCCATGAACTCGTTTCTAATAGGGACCCCCGCTTCACAGCGGAGTTCTCGCAATCCGTGTTCAATTTACTTGGAACATGTTTGACGATGTCGACTTATGACCATCCGGAAACAGATAGTCAGACGAAACGCGTCAGCCGCGTCCTCGAAGAGATACTTCGAGGATCTGTCCACTCGTTTACGAGCTGGAGTGAGTTCTTGCCGATGGAGGAATTCGCCATCAACAAGTCGACGCATGCGCCGACAACGCATACACCGTTCTTTCCTGAATGGCCTACGCCATCCACGTTTACCCGCCTTATTAGAGTGTGACTCTAGTTTAGGGGGGGTGGACTCGCTCGAACAAAAACCGATCTGGTTCTTGCTCATCACCCGTCGACAATGGTGTCGACGTGATGGATGCTGATGTCGATGCGGTCGGTATCGATGATGATGATGATGACGATGCTGGTACATTCAGCATCTCCAATGACTGCCACAGTGAGGAAGATGACACCCTCACTGGTGAAGACAACGTTCTTTCAGTAGTGCACACGAAGCGCACTGCTATTGACAATGATGAATCAGCAGAGGAATTTCTGCTGACTCGCGAAGCGGATGTCCGCTTCGTTTAAGACTCTTTTAAAGATGCACTAGACAGACAGGGGAAAGAAACGCAGACAAACATGGAAGAGCAAATGTTCTTTCATTTGATGAAGGAGATCTAGTTTTACTGTCTACAGTAAATCTACCGACACACGCAGTGACAAACGTGGGCAGCAGTAAATTACTGCCCAGTTACATCGGTCCATTTCGTGTGTTGCACCGAATGGGCAACGAATAAACGATTGAACTGCCCCGTAAGATGCGTACACATCCTAAGTTTTACGTTGATCGTCTTCGACCGTTCTATCAGTACGAGCACGTTTCGAGATGCGAAGAACACCTCCACGGTCGAGATCCGGGACCACCTTCAAGTGTTCCCGTTTCAACGAGCCAGTCTGGTCGACTATCGAAGCTACCTGCTCACGCAATTGAGCGATGTCTCAACGAGCTGCAGTCAGATCGTCACGAAGAGAACGAACCGAACGTTTTCGTTTTCAAATTGCGCAAGCGCAAACGCGGCAAGATCATTCGAACGATCGTGTGCTAGAAATTTGTAATTATCCTCTACAAGGTCATGAAGCTCGTAACGCCGAGACTGTTCATGATACAGGTCATCGTGTAACGGTTCCGTTGCACGGTTCAGTTCCTGAACATCAAGCTGATACGACCCTCGAACCAGATCAGGTGTTCCCGCCACCACCACATCCTGTGGTGGATTCTGGCGATGGTCAACGCTTTAGGGTGGAGCGTATCTTGAACCACCGCGACGTGAATGGCGTCCGGACGAGTTACCTCGTCCGCTGGCGTGGCTATCCACCGGCGTGGGACAGCTGGGAGCCTCGTGCCCAGCTGCTTGTTGATAATCCGGGTCTCGTCGAGCAATATGACGAGACCCACCCGCTGCATTCGAAGAAGAGCCGTCGGAAAATGACCTCCCCGAACGCGAGTACAGGGATTGCAAGGTGTCAATCCCTTCGGCCATCTCAGAAGAGATGCGAGCCCTCCATTAGGGATCAATAGGGATGTAGGCCTCCCTAAGGGCACGATTCGAGTTGTCCAGGCAACCTGGACACGATTATCCCCACAAGAGACAGGGTAATCCTGCCTCTCTTGACAGTCAGTGCAACTTGCATCGCGCCCGACTGGGTTGCGCTTCTCAAACCTGATGCGAGCTGCATCAAGTTTACCGAGCCACGCCTCACGGCCAATGCACTCGATGCTATGGATGAAAGCATTCCATCCTTGCACCAAGGCCTTACTATCTCGACTACGATTTACATTGTACCACCGATGCTTAAAGAACATATCGGTGAAGAACTCATCTCAGCACGGATATTCTTCGTGCTGGAATTAGTAGAACAGATCTTTCTACAGTCGACCAACGGGATTCAGTCCCGTTCGATGGACAATCCGGCCAATCGATCTTACTCTTTGGATGACGGCATCCATGGAGACTCCACTTGATGAGCGTGGCGCAGGACGTTTCGGTCCCTGGCCTCTTGAGTGGTGTAAGCACAAACACTGACACCAGTGGCAGCTCGATCTCTCGAGATGCTTCTATCGTGGTGATGCTTAGGGGCATCACCACCATCACCACGCGTTCGATTGTCGGATGGACTTGCGTGAGGCGAGGATTCCAGGGAATAATCGCTCGGTCCGAAGACTTCGGATATGATGTCGCTACGTTCCCCAGAGCCAGTCAATCTGGCTCTTGCAGTGTCCACCCCGGATGACCTGGAGGCGTGAGGTGTCACCTTCGCGTCGGATACATCATCGAGTCGGATACATCATTTGACTCGCCAGAAAAGATGATCTTCAAGTCTGAAACATTTATCGACTCGCCAGAATAGATGATCTCTATTCCAAGGTTATCTACATTGCGATTCGCAGTGCCCGCTGCAGACGCAGCGGACGTATCTGTCGCACGTGGTGACTCACCACGTGGAATGTTCGCAACAGGCACCGCCTGCTGCTGAATTGCAACTGCAGGCGAAGCATCACCTGTTGCTGAATCAAGAGAAGAACCCTCTTCGGCTGCACGCATGCGTGCAACTAGCTTTTTTGATGCTTCGGCAGCACATCGCATGTAATTTCACCATGCGAAGAGTTGAAAAGTGAGTTGAAATTTGACCAACTTCACTTCCCAAAGTGATCCAACTGTGAGCACCCTATCCCAATCAGTTAAATTCAATCAACGGGTGATTGATGGTTAAGGGGGGTTATGTAAAGAGGTAGCCCGTTACATGATATTGACACCAAACGGTGTCAATAGGGAGATTGTCTAGCGTGAGAATTCCCTACCAATGTTGTCCGAAATGGATAATGTTGAAGGAATATTATCCCCTTTGTAGGATAATGTTCAGTCGCTGCTTAGAGATTGTTTGATAAAAGACACATTCACCAAGGTTGCCACCAATCGCTGCTAGACGCGCTAACGAGTGGTGAGCAGGTTGTCGTCATACGACAATGAAGATTAACATAGTTCGATAAACACTGAAGTTATATTGATAGCCTAACTGCATTAAATACAGTTCTCTTTTTACCTTAGCTTAAACTAGTAGTTTAGTAGACTATCTTCCTCTGCACGCACTAGTGTACGTGAAGTTTCGCGGCACCCCAAACAAAGGGTGCCCCGTTACACTTGAAGTCTCCGCTACGTGCGCTCGCATCGGGATTAACGCGAGGTTTCTGCTACCAGAGGTGTTCATAATCGCAAGGAACATCGGATCGATCGAATCGATCAAAACATTATCATTATCCTTAACCGCTCTGTTTTTAGGCATGGCGGTTTCATTTAGGTGCTCGAACGACCTATAATTGTCCTCTTCGGTAGGACAATACATTCCTGTACCGGCTCGCGGAAATCGTGCCGCGCGACGAGCCTGTCACCTGCCGAATTTGTGGGTTCCAGTCAGTCCCGGGGTCCCGACTATTCTTTGTCGGGGTTCATGCTTCTTTAAGAGACTGCATCTTCACGGTACCAGGACCCTGGGTAAATCATTGAGGCTTCGGTGGTTGCACACATACTTTATGATGTTTTCTGGTCTTGAAAGTCCAAGGAAGATGATTTAACGCGAGCCACTTGACTGGACCGGTGCCGAGCTGACTATTGCTCAGGTTGGAACCCCTTCTCCACGTTTGATCTTTAATTGAAAGTTAATCCACGCCGCAATTTTAAATCGACTATTGCATCCGTAACGACTAGGAGAAATAGTAGCGAAATTTGTTGCTGTGATGGGAAGTGTGGTAAAGCAGGACACAAAACGTTAGGAGCAGACATCAATTTCCAGCTAAGTGCGAAACATGAGCTGTTTAATATTTTTGAAGTGGGGAAGCATACATTTCTATAACCGTAAGGGACTTTCGTCACAGTCGGTACTTTTCGTCGCCGTTGGTCAGCTAAAATAATACTCAATTCGGCGCCAACTCTTTCAAGTAGTTTTGAGGCAGAAGTCAACTGATAAAAGGCCGAACTAGATTGCTATTGCGGACTCGAAAGCAAATGCCTCTCAGACGTGATCTGGATTGCGATTGACACAAGGACAGATGCCTGTAGCATCGACCAAATGTCGATCTCAAACCGCAAATTACGATGATACGTGGATACTGTGCGTCACGATCAAGGCAAGCGATCGCGCACCTCGATCCGGGATTGTGATCAAGGATCACGATCGTGTACCCGAAACAGAAGTGTAAATGAAGATCACGATCGTGCATCGCAATCTGGAAGTGTGATCAAAGACAATCTCATACCTCGGTCTGACTTGGGCCACCTACTAAGGGAAGATTGCAAATGCATTCAGATGAAGACAACATGTGGCGGTCTATCCTGACATACGGGTTAAGCGTAGTGATAGTTTAGTCGTTATTTAACTAACGTTGAATCGAGTTCAACTAACCCCAAAGTACACATGTGTTGTTCTCCTTCCAGGTAGGATCATTTGACCTCCTGACGTCAAAAGAGCTTCAACTACGCTCAAAAAGACCACTCTTGAATAATTTGGCCAGGAATGCAAGAATTCTCATACACATTCCTAACTTTGATCGGACGCATTGAAATCTAGTGGCTCTGATAGAAGATCGCGAGACGTCTTAAGTCCCCAGAAGGCTCGTGAAAATATTATCGATTTTAAACAAGGCTATCTTGAGGGAGATCCGGGCAACGCGAATTGAACCCCCAGAAACACCGCGACTGCGGAAAAAATTTACGCGATCGGCTTTGATCTCTACCACAGTAAGGTTCGCTATTGGCTCAAGGCCACATGAAAGTTCAACCCGCTCTACTGACGATAACTCAAAGTGAGATAGATGTCTACACAGATTTGGAGAATTTCCTCCGTTAGTCGGTCGAATGGTCTCCAGTAGAGAGTCGAGAACGCCTATGCAATCAGCAAACCCACTCCACTACAGAGGTGCACGTGCCAGATCTTCAAGTGACTCGGAATTTATCCGTGAGTCCCACGTCGAAGATGTCACGAACAAGAAAGAACCTGGTATAGAATCATCGATGGATGAGAGATTGCCGCGCACTTGTAAAACAAAGAATTTATAGATCGTCAGAGTGTGGAGATGTCATTTACTGACAAGTCGTCCATTAGGAAGATCGGCCTCCCGATACGTAACATAAACCCCACAGTACTCACAAGGTTCCCTCGGCGGCCCTTGCGAATCGTGTCGCACAACGCGATCCGTTGGACGTAAATTTTACAATAAAAACTAAAAGGTGTTTACTCAAAACCTGCCCCACCAGGTCGAAGAAAATTAGAATGAAGTGTCACGGGTGAAGACAAAGGCTTTTCGATCAGGATTTGACGTCGCAAGAAAAATACGGCTGATCGCGATTTGAAAGCGAAAAGGTGGCATGAAGGTCAATTTCGCATCCAGTGTTGAAGACGTTACTGTCAACTAATTCTGTGCTAAAGATTTAACATCTCAAGCTAGTTGGATCACTAAAAGGTCTGGTGTCATCCTACGCATGCTATAAGTAAAAGCGTTCGACGCAAACAAACTGCTGTAAAGCGATAACGATCAAGAGATTGACGCTAGGCGACAGTTGTTTGAAAGGTAGTTCCTCTTAACAGAAGACACGATCCAGCAGATGACGCAATTTTACCGTCATTCTGAAAAATATCAAAAGAGATCTTCATAGTACGCATCGGCGAATCAGGAATAGACTTAGACATTTGGTTTGCATCCAACGAATGTCTCTCGGACCGATTAGTGCAGCGCTCATGTGACAACGAATTCTAACGATCAAGAACAAACTATGACTGACGAATGGACCCACATTGCCGGCTATGAACCTGACGGAATCAAGCCAGCTGCAGTCTTACTTCTAGACGGCCATGAACAAGTGCGAGCCTGATCAAGCCTACATTACTGCTAGCGGATTGGCAATACCCATGATGACTTCATAGAGGTTATCCTGGACGTATAAATGGAACTGGTTGGATCGCGTCAAAACCTATTCAACAACTTTGATTCCGTAGGTATGAAGAGTTACAATTTACGGATACTTTAATTGTACTATCTGCAAATACGGCAATAAGAAGTTTAAATGCTCACAGTATTTGAATGTCTACAATGGAAGACGTAAAAATGTTTACAGACGAGACAAGGACAGAAATTCGCCTGGATCTGGATCAACAAGGTTAAGTCTGCATTCCTTTGCCTTCAAGATCCATATTTTAAGATGCTTGGTGCTTGTTCTTACAACCCGAGCCCTGCACGGAATAGGCATACGTAGCTAAGCCTATTCATTCGTTACTGGCAAAAAAACCATATTGCTATGTGTGCTTTTGCACTACGGAGGAAATGACATATCGGTCTGAGGGCAGTGTTACCAGGCGAGGAAACATTTCGAAAGAAATTCCTCTAGAATATTTGCTTTGCTTGAATGTAGCTGCGATGCGGGCGACGATACGTATTTGAGATGGGACGTTCGCTTTCCGTCAAAAGAACCTGGATTTTTATAGGACTTTGGACTATCGCGATTTGACCGGACAACTGAAATTGTTACGCCTTGAAAACGCAATGGAATGGAAGAAACTTTGCGAGCATACAAATAAATGTACCTGCGACAAAATCAAGCGTTCAATGATTGAATACATTCCAATAGTGGCCGGCATCGAATTTTTTGACCCCATTCGTACAGGACCGGCTTTTGTAATTAGGCGCTCCACGTAAAAAATGGCAGCAGCTATTCGGAAATAAATTTGATAGTAGAGAAGACGTCGAAATGGAGTGACTCAATGCTTGTGTTGCTACTGCTCCCGATCGGACAAAAGTTGAGCGATCAGCGAGGTGGACTGGACAAGTCAGGTCACGATCACAATTTAGATCGTGTAATACCACCTAAGGCCTTTACACGCTGCGGATTGAGGAAGCAAGCTATCTCGTGTTGGGAGAGATTGATGAGCCATAAAATTTGGTTTTAAAAAGAAAAATCTTCGAAAAGTTTCTGTGCGTGCGTTGCTTGCTGGACAGGTCCATGAAGGTGAGAGTGCCCGATAGAAATGGATTCAAAATGATCCGTGAGTGGTACGCCTCTACTAAACACGCCAGAATGCTTCCGCCGAAGGAGAAAGAAATCCAAAATAGGAAGCTTACTAGGATGAATCTGGTGCGATCCGAGCGTTCTAGGCTCCGCATTTATGCATTTGTTAAAATAAATTGATAGATTGAGAGGTTTACAAGTGGATTGATCCGATCACTACACAAGGTAATTCAACAAACTCGCGTTCAGTATTTAATGTCGTCGAACCTGACGAATGATCGCGATTACCACTCAATATGAAGCTCGATGAAGCTTCGTGCTAGCCGGAGTAATTTATTAAAGTATCATACACCAGGGAAATTGTGCAAATAGGTCAAAACATGTAAAATGAACAACGACAAAGTCACTAAAATATTTGACTCTGGACCCAAATTGTCGATCGTCAACACCATCTTTTCTTGTCATGAAGGCTGTGTCATTGACAAGACTCAACGTCGGAACTTCGCGGTTATTGTCGAGACTACGTATTAAGAAGGATGCACCAAGATTAAAATTAGTAGTTAAATGGATTGCTGGTCTAGTTCTTTGATGTCTAGGCAGAATACCAAGCTGGTCAAGAATCTATCCTGGGTATGTAATTAATGGTACTGGCTGAAATACGTTCAGATTTGGAGATAGGACTATTAGCTTACCAGAAGAAGGTAAAAATTTCTTATCATCACAGAGCCCTCCGTACCGATCGACTGTACAAGCGACCACGGCTCAAGATCAACACGTGGTGATACCGGGAGGTGGATGTTCGGAATTGAAGCTCAGAATTAGCCCCCATACGCTACGCTTTGGGTGAAGCGAGGCCTAAAATGGGTACATACGGATACTACTGGGCCAGATTGGTAAAAGTCTATAAGAATATGAACAAAAAGTTGTCGATCGAGAGGTGGTCCTCGGTATGGAGAGCCTTTAGGCTGCTGACATAATGCCCCAACCTCATGCTTGCGTCTCATTGGGATCACGCAGGTGTAATGAGTGGCAGCCAATACCATTTGAATAGACAAAAACCGGAGGATGAACGGCTGGACGAGTATACTGGGCCGCTAGTAAATATTCTATCATAACCCACGCCACTAAAGATTATGATCCATGCTACGATGCAGTTATGGGAGAAAGGGGCTTTTTGGCAAAGAAATAGTCGTAGTCAGATGATGTGGATATTAGTAGACGAACTACAAACTGCCTTTTAGGATTTAGATATCCTGGATGAACAAGATTAACGAACTTTTATTTGGTGATCGACGTGATCGGATATGCTATAAAAGTCGATAGGGTACAAGATAAATCGGGTAGGTAATCAATGATGCAATGAAGATCGAGGTCGATTAAGTATATCTGAGAGAATCGGGTAAATACCAAAGCATTCGATCGAATGACCAACCATTTTTATCGTTTTCATGAGCGATTACATCAAAACTGGTGAAGCGTCACCCAAAATTTCGCGTCTTATCATGTGAGCGATGAGCCTTTTGCTGCAAGATGTGGATTAACACATTGTACATCCTGCCGTAAACTATCACCTCTACGGTCACCATAGCGATCGGAGACGTCTAAGTCACAGATTCAGGTGTAACGCTGATAAAAGATCAAGAAAGCTTAAGCAACTAAACTGGGAGAATCACCATACATTCATAAGATAGGGTGACTTCTTGCCTACCGTTGCTTATGGAGAAGTATTTGGTACCGGTGTCGGAGGGTTCATTCCGATCGTGAGAAGATTACGACCCGTTTCAACTAAGTTCCGAGAGAAACTAACCCATCTGATTAAAGGACTGTGTCAGCTAAGATCTCCCGACTATGAACGTCTCCATGGAATTCTCCAATAGCGGTGATTATCACGAAGAATGATGAAAAATTACAAATGTGTATTTATTACTGACGAATAAATTAGTTAAAAAGATTTGATGGCGTTCCTTACACCGCTGATCTTTAAATTACTGTAACAAAACTTATTAGACAATGTGATCTTGTTTTTCGGACACGGCGAGCGAATTTTAGTAGTTGTAATGTAAAAGTCAAGTGGAAAATTTTAGCCGCGCTTCTTCAAAAACGTGATCATGTATATTGGCCTATTATTTTCTCCAGTCACAAGCTATAGCCAAATGCATTTATCCACGGGATGTCGAAAGGGAGGTATTGGCCCTTCCTTGAATTCCAGACGTTTGTTATACGATGTTGGTCTCACGTGAGATCACACAATTCACGCGATAGTTTACGCTGGCTTGTTTATGAAAGTCTTCCATTCTCAACGGAAGACTAGGGAGATGGGCTGCAATACTATCGAACTGGTACTGAAGATAAGACTATGTACAAAGGGTGAAGACAAGATACTGGGTACGCCTGCCGCAATTGTAATTCCCCGTGTAGCGGTAGATAGAAATGTTTGTCGCGATCACACCATGGAAGCAACCAAGTCAAACTATTAGTACTCAACAACCCACAGCCGAAGTAGGTGAATGCCTCCTAGTTATCAGCTGTAATGGATCGGCTAGGATGAGAGAAAAGTCGGTGCTTATAGATCGATGGTGTAATAGCTGCCAGGGTGGACGATCGTAGCTGCTGCCTCTAAATTTGTAGTGAATTTGATTGTAAAAGAATCATAAATTATGGAATGCTACTTGGCTCGGATTTGCTTGTAATTAACTAAAGAGTGTGATCATTTCATTTGCGGTGACTTGAGTTCGGCAATCAAAAAATGCATGGAGGGATTAATTACAAAGCATCTTTTTTGCAAATGTTGCACTATAGTGAGCTGAAGAAATTTCTGTTGTGGTCTACCTACGATCTTTTGAGTACGAAGAGAGACTGTAAACAGATAGCGGATTAATTTTAAAGGAATGCTTTGTAGAAGAAAAAGAAGGGTGATATTGCGGTTTCCGTTCAAGATTGCTAAAATCTTTTCACCTAGTTTCTTGAATGAGCTACCGCTACCGAGTCAAGCCTATCAAACAGTCAGTGAGGCTGCGATCACACTATCACGAATGCGAAGAGGTTATCTGTTAGAACTCCTGCAAAAAGATTTTGTACAGCAAGTCCGTGGTAGCGCATACAGCAAGCGCGAGATGAAGGAATTTGGACATCCGACTTGAAGACGTATATGATTGGGGAACGTGGCCAAGGTGAATTCTGGAGATGCATTGGATTGTGCTCGTATCGCACCCGATTACGGAGTAAATTTGAGTGCAAGATTATTTTTTCTGTCATAGGGCGTCCACGAAATTGTAAGATCGGGCAGTGTCGGTCTGTTTGGTCGTACCAGTGCTATTGTAGCAAGATGCACACTATCGTTGAGGGCGGACACCAAGTAATATGACCCATGTATGAGCGGATCGAGGCGAATTAATTGGTGAGGACTGTATTGGAGTGTGCGGCGCTACGTAGGCGATCATGTCGATTGCCAAACGGGTAACAGTCCTTTTCACGATCGGGTTAAATCGCCTGATAATTTTTAAACAGCGTACTATTCCGAAGATCGTAAATTTTTCACACCCCGTCATTATCATGATCATTCTAAGGGGAACATTGAGCTATTACTATGGATAGATCTGCGCTTGAGCTATGTGATTGCGAATAGGATGTCATTTCGGACTGCACAAACTATCCCCGAGAGTTATGAAAAATGTGAATTCCGTCGATTTGGCGAGCGAGGTTATCTTCCACAATCATTTTAGGTTTACGTTTCATTTCTTTCAAGAATTCAATCGGATCACAGTTTAAAGGCGGCGAGCAACAATGGTGCATCGCATTTAAGATAACGGAATGGTGGAATGTTTGGTACGATCCAAACGAGCGACAAGCCATAGTTCTTGTCACGTAAAGAGTCCAAGCGATTGGGACGATTATGCGCAGCGATCAACTTCTGCAATACAAACGGCAAAATTCGTGTTGAAAGAGAAACATGGTTTATGTGGTGCACCGCTGGGATGCACAATCAATTTTGGAGGCAAATACCTTTAGGAATTGTCAGACATCGCATTCGTGACCCTAGGAAATGGCGGTTAAGAAACTAACGTTAACATCAACGAGCAAGAGCTGAAGTGAATGATCGAATCGAGATCGCAACTCACGATCAATCTGATAGACACAGTGAAGATCATGATAGGCTTGCGATAGATCATGAGTCGCAAGTTTGATTTTATTTGGATCGAAAAGAATGGATATGTACGAAGTTTAGCTCACTTAAGGCATGATTGTTTCAGGGATGAAAAGCGCGGCGAGCACGCGAAAAGATGGTATTGCGGACACACCCTACCCCTAAGTAAATGATCCCAACTTAAACAAAGTGAACGAATTTCCAATCATCCCCAAGAATCGGTTGAACGTGAGCAAAATCGATGAGGTCGATTCTAATTAAGCTTCACCGCCTAAATACAGGTAAGGAGCAATCTAGAAGATAAGCGGTGGAAGCGAAAAGAGTTGCAGACGTGTTATTGGTTCGACGGACACGTTGTGGTCGACTGCGTCGTCAATTCTGGCAAATTGGAACATCTACATAGTAATACACACTGGGTGGATGAAGCACTTAAACTGAGGCGCGTTGTTATTGTGACGAAGTCGATCTTTTAAATTTGCTGATAGGAGGACATTCCACTTGCTCAAACTTGCCGAATCGCAAAGTGGATACTCCTATCCGTTTCTAATTGTATAGCTTCGTGCTCACCTTGTATAACCTTCGTTAGGGATGGCCTGACCTCTTTGTTATGGCCTTGGGGGATGACAAACTTGTTCTGTGTTATATTTTAAGGCTTAATGGATTCGTGAATGTTTACATAGCAATATGGTATTACGCAGCCAATTTTGCATTTCAATCTCTCTATTTTAATTAGGTGATCGGTCGATCTTGCTGGCAGCTATCGATACAAGTGAGATTACCGATCCATCTGAAATCGCGGTCTAGGTAGATTTATGTATCAATACGCTTTGTTGATCATATAGGCCTTCCTAATCTAGTCTTGAAACCCTTTCCCTAGTCTTCCAACCATTTTAATTGTCTTGTGGTCTTGATATCTAGTTCTTTGATCGTATGCTGCATCCTATCGCAGTTTATCCCGACTAGTAGTCTTGCCTATCCTAGCCAAACAAATCAAAAATTAGGTTATTCTGGCTATTTATTACATGCGTATTCTTAGCATTCGAAAGTCAAATATTTCTGTAGTGTAGTAGAGAAAAATCTAGCGCTTGTAGAAAGAAGTATTACTGTATTTTTACCAATCACGTTAGTATCCGGCTTTACTATGCATTTTCTACTCTGCCGAGTAGTATTTAATTAGATATCAATTTCTGTAAATATTGCCCCCTGGAACACATGTCGAAAACTCATGGTCGATACTCAAATAATGACGCTCCATTCGCCATATTGTCACCAAAAATAAGTATTCGAAAACACATCCCTAAACTGGGTAAAATATTCTTATATTGCGTAAAAATTTTGTGAGATCTCCTAAAGAAATGTCTACTTGATCTTATAGCTGCAGCTTTTTAATTTGGAGGTGACACAGTCTTTTTAATGTAATGATAAACATATCGAAAAAATGATGAGATTTAAAACTGCTTTGCAGCTTTACAAAATTATCTACAAATCTAAATGACTGATATATGTTGAATCGGACTCAACAAACTCGAACGAAGATCAACAAATTGGTAGTTGGTCTATAATTGCTTAGTAGAAGATCGCATTTACTGCTTGTCCTGGAGGGTCTTCATACAAACTGAGAGGGCTTTCCGTGGCCAACGTACTAATGAAGTGTCATGTGGTCGAATACAGTTAGCTAGAACGTGTTTGATTTTAGCGGTGGGAAACAAGTAATGGTCCATCCGAATTTGGCATCACAGGTCGTGATTGACCGAACGGTCTCAGAAGGGCGATGGGGAGCTTTCCATGTTCATTCAGATGCTGAAAATTGTGAATTTGTGGTGTAGCCCTTCTTAACGGTCGGCTTTTTGCTGTTCGATCATGGCAAGAGATGGTAGAAGCTGATATTAGTCCGCGGAGAAAGCCTAAGAACCACATAACTATTTTTATTGAGACATTAGGTAAGGATCAGCTTAAGTGGGATAGAGATAAATGAATGAGATCCCCTGATTAATCATTCTGTCTTTCGACCGCTAGTTACTAAGTAACATTGGTGCCACATGAGTAATTTAGTTCGTAACAGAGCAACACATGTGTTAATCAGTTTCTGTATAAAAGGTCTTTTAACTCGAGCTTTTTGATGGCATTTGTTTCATACCAAAGTGACTACATTCATCATCATTAAGCTGCTTCATTGTGTAGTTGTTTATCGCCGCGGGGAGTCATGGTCGATCCGATCATCAACACTCTTCGATCAGCAATTTCGCTGTGATGAAGGTGAATCTTGAAGTAAATAGCGACAAGTCCTTATTACATGCACCGTTCTTCGGAGCTTTTAAGGACATGGTGTAATTACACCTTCGTATCGAAACCGATCCGTTTTCAGTGTAAATCTATCCAGATCGATATCCTGCGGACATGGCACACTTCCATGCACAGATCGACGTCGATTTTCCTCCAGTGACATCATTCAGATCGACATCCCCAGGATATGGTATACCTTCATCTGCTGGATTGGCACCGAATACTATTTTGGTGCTAGTACAATTCTCCTCGAATTCATCCATTGACAGTCGTAACATACCCTAGGTTAACTTATCCTACATCACTCCATCCGAATTAGACTATCAAATACCTTGGTCTGTCCCAGATATCTCTCTTTACATCAAGTATAACCTGCCTGAGCCTGTTCCAGATTAATAATCCCGAATTGTTCTAGTCATCATCGGCTGTACTCTGCCCGATCCATTAGCAACTCTTTTCTAACCTTCAGGCACATTTCATCTCCGACGATATATGGGGACTTAGATGTGTAGGACTTTGTGTACTCTGATCCGCTCTGTCGCACAGACCGTAGTAGATTTTCCACTGAAGATCTGGACCGCCTCCTACCTTAAGTGGGCCTCAATCCTATTGCTCACGATCAACGTCCCAAATTTAGTTTGGAATTGACCACAACCGCCCCCTAAACGAAGATCCATTTGAATAGCGATTAATCAGAGTATGTAAGGGGGCACCCTGAAGCTTGTACTGATGACTGTACAAGCTACTTATTCTGACGACAGAATAAGGCGGTGCCTCGGAACTTCACGTACACTCGTACGTGCAGAGGAAGACGGTACGAAGAAGCGATAACTTGGTTTAAGTAAAAAGTAGAACTGTATTTATCATATTCAATGTCTGTTAATAAATCACTATTCATCTAACTATGTCTGAATACAAATGTGCATATCAACTATCTGCTCACCACTCATTGCGTGCGTCTGTCGTGGCGTGTCTTCGTCGGTTGATATAATGGCCTATATCAACCAATTAGGAACTACTCGTAAGGGCTCCAGAATATTTGTCCTTATGGCAAAATTCTGTGAATATAACTCTTACAGTCATATTCTGTTAACAATTTCTTATAAATTGTTATGTAACGATTCACCCCGCTACATCACCCCCCCATTAACCATCAGTCACTTTAGTTACTAATTGACTAAATGGATGCTCGTCCCAAATCATTTGGGACAGGGTTTGCACTTGTTGGTCCGAGTCCACTTTTCAACAGTTCATCGCATGGTTAACAAGCCCATGCGATGCGCGAGCAAGGCCGCCGAGAGCGCGTCCGCACGTCTCTGTGCGGACGCCGAGGCAGAAACCACAGCAACTGATGTTTCATCGGTTGCTGGAGCGACCCAGCCTGTGTCACTTGGTGATGCAGGCGTTGGTCATGAAGACACTCATGTCTTCACAGAGTACGAGCTCGGTGTCTCGTACTCTCCTGATACGGAAGACAGATCCGTATCGACGGCGATCGAGACCAAGCCTCCTGCCAAGCGTGGCTTGGATGATGCTATGCGTCGTAGCATCTTTGTTCCATCTGACGAATCAGATGAACAATCGCCGAAGCGAAGGCGCTCGAGATCGCAAGACTCGGGCGCTCATAGTGGTGTCGGTTCTCCTATTGACACCACTTCGCAACGAGGTGCCAGTACTTCTGTCGGCACGTCGCAAGAAGATCGGGACCGCAATGTCTTGCGTCTCGCTCCCGAGAAGAAGGCATGTATGCCTCCTAAATTTTTCATGGATCACTTGTCGGTGACGACGAGTGGTCGTTATCGAACACGGTTGTTCGATTCGTCAAGGATCCATCACCTTGACCCCAGCGCGAAAAACTATCGCGCTGAGAATGAATTCTTCATCGATGCTTTCTTTAGACATCCATGGTACAGTGGGAATCACAAATGTGATGGTCCCTCACTACTTCAAGCGTGGAACACCTACATCCATAACCTTGAGGATGTAGGTCGTGACGTTTGGAACGACAAACTTATCAAATCTCGTGATAAGTTTGAAAAGCGAACCCCGACAGGTGCACGCTACAAGCTGCATCGTCTGTCTAGGGAGAGTGGGTTACCCTGTCTTTCCTGGGGAGACTCGTGCCCATGTTGTGTGAACAACTCTTCGCGCGCACCTAAAGAGGATTACCTCCTCACTATCCCGTGGTGGCGCGTTCGTATCTCTACTGAGATGTACGAAGGGATTGACAACCTGAAATCCCTTTACGACCGTGCCGGGAAGACTTTCTCCGGCGGTCCTTCTGCGGCACAGGATGTGCCGCGTCCTACTGCTCGACCAGACCCAGTACGTCAACCATCAGTTGGGAGCGGGGCTCCCAAGTATCCCAGGACGGGGGATAACCGCGCCATTGGACGAGGTAACTCTTCCGACATCCGTTCACATCGCGGTGGTTCAACAGCTGCTCAACTAGATAGAGCTGGCCACCGCGAGAGTCCTCTAATGGAGATGGAGGAGGAGGAAAGACGCTCTCCACACGATCATGTGGATCGGTGTGTTCCCGAGAGCTTCTTTGATCGCGTAACGCAAGGGTTACGCAACGATCTCGAACACGAGCGGGACAGGCGTCTCCAACTGGCGGACGCTGTCTTGAAGCATCGAGCTGAGTTTGCCTTTGCTCAGCTCGAGAACGAGAGAGCTCTGACATCTCTGCGTGACGAGCTAAGGGTAGCTCGTGGGGATGTCGAGCGGTCTCGGGCTGAGATAACTGCTCTTCTGACCCTTGTCGATGGCCACCATCGGGAGCACAAGGCTCTCTGTGAGATGCTTGAGCGCAAGGGCGTTCTTCATCGGAAGAAGCAGCGTACTGATGGTACGGCTTTAGCCGACCAACGTTAAACGTGGGATGCGTTCGCATCTTACGTGGCAATTCGATCGTGTATGCATTGCCTAGGCGGTGCAAGACACGAAATGGGCCGATGTACTTGGGTGGTAGTTTACTGCTACCCAAGTTAGTCACTACATGCTTTGGTAGATTAACCGTAGACAGTAGGACCAAGTCAACTTCATTGAATAAAAGAGTGTTTGCCCTTCCATTCTTGTCAGCGTTTTACTTTTGCTTTTCCACCGCTTCGGCGATGGAGTCTTGCACAAAACGGACTACCGTTTCACGAGCCAGTATGAACTCATCTGATGACTCATTAGCTACAGTGCACTGTGAGTGCACTGCAGCAACATCAACCTTTTCTTCAGTGAGGGCTTCCGCACTCTCACTGGCATCATCTTCTTCGATATCGATGTTATCGATATCGGCGTCAAACGCAATGACCTCTTCGTCAGAGCGTGATGAGCGTGAAACAAATCGGTTTTTGCTCCCTTTCCCCCTTAAACCAGAGTTATACTCTAGTAAGGTGGGTACACGCGGATGGCGCAAGCCATTCACGTAAAACGTTGTATGTGTCGTGGACACATGCACCGAGTTGTTAATGTCAAACTCTACCATTGGCAAAAACTCACTCCAACTCTTAAAGGAAGTGTACGCATCCTCGAAGTATCTCTTCTAGGACACGATTGGCTCGTTCCGTCTGACCATCTGACTCTGGATGATCAGATGTCGACATCTTCAAGCGCGTTCCGAGTGATTTGAACACGGAACGCCAGAAATCAGCAGTGAATCGTGGATCTCTGTCTGATACGAGTTCACGGGGCAACCCATGAAGTCAGAAAATGGTGTCAATAAAGACGCAAGCACAGCCACTAGCTGTGATTGACACGGGTACAGCCACAAGGTGTACCATTTTGCTGAATCTGTCAACAAATACGAGAATACCCGTATTCCCGCGTGCGTCTTTGGGTAACCCGAAGACGAAATCCATTGAGATGGATTCCCAGCACTCAGCCGGAACCGGTAGAGGCTGTAAAGGTGCACGCAGTGAAGGACTTGACTTCACTCGTTGGCAGACTTCGCATGCGCGAACATACTTTCGCACAAACTGATACCGGCGGGGCCAGTAAAAGTCTCGACTCACCGTGAGATGTGTTTTCTCCCGGCCACGATGTCCTCCTATAGGAGCATCGTGATACTCGAACATGATCCGCAAACGCAGATCAGTATCATCTGGAATGACAACACGTGGTGTGTCACCAGAAACGGCTGTATAATACAGTAAACCGTTGCGAGTAGCGATCTGATGCAGATCGATACGCAGGCGACAATCGTTTCAACAATTCTCGAGATGGTTGTGAGAGATGTGTCAACAACTTCACATCTCACCATCTTGGGCGTATGCCCGCCTCACATCATCATGCAACGTTTAAGATGGTACTGAGGACGTCATAACCGCAACAGTGGCTGTCCAACTGTTGGGTTTCACGGCTAATTTAAATTCGGGACGACGTGAGATTGCATCAGCAACGACATTAAGTCGTCCTGGTTTGTACTCTACCGTAAAGTTGTATTCTGCAAAGAATGACAACCACCGCGCCATTAGTTGTGAAAGGTGCGGGCTGTTTACTGCCGTGCGTAATGACGCGTGGTCAGTGTAAACAGTGAAGGGTCTATCTTCAAATAGGTAGACTCTGAACTTCGCGAGTGCATACTTCATGGCAAGGAGTTCCTTGTCATGCACTGGACAGTTCCGCTCAGCTGGTTGCAGCTGACGCGACTGATAGCAGACGACGCGTTCAACGCCTTCAAGATCGTACTGCATTAATGCACAGCCGATTGCGAAATCGCTGGCATCACAGACCACATGAAATTGCCTGTCCTGATCGGCTATTAATAGGACTGGGGATTGTATCAAGCTCTGCTTGATACCATCAAAGGAGCGCTGACATTCAGCGTTCCATAACCACCTCTCGTTCTTTTTCAACAAACGAGAGAGGTGTACAGTCATCTTGGCGTAATTGCGTGAATACTTATGCAAATACGCCGCTATACCAAGGAATTTTCAAAGACCTTTGACATCAACTGACACAAGCCGTCGGTGATCGCCTTGATCTTTTCGTGATCAGGACGTACACCGTTCTTACCAACGATGCACCCAAGAAGTGGTATCTCGCTTGCTGCAAATATACACTTCTTGAGGTTTGCATACAATTGATGCTTTCGCATGATTGTAAGAACCTGTCGGATGTGGTACCTGTGAACCTCAACGTCCGACTTTCCATCCATAGCCCGACTATGGATGAATACGTCATCGTAATAACTCGGTGCAAATTCTCGTACTGGTCTCAACAGATGTGTATCACATCTGTTGAACGTGGCTGGGGCATTACTAAGCCCTTGTGGCATTACTAGCCATTCCCAGAGCATGCCGCTGGGCGTGCTAACTGCGGTATAGGGTATATCCCGTTCTCGCATAAGGATTTGATAGAAGCCATCCATCAAATCCATGGACGAAAAGATGGTACTCTTTGACATACCATCAATGATTACGTCCTTCCTCGGTATCGGCGTCTGAGACGGTACCGTTGCAGCATTCAACTTGTTAAATGCACGCACTATCCGCCACCCTCCTGTTGCTTTTCGCACACAGAAGGTCGGAGAGCTATGTGGGGAAGTTGATTCCCTCACATGTCCCGCAGCTAAACGATCGGCAAAGAACTTGTCGATCGCAAGTACTTGTTGGCGAGGCAGTGGCCACTGCTTCATGACACAGTACTTCGAGCCTGATTCAAGCTCGACCTCGTGTCGAGTGCCTTTATCCTTCCGTAACTTGCACGGAACAGTTTCAGGGAATGCATTCTTGAATTCAACCAAATTCTCACAGAGAGGATTTGTCTTGAGCGATTCCCATGATTGGGAGTCATATCGCTCAACTCGTGTCTTTTCATCGAGGACGCTCTCGTCCATCGATGAACTACTGAGAACTCTCTCGTTCTCAGTAAACGCTGTTGCTGACCTTTTGTCGGCTACACACTCATCGTCAGCGACGAGTACGCAGATGTGCTTGACTTTGCCACTACGCAGATCACGCAAGAACCTTTTATGTTCGAGCGTTGGCAACTGAGTGATCTCCGAAGTCAACTTCGGAGGCGCAATCAGATCAAGTGTATAAGCGCCTACACTTGATCCGTTATTGACTAGGACATTCAATGTCTCTGTCATTTCCTGGGGACTTATTCCCTCAGGCTTCGAAGGACTTTTTCCTTCGGCTTTCCGGGGACTTATTCCCGCGGGTTTCGGGGAACTTATTTCCGCCGTATTTGTAATATCGGGACTTATTCCCTTAACTTCCTCTAGCTGGGGTTGCGCAACCACAGCGAGATCCTCTACGAAAGACTCTCCAGTCGACCTAGAATTATCGTTTCGCTTAACCTGAGCGATCGATTGTTTCTCTTCTAGATATTCCCCGCTAGGGATGCATCTTTGTCCCGGTCCACTCGACTTATTCGAGTGGTGGACCTTCGGCGCAGCCTGTGTTTCCTCACCGCCGCCGGAAGCTTGCTCCGAAGTGTAACTGTTTGTTACACTAAGGTTTCGTGCAGTCGTACTAACGACCCTACCACAAGTGAGGCCATCGCACTCACTCGTAGTACATCCACACGCTTGTGGATGCTCCAAAACGTTCATCAGATGGCCATCTGATGAACATGCGGCAGGCATCGTTACTGTTCGATGTTGCCAGTTTACTCGTGGTTCGTATCTTCTGATTCACGGTATTCCAAGGATGACATCGAATTTGTCATCCAAATCCAATACGATAAAGTCATCGTCATATTGGGTATCTTCTGGCATATAGTGAATTTTCACTATACGCTTCATGACGGTTACGGATGCCTGTCGCAAGACGCACCGTCATCCTCGTAGGAGGTGTGTCACATTCACTGAACTTAAAATGACCATCTTCTAACGATTGGCGTTGCATAAAATTGATGGACGCCCCACAATCGACTAGAGCTCGAAAGGACAAATTATTCGTCACTTCGAGTTTCAAGGTAATGAGTGAGTTCTTATTACCTAGAGCAACAACGCACATTGTTTGTGTGTTGGGAGCAACCTTCATCAAGAGGCCTGCAAATTCTCTTGACGTTGCTAGACCAGTAGGGTGCTCCGCACCTACTGATCCTGTCCGTTTTTTGACGGTCCATCCCGTTGTTGCGTCTTTGCACCAATAGCGGATCCGCGTCCCTGCACCTTTCTCATGGGTGGACGGTCACTACGCCCAGTGTTGCAAGACACTGGACGAGGAGCACTACACTCGTAAGCGTAGTGTCCTGTCTTCTGTTATCTGTTGCTTTTTTGCAACTTCTTGTAGTCTGTAGAGCGAGCCTTCTCGCTCTCTGCATAACAGATTTCCATCGGCTCTGGACCTCCGTTGTCATATCGTCTCGGTTGACGATATGATGTCGAGCTGGCGCGAGCCTGTCTCAGACTGAAGTCTTCCTGTTCCGCAATGGAAATGGCTTGTTCTAGTGAATCTAGTTCAAGTCGGAACAGGTGAGTCTTGACGGGACCATCCGCAAGACCCTGCATGAACACCGAAACCAACGTGTGTTCATCAACCGGATTGGAACTTATACAACTCGTGAGATATCGTATATGTTGTGCGTAAGCGTGCACATCACGCTTACCTTGTTTGAGCTTCAAAAGTTCGGTTCGAGCTCTGAACTCAGCTCTAGGCGGTTCAAACGTTTGTCTGAGCCGCGACTTGAAGACTTCCAACGACCCAAACGCATATGGGTCATGCAACTTGAGCCCCAGTGCCCAAGTCTTGGCACGTCCTGCCAGATTTGACTGGGCAAATGCAACTTGCATATCCCCGTCGTCGATGCGACGCGCCCTTATGGCGTCGTCCAATTCGACGGACCATCTCAAGAGGGAGTCCTCTTCGACTCCCCTAAACTTAGAGATGTCGATCTTCAAAGTCTCGGGTCGACGCGAGTGCATCGACCTACCAGCAGCAGCCTGCTGCTGTCTCAACAGCTCAAACTGTTGAGCACCCTGTTCTCTCAACAACTCTGCTTGTTGAGAACCTTGTTGCTGAAGCAAGGATACTTTCTCGCGTTCGGCGTCAAGTTCAATTTGAATGAACTTGGCGATAGTAGCATGTTTGGCATCTCTATTGAGAGCCTCTAGCATGACGCTAACAGCATGGATGCGTATGGTTGAACCCATCCGTTCAACCGCATCCCATTCGACATCGCTCAAATGGGAGTAGCCGTCAAGCGTGAAAGCTTAGGTCATCTTCATCATCCAACATATTCATGTTGGATGTGAACGTGGTCCTTGGACGGACTACGAAGTGCTACCAGGTGTAACGGGGCACCCTGAAGCTTGTACTGATGACTGTACAAGCTACTTATTCTGACGACAGAATAAGGCGGTGCCTCGGAACTTCACGTACACTCGTACGTGCAGAGGAAGACGGTACGAAGAAGCGATTACTTGGTTTAAGTAAAAAGTAGAACTGTATTTATCATATTCAATGTCTGTTAATAAATCACTATTCATCTAACTATGTCTGAATACAAATGTGCATATCAACTATCTGCTCACCACTCATTGCGTGCGTCTGTCGTGGCGTGTCTTCGTTGGTTGATATAATGGCCTATTTCAACCAATTAGGAAATACTCGTAAGGGCTCCAGAATATTTGTCCTTATGGCAAAATTCTGTGAATATAACTCTTACAGTCATATTCTGTTAACAATTTCTTATAAATTGTTATGTAACGATTCACCCCTTTACAGAGTACGTTCATTCACTAACATCCGTCCAGACTTTCTGTACGCATGTCTTCATCTTCATATCGCCACGTTTTGCCAAAATCATTATACTTTTCTACCCTGTTGTTGTCGCTCGATCATCGCACTCCTCCTGGATCGCCAGTTTGCTCTAACATATCTGCGCCTTATAGATCCTCAGGTCATCCATTACCTTCCAGATCACCCACACTACCAACCTCACCTGGTTCACTGGATCGTTCAGCCGTGCATGAGTCATCAGACGGACTCCGCTCAAAATCATGTCGATAAATTCCGTAGACATTGCTACCTTACTCTTCTTCGCGGGTGACTGATCTATCTGCCACAACTATATCATTCGATCAGTTGTCCTCACTTAAATCAGAGATGTATTTGGCTCCTGGTACGTATCGGAAGGTCGGGTTGCTGCCAGTGATGATTTCTTGGTAGACTTACATGCGAATAAACAACTACACCCGGCCTTCATTTTTTGTGTAGATCGACTAAAGCAAGATCGCGCGTCTCCAAAACACAGCAGCTCCAGATATGTCGATGCGTCCAGATTCGGTAAAATGAACTGCGCCATTGCCAAAATGTCGTTTGTCAATCCGAGTCGGAGTATAAGGCGGTACACACAAAGATCTACTGTCCTAGGTGTTTTGGGAAGAAGAAGAGCTATGTAACGAGAAGGCATATCACGATTTGGTCTTTCGTGCTTTCCGCACCGACATACGTGCCGAGAGGTTCCGGCTGTAAGGCCAACACGAACAGAGTGTGTAAGATATACACCCCAGGTACCTGACAATTCAGCAAACTCATGATTAAGATCATGCAATGATAGAAGGTCCAATGACCTCGTCAAAACAAGATTGTGATAATCTTCGGTCTCAAATTTATTTTCCCATGGCATGTCATCTGCCAATGCGCACTCGAAACGCCCGATTGAAACAAGTTCGTCGCTGGAAAGTCGATTATCCTCTCTGATTGCTGAGCTTGAGAAAGGTCAAGAGCACCTCGATGAAGACTTAGAGACAATATATGATTTGATCCGAAAGGGGATCAGAGGGATTTGGTTGGGTCTCAATTGAGGGAGGATCATGGCGAGAACGCCTCTCTTCGTCATCATATTCAGGGGTATAGCGCATTACACGATCATCTACTCTTGTTCGGAGAAGATTTGGACCAAGCAAGGTAAGATGTCCATTTATTTCAGATGGATATCACCCAGGCTATGACGTCGCAAGCTCCGATTTGTCATTCAGTTTCGATCCTGTATCCGAAATAGTTTCTCTGTCCGGACGTTTCTACATAAAACATCCTACTGTTGTGCTACTCAAACGCCAACTTCCCCGTCGAAAAAGATGTCCTTGGCGCTTCTCTATCCGGTTCAACATCTCTATATCGGTAATGGCAATCGTACCCAATTTTCAATCTGAGTGCGTTTGATCGTCATCATCCTCTTCGGCAGTGACCGCTCAATCGCCTTCAATGGATCGTCAGATCGCTCCCCTGCTATGTTCCAGAATTTTAACTTTACGGTTATAATAATGAGAAGCCAATCCTTTTTGACATCACCTGGCCCTTTGTTAGTAGCCAGCGCTGTGTCGGAAAGTGATATCATCCGTGACAAATCCACTCCGTCGTTTCTCTCTCAGTCTAGATAGGAAGATTACCGGCGCTTTCATTCTAAAAGATGTCTATCCCATCCTGCCGGATCAGCGGCAGTAGCAGCCATTGTAAATCAGGTGCTGGAGTAGTAATCAACGATTCTGCTACTCAAAATCGGCCAGAGTCTCGATGTATTGCTGCTACATCCACTGAAACCTTGCAAGCTAAACTAGATGATAATGATCCTCACATTTTACTTCGGGATTAATTTACCTTCTGTTCCCAGCATCCTAATCAATTCATTTGGCCTATTATGAAGTAAACACCAACACCAAATTTAATGTCCCTGCAACGCGTCGTCCCAACACAATTTTCTCCGTGTCTGATTTTTCCAGTCTTCCGCCAACACGTCATCATCAGAATCTGTGGATTTCGATTACCAAACGTCATCATGGTGATACACAGCAGATATGGCGCCCTGGGTCGAAACAAGGATCGTCCATATCCTTTTGAGAACGCTCGGTCTGAAATTATTTTTCCCGCAATTTTTTGAAGTCCCAAAATAGTTTATATTCCCAATGTCTTCAGAAAAAAATTCTACCCTCATAAAAAGAATTTATTTTAAATTCCATTGCGCAAACTAACGTAAAAGCTTTTAATGCTCGATTTTTTTTGGGATCCCTGAATGCCTTCAATTTCTGTTATGTTTGCAGGAGTAATTCGTTTTCATAATGGGCTCTTGATACTTGGAGATTAAGGCGGATCATCTACATGCCATATAAAAATCCACCTATACTTTATCTATCTCGTCCTCCCAGATTCTATCCAGTCCATATTTATTTAAATTATAACAAAGCAGTAGTAAAGCGTCGATCTCGATTTGGGGCACGCTAGCAAGCATTCTTCAAATGATTATAGCGTATATGGTAGTAGGTCATTTCGACTTGGAAATCAAAATCGATCCTTTCCTAAGTTATGCTTATCGCCCGTATGAATCCCTTGTCGGTTTTCATGGGTCACGACGCACTACTGCTCCTGCTGATCGGATCAATAGACACGAGATGGCCGATCTTGAGGAACCATGGCAATTTGATTTCGCAATATGATTTCACAACACCCAGGATCGCTTTTTCTCGCATCCGTAATACTTTTATGCTCGTTAAGCCGTAGCAATGTCAGATCATCATATCATCCCAGTTTGGATCTCCACCGGAAGAAAATTTGCTTAAATTTTATTTAATATAAAAACTCCGGCGTGCGCTACCATCTAGCATGCCCTTATCCCCTTTCTTAGAGATCGTCCGATAAATTCCCATGTGGCTGCATCATTTTAAAACGAATTCGACTTTTTCGATCCCTTTCAACCACTATAGGAAAGGTCCAAAGCTCACTTCAGCCTCGTCTACCCAGCTCGGATCAAGCATTCATTCCTGTACCCAAAAATTGACGATGTTCTCACTCGTATCGAGTTTTCTGACCAGATCGCCCATCCATTATCATATCCACTCCAAATCGCCCTCATCGTGATCGCCCTCCCAGATTTTATCTGGCATTAAAGATTTTTTAAATTCGAAGCATTCTTTTTCTCCACCACCAGTTCATCATTTGGCCGTTCGAGAAAAACTCTTAACCGTTTTAACCATGACCGATGCACCATCGGGGACAGCCGCTACGGAATACCGGTGATTCCTAGTCGTACTGCGCAATCATCACAAATTTTCACTACCAAAAAGTCTTATGCCACGTATGCGCCAGATTCCTCGCTTATCATTTTTAAATTGATCCGACACAGCCACACATGCGAACCTGCTTCAACCTCATGCATCCAGATCTTCATCAATTCAATCTGCTCGTTCTTAGATTACGGCTCTAAATTGACCATTTATAAAATTCGCGATCACCGATTCCGCCTCTGTATACTATATTACCACCTCTTTGATCGCGATCTCGTGCTTCTGTGTTTCCCTCCGCAAGCACATTTTCTAATGAGTCCCACTCATGAATCCGTAAAAGTTGTTCTTACTCGAGTTCGATCATGAGCTGTGTTTTAAAAGGGGAAGTGAGGCGTCTGCATATTCTACCTAGTACTGTTGGTCGACGTCATCGACGTACATGTTGATTAAACGTGTCAGTTTTTGCACCAAACGTTCTTTCGTTTCGTTCTCCTGTGGTCCGTATACCACGCTATCTCTTTGTATAGGCCCCACAATCCGAAGTGATGCACGACAGAGGATGGACAAGAATTCCGATTCTCAAGTATGTTTTATAGCTTCACTCGCTTCGAAGCGGCCAAAAAGATTTTACGTAGTTTCCAGCAACCATCTGCGCCGTCGGGGATGAGCTATCCTTTGCGGTAACATACTTAAAGAAGAAATTAATTCAAAGGAGTAGCCCCGTATTTCCCTCGAATGACTTTGGTAGAATCGAGATATGGTTCATAGCGACAAACTGGAAAGGGTAGGTTGCTTGTGGATTATTTAACAACTTTTTGTGGATCATTGGACACCATTTTCCTGTCTCATAGTCCGTACATTGTCCCACATAGCGCTGTCCGCTCTGATATTACCCTCTCCAGTGAAATCTTGATCTGATCCGCTGTTAAGTCCTATCAATATCTTGGTACACACCCTCCAGACTGTCGTGGTAATGTGTAAAAATTGTAACGTTTACGGTATTGCCAGCCAAACCACCCGTCGCGATCCTCTAATTCCATTTTCGACATTTTGCAGAAAAATATTAGATCGCTCTTAGCTATCTTATAATCTGGTGCTATCTTGGCGCACGCCTATCCTTTTTTATCTCAGGTGAATACATCTCTAGCGATATACTTTCTTATGTTTAAGATCCAACGTTCTTCATCTTGGTCTTGATGAACCCGCTCGCTTCTGATCCTTCTCACCAATAATTCCCCTGAAACATCGCACGGATTACGTCTCCTCTGCACTGATCTCGTAACTTCTGTAAACCTAGCACACGGACCAACCTTCCTTAATTTCATTAATTCCTATCAACGACTCAGAGTAACCAGATCTTGTTAATCTTATTCTTTTGTGATAAAAGTCTTTTTTCTTCCTTTGTGATGCAGAATTGAATGGGCGATACTCACTTTAGTTGCAATCCCGCTTTACGTGTAAAAGGAACTCATGGATCTTCCAAGACCGTAGTTTCTCTAGCGTTCTATATTTCAAAATGTGAAGGCCTAGTACTTTTCAATCGGTCTCACATCGAATTTGTCGGATCTCCAAGCTGTATTTGCCGCATTAAAAGATCCGCCCCCGGTCCATATGGGCAAGCAAGTTAAAGCATAACATCAAGACATTACAATTAGCCTCATTTTTTACCGTCAGATCCAGAGCATGCCTTGATTTCGCAGACAAGGTAGTCCCTTTTGAAAGTTTACGTGATTGCGCTATATGCATCCCCTTTTCTCGATCCTTGTTGATCCATCGAAACTGACTAATATCTAATTTTCGCCCAACTCTACTATCGGTGACGGCATGTACCGTCTATGCCGGGAGTCCTTTTGTGGAGATATCGCGATCAATGTGATGAAGTCGATCTCCCAAAATTGCTGATGTGCGTCGTGACCTTACACTCACCCAGACATGCCGACTTACGGGGGGGGGTACTCTGATCTGTGCCTTATAATGTAGCCTTGTGCTCACATTGTGTACCCGTCGGTTGGGGTGGCTTGAGTATGTTGTCACGGTAATAGGAGTAGTCGATCTCACTCGGATATAGGAAGTTGAGATTAAACACTCTGTGGAAATATTCATATTTAGATCGAAGTATTTTTGTGTCGATTTCACTTGAGACAACTTCAATCTGACTTGAAACCTTGTGTTCTTGTCACAGATGCTTGGTACCACTTAATCATGTATCTTGCTTTCTTTTACGCTTAATCTTACATTGAGCTGGTGTAGAGATTTTCAGATTGGCATGTGCCAGATCGCCTCGTCGATCTTGGTTACCCAGTTTATCCAATCGCTGTATTTTTTGTCTTATTAACATGTGCAGTCCGGGCCAAACTTTCCGGGATCGGTCTTCACGATTGTGGTCAAATGGTTCAGGAACGGTCTTTCGTGCCTAATGATATGTGTCACGTCATCATTTCGAAAGACAAGAATATACTTCCCGGAGAAGGAGGACGCGTGTCGTTCGCAAAAGTAGTAGCTTTTAAGTCTGTTTATTACTAACAAATGAGTAGCTCATAAATGTCACTATGCCTACCCTACCCTGTAGAATACTCTTCAAACTGATATCAACTTCTTTCAGGTCGTCCTCTGCAGTATGTGTAAAAATAATCGTAATATATACTCCGAATGATTACAATTTTTTCGCCATTTAGCCTCGTATCTACAAGTACCGAAAATAAGTCACAATCTGGATCATTTACCTAAATGTAAAGAGTACTTTAAAACATCGAGAATATAATCAATTATCGAAAATACATAAGTTTAGTAATAAACTTAGAGATGTTGTGTTGGACGCTGCCTGTTGAATCTTTTGATCCAAAATCTTTTATGAGTTCACTGAAGTGCATTTATCATCACCAGGCCGCCTCATCTCGCAATTTTCATTGCTGCGGGAAACCATGGTCGATCCCTTGCTTGGATCGATCGAAGTCTTTAAAAAATTACTCAGACGACATCGTGCGGACAAAGCACACACCCATCTTTTAGATAAACCTCGAATCTCTCCTTGGTCAATGCTAGCATCATCCCTCATGAGAATTACATAGAACTTTCTTGACCCGTCCAAGAACGCTTCATCTAAATCAAGTGTAACTGTCTTGACCTGTCTAAGAAGTCCCTCTACCAAATCTACCATGACTGCCTTGGCCGTACCCATGTATTTCTTTACTATCATTTGCAAATCGTTTATCTTTTTCTGCCTGGTCTCTTAGCAACACATTTCTCTCGTTTAAGCACATTTAATCTCTTTCGGTACATTGGAACGTTGACGTATCGGACTTTGTAAACTACGAACCGCCCTGTCGCTTAGTCCGTAAATTTTCACTAAGATCTGGACCGCCTTCCACCTTATTTGGTCCTCAATCAAATAGCTCACGATCCACATCCCAATTTGTTATCTCTATCACAATCGCTCCCAGTGTTTAGTTTCTTCGTACAGCAACTGACATCAGTAGAATCGTTCATAAGAAGTCATTCGAGTCCTCGTTTTTAGTTCCAGGTCCGTATCCTCGAATATCCAGCTACTTTAGATCTTTCCAACGCCCGACGATACCGCTGTTACCAGATTGTGGCATGCCACCTAGATCTCCTCATCCCCAATTCATTTATGAACCGCCTTCGGATCGACTTCGTCGACCAGATAGATCGGCTTCGTCTGGATCGACGCCCGCACATACTGCATCTCCGGGTTGCTCGCGTAGTTCGAGATTGCCACACACGTTACCTGAAAATCTCCTTAAATGCAAGTTGCCGGACCTCACTATTTTGTCGCAGGGTCGACGGAACCGCCAGATCTATCTGATCCATCTTCTCATTCACTCCTTCGCGTTATTAATTTACCCTCGGAAAAATCACTTTTATGACTTATCTCACCCCCTTTCCCCTTTGCTGTACCTGCAAACAAAATATTATCTGTTACGATGATTGTTTTATACTTATAAATCATAAATCGTATTTGATACACTTCTGGAAGGTTAATTCTTCTTGACATCTACATAGAGCGGCAATAATACATACGGACCGATTTTAAGATGACGTCGATACCTTTCTTAGATCGGCTATCCGATACGTCTCCTTCGTGCAGCGCAAGTACGAGGTGATTCATACTCAGCATTTTATAGCACAAATCCCTACTGTGAATGCATGAAGGTTTTGGCTAAACTTCTGGATCATGATTCGGAACTTCGACGCCTTTAGAAGTCATTGCGCGCGGCACGGTCCGATAGGGATGCCAATCACGCTCACTTCCGGCAAAGGTTTTCGCCACGATCAGTCGGATACACACTCAATACCAGGAAGAGATGAGAACTTGTTAACATAACTATGATCAAGCGCAATAATTTTAGAAACACAAATTATCGAAAGCGAGTGCCGCTTGTAAACTATTTTTAGCTCCAATCAATACCGTTAAGCCTGATTGATCAACTTTTTGTGTCCAGTGTTCTACACCCAATATTCTACTTCTACGAAGTTTACAGATCGAAGCCTTGCAAGCAGAGTTGGACCATTCTAATGTCAACATTAAGGATGCTCTTGCTATGAGCGCCGATCTTAACCTGCAGGTGAGTCAGCCAAATCCTCTTAAGGCCCAGCTGAAGGTTGCACATGCTGGATATGTTGCTCTTCGCCTCCAGGTTCAATCCCACGCTGCGACCCGCGACCATATGCGGGTTGTGGAGGAAGAATAGAAATGAGGCAATAGCTGTTCATCGTGCTCTTTTAAATACAATCAATTAGGCGATAGAGTCTTCTCTGAAGACCATTGCAACTTTTGAACCGCAATCGGAAGTCCCAATCTTTAATATCATGCTCTTCTCCTGCCACAAAGAGGACCAGATCACCCGCCCTGAAGCCTAACTTGAAATTATCTGTTCAACCGTTTATGTTCTACCATCATCAATCCATATCGCGATCTCGTTGTCCGTATCTCGGTGGTATTAGTTCACAAGTTCTGATATTAATTCATTGACGCATTAACCGCATTCCCGACGTCTACAGCTTCGCTTGCCCGATCCACTTCCCCAGGTAGATCTCTTCCATCTCCTTCAAACCCGTTATTGTTCATCGTTAGCAACGATTAATGGTCAAAGATCATCGGAATAGGCTTCCTGATTGACGACCTATATAAATCGGCCCTCCAGATCAGATGTACTTCATTCCGAATCCATCTCACGGCTATTTCCGAGTGATGTATGATGCTCACGTATCACTGTTTAGAATGTCACGTTTGATGAGTTTCTGCACCCGAAAAAAAAGTGAAGGAGAGGTGCAGCAAGTCTATTTGGGTGTTCCTTGCAGCGTAGAAGATGTGAAAGGGTGTGTAGTAGCGTGAAAAGCTTTGTGAATGCGTCTGGGGTGTCGCATGTGTTGAGCCGAGTGTAGCTCAGTTGGTAGAGCGATTGACTGTAGTGTTGTAGGCTGTGTATCAGTGTGCTTGGAAATCAATTGGTCACTGGTTCGATTCCGGCCACTCGGAGCAATGTGGCACCACTGAGTTGACCGTTCGCGCACTTGGTAGCCTCTTTTTTGGCGTTTGTTGTCGGTCATTTGCGTTCAAGAGAGCTATGTGTGCTTCATTCGAACAGAGCCCTCACTAGATCACCCGGACAACCAAGTCTACATCGTTATCCTTGCGGTCTATTGGGGTTCAGGGGTGGCATCTACTCGATTGTTCAGTTCTCTCTTCCGTATTACACTCGTTTTGTCGAAGTTGGTATTGACGTAGGCCAAACACAATCGAGATTGAAGGCAGATTACGTCACAGAGAGATGACGCATATTCGACAACGCTCGACGTTTTAAATTCGGGCCGCGATTAGATTTGCGACCTTCTTCATTTCGATCGCCATGGTTTGTGTACGTGTGGCAAAGCGGTCACAAGGAAATTTCTATTGGGACTTGAATCGGCTTTTGCACAGGTCGCACGCTTCAGTTAAGCCAATAATGCTATGATTGGTGGGTACAAGCCGGGACGGGTAGCTGGCATTAGCGTACCCAAACCTCAAGTGGACAGGATCGTCCAGCCTGAGACGAGGATATAGGGTGGTCACACCCGTTTTGATTATGCAATCCGTCGTAAGATATGGCAAAAAAGGACCCTCGATATCGCTGGAAGACCGCGATCCTACCCCAGGATCGCAAGTCCGATCTCAGCTGCGATCCGCTAATAGTAGCACGATCCGCTAGTAGGATCACGACTCGCTAGTAGGATCACGATCCGCTAGTAGGATCACGATCCGGTGGTGAAGCCGATCTCACAAAATTACTCTAGTGAGTGTCGATCTTCCACTTGCCCAGACTTGCCGACTCACGGAGGGGGTACTCCGATCCGTGCATTGCTGTATAACCTTGTGCTTACCTTGTGTACCCGTCGGTTGGGCTGGCTTGAGCTCTTCGTAACGGCCTTGGGAGATGTCGATCTCGCTGAGAGGTTGGGTTGAGAGTTCGCTTCCGGTGCAGAAATCTTCACACCACGCACAGGGGTTCTGCGATCTTGATCTCGAGTCGCGGCGATCTCTAGTTAAAGATGTCGCGATCTCGATCTTGAATCGCACCGATCTCGATTTGTCTTCGGGATCGGGGTCTTTGCTGGGCGGAAATCTTCACTCAGCAAATAGTATTCTTGCGTCGATCTTACCTTGGGATCGGTCCGATCTAGTCTTGGGATCGTCCGATCTTGCTGGAAGTGCGCAATTTGGGTAGATCGGTCCTTGTTTTTGCCCAAAATGAAACACGCCGATCTGTCCAGTGGATCGCTTCGATCTTGCTTGGTCTTGTCTTGAACGCTTTGTCCAGATCTTCTGACCACTTGAGCCGTCTCGCGATCTTGTGTCCAAAATCCTTTTCCATTGTTGCTGCTACCCTAGCAGTCGAGTTGAGAGTGAGTACTTGATCGATCCGGGCCAAACTTCCCGGGAGATCGGTCTGCTGTGTCCTTGTAGCACGCGTGCCTTGACCCGCCGGGGAAGCCAAATCAATCTTGCCCGGAGAAGAGGGGAGGAGAACGTGCGTCGTGAGCAGAAGAAGTAGAGTTCAAGTCTGTTTATTAACCAACCAAATTGATAGCCAACCTATCGTTAAGCCTATTCCAACTATAGGTCACTCTCCAAGTCGATGTCACCTTTAAGCTTGACCGCCCCCTTGAACACGTGTCAAAATTTCATGACCTGTACTCCACAGATAGCGCCAATATCCCCGATATCGTACCTAAACGCCAAAAGAGGACCAAATCCCAAATGTGGTACCAAATACCCATTTTTGGTACCCACAAGCCCGAAATAGTGCCCAAATGCTGAATGCGTCTAAATCCATTTTGCGACGTCAATTTAACCGGCTTCCACTGGCTCCTCTTTCGATCTGAACTTTTGAGACATCACTCATGGACCTTCAACAAGCATGTTTGTCATGATACAAAAGTCTCATCAACGATATATCCATAATCAGTGGGGAACATGACCGATCTGATGCCCAATTCGAGATCGTTGAGGATCGACACAGTACAATCCGGCCATATATGTTCTTCCGTTCATTGTGTGTACTCCGATACCATCCCCAACGGTTTATCTGCTCAATGGAACCATCCACAGTTCTTACAACGGTCCCACGGACTCCCACAAACATCCCCACTTCCAGATCGGGCCATGATTAACCTAAATCAGTACTCCCTTTGGGAGACCCGTAGAGAGTGTCACCGATCTGCAGGATCTTACACTTTCGTCATAGAGTCACATCACATCACCTGGTCCCAGATCTTTGTCCCAGATCGCTCCATGGAAATCGTTCTATTTGTCGTCTTGTCCCAGATCACCCCGTCTGAGATCGTTCCATACCCATCAGTCTGACGACAGTTGGATCGGATCGCCGGGTCCCATGGCCTCATTTTCCACCAGTGAGTGGCGTCTCAAATATGTGACCACCGATCCTCGTACAAAATTTTGATTAGTGACTTTGCCACAACCGCCCCTTGTACTGAAGTCCTTTGTACAGCAATTGACCTCAGTGCAGTCACTCATCAACTTTGCTCCAACAACTCAAGTCCGTCTCATGGCCTCTCCGACGCATCTCCCCACCTTGCCGATCTCTTCAGAAGGCTCCACCGTTCTTCTGTCTCCGGATCGCGACCCGTCACCCGGTTCGCCCGATCTCGGAGGGCACACCCCAACGGTCCCAGATCGGCCTGGGTCTCCACGTCATCCAGGTCCAGCCGGATCGCCAACGATCGCCACGGGATCGACAGCCGACCAGACCCTCGTCTACAGGACACGTTCAAGCCTGCTCCATCATCTTAGTCCAAGATCGGTGTCCAAGCCCGATTGTCTTTCATAATCGTGTAAGTCATTCAATCATCTTCTTTTTTGGTACTTCATTCTTTGCAACTTCCACGACCTCGATCCTTCTCGCTTCACATCATTCAGTAAGGTAATTCACTTGACTGTCTCCATACTCACACACAAACCACCATCCGTCAGCATGTGCTACCTCCTAGCACACCTTGCAACCTCATCCACCAACATGTGCTACCTCCTAGCACATCTTTCAACCCTTCCATCCGCATATGCTACCTCCCAGCATACTTTTTCGACCCCGACCGTTAAGTTTCGTCCGACTTGCCTTCGTGAGACTGCGTCGCTTCAAAACGGTTTCGACTCACTCGGCTCCGCTCAAACTCCTGCAAGATCGCCCCATAACTCAGATAGGCCTCATCTACCCAACTTAAATCGGGATATCCCTTCCACTTCACCAGAAACTGTCGGTGTACTTGCCCATAACGGGTTTTCCTACCAGATCGCACGTCCAATATTTCTTCTACTTCGTATTTTCCCTCTTCGAGATCGCTCTCCCAACTGTCTTCTGGTACAAAGCTTCATCAAAGTCCAAACGATCTGCTTCGTCTATTGTAAGCTGATCCTTCGGCCGTTCAGGGAACGTCTTTACCTTCTTCAGCTTTAATAAATATACGATCGGAAATAGCCGATATGGGGTTCCAGCGATCTCCAATTTCACAGCGTGATCTCCAAATATGTCCGCAACTCGACATGGACCGTGCCACATATGCGCTAGCTTCTTCGCACATCCCTCTTTGACTCGATCCAGGTACAGCCAAACTTGTGTACCTACTTCGGTCTCGTGTGGTTCCAGATCTTCATTGTATCGATCCGCTCGCTCCTGGATCGCGCTTGTAAATGATCGTTCACTGCAGATCGGGCTCGCTGGGATTGTCTTTGGATTTTGTATCTCCACCTCTTTGGATCGCGATCTCGTGTTCCCGTATTCCCCAGTGATAGCGTAGCTTCCAATGTCGATCGCGGGTCCCACCCATGAATCAGATGAAATGGGGAGTCCCCCCGGATCCGATCTTGTGCGGTGTTAATTGCAAATGTGAGCCGCTCAGCATACTCATCCCAGTCTCGTTGATCAACATCAGCCACGTACATCTTGAGTGAATGCGTCAAGGTTTGCACCATCCGTTCGGCTGTTCCATTTGCTTGTGGCCTGTAGGCCATGGTAGCACGCTGTTTCTGTCCTACGATCCGACTGAAAGCTCAAAAAAATCGGACATAAATCCCGGTTCTCGATCATGACTGATAGCCTCGCTAGCTCCGAAGCGTCGAAACACACATTCTTCGTAATTCTCCGCTTTTGTTTGTGCCGTCCGTGATGAGCTAGCCTTTGCAATCACATATCCCGAGAAGAGGTCCACCCCAATGAGCAACTCAGTATTCCCCTTGATGGACTTGAGCAATGACGGTATATGATCCATTGCGATGATCTGGAATTGATAGGTTGCTTGCAAGTTGCCCGGGGATCTCCCATGAATCGTCGGACTTCCTTTTCTGGTTTTACAGTCGGTACATTCGCCCACATATCGTTGCACACTCCGATACAGTCCTCTCCAATGGAATCGCTATCTGATCCTCTGATAGGTTCTGCCGATACCTTGATGGCCTCCTTCCAGACTCGTATGATAGTGATGCAAAAAATCCTGCTGCAACGTCTCAGGGATCACCAAACTGCATCAAATTATCGCGATCTGTGACTCTCAATTCGCCATGGGGCAGATAGCAGATCATTCTCATCGATCTCGTATTCCAGCGCCAGTTTTGCGCACATCTTCACTTCTCCCGCGTCCAATTTTGATACATCGCCACTTAGATACTTCTTGATGTTGCCAATCCAACGCTCTTCATCTTGAGGTTGGACAATTCGTTGAATCCTAGTCATCTGTACTATAGCCTCCTGTATCACTTCAGGTTCATGACGTATCCTCCCGGCTAATCTCGTAATTGCAGTTATCCGAGCCAGCTGACAATCTTGCTTGGGCTTCAACAATTCATCGAGACGGTTCAGAGTCATCAGATCTTGCCGATCTTCTTCAGCTACAACGGTTCTTCCCTTTTCATTCTGCAATGCTGTGCTGGCTAGTCGATCTGTGCTCTGGTTCCACTCTCGCTACATAGGCAGAAACTCGTGACTAGGCCAAGATCGCAATTTCTCTGAAGCTTTATGTTTCAAGAGTAGCAGGCCCGAGGCTTTGCAATAGATCTCACCGCGCATCTGGCGGATCAACAAATTAGAGTCCCCACAAAGATGATATTTCCCCTGTCCAGATCGGCCAGTAAATTGAAGCATAATAGCAAGCCATGATACTCAGCTTCATTCACGGTGAGGTCGAGAGCGTATCTGGATTCTGCCGCCACGATCGTCCACTCGGTTAATCTTCATATCACAGCACTGTACGACTCTCCTTTCTTTTTCATCCTCGCCTATCCATCGAAACTGGGCACCAGCAACTCCTCATCTGCTTCCACCGTTATAGGAGGCGTCGATATTTTGAGTCGGCAGTCCTTTCAAGGGAAATCGCAATCAATATCTCTTCCACCTCTTCTCTTGGGGTGATACTCGCTGCTAGCATGCCTAAAGTCTCTTCTTCTCCTTTTCTCACCTCTTCACCTCCATAGTTCAGTTCGACAGCGAAGCAGCCCACCGTTTTAATCTCCCGTTGAGCCCTCGAGATTGCATCAACCACAATAACGTAGGATGTCGGGTCAGCACAGTGATCTCCCGCGAGGCAAGTGTAGTATAGCATACATCCAAAACACGAAGTATGGCCGACGCTTCCTTTTCCACCGTTCCGTAGTTAAGCTCATTGGGCTTTAAAGTGCGGCTAGTAAACGTCACTGGATGGTACACGCCATCGTACTCCTGTATCAGGGCCGCTGAAACAGCCCACTTGCTAGCGTAGACCACGATTACGGGAGGGCGATCTGGGTCAAAATGTTTGAGCATGGGAGATGTAGCTATCTTAGCCTTTAGCATAGTGAAAGCAACCTTGGCTTCTGTCCATCGACCCTCGTTCGACCATTTGTCTCCTGCTGCGATCGGCCGATCTCAAAGAAATCCGATTCTCTTAACTCATACAACACCGCGGCGTACACCGCGAAGTCCTGAATGAAACGGCGGTAGTAGTTCAAGCTCCCGAGAAAAGATTGCATAGCTCGCAGCGTGCTAGGGAACGGGATGTTGACCAACGACTCCAAGTTCTTGGGCTGAGCCTCCAGACCATCCATCGACACTCGATGTCCCAAATAATCGACCTTGCGGCACCCCCAAAAGCTCTTCGTGAGACTGATAGACAGATTCCACTTATCACAAGCCTCCAGCAACCGTTCTACTTTTGTGTACAAAGATTCCCATGACGTGGCTGGTATGAGAATATCGTCAATGTAAGATCGGCGTCCCAGTATAGAGGGTCGTCGATCTGTCTCAGGTTCTCCATCTTTGAACACGTCGATCGGGCCATCAGAGGCTGATCTCTGGCCGATCTTGAGATATCCATACAACGCATTGTCAACCAGACGTTGGTAGATCTGGGGCCCGTTCTTTAGCCCAAAAAGCATTCTCAGCCACTCGAACAAGCCAAACGGCGTGACAAACGCTGAGATCAGTTTTGTTCGTTCAGTCGTTTCGACGACCCGTAATCCACTAGCCATGTCTAGCGAACAGTACCATAGAGCTTTATCCAAATCTATCAGCAGATCGCTGATCAACGGCATGGGATAAACCATTAGGCGCGTCAGCTGGTTCACTCTTCGATAATCAATGCAAAGGCGAATGTCCACTCCGTTCTTCTTGATGATCACCACTATCGGAGACGCCCAAGTTGACGTGGATGGCTGAACGATCTTGTCTGCCAACAGTCCTTTTGATGAGATCTGACAGCTTCTCCCGATATTTGGGTGCGACCGGACGGACTCTTTGCGCAATTGGTGCGGCTCCACCGACATCGATATCACAAATCGCCCCTCGTGCCGCTGGTGGTAGAGCATTGCCCTTCCCCATAAGAAGGTGACGGCTCCTCCAAATCAGCGATCTGAGTCTTTGTTGATCTGCGGTGAGAGGAACGTCCGGATCGCCGATCTGAATGTCGTCAATTGTCACTTCTTCCGTAGCAGTGGACATCTCTGGTAACACCGCCAGGTGTTGCTCGATGTCTTCGGCAAACAAATCTTCACTCTCGTGATAGTAGACTGGTGCTTCTGCGGAGTCAGCTTCGTCGATCTTAGACGGCTTGTCCTCTTTAGATCTTTGCGTCGCCTCGGACCGATCCATTCCTGCTCTGTTGTCTGCAAGATTGACGTTCAGTGAAGACAGTCTGTTTTCTTGTTCTTCTCGTTCGGTCCCATGATCTCTTTTCATCGCGATCTTGGTTTCGATCTCACGATCGTTATCCTTCGACGATAGATTTGTTTCATCAAGTGAATCGATCCGACTCCGTTGACCGTTCCTTCCCTTGCAACCACAGTATCTGCCTTTTGCAAGTCGTCGTCACCAGCTTGCTGCGTTACCATGGAGATCGCTGGAGGTATGTTCTTTAACGCATCATACGGACGATTCACGATGCATTTGGGAGTGACGTACGTAGGGCGATCTACCAATGGTCCGATCTGCGCTTTTGGGAGCTCATTCACCCAATCCGTCGTAGCTTCGTACGCCAGAGTTTGCCACTCCTTGTACTTCCCCGATCCGACCGTCACAAAACCTTGAGTTCGTGGTACCATATCGCCTTCGGTACACAAGCCTGATATCGTGTGCGTGGGAAGTATGATCTCACGGTCGCCGATGTTGGTCATCTGCAGGTATTTCGTCTTACCCGACCCCGAAATCACAGTGGGGACCCAATCTGGTCCTCTAGCGACCCACAATTTCATCTTAGCCCCTCCGATCGCGGTCTTCATTTTTCTTGACTCTCCAACCGGGATAACCACATGTTGGTCCTCCGCCGTCACGTGTTGTATCTTCGATCCGTACGCGGGGCGACGTCCTGCGAGATGGATACGGATTTTTTCTGGTAGACATAGCGCGCCATCAGCTAGATCGAGCCGCACTCCGGCAGGCACCATAAAGTCCATGCCCAGAATCGCTTCTTGCCCTGCCAGATCGCCTACCCATACATTATAGTATACCAGCGATCCCGAGAGGGTTACTTTGATCTTGGTACGTCCTATCGTCATGTAGGGGGTGTCTCCGATCCCGATACATTCTTGTCGTTGACTTTCGTCAATATTGCAACCGACCTATCGAGAAAAGGTGGTGTCAATGATCTACACTTCAGCACCAGAATCAAATAGCAGAGTATCCTTTTCGTTGTTGATCTTGCCAACAGCTTTCGCCTGTTTAAACAACTTCCCGGGCGATTAATGTTTCCAGTATCCGCGAGATTCACCGTAAGCAAGCTCGATCTCCATGGTTGGTTTAGATCGCGAGTACTCATCGATCCTCTTTATATGGGACACGGAAGCGACACGTTTTGACTTCGAACGAAACATATTTGTTTCCATATCTGTATCATGCTTACTCTCGCAATCTGTCTTCTTTTTTTCTACGTATGCAATGATGCAGAGCCCAGAACGCTCGGCGCGTACCAGATTCAAACCTGGCGAGCGTCCTAGTTTAATATCTTCTCGGCCTTCTCTGGCAGCATCCCCGCATGCTTGGTTGGGACGTACCACTGGCGGATCATGTTGTAGAACTTTTCCGTAGGACACTTCCCCGGGTCATGCATCTCACCGCAGGCGCGACACACGTAAAACAATTTTTAGAGGGGTGTCCTTTACGCCCACACTTCCGACAAGTAAGCCGCTTTCAGCAACCGAGATCTCCATGCTTGGTCGATCCGCAATGAGTACACGGCTTCGATGGCATATTGCGATCTTGATGATCTTGACGAGTGTTCAGGTCGGACGATCTCGCGTTTGCTGCAACGTCAATACGGGATACAGGTCGATCCGTAGTAGCAGCCAGATGGATCGATCTCAATCGATCTTCCAAATCCGATCCGCAGGTGTCCGATCCTGACTCGCTGCTGACTTCCTCGGTACGGACCATCCTCACCGCTCGTGCAGGCTTAGAAAACGCTGGACCCGGAATTCCCTTCAGCCTGAACTTGGACGATCCAATCATCACTTTCCTTTGACGCGATCTCCCTTGTTGATACCCATGCAGTGTCTTTTGCATGGCATCCGCATCTTCCACATTCAGCAGTAGCAATTGATTGGACAGATCGGGGTCGTCCAAGGTGTCAATGAAATGATCGACATGTTCCTTTCGTGCAGCTGGCAATCCAGTCATCACCGGTATCTTCGCCTGCATTCCCATCACAGTAAGCCGATACAGGCACTGCAAAGGATTTCTCCGATCGTTTCTTTGCGTGGTAATATTGTCGGCTCGTGGACATCCCGTGTCCCGCATATTCCACAAGAAAACTGTTCTTTAATTCTTTCCAATTGAATCTCGTCGATCTACTCAGCTGTCGGTACCAGTAGCGGGCTGGGCCCACCATGAGATGCCCGAGGACCAGACATCTCTCTTCGTCCGGTGCTTGGTCCCGGATAAACGCTGACTTCACTTTTCCGATCCAGGTTTGTGCTTCGTCTTCTTCCCGATCCTTCCCTAAGAATTCTTCCAGCTCAGAAATCGCTGAGATTCTGATCCTCTGCGTGATGTTCCCCCGTCGGTAGTCACACCGGTCGCGGCTATGTGACGGCGCCGTGGTTCAAGCATCCATAAATTATCCAGGTCGTATTCCGCCCCATGATGAATCTGTTCGTAAGTGTCCGACTCCACCGATTCCATCTCCACATCCGGCATGTCATGGCTTTCGTGTGAGGGTTGGAGAAAAGTACGGCGATCTGGGTGGCGGTTTGGCTGTCGATTCATTCGCTGAGCTGTACGTTGATCCGCCTCGTACTTCTTCACGGCTGCATTGAAGTACCGACTTAGATCGCCCTCTATCTGATCTTCCATCCCAGTACGGGTACCGACCGTTCTCCGTGGCATGTCGATCCTGGCTTGTCCTTTAAAGGCGTCGGTCTTGGCTTGGCCAAAACTTTATCAATAAAAAAGTTGAATAGAACCTAAGAACTTTTAAAAGAATATATCACAAACAATTTATTTTATCATTTAATAACAAATTAAAATCTCGCCCTTTAAAAACGTACCACCCGATGGTCCCAGAGACATCCGACGAATGCTGATGGATCCATCTGACTCGCTCTCGGAGTCATCCGAGGCGTAGTGGGGCGATCCTGCGGGGTGTTTCCGGAGCGAGCCCGAGGGTGTCCCGATCTTGTCTTCAAGAGTATTCGCTTTGCCCACCAGCATTATCATGATCTCCACAAACTCTTTCGCCGCGTTCTTCAACTATTCCAAGCTGCAAATCAGCAGTTCATCTCCATCAAAGGCGTTAGGGCAGACACCCATGTCATCCAACATCTGCAAAATCAAATTGATCTCGTCGACTTTGTTGGTTTAGGAGGTGGGACCGAGATCGGCTTATCCAGAGAACCAATCAAGTTGGGCCTTAATAACTTGAACACTGGGTACGTTTTGAGCAGCGTCTTTAAATGGCCATAATAGTATTGCCATTTCGCACGCTCCCGCGCTTCACCCGTCGTCTCCTTCTCCCTGGACGCGATCTTCATTGGTTTATATTCCGTCTTCGGCGTCGAGATCTTATCTGGTGTTTCAATCGTATTCCTCTTTGACTCCGATCTTCAATTGCACAGTTCGGCCGATCTGGCGATCGTTGACGTCTGATCCCATCGAACTCGTCGTTGATCGTTCCGATGTGGTCGATCTCACCATTGTGCTCCTCGGCTTGAGGTCGGGCGACCTATCGACTAAGGCATAGGTTTGGCTTTCGCCGATTTGGTTTCCACCATTGGATTTTCATCCAGCAGATCGCTCTTTCCAGAGCGATCTGCGGTCGCCCCCGAAAGGACCCTAAGAGGGGATTGAGGTTTATCTTCCAGATCGATCTCTCGATCTTCCTCTTTCATTTTTATTTCATCAGAGCCCCTCCCAACACTCTGATAATCTGAGGATCTTGTGCTTCTGCGTGTCTGCGTCGACCCCTCTGTCGCTGACACTTCAATCCCAGGTTCTTGCTTGATCTTGACATCTTCGCCAGTGGACTCACAGTGACATCCAGAGGCCTCAGAAGATCTGGGCACGCGCACCATTGTGCTGAAGCCGATCTCACAAAATTACTTTAGTGAGTGCCGATCTTCCACTAGCCCAGACTTGCCGACTCACGGAGGGGGTACTCCGATCCGTGCCTTGCTGTATAACCTTGTGCTCACCTTGTGTACCCGTCGGTTGGGCTGGCTTGAGCTCTTCGTAACGGCCTTGAGAGGATGTCGATCTTGCTGATAGGTTGGGTTGAGAGTTCGCTTCCGGTGCGGAAATCTTCACACCACAAACAGGAGTTCTGCGATCCTGATCTTAAGCAGCGGCAATCTCTATTTGAAGATGTTGCAATCTTGATCTTGGATCACACCGATCTCGATTTGTGCTCGGGATCGGGGTCTTTGCTGTGCGGAAATCGTCACTCAGCAAATAGTATTATTGCGTCGATCTTGCCTTGGGATCGGTCCGATCTGGTCTTGGGATCGTCCGATCTTGCTGGAAGTGCGCAATTTGGGCAGATCGGTCTCTTGTTTCGCCAAAATGAAACACGCTGATCTGTCCGGTAGATCGCCTTGGTCTTGCTCAGTCTTGTCTTGAACGCCTTGTCCGGATCTTCTGACCACTTGAGCCGTCTCGCGATCTTGTGTCCAAAATCCTTTTCCTTTGTTGCTGCTACCCTAGCAATTGAGTTGAGAGTGAGTACTTGATCGATCCGGGCCAAACTTCCCACGGTCGCTCTTCCCGATCTTGGCCAACAATCCAAGATCGGTCTTCTGTGTCCTTGTAACACGCGTGCCTTGACCCGCCGGGAAAGCCAAATCAATCTTGCCCGGAGAAGAGGGGGGGAGAACGTGCGTCGTGAGCAGAAGAAGTAGAGTTCAAGTCTGTTTATTTACCTACCAAATTAATAGCCAGCCTATCTTTAAGCCTATATCAAACCGTAGGTCACTCTCCAAGTCGATATCACCTTTAAGCTTGACCGCCCCCTTGAACACGTGTCGAAACTTCGTGACCTGTACTCCAAAGATAGCGCCAATACTCCCGATATCGTACCTAGACACCAAAAAGAGGACCAAATCCCAAATGTGGTACCAAATACCCCTTTTTAATACCCAAAAGCCCGAGATAGTGCCCAAATGCCGAATGCGTCTAAATCCATTTTGCGACGTCAATTTAACCGGTTTCCACTGGCTCTTTCGATCTGAACTTTTGAGACATCACTCATGGACCTTCAACAAGCATGTTTGTCATGATCCAAAAGTCTCATCAACGATATATCCATAATCAGTGGGGAACATGACCGATCTGATGCCCAATTCGAGATCGTTGAGGATCGACACAGTAAAATCCGGCCATATATGTTCTTCCGTTCATTGTGTGTACTCCGATACCATCCCCAACGGTTTATCTGCTCAATGGGACCATCCACAGTTCTTACAACGGTCACACGGACTCCCACAAACATCCCCACTTCCAGATCGGGCCATGATTAACCTAAATCAGTACTCCCTTTGGGAGACCCGTAGAGAGTGTCACCGATCTGCAGGATCTTACACCTTCGTCATAGAGTCACATCACATCACCTGGTCCCAGATCTTTGTCCCAGATAGCTCCATGGAAATCGTTCTATTTGTCGTCTTGTCCCAGATCGCCCCGTCTCAGATAGTTCCATACCCATCAGTCTGACGACAGTTGGATCGGATCGCCGGGTCCTATGGCCTCATTTTCCACCAGTAAGTGGCGTCTCAAATATGTGGCCACCGATCCTCGTACAAAATTTTGATTAGTGACTTTGCCAAAATCCAGTAGTAAGATCACGGTCCGCTAATAGGATCATGATCCGCTAGTACGATCACGATCCACTAGTAGGATCACGATCCGCTAGTAGGATCACGATCCACTAGTAGGATCACGATCCGCCAGTAGGATCACAATTTACCGGTAGGATCACGATCCACTGGTAGGATCACGATCCGCTAGTAGGATCACGATCCGCTAGTAGGATCACGATCCGCTAGCAGGATCATGGGAATATCTTGGGTGGGCCACAAGAAGATACAACTGCTGATATACTGAGTGTGGACCACACAAATGCGAGGGGGTGATCTTCCTGGAAAGGCGACGCGTGGTATCTGGTTAGGATAGTCGGATAGGCATAGGAGTAGGGTTTAAACTGGTTGGTTGACATTAAACAGAGCTCAAATTACTTCACAAGGCACACTTTATCTTTTCCAGGTAGGATTTTTGGCCCCGTCGAATAAAGAGTCGCGCTGCACGTTTACGCAAGCATCACACCTGGATTGTTTTGGCTAGGTGTGTTCAAGAACTCTCAAGCAACATCAACTGCGATCGGATACAGCAGAACACGTAAAGGCAAGGCGCAAGATCGCGAGACGGCTCAAGTGGTCAGAAGGCTCGCGAATCAAGCAACCACATAGTGGACAAGGCGATCTCGTTGAGGTCAGGGTAGCTTATATCAGTACACACAAGTACCCCGTGCCCGCGTGAAGATTTCCGTACGATCACAACCCTATCTCCAACACGTTCAAGTTTTCCTTCGACACGAGCTCGCCTGGAAGAGTGCAACCCGCTTTACCGACGGGTACACAAGGTGAGGAAGGCAATACACACGGAATCGGAGTACCCCCTCCGTTAGTCGGTCGTCCGGGCGCCAGTGGATAGTTGATATCGACTTGTATATTGAGCGATTGCCACTCCACCACAATGGTGCGCGTGCCCGGATCTTCTGGTGACTCGGGATTTCACCTTGAGTCCCTAAGTGAATAAGTGAAAGTCAAGACTGAACCTGGGATGGAAGCGGTAGAGGCAAAGGATCGCCACCGACACGCTGTTTTTAATAATTCCTGGATTATCAAAGTTTTGGTAGGGGCTCTGATGACAAGAAAATCAATGAGGAAGATCGATCGATCTGGAAGACAGACCACAAACCCCTCATGAGGTCCTTTTGGGGACCACCTCGGATCGTGCTGCAAAACACGATCCGCTGGGTGATGACCCTTCAGCGAAAACTGAACAAAAACTACACAAGACCACTCAGGAAATGTCGAAGAAGAAGAATTTAAAGACAGATCGAGTGAAGAAAGAAGAGCTCTGATCGAATCGACACGATCGCGGCGTGAAAGCGATCGTGAAACCGATCAAGTTCGGGGACGATGCTCTGGATATGAAGACGCAAAGCTGGCAGTTATATCAACTGGCGGAGAGAATCCATTGGAAGGCGCTCAAGAATCTGCTATCGAGTGACCCCGTGCTACGGATACTGAATCCTAAGCTAATCGGAGAGATACAAGGCCCGATATCCCGACCGAAGGTGGCGACTAACGCAGTAGAAGGGATCAGCGCGATCATCCAGCTGCTGCGAGATGCTGGATACGTCGCTGAGGCGTTCGATGCCATCGAACTGCTGGAATGCGATCAGGATCAGGTGATCCATGCGTTCCGATCGCTGTATGACAAGCTAATTCCTCTGAAGGGGAAGTGCGAATCCGCGGATTAAGCGTTTGCCACGATCGCCGATGCCCCGAGGGGGTATCACACCGGATCGTCACAATACGCCTCGGCGAAATCAGAGATGGAGTCGGACGATTCCGTCGGCATCCAGCGAATGTCTCTAGGCCCAAGTGGTACAACACGTCTACGCGATCGAGTCGAGTCGGTGAAGCTGAACTCGCGATCGAAGGCCACAGTTGCTAAAGAGCAGATGACGACTATTTCGCAAGGACTACTGCAGACATACCTCGATGAGGCCATGGAACGTTTTTGCCAAGATCAACGGGAATGAGCGTATCAAGCGACCTACCCTAGCCAAAGGATCAAGCCTGCTAGATCCCGTGAAAGATATACCTCCGATGTGCAGATGGAATCGGCGCAGTCGCGCATCTGTCTACCGGAGGTTTTCGACCCTGACGACATCGATCCCGATGATTCGGGACAAGAAGATCGTAGACACGCTATGGTAGCTCTGACCGAGACGTTTCAAGATGGTGGTAGCATACCTCAACGCATTCGAGTGTTGGCAATGACAGAGCTGAAAGAATTCAGTGGCAAGGATCGCGATGAAGATTGGGCCAGAAGCTGGATCAGCAAGGTCAAATCGGCCTTCTTGTGCGATCAAGCACCCGATGAGGAGAAGTGTTTGGTGTTCGGAGATCTGCTAACAGGACCTGCTCGACACTGGTATAACCAACTAGGTCGATTCACTCGAAAGAAGTGGAAGAGATTGCTAGATAAGTTTATGGTACAGTATGGAGGGCAAGGTGTGTCTCTGGCCAGACAATACTATCTTGCACGGAAACGATCGGATATAAATTCACAGGAGTATCTACACTGCCTAAATGTCGGGGCTAAGCATGCCACGATCGCGATCAGAGACGAGAGGGTGACCACATCGGACACACGTCGTGAACATGTGGAACATTTCATTGCCACGTTGGACGATCGCGATCTGGCCAAGCAACTGACCCTACTACGATTGGTCGATGTCGATAAGCTGGATGAGACGCTACGTGCGTGCCAAAGTATGGAGAGTCGTCAGTTGAAGACGTCGACAGGATCGAACAAGTTCCACCAGCGAGCGAATGCCTTCCAAATCCTACGCCATCCAAGACTGCTCGAGCGGTGAGGGCAATCCGTGAGCGGATCGGAATCGAGATCGATTGGATCGGATGAAGACAAGGGTCGCCACCGAGTTTGTGTGACCAATACATCTGGTCAAAAGAGATCGGATCAAGATCATCGTACCTGGCAGAAGAATACTGGTCAAGAAGATAGAGGTGATCGAGGTGGAAAATCGAAGGCATGCACTCACTGTGGATCGACGCGACTTGATGTTCGTGGATGCTGGCAGAGACTAACGTGCCAGAAGTGCGGTCGCAAAGGGCATCCATCGGACAAGTGCTTCTACGTGTGTGCAGCATGTGGAAAGGTACTTGAGAATGGCAAATGCCCCATGGAAGAGTTCTTTAACTTGATCCGCCAGTGATATGTGTGGCAAAGCGGTCACAGGGAAATTTCTATTGGGACTTGAATCGGCGATGGCACGGGTCGCACGCTTCAGTTAAGCCAAGAATGCTATGATTGGTGGATACAGGCCGGGACGGTTAGCTGGCATTAGCGTACCCAACCCTCAAGTGGACAGGATCGTCCGTCCTGGGACAAGGCTACAGGGTGATCACACCCGTTTGATAACGCAATCCGTCGCGAGACATGGGAAGACAAGACCCTTGATTTCACTGGAAGACCGCGATCCTAGCCCAGGATCGCAAGTCCGATCTCATCTGCGATCCGCTAATAGTAGCACGATCCGCTAGTAGGATCACGATCTGCTGGTAGGATCACGATCCACTAGTAGGATCAAGATCAGTAGGATCACGATCCACTAGTAGGATCACGATACGCAAGTAGGATCACGGTCTACTAGTAGGATCACGATCCGCCAGTAGGATCATGATCCACTAGTAGGATTAAGATCTGCTAGTAGGATCACGATCCGCTAAGAGGATCACGATCTGCTAGAAGGATCACGATCTGCTGGCAGGATTGTGGTAAGTCGATCAAGATCGGTGTCGTAAAGCCTCAAACGTATGCCTAAGTACGGAGTAAGGACCGGCGGAATGATCGAGGGACGAGGACCAATCATATGGATGGCACCGTTGGGATCATTCACGGAAATGTCTCATCCGGTCAGAACGGGTCAGAACGGGTCAGAACGGCGAAGGGGCCGCGATCAGGGGACCGCGATCAGGGGACTGCGATCAGAAGACCGCGATCAGGGGCCGCGATCAGGAAACTGCGATCAGGAGACCGCGATCGGGGGCTACGGTCAAGGGACCGCGATCTAGCGTGGACCATGCCCGGATGCGATCAAACGGTTGGTGTGTCAGGTCTGTGCCACATGGATACAAGGGGCGATCTGTAGAGGCAACGCATGGCATCTGATTTTCCGATTTATAGGTGTAAGGTGTGAGGGTCTGATTGGTTAACATACAGCAGAATTCTATTTGCTTCTAAACACATTCGTGTCGATCTTCTCTTGGGTTGGATATGTGGCAAAGTGACTAATCGGAATTTAGTACGAGGGTCGGTGGCCACATATTTGAGACGCCACTTACTGGTGGAAAATGAGGCCATGGGACCCGGCGATCCGATCCAACTGTCGTCAGACTGATGGGTATGGAACGATCTGAGACGGGGAGATCTGGGACAAGACGACAAATAGAACGATTTCCATGTAGCGATCTGGGACAAAGATCTGGGACCAGGTGATGTGATGTGACTCTATGACGAAGGTGTAAGATCCTGCAGATCGGTGACAATCTCTACGGGTCTCCCAAAGGGAGTACTGATTTAGGTTAATCATGGCCCGATCTGGAAGTGGGGATGTTTGTGGGAGTCCGTGGGACCGTTGTAAGAACTGTGGATGGTCCCATTGAGCAGATAAACCGTTGGGGATGGTATCGGAGTACACACAATGAACGGAAGAACATATATGGCCGGATTGTACTGTGTCGATCCTCAACGATCTCGAATTGGGCATCAGATCGGTCATGTTCCCCACTGATTATGGATATATCGTTGATGAGACTTTTGTATCATGACAAACATGCTTGTTGAAGGTCCATGAGTGATGTCTCAAAAGTTCAGATCGAAAGAGGAGCCAGTGGAAGCCGGTTAAATTGACGTCGCAAAATGGATTTAGACGCATTCAGCATTTGGGCACTATTTCGGACTTGTGGGTACCAAAAATGGGTATTTGGTACCACATTTGGGATTTGGTCCTCTTTTGGCGTTTAGGTACGATATCAGGGATATTGGCGCTATCTGTGGAGTACAGGTCATGAAATTTTGACACGTGTTCAAGGGGGCGGTCAAGCTTAAAGGTGACATCGACTTGGAGAGTGACCTATAGTTGGAATAGGCTTAACGATAGGTTGGCTATCAATTTGGTTGGTTAATAAACAGACTTGAACTCTACTTCTTCTGCTCACGACGCACGTTCTCCTCCCCTCTTCTCCGGGCAAGATTGATTTGGCTTCCCGGCGGGTCAAGGCACGCGTGCTACAAGGACACAGCAGACCGATCTCGGGAAGTTTGGCCCGGATCGATCAAGTACTCACTCTCAACTCGACTGCTAGGGTAGCAGCAACAATGGAAAAGGATTTTGGACACAAGATCGCGAGACGGCTCAGTGGTCAGAAGATCTGGACAAAGCGTTCAAGACAAGACAAAGCAAGATCGAAGCGATCCACTGGACAGATCGGCGTGTTTCATTTTGGGCAAAAACAAGGACCGATCTACCCAAATTGCGCACTTCCAGCAAGATCGGACGATCCCAAGACTAGATCGGACCGATCCCAAGGTAAGATCGACGCAAGAATACTATTTGCTGAGTGAAGATTTCCGCCCAGCAAAGACCCCGATCCCGAAGACAAATCGAGATCGGTGCGATTCAAGATCGAGATCGCGACATCTTTAACTAGAGATCGCCGCGACTCGAGATCAAGATCGCAGAACCCCTGTGCGTGGTGCGAAGATTTCCGCACCGGGAGCGAACTCTCAACCCAACCTCTCAGCGAGATCGACATCTCTCAAGACCGTTACGAAGAGCTCAAGCCAGCCCAACCGACGGGTACACAAGGTAAGCACAAGGTTATACAGCAATGCACGGATCGGAGTACCCCCTCCGTGAGTCGGCAAGTCTGGGCAAGTGGAAGATCGACACTCACTTGAGTGATTTTGTGAGATCGGCTTCACCACAATGGTGCGCGTGCCCGGATCTTCTGAGGCCTCTGGATTTCACCGTGAGTCCACTGGCAAAGATGTCAAGATCAAGCAAGAATCTTGGATTGAAGTGGAGGGATTGACGCAGACACGCAGAAGAACAAGGTCCTCAGATCATCAGAGTTTTGGGAGGGGCTCTGATGAAATGAAAATGAAAGAGGAAGATCGAGAAATCGATCTGGAAGATAAACCTCAACCCCCTCCTAGGGTCCTTTTGGGGGCCACTGCAGATCGCTCTGGAAAGAGCGATCTGCTGGATGAAAATCCAATGGTGAAAATCAAATCGGCGAAAGCCAAACCCTATGCCTTAGTCGATAGGTCGCCCGACCTCAAGCCGAGGAGCACAATCGCAAGATCGACCACATCGGAACAATCCACGACGAGATCGATGCGATCAGGCGTCAAAGATCGCCAGATCGGCCGAACCGTGCAATCGAAGATCGGAGTCAAAGAGGAATACGATGAAACATCAGATAAGATCGCGATACCGAAGACAGAATATATCAATGAAGATCGCGTCCAGGGAGAAGGAGACGACGGGTGAATCGCGGGGGCGTGCGAAATGGCAGTACTATTTTGGCCATTTGAAGACGCTGCTCAAGACGGACCCAGTGTTCAAGATATCAAGGCTTAAGTTGATTGGTCCTCTGGATAAGCCGATCTCGGTCCCACCTCCTGGGACCAACAAAGTCGACGAGATCAATTTGATTTTGCAGATGTTGAACGACATGGGTGTCTGCCCTAACGCCTTTGATGGAGATGAACTGCTGAGTTGCAGCTTGGAACAGTAGAACGCGGCGAATGAGCTCGTGGAGATCATGATAATGCTGGTGGGCAAAACGAATACTCCTGAAGACAAGATCGGGGCACCCTCGGGCTCGCTCCGGAAACACCCCACGGGACCGCCCCGCTACGCCTCGGATGACTCCGAGAGCGAGTCAGATGGATCCATCAGCATTCGTCGGATGTCTCTGGGACCATCGGGTGGCACGTTTTTAGAGGACAAGATCGGCCAAGCCAAGACCTAAGCCTTTAAAAGACAAGCCAGGAGCGACATGCCGCGGAGATCGGCCGGTACCCGTACTGGGCTGGATGATCAGGAAGAGGGCGATCTAAGTCGGTACTTCAATTCAGCCATAAAGAGGTACGAGGCGGATCAACGCACAGCTCAGCGAATGAATCGACAGCCAAACCGCCACCCAGATCGCCGTACTTTTTTCCAACCCTCACACGAAAGCCATGACATGCCGGATGTGGAGATGGAATCGGTGGAGTCGGACACTTACCAACAGATCCAGCATGGGGCGGAATACGACCCGGATGATTTATGGATGCCCGAACCACGTCGCCCTCACGTAGCCGCGACCGGTGTGACTACCGGAGGGGGAAGCATCACGCAGAGGATCAGAATCTCAGCGATTTCTGAGCTGAAAGAATTCTCAGGGAAGGATCGGGAAGAAGACAAAGCGCGAACCTGGATCGGCAAAGTGAAGTCAGCGTTTATCCGGGACCAAACACCGGACAAATAGAGATGTCTGGTCTTCGGTGATCTCGTGTTGGGCCCAACCCACTACTGGTACCGACAGCTGAATAGATCGACGAGATTTAATTAGAAAGAATTGATGAACAGTTTTCTTGTGGAATATGCGGGACACGGGATGTCCACGAGCCGGCAATATTACCATGCAAAGAAACGATCGGAAAAAGATCCTTTGCAGTACCTGTATCGGCTTAATGTGATGGGAAAAGCAGGCAAAGATACCGGTGATGACTGGATCGCCAGCTGCGCGCAAGGAACATGTCAATCATTTCATTGACACCTTGGACGACCCCGATCTGTCCAATCAATTGCTACTGCTGAATGTAGAAGACGCGGATGCCGTGCAAAAGACACTGCATGGATACCAACAAGGGAGATCGCGTCAAGGTAAAGTGATGATGGGATCGTCCAAGTTCAGGCAGAAGGGAACTCCGGGTCCAGCGTTTTCTAAGCCTGCACGAGCGGTGAGGATGGTCCGTACCGAAGACGTCAGTAGCGATTCAGGATTGGACAACTGCGGATCGGATTTGGACGATCGATTGAGATCGATCCATGTGGCTGCTACTACGGATTGGCGTTCATCCCCGATGACGTTGCAGCAAACGCGAGATCGGCCGACCCGAAGACTCGTCAAGATTATCAAGATCGCAATATACCATCGAAGCCGTGTACTCATTGCGGATCGACCAAGCATGGAGATCTCGTTTGCTGGAAGCGTCTCACTTGCCAGAATTGTGGGCGTAAAGGACACCCCTTTCACAATTGTTTTTTCGTGTGTCGCGCCTGCGGTGAGATGCATGACCCGGGGAAGTGTCCTATGGAGGAGTTCTACAACATGATCCGCCATTGGTACGTCCCAACCAAGCATGCGGGGATGCTGCCAGAGAAGGCCGAGAAAAGATGTTAAATTAGGACGCTCGCCAGGTTTGAATCTGGTTCGAGCCGAGCGTTCTGGGCTCTGCATCATTGCATACGTGAAAAAAAGAAGAAAGATCGCGAGAGTAAGCAGGATACAGAGCTGGAAACAAATATATTTCGTTCGAAGTCAAGACGTGTCGCTTCCGTGTCCCATCTGAAGAGGATCGATGAGTACTCGCGATCTGAACCAACTATGGAGACCGAGCTCGCTTACGGTGAATCTCGCGGATACTGGAAACATTACTCGCCCGGGAAGTGATTCAAACAGGCGAAAGCTGTTGGCAAGATCAACAACGAAAAGGCCACTCTGCTATTTGATTATGGTGCTGAAGTGTTGATCATTGACACCACCTTTGCTCGTAAGGTCGGTTGCAATATTGACGAAATTCAATGACAAGAATGTATCGGGCTCGGAGAAACCCCGTACATGACGATAGGACGTACCAAGATCAAAGTAAACCTCGCGGGATCGCTGGTATACTATTTCAATGTATGGGTAGGCGATCTGGCAGGACAAGAAGCGATTCTGGGCATGGACTTTATAGTGCCTGCCGGAGTGCGGCTCGATCTAGCTGATGGTGCGCTATGTCTACCAGAAGAAATCCGTATCCATCTCGCAGGGCGTCGCCCCGCGTACGGATCGAAGATACAACATGTAACGGCGAAGGGCCAACATGTGGTGATCCCGGTCGGAGAGTCGAGAGAAGTGAATATCGGGATCGGAGGGGCTAAGATGAAGTTGTGGGTCGCTAGAGGACCAGATTGGGTCCCCACTGTGATCTCGGGGTTGGGTAAGACGAAATACCTGCAGATGACCAACATTGGCGACCGTGAGATCATACTGCCCACCCACACGATATTAGGCTTGTGGACCGAAGGCGATATGGTACCACGGACTCAAGGTTTTGTGACGGTCGGATCGGGGAAGTACAAGGAGTGGCAAAATCTGGTGTATGAGGCTACGACGGATCGAGTGAGTGAACTCCCAAAAGAGCAGATCGGACCATTGGTAGATCGCCCTACGTACGCCACTCCCAAATGCATCATGAAGCGTCCGTCTGTTGCGTTAAAGGACGTACCTCCAGCGATCTCCATGGTAACGCAGCAAGCTGGCGACGACGACTTGCAAAAGGCAGATACTGTGGTTGCAAGGGAAGGAACGGTCAACGGAGTCGGATCGAATCCACTCGAATAGACAAATCTATCGTCGAAGGATAACGATCGTGAGATCGAAACCGAAATCGCGATGAGAAGAGATCACGGGACCGAACGAGAAGAACAAGACGACAGACTTCCTTCATTGAACGTCAATCTTGCAGACAACAGAGCAGGACTGGATCGGTCTGAGGAGACGCAAAGATATGAAGAGGACAAGCCGTCTAAGATCAACGAAGCTGACTCCGCAGAAGCACCAGTCTACTATCACGAGAGTAGAGATTTGTTTGCCGAAGACATCGAGCAACACCTGGCGGTGTTACCAGAGATGTCCACTGCGACGGAAGAAGTGACAATTAAAGACATTCAGATTGGCGATCCGGATGTTCCTCACACCGAAGATCAACAAAGACTCAGATCGCTGATTTGGAAGATCCGTCACCTTCTTATGGGGAAGGGCAGCGCTCTAATACCAGCTACACGAGGGGCGATTTGTGATATCGATGTCGGTGGAGCCGCACCAATTGCGCAAAGAGTCCGTCCGGTCGCACCCGAATATCGGGAGAAGCTGTCAGATCTCATCAAAGGAATGTCAGCAGCCAAGACCGTTCAGCCATCCACGTCACCTTGGGCGTCTCCGATAGTGGTGATCATCAAGAAGAACGGAGTGGATATTCGCCTTTGCATTGCTTATCGAAGAGTGAACCAGCTGACGCGCCTGATGGTTTATCCCATGCCGTTGATCAGCGATCTGCTGGAATATCTGGATAAAGCTCTATGGTACTGCTCGCTAGACATGGCTAGTGGATCCTGGGTCGTCGAAATGACTGAACGAGCAAAACTGATCCCAGCGTTTGTCACGCCGTTTGGCTTGTTCGAGTGGCTGCGAATGCCTTTTAGGCTTAAGAACGTGCCCCAGATCTACCAACGTCTGGTTGACAATACTCTGTATGGATATCTCAAGATCGGCCAGAGATCATCTTCTGATGGCCCGATCGACTTGTTCAAAGATGGAGAACCTGAGACAGATCGACGACCCTCTTTACTGGGACGCCGATCTTACATTAACGATATTCTCATACCAGCCACGTCATGGGAATCTTTGTACACAAAAGTATAACGGTTGCTGGAGGCATGTGATAAGTGGAATCTGTCTATCAGTCTCACGAGGAGCTTTTGGGGGTGCCGTAAGGTCGATTATTTGGGACATCGAGTGTCGATGGATGGCCTGGAGGCTCAGCTTAAGAACTTGGAGTCGTTGGTCAACATCCTGTTCCCTAGCACGCTGCGAGCTATGCAATCTTTTCTCGGGAGCTTGAACTACTACCGCCGTTTCATTGAGGACTTCGGGGTGGGTACGCCGCGGTGTTGTATGAGTTAAGAGAATCAGATTTCTTCGAGATCGGCCAATCTCAGCTCGCAGCAGGAGAAGAATGGTCGAACGAGGGTCGATGGACAGAAGCCAAGGTTGCGTTCACTATGCTAAAGGCTAAGATAGCTACAGCTCCCATGCTCAAACATTTCGACCAAGATCGCCCTCCCGTGATCGTGGTCTACGCTAGCAAGTGGGATGTTTCCGGGGGCCTGTTACAGGAGTACGATGGCGTGTACCATCCGGTGACGTTTACTAGCCGCACTTTAAAGACCAATGAGCTTAACTACGGAACGGTGGAAAAGGAAGTGCTGGCGTTACTTCGTGTTTTGGATGTATGCTATACTACGCTTGCCTCGCGGGAGATCACTGTGCTGAACCGACATTCTACGTTAGCGTGGTTGATGCAATCTCGAGGGCTCAACGGGAGATTAGGACGGTGGGGTGCTTTGCTGTCGAACTGGACTATGGAGGTGAAGAGGTGCGAAAAAGGAGAAGAAAAGATTCTGGGCATACTAGCAGCGAGTATCACCCCGATAGAAGAGGTGGAAGAGATGCTGATTGCGATTTCCCTCGAAAGGACTGCCGGCTCAAAATATCGACGCCTCCTCCAACGGTGGAAGCAGATGAGGAGTTGCTGGTGGCCAGTTTTGATGGATCGGCGGGGGTAAAAAAGAAAGGAGGGTCGTACAGTGCTGTGATATGGAGGTTACCCGAGTGGACGATCGTGGCGGCAAAATCCAGATACGCTCTCGACCTCACCGTGAATGAAGCTGAGTATCATGGCTTGCTATTATGCTTCGATTTACTGGCCGATCTGGACAGGGGAAGAATAATCTTTTGTGGGGACTCTAATTTGGTAATCCGCCAGACGCGCGGTGAGATCGACTGCAAAGCCCCGGGCCAGCGACTCTTGAAACATAAAGCGTTAGATAATTCGCGATCTTGGCCTAGTCACGAGTTTCTGCATATGAAGCGAGAGTGGAACCAGATCGCAGATCGACTAGCCAGCACAGCATTGCAGAATGAAAAGGGAAGAACCGTTGTAGCTGAAGAGGATCGGCAGGATCTGATGAATCTGAACCGTCTCGATGAATTGTTGAAGCCCAAGCAAGATGGTCAGCTGGCTCGAATAACTGCGATCACGAGATCAGCCGGGAGGATACGTCATGAACCTGAAGTGATACAGGAGGAGATAGTACAGAGGACTAGGATTCAACGAATTGTCCAAGCTCAAGATGAAGAGCGTTGGATTGTCAATCTCAAGAAGTATCTAAGTGGCGATGTATCAAACTTGGACGCGGAAGAAGTGAATATGTGCACAAAACTAGCGCCGGAATACGAGATCGATGAGAACGGTCTGCTATTTTTCTGCCCCATGGCGAAAAGTGAGTCAGAAGATCGCGATGGTTTGATGCGGTTGGTGATTCCTGAGACGTTGCAGCAGGATTTTTTGCATCACTATCATACGAGTCTGGAAGGAGGCCATCAAGGTATCGGCAGAACCTATCAGAGGATCAGATCGCGATTCCATTGGAGAGGACTGTATCGGAGTGTGCAACGATATGTGGGCGAATGTACCGACTGAGAAACCGGAAAAGGAAGTCCGACGATACATGGGAGATCCCCGGGCAACTTGCAAGCAACCTATCCATTCCAGATCATCGCAATGGATCAAATACCGTTGTTGCCCAAGTCCATCAAGGGGAATACTGATCTGCTCATATGGGTAGACCTCTTCTCGGGATATGTGATTACAAAGGCTAGCTCATCACGGACGCCACAAACAATAGCGGATAATTACGAAGAATGTGTGTTTCGACGCTTCGGAGCTAGCGAGGCTATCAGGCACGATCGAGAACCGGGACTATGTCCGATTTTTTTTTAGCCTTCAGTCGGATCGTAGGACAGAAACAGCGTGCTACCATGGCCTACAGGCCACAAGCAAATGGAACAGCCGAACGGATGGTGCAAACCTTGACGTATTCACTCAAGATGTACGTGGATGATGTTGATCAACGAGACTGGGATGAGTATGCTGAGCGGCTCACATTTGCAATTAACACCGCACGAGATCGGATCCGGGGGGACACCCCATCTTATCTGATTCATGGGAGGGACCCGCGATCGACATTGGAAGCTACGCTATCAGTGGGGAATACGGGAACACGAGATCGCAATCCAAAGAGGTGGAGATACAAAATTCAAAGACAATACCAGCGAGACCGATCTGCAGTGAACGATCATTTACAAGCCGCAATCCAGGAGCGAGTGGATCGACACAATGAAGATCTGTAACCACAAGAGATCGAAGTAGGTACACAAGTCTGGCTATACCTGGATCGAGTCAAAGAGGAATATGCGAAGAAGCTAGCGCATATGTGGCATGGTCCATTCCGAGTTGCGGACATATGTGGAGATCACGCTGTGAAATTGGAGATCGCTGGAACCCCATACCGGCTATTTCCGATTGTACATTTATCGAAGCTGAAGAAGGTAAAAACGTTCCCTGAGCGGCCGAAGGATCAGCTTACGATAGACGAAGCAGATCGTTTGGACTTTGATGAAGCTTTGTTACCAGAAGACAGTTGGGAGAGCGATCTTGAAGAGGGAGAATACGAAGTAGAAGAAATGTTGGACGTGCGATCTGGTAGGAAAACCCGTTATGGGCGAGTACACCGAAAGTTTCTGGTGAAGTGGAAGGGACATCCCGATTTAAGTTGGGTAGATGAGGCCGATCTGAGTTGTGGGGTGATCTTGCAGGAGTTTGAGCGGAACCGAGTGAGTCAAAACCGTTTTGAAGCGATGCAGTTTCGCGAAGGCAAGTCGGACGAACCTTAACAGTTCGAAAAAGTATGCGGGAGGTAGCATATGCGGATGGAAGGGTTAAAAGATGTGCTAGGAGGTAGCACATGTTGGTGGATGAGGTTGCAAGATGTGCTAGGAGGTAGAACATGCTGACGGATGGTGGTTTGTGTGTGAGTATGGAGACAGTCAAGTGAATTACCTTACTGAATGATGTGAAGCGAGAAGGATCGAGGTCGTGGAAGTTGCAAAGAATGAAGTACCAAAAAAGAAGATGATTGAATGACTTACACGATTAAGAAAGACAATCGGGCTTGGACACCGATCTTGGACTAAGATGATGGAGCAGGCTTGAACGTGTCCTGTAGACGAGGGTCTGGTCGGCTGTCGATCCCGTGGCGATCGTTGGCGATCCGGCTGGACCTGGATGACGTGGAGACCCAGGCCGATCTGGGACCGTTGGGGTGTGCCCTCCGAGATCGGGCGAACCGGGTGACGGGTCGCGATCCGGAGACAGAAGAACGGTGGAGCCTTCTGAAGAGATCGGCAAAGTGGGGAGATGCGTCGGAGAGGCCATGAGACGGACTTGAGTTGTTGGAGCAAAGTTGATGAGTGACTGCACTGAGGTCAATTGCTGTACAAAGGACTTCAGTACAAGGGGCGGTTGTGGCAAAGTCACTAATCAAAATTTTGTACGAGGATCGGTGGCCACATATTTGAGACGCCACTTACTGGTGGAAAATGAGGCCATGGGACCCGGCGATCCGATCCAACTGTCGTCAGACTGATGGGTATGGAACGATCTGAGACGGGGCGATCTGGGACAAGACGACAAATAGAACGATTTCCATGGAGCTATCTGGGACAAAGATCTGGGACCAGGTGATGTGATGTGACTCTATGACGAAGGTGTAAGATCCTGCAGATCGGTGACACTCTCTACGGGTCTCCCAAAGGGAGTACTGATTTAGGTTAATCATGGCCCGATCTGGAAGTGGGGATGTTTGTGGGAGTCCGTGTGACCGTTGTAAGAACTGTGGATGGTTCCATTGAGCAGATAAACCGTTGGGGATGGTATCGGAGTACACACAATGAACGGAAGAACATATATGGCCGGATTGTACTGTGTCGATCCTCAACGATCTCGAATTGGGCATCAGATCGGTCATGTTCCCCACTGATTATGGATATATCGTTGATGAGACTTTTGTATCATGACAAACATGCTTGTTGAAGGTCCATGAGTGATGTCTCGAAAGTTCAGATCGAAAGAGGAGCCAGTGGAAGCCGGTTAAATTGACGTCGCAAAATGGATTTAGACGCATTCGGCATTTGGGCACTATTTCGGACTTGTGGGTACCAAAAATGGGTATTTGGTACCACATTTGGGATTTGGTCCTCTTTTGGCGTTTAGGTACGATATCGTGGATATTGGCGCTATCTGTGGAGTACAGGTCATGAAATTTTGACACGTGTTCAAGGGGGCGGTCAAGCTTAAAGGTGACATCGACTTGGAGAGTGACCTATAGTTGGAATAGGCTTAACGATAGGTTGGCTATCAATTTGGTTGGTTAATAAACAGACTTGAACTCTACTTCTTCTGCTCACGACGCACGTTCTCCTCCCCTCTTCTCCGGGCAAGATTGATTTGGCTTCCCGGCGGGTCAAGGCACGCGTGCTACAAGGACACAGCAGACCGATCTCGGGAAGTTTGGCCCGGATCGATCAAGTACTCACTCTCAACTCGACTGCTAGGGTAGCAGCAACAATGGAAAAGGATTTTGGACACAAGATCGCGAGACGGCTCAGTGGTCAGAAGATCTGGACAAAGCGTTCAAGACAAGACCAAGCAAGATCGAAGCGATCCACTGGACAGATCGGCGTGTTTCATTTTGGGCAAAAACAAGGACCGATCTACCCAAATTGCGCACTTCCAGCAAGATCGGACGATCCCAAGACTAGATCGGACCGATCCCAAGGTAAGATCGACGCAAGAATACTATTTGCTGAGTGAAGATTTCCGCCCAGCAAAGACCCCGATCCCGAAGACAAATCGAGATCGGTGCGATTCAAGATCGAGATCGCGACATCTTTAACTAGAGATCGCCGCGACTCGAGATCAAGATCGCAGAACCCCTGTGCGTGGTGTGAAGATTTCTGCACCGGAAGCGAACTCTCAACCCAACCTCTCAGCGAGATCGACATCTCTCAAGACCGTTACGAAGAGCTCAAGCCAGCCCAACCGACGGGTACACAAGGTAAGCACAAGGTTATACAGCAATGCACGGATCGGAGTACCCCCTCCGTGACTCGGCAAGTCTGGGCAAGTGGAAGATCGACACTCACTTGAGTGATTTTGTGAGATCGGCTTCACCACAGGTGTGTGATAGATGAAAACCAAACACAAGAATGTGTTGGGATTGGAAAAAGTACTTAAATGACGGTAGGACGGACCAAGATCAAGATCACACTGAACGGATCACTTGTGTATTATTTTGATGTCTGGGTTGGAGGTCAAGTCGGTCAAGAAGATATACTAGGCATGGACTCCATCGTTCCTGCAGGTATCTGTTGGGATTTGGCCGATGGAACCCTTTGCCTGCCCGATGAAGCTCGAATCTGTCTGGCTGGACGAAGACCACCGTACCGATCGAATATATCGGCGGTCAACATTAACAATCAACATGTAGCCATTGCGGCCGGCAGATCGGCAGAAGTCAGGATCGGCGTCAACCCTCCTAAATCAAACTTTTGGTGCGACGGGATGTGGCGTGGATTCTTACCGTGACGAATGGTCCCGAAGAATTAAGTTCCTGCAGTTTACACATGTAAGCGATCGTGACTTTATTTTAAACTGCGGGGCCCCTTTAGCGTTGTGGATGACAGAAGACATGATTCCGCAATCTAAAGGATACGTATCTGTAGGATCGTGGCGGTACATGGAATGGCAGACATTGGCTTTTGAAGCCACTACAGATCGAGAAGAAGAAGAAGCCGAAGCCTACCCGGGCCCGTTAGTGGGTCATCTTACGTATGAGAAACCTACCCGAATTTTGACCCGCTCAAAACGGAAATTAGACGACATCAAGGATTCTGCAGAGATCGCCTCACTATACGACTCTAATGGTGACTCTGATAAAGAGTTGCAGGACGAATGTACGAGTGGAAAGAATAACGAAGGCAAGGATGGAAGATCGACAATGAGATCGTGTGCGGTCAACGCAGTGCGGGAGACGCCAGAACATTCGGGTGAAGAGGACATGTTTGCAGAGGAGGCTATGACACCGAAAGACAACCATGAGATAACTGATTTGCTCCTAGGACAGTCCAACTGTCACCCAGACGGGATCAAGGTTGAAGATCGGGAGGTGCATGGCCAGTCTACACGACTGGATGACGACGTGAAAGCTGTTACGATCGACGGCAAAGTGATGTAAAATGATGTACCGGATGAATCAACATACTACTACGAGGAAGGTGAACTTTCTGCGGAAGATGCGAAACAACACATGGCTGTGCTGCCGGAGGTAACCATATCCACAACCGAGATAAAAATAGACGATATCCAGGCTGGCGATCCTGGAATATTCTTGATAGAGGATCAAGAGGATTTGCGACGACTGATATGGAAGAGTCGTCACCTGTTGATCGGGAAAGGAAATGCGTTGCCCCCTGCAGCACGCGGGGCCGTTTGCGACATTAATGTGGGAGAGGTGAGGCCGATCGCTAAGCGTGTACAACCTGTTACACCATAGTTTCTTGAGAAGTTGGACGATCTGATAAAAGGCCTGTTGTCAGCCAAGATTATCTGACCTTCGACATCGCCGTGGGCATCACCAACAGTCGTGATTATTAAGAAAAATGGAGAATATATCCGACTTTGTATCGACTATCGATGAGTTAATCAGCTAACACAGCTAATAATAATGTACCCTATGCCACTTATCAGTAAATTGTTGCAGGACGTGGACAAAGCAATGTGATATTGTTCGCTGGACATGGCGAGTGGATTTTGGGTGGTAGAGATGACCGAACGATCAAGATCGATATCTGCGTTTACCACGCCGTCAGGTAGGTTTGAATGGTTGCAGGTGCCTTTTGGACTGAAGAACGCCCCACAGATCTATCAGCGTTTAATTGATAATGCTCTATATGGCTATTTCAAGATAGGCACAGATAAGGATGTGGTACAACGGATCATCCTAAGTTAACTGATGTGTTTACTGAGGGAGAGCCGGAACGGATCAAGCGCCGTCAGTGCTGAGTAGGCGATCTTACATTGACGATATATTGATCTCGGCTACGTCATGGACATCTTTGACGACAAGGTCGAAAGATTATTGACAGCATGCGATCATTGGAATTTTTCGATCAGTCTGACCAAGCGTATTTGGGGACGGCGTAAGGTGAGTTACTTAGGTCATCACGTATCTGTAGCTGGGTTGGAAGCCAATCCTAAAGATCTAGGATTGCTGTTCAACATTCCTTTTCTCACAGCTTTGCGATCCATGCAATCGTTCCTGGGTAGCTTGAATAATTACTGTCGTTTTATAGAAGAATTTCCAGGATATGCATCTGTTTTGTACGAGTTACGAGAGGCGAATTTGTCGAGATGAGCCATATGAGAGATCGTGATGCGATGTCGGGAAGTTGCGATAACACATTACAAGGGGGTGAGCATGGTCCAAATGAGCAATCTCGGTGGGAAAGGGCCGCCATTGCATTTACTTTGCTGAAGGCCAAGATCGCTACAACCCCGATCCTCAATAATTTCGATCCAGTTCGACTTCCATTGATCGTGGTATGTGCTAGTAAATGGGCAGTATCGGCATCTCTATTGCAAGAATATGACGGCGTATACTGGCCGGTGACAGTCATGAGTCGCACACTGAAGCCTAATGGAGTTAATTATGGTATGGTGGAGAAAGAAGTTTTAGCCCTACTTCGAATCTTGGAAGTGTGCTACACCATGCTTGTATTCCGAGAGATCAGGGTGCTCACTCGATATTCGACATTAGCTTGGCTAGTTCAATCTTCTGGCCTCAATGGGAGGCTGGGAAGATGGGCTGCGCTGCTATCGAATTGGACACTGGAGGCCAAGAGATGTAACAAAGGAGAGGATGAAATACTAGGCGCTCTCGCAGCTAGTATAACTCCGCGAGATAAGGTAGATGATGTTTTGATTGCAATCGCTCCACGGAAGAAACCTAAACAATTGGTAATCTTGCTACCTCCCACGGTAGGTACGGATGAATGCCTGTTGGTGGTCAGTTTTAACGGATCGGCACAAACTGAACGGAAGAGCGGGGCATGTAGTGCGATCGCGTGGAAGCTACCAGAATGGACCATCGTCTTAGCCGCTTCGGAATACGCGGCAGATCTGACGGTGAATTCAGCAGAATATCGTGGCATGTTGTTGGGTCTCGATCTGCTGGACAACCAAACTAGGGAACGAGTCATAAAATGTGGTGACTCGAACCCAGTGATCAGGCAAATGCGGGGAGAGATGGATTGTAAAGCGCCCGGGCTACAGTTATTGCGTCACAAAGCACTGCAGAAACGTCGAACTTGGCCAAAACACGAGTTCCTACACATGAAGGGGGAGTGGAACCAAAGCGCGGATCGACTAGCCAGTGCAGCTTTGCAGCAAGAGGAAGGTGTCATTGTGAACTTAGATCAAGAATTGCAAAATTTGATATCACTCAACAGGCTGTACGAGTTTCTTCTGCCGGAAAGGACGGATCGCGTGGTGAAAATGATAGCGATCGCACGATCCGCGCGGCGAAGGCGTCAACAACACGAAGTTTTACAAGAAGAAATAGTGCAGCGGATGCGGATCGAGCGGATAAAACAAGCGTAAGAGGAAGAGAGCTGGATCGCCGACCTGAAGGAATATCTTGTGGGCGGACTGACCCAGTTAAACGCAGAGTATGCAAAAATTATGCGCTTAAATCGCTCCATACTACGAAGTGGACGACAACGGATTGCTGTTCTTCAGCCCCCGATCTGCTAAGGGGTCGGACGATCGTGCAGAGATGTTTCGTCTGGTTGTACCGGAATTGTGGCAGCACGATTTTATGCACCATTACCACAAAAGCTTGGAGGGTGTTCACCAAGGGATCACGAGAACTTATCAGCGGATCAGATCCAATTTTCACTGGAAAGGATCGTGTTGAAGTATACAACGTTATGTTGGCGAATGTGTGGACTGTACAATTGAGAAGGGTCTACTCGCGATCCGCGGCAGATCCCCGGGAAACATACAGGCTACATACCCATTTCAGGTGATCGCGTTGGATCAATTCCCATCATTGCCGCGGTCATTTAAAGGAAACACAGAACTGCTGCTGTGGGTGGATCTTTTCTCAGGATATGTGATCGCGAGAGCAAGTTCGTCGAGGACCGCGCAAACAATCACTGAAGGATATGAAGAATGTGTGTTTCGAATATTTGGAGCCAGTAAAGTTATACGTCACGATGGGGAGCCTGGATTTATGCCCGACTTTTTTCGAGCATTTAATCGGATCGCAGGGCAAAAGCAACGTGCGACCATGGCGTACCGACCGCAAGCGAACGGAACTGCGGAGCGTATGGTACAGACGTTGACTCGTCGATTAAGATGTACGTCACGGACGTAGAACAGAAAGACTGGGATGAATATGCAGAAAGATTGACATTCGCTATGAGTACGGCACAAGATCGGATCCGTGGAGACACTCCGTTCTAATTTGATCCATGGCTGGGATCCAAGATCGACATTGGAAGCAGCATTACCGATGGGGAGCACTAAAACACGCGATGCTGACCCTATAAGGTGGCGATACAATGTCCAACGTCAATATCAGAGGGCAAGAGCAGTGGTAATTGAACGTCTCAAGATCGCAATCCAAGATCGAGCGGATCGACACAATGACATTAATGAAGTGCGTGATATCAAATGCGGATCGCAAGTTTGGCTCTACTTGTACCAAGTCTAAGACGGCTATGCTCGAAAGTTAGCACACATGTGACATGGACCGTTCCGAGTGGCAGAGTTATGTGGGAAACATGCTGTTCGGGTGGAGATTTCGGGAACTCCATACCGATTGTTCCCGATAGCACACTGCCTGGGCGATCGGGAAACTGTACCACTGGCTTTAACTTGTAGTGCATGTCTACAAGTTAAAGCCAGTGGTACAGTTTCCCGATCGCCCAGGCAGTGTGCTAGTGACTAACTGTGAGGATCGTATGGATTTCGATGAGTCGTTGTTGCCGGAAGATAGTTGGGAAAACGAGTTGGCTGCTGACGAATACGAAGTGGAGAAAATTATAAGTGTATGATCAGGACGTAAAACTCGTTATGGCCGAGTGCATCGACAGTTTTTGGTTCAGTGGAAGCAACACGACGATCCGACCTGGATAGCGGACCTGAACTGTGGCGCGTTGTTGCAAAAATTCGAGCGCAACCGTGCGAGCCAAAACCAGTTTGAAGTCATGCATTCCAATGAAGAGGAAACCGAAGCTTAATGGGTAATCGAAGCAATGAGCGGTTAACGCATGATGAAAGGTGGAAGTGAAATGGTGGATAGTCATATGTACAAGGAGGTTGTATGAGATGATGGATCGGGGCTATAAATGAGAAGCGATAGCGGATCGAAGGGGTCCGATCGCGGTTGAAAAGCCAAAGAAAAGAAGTTGATCTCAGGATGAAGAACAAGATGAAGGATCAAGAGAGATAATTTTGAATTATGGAACTATCTAAATCAAAATCCTAGCTGCCAAGCAGGAAAGAACTTACCTGGCAATCGTACGATCGATGATCCGGGGTGGTCAGCAATAGAGGATAGATATTGGTAGCGCCAAGGTTCAGTGGCATCTAGCAACGGGAGAGTAGCGATCAAATTGGGGATGCCCTTCGGTTTGTATCCCAGGCGAGGATACCAAGGGAAACCCTTTTTAAAAAGAAAGGAAGTGCAGAAAGGGATCCAACAGAATGTCCAGGTCACAATGACCTGCGATCATACCTTTCAAGATGAATCGAAGGATCGCCTTCCACCGAGGCCCAGCTCGCGACCGACGCTGCCTCCGCTGTTTCCAGAACTGTTCTAGTTCAGGATCGCTGACCCGCTATTCACTGGAAAGGAAGATCGCGTGCGCCGACTCCCACAAAGCCTGTCGGTTTTTTATCCTAGAACTCCAAGTATAGAGAGGTTAGCTGGTCTAACCAGCCGGTACGAGGGAAGGAGGTCGGCGCAATCCGACGTGAGGCTGTCTCCCAAGGCTCTTAGGCGTATAAGGCCGCAATCTGGGTCGAACACGCCAGCCGAGATGTCCACTCAGATGCGGGAGGAGGACAATTGGGTGTCACAACCGTCGGTAAGATAAAGCCTTTGGGACGGGATAAGTGGCGATACAGGAAGTCAGTGTCCAACTCCGCGACGCTCGTGTCGTGGAGTGAGGTTCGCTTATTTTTTGAGGCGATCCCGACTCTCCACTGGCGCCCAGACGACCGACTAACGGCGGGGTTACTCCGATTCCACTTGCACTTGTTTCCTCCTCACCTTGTGTACCCGTCGGCAGGGCGGGTTGCACTCTTCCAGGTGGACTCGACGAGATGCTAAACTTGACCGTTGTAGAGATCGGTGCTGATCGGGTGGAAAATCCTCACCCGATCGCGTATTCCGGGTTGATGCTCTCCTAGAGTCGCCGTGATCTGCCCTGATCACCTTGTGCCAAAATTTGTACTTGAGTCGCGAGCCTTTCTGGCCACTTGAGCTGTCTCGCGATCTTGTACGTCAACCGATACGGTTGGCTGCGTCCGATCGCAGTAGGGGTGTGTTGAGAGTCCTAGCACTCCTGGCCAAATAGCTCCAGGAGTGATCGTTCTATCCTTGATGTCGAGATTCTCAGACGTCAGGAGGCCAAAACATCCAACCCGGGAGAAGATTGACACGAATGTGTTTAGAAGCAAATAGAATTCTGCTGTATGTTAACCAATCAGACCCTCACACCTTACACCTATAACTCGGAAAATCAGATGCCATGCGTCGCCTCTACAGATCGCCCCTTGTATCCATGTGGCACAGACCTGACACACCAACCGTCTGATCGCATCAGGGCATGGTCCACGCCAGATCGCGATCCCTTGATCGCGGCCCTTGATCGCGGTCTTCTGATCGCAGTCCCCTGATCGCGGCCCCTGATCGCGGTCCCCTGATCGCAGTCCCCTGATCGCGGTCCCTCCATTGCGGTCCCTCAATCGCGGTCCACTGATTGCGGTCCCTTTCGCCGTTCTGAACCGTTCTGACCCGATCTGACCGGATGAGATATTTCCGTGAATGATCCCAACGGTGCCATCCATATGATTGGACCTCGTCCCACGATCATTCCGCCGGTCCCCACTCCGTACTTAGGCAAACGTTTGAGGTTTTACGACACCGATCTTGATCGACTTTACCACACCCGTCTAATTGACCTTGCGTGCCGACCAGGGATAAACCTGAGTGAACGATCGCGGTACGCGATCTCGATAACCGGAGATCCACTGGTTGCGAGAGACCTTGGTAGGAGGCAATCTATTATAATCCGCCAGGGATAACATCGGATTGACGTGATCACGAGGCGAATCAGAGAGGCTGATGGCACCATCCGAGTCGCTGGACGCTTCTCTGAAAAGGTCTGCGCGAGATACCTTGGTCACGGTAGGAATAACAGGATCAATCGGAGGTGGAGGATCGCGCGAAGGGCTCGGCGTGTCTATGACAATCGGATCTGGAGAAGGCCCAGCCGAAGGTTGTGCCGCCGGATTGGATACTCGACGAAGACTGGAGGATCGCGAACCAGATAAAGCCGCTAAAGTCTCATCCTCACCTGCCGATGTAATCTCCCCCTCAGACGAGGTTGATCTCGAACCGCGGCGCTTCTGCTTGCCCAGTTTCGAGGTAGCTGCAGGCTTCGCTGGATCATGGCAATTCTTGAGATCGCGACGACCCTTAGGATCGCGGGTTTCCTTGGGAGCGGAAGAAGGCTTGGGGTCACAAACTGGGGACGGCTTGGCTTTAGCAGTAGCGGATCGTGCCACCTTGGGGTTGCAAACTAGGGACGGCTTGGCTTTGGACGCAGCGGATCGTGCCACCTTGGGATCGCAAGCTGAGATCGTCTCAGCGTTGGAAGCAGCGGATCGAGTCACTTTCTTTGAAGGCGGCAAAGTTGACGATGGTAGGGAATCGCGAGATCGCTTGCGACTGGATCCTGAAACGTTCGACATCGGCTGAGGAGTCACGGGAACGGCGTGTGGTTAGACGATCCCACCTTCGTAGGTGTGGCTGAAGTATCCCCAGACACCAGCGACGCCATGCGATCCCGAAGGGTCGTCTGATCTCGGATTGCGCGATCACGTTCGGAAGCCACGTCCGCAAGCTGAACTCGCATCTGGTCCAAAGTAACGTCACGATCCGATACGATGCGACGCAATTGATCACACCTAGCGGATCTAGCGGATAGAGAATCCTGCGCCTCGCCCAGTTCGGCCTGAAGCCCCGATACCTGCTTGAGCGCGCGACACAGCTTTTCCTGGTCGGCCTGGAGCTTCGCTAATTGTTTGAGTGCACAACGCAGCTTCTTTTAAAGTTGGAGGCCGGTTTTTTTGTACTTCGAATTCTTGCTGTTGGCCTTGTCCAGGCTGTGGGACAACTTGTCGCATTCAGCCACCAACCATTCTCCCGGCTCGTCCATCTGCTTGCGTACCCCGGCTACCTCACGATCGGCTTTCTCCTGTGCGGCATGACGTGCTCGCACAGTCCGGAGAATTTCAGATTCTAAGTGTTTGATCAAGACGGTCTGGTCGACCCGGTCGGCCAAAGCCTCCCAAAAGGCTTCGGACCGCTTGATCTCGTCTTTATAGCGAACGCGCAAGCGGTCGTACTTCAATTGGACGAATAAACGAAAGGGGACGCGGAGGTGCGGAGCTCCTGAAGGTCCTCATTCAGCTGGCGATTCTGGATCATCTGCTGCTCCAAAGCAGCCTCCATGCTATGGTTCCGATCCACGACAGTCTGTTGGAGGTTCAGGCGAAGGTAAAGCAAATCAATCGCTGCGTTAAGCGCGGCTTGATCGACCGAACCCGAGGCTTCGATTCGAGTACTTGGGAGCAAGATGGGCTCACTCGGATCCGGAGTTGGGACGTTTTGGCCGGCTGAGGTCCTGTCCGGAGCGAAGATCGAAGAGGATCGCGACAGAGGGATCGAGATGGAAAACCAACCAGAGCTTTCCTCCATCTGGGCCGACGTCACCACAGCCGAGCGATCACACGCGGTCACCGGCACGGTGGAGACGTCTGAGATCGCAGGACTGGTAGGCGTCGAGGTTCCGAAATGCGAAGTTGGTATACCAGAGAGCGATCCGAGGGGCCCCGATCCTGAAGCAGGAGGAGTTACCTGATCCGGGTGGGCTGGATCGGACATTGTGTCAGAAGATGCGAAAGTGCGTGAAAAGGAATAACGCACACAAGATTGCACAGCTAGATCAACACCGTATAATTGCTGACGGTGCAGGGGACGGTTGTGGCAAAGCGGTCGCAAGGAAATTCTATTGGGACTAGGATCGGCGATCGCACGGGTCGTACGCTTCAATTAAGCCAAGAATGCTATGATTGGTGGATACAGGCCGGGACGGGTAGCTGGCAATAGCGTACCCAAACCCCAATTGGACAGGATCGTACAGCCTGGTATGAGGACATAGGATGGTCACACCCGTTTTGATTATGCAATCCGTCGCAAGTAATGGCATGACAAGATTCTCGGTATCACTGGAAGGCCGCGATACTAACCCAGGATCGCAAGTCCGATCTCAGATGCGATCCGCTAGTAGTACCACGATATGTTAGTAGGATCACGATCCACTAGTAGGATCACGATCCACTGGTAGGATCACGATCCGCTAGTATGATCACGATCCACTAGTAGGATCACGATCCACTAGTAAGACCACGATCCGCTAGTAGTATCACGATCTGCTAGTAGGATCACGATCCATTGGTAGGATCACGATCCACTAGTAGGATCACGATCCGCTAGTAAGATCACGATCCACTAGTAGGATCACGATCCACTGGTAGGATCACGATCCTCTAGTAGTATCACGATCCACTAGTAGGATCACGATCCACTAGTAAGATCACGATCCGCTAGTAGTATCACGATCTGCTAGTAGGATCACGATCCACTAGTAGGATCACGATCCACTGGTAGGATCACGATCCGCTAGTATGATCACGATCCACTAGTAGGATCACGATCCGCTAGTAGGATCACGATCCACTAGTAGGATCACGATCCACTGGTAGGATCACGATCCGCTAGTATGATCACGATCCACTAGTAGGATCAAGATCCACTAGTAAGACCACGATCCGCTAGTAGTATCACGATCTGCTAGTAGGATCACGATCCACTAGTAGGATCACGATCCACTAGTAGGATCACGATCCGCTAGTAGGATCACGATCCACTAGTAGGATCACGATCCGCTAGTAGGATCACGATCCGCTAGTAGGATCACGATCCACTGGTAGGATCACGATCCGCTAGTAGGATCACGATCCACTGGTAGGATCACGATCCGCTAGTAGGATCACGATCCGCTATTAGGATCACGATTTACCGGTAGGATCACGATCCACTGGTAGGATCACGATCCGCTAGTAGGATCACGATCCTCTAGTAGGATCACGATCCGCTAGCAGGATCGTGGGGATATCTTGGGTGGGCCACAAGAAGATACAACTGCTGATATACTGGGTGTGGACCACACAAATGCGAGGGGGTGATCTTCCTGGAAAGGCGACGCGTGGTATCTGGTTAGGATAGTCGGATAGGCATAGGAGTAGGGTTTAAACTGGTTGGTTGACATTGAACAGAGTTCAAATTACTTCACAAGGCACACTTTATCTCTTCCGGGTAGGATCTTTGGCCCCCGTCGAATAAAGAGTCGCGCTACACGTCTACGCAAGTATCACACCTGGATTGTTTTGGCCAGGTGTGTTCAAGAACTCTCAAGCAACATTAACTGCGATCGGATGCAGCAGAAAACGTAAAGGCAAGGCGCAAGATCGCGAGACGGCTCAAGTGGTCAGAAGGCTCGCGAATCAAGCAACCACATAGTGGACAAGGCGATCTCGTTGAGGTCAGGGTAGCTTATGTCATTACCCACAAGTACCCTGTGCTCGCATGAAGATTTCCGCACGATCACAACCCTATCCCCAATACGTTCAAGTTTTCCTTCGACACGAGCTCGCCTGGAAGAGTGCAACCCGCTTTACCGACGGGTACACAAGGTGAGGAAGGCAATACACACTGAGTCAGAGTACCCCCTCCGTTAGTCGGTCTTCCGGGCGCCAGTGGAGAGTAAAGATCGACTCATAACATGAGCGATCGCCACTCCACCACAGTCTCCCGAGCAGGGAGGATAAAGCCGTCACAAGATCCATCTCTCGGCTGTTCCTGAGTGATGTATGATGTTCACGTGTCACTGTTTAGAATGTCACGTTTGATGAGTTTCTGCACGCAAAAAAAGTGAAGAAGAGGTGCAGCAAGTCTATTTGGGTGTTCCTTGCAGTGTAGAAGATGTGAAAGGGTGTGTAGTAGCGTGAAAAGCTTTGTGAATGCGTCTGGGGTGTCGCATGTGTCAAACCGAGTGTAGCTCAGTTGGTAGAGCGATTGACTGTAGTGTTGTATACTGTGTTTCAGTATTGTCGGAAATCAATTGGTCGCTGGTTCGATTCCGGCCACTCGGAGTTATGTGGCACCCTTGAGTTGCCCGTTCGCGCACTTGATGGCCTCTTTTTTGGCGTTTGTTGTCGGTCATTTGCGTTCAAGAGAGCTATCCGTGCTTCATTTGAACAGAGCCCTCGCTAGACCACCTGTACAACCAAGTCCACATCGTTATCCTTGCGGTGCATTGGGGTTCAGGGGGGGCATTTACTCGATTGTTCAGTTCTTTCTTCCGTATTACACTCGTGTCGTCGAAGTTGGTATTGATGCAGGCCAAACACAATCGAGATTGAAGGCAGATCACGTCACAGAGAGACGACGCATATTCGACGACGCTCGACGTTGTAAATTCAGGCCGCGAGGAGATTTGCGATCTTCTTCATTTCGATCGCCATAGTTCGCGTACGCTGATGGTCTCCCAGTGGGCACAGAAGATGCAGCCGCCACAAGATCCACCTCTCGGCTGTTCCTGAGTAATGTATGATGCTCACGTGTCACTGTTTAGAATGTCACGTTTGATGAGTTTCTGCACGCAAAAAAAGTGAAGGAGAGGTGCAGCAAGTCTATTTGGCTGTTCCTTGCAGTGTAGAAGATGTGAAAGGGTGTGTAGCAGCGTGAAAAGATTGTGAATGCGTCTGGGGTGTCGCATGTGTTGAACCGAGTGTAGCTCAGTTGGTAGAGCGATTGACTGTAGTGTTGTAGGCTGTGTATCAGTGTGCTCGGAAATCAATTGGTCGCTGGTTCGATTCCGGCCACTCGGAGTTATGCGGCACCCTTGAGTTGCCCGTTCGCGCACTTGATGGCCTCTTTTTTGGCGTTTGTTGTCGGTCATTTGCGTTCAAGAGAGCTATCCGTGCTTCATTTGAACAGAGCCCTCGCTAGACCACCTGTACAACCAAGTCCACATCGTTATCCTTGCGGTGCATTGGGGTTCAGGGGGGGCATTTACTCGATTGTTCAGTTCTCTCTTCCGTATTACACTCGTGTCGTCGAAGTTGGTATTGATGCAGGCCAAACACAATCGAGATTGAAGGCAGATCACGTCACAGAGAGACGACGCATATTCGACAACGCTCGACGTTGTAAATTCAGGCCGCGAGGAGATTTGCGATCTTCTTCATTTCGATCGCCATAGTTCGCGTACGCTGATGGTCTCCCAGTGGGCACAGAAGATGCAGCCGTCACAAGATCCACCTCTCGGCTGTTCCTGAGTAATGTATGATGCTCACGTGTCACTGTTTAGAATGTCACGTTTGATGAGTTTCTGCACGCAAAAAAAGTGAAGGAGAGGTGCAGCAAGTCTATTTGGGTGTTCCTTGCAGTGTAGAAGATGTGAAAGGGTGTGTAGCAGCGTGAAAAGATTGTGAATGCGTCTGGGGTGTCGCATGTGTTGAACCGAGTGTAGCTCAGTTGGTAGAGCGATTGACTGTAGTGTTGTATACTGTGTTTCAGTATTGTCGGAAATCAATTGGTCGCTGGTTCGATTCCGGCCACTCGGAGTTATGTGGCACCCTTGAGTTGCCCGTTCGCGCACTTGATGGCCTCTTTTTTGGCGTTTGTTGTCGGTCATTTGCGTTCAAGAGAGCTATCCGTGCTTCATTTGAACAGAGCCCTCGCTAGACCACCTGTACAACCAAGTCCACATCGTTATCCTTGCGGTGCATTGGGGTTCAGGGGGGGCATTTACTCGATTGTTCAGTTCTCTCTTCCGTATTACACTCGTGTCGTCGAAGTTGGTATTGATGCAGGCCAAACACAATCGAGATTGAAGGCAGATCACGTCACAGAGAGACGACGCATATTCGACAACGCTCGACGTTGTAAATTCAGGCCGCGAGGAGATTTGCGATCTTCTTCATTTCGATCGCCATAGTTCGCGTACGCTGATGGTCTCCCAGTGGGCACAGAAGATGCAGCCGTCACAAGATCCACCTCTCGGCTGTTCCTGAGTAATGTATGATGCTCACGTGTCACTGTTTAGAATGTCACGTTTGATGAGTTTCTGCACGCAAAAAAAGTGAAGGAGAGGTGCAGCAAGTCTATTTGGGTGTTCCTTGCAGTGTAGAAGATGTGAAAGGGTGTGTAGCAGCGTGAAAAGATTTGTGAATGCGTCTGGGGTGTCGCATGTGTTGAACCGAGTGTAGCTCAGTTGGTAGAGCGATTGACTGTAGTGTTGTATACTGTGTTTCAGTATTGTCGGAAATCAATTGGTCGCTGGTTCGATTCCGGCCACTCGGAGTTATGTGGCACCCTTGAGTTGCCCGTTCGCGCACTTGATGGCCTCTTTTTTGGCGTTTGTTGTCGGTCATTTGCGTTCAAGAGAGCTATCCGTGCTTCATTTGAACAGAGCCCTCGCTAGACCACCCGTACAACCAAGTCCACATCGTTATCCTTGCGGTGCATTGGGGTTCAGGGGGGGGCATTTACTCGATTGTTCAGTTCTTTCTTCCGTATTACACTCGTGTCGTCGAAGTTGGTATTGATGCAGGCCAAACACAATCGAGATTGAAGGCAGATCACGTCACAGAGAGACGACGCATATTCGACAACGCTCGACGTTGTAAATTCAGGCCGCGAGGAGATTTGCGATCTTCTTCATTTCGATCGCCATAGTTCGCGTACGCTGATGGTCTCCCAGTGGGCACAGAAGATGCAGCCGTCACAAGATCCACCTCTCGGCTGTTCCTGAGTAATGTATGATGCTCACGTGTCACTGTTTAGAATGTCACGTTTGATGAGTTTCTGCACGCGAAAAAAAGTGAAGGAGAGGTGCAGCAAGTCTATTTGGGTGTTCCTTGCAGTGTAGAAGATGTGAAAGGGTGTGTAGCAGCGTGAAAAGATTTGTGAATGCGTCTGGGGTGTCGCATGTGTTGAACCGAGTGTAGCTCAGTTGGTAGAGCGATTGACTGTAGTGTTGTATACTGTGTTTCAGTATTGTCGGAAATCAATTGGTCGCTGGTTCGATTCCGGCCACTCGGAGTTATGTGGCACCCTTGAGTTGCCCGTTCGCGCACTTGATGGCCTCTTTTTTGGCGTTTGTTGTCGGTCATTTGCGTTCAAGAGAGCTATCCGTGCTTCATTTGAACAGAGCCCTCGCTAGACCACCTGTACAACCAAGTCCACATCGTTATCCTTGCGGTGCATTGGGGTTCAGGGGGGGCATTTACTCGATTGTTCAGTTCTCTCTTCCGTATTACACTCGTGTCGTCGAAGTTGGTATTGATGCAGGCCAAACACAATCGAGATTGAAGGCAGATCACGTCACAGAGAGACGACGCATATTCGACAACGCTCGACGTTGTAAATTCAGGCCGCGAGGAGATTTGCGATCTTCTTCATTTCGATCGCCATAGTTCGCGTACGCTGATGGTCTCCCAGTGGGCACAGAAGATGCAGCCGCCACAAGATCCACCTCTCGGCTGTTCCTGAGTAATGTATGATGCTCACGTGTCACTGTTTAGAATGTCACGTTTGATGAGTTTCTGCACGCAAAAAAAGTGAAGGAGAGGTGCAGCAAGTCTATTTGGGTGTTCCTTGCAGTGTAGAAGATGTGAAAGGGTGTGTAGCAGCGTGAAAAGATTTGTGAATGCGTCTGGGGTGTCGCATGTGTTGAACCGAGTGTAGCTCAGTTGGTAGAGCGATTGACTGTAGTGTTGTATACTGTGTTTCAGTATTGTCGGAAATCAATTGGTCGCTGGTTCGATTCCGGCCACTCGGAGTTATGTGGCACCCTTGAGTTGCCCGTTCGCGCACTTGATGGCCTCTTTTTTGGCGTTTGTTGTCGGTCATTTGCGTTCAAGAGAGCTATCCGTGCTTCATTTGAACAGAGCCCTCGCTAGACCACCTGTACAACCAAGTCCACATCGTTATCCTTGCGGTGCATTGGGGTTCAGGGGGGGGCATTTACTCGATTGTTCAGTTCTTTCTTCCGTATTACACTCGTGTCGTCGAAGTTGGTATTGATGCAGGCCAAACACAATCGAGATTGAAGGCAGATCACGTCACAGAGAGACGACGCATATTCGACAACGCTCGACGTTGTAAATTCAGGCCGCGAGGAGATTTGCGATCTTCTTCATTTCGATCGCCATAGTTCGCGTACGCTGATGGTCTCCCAGTGGGCACAGAAGATGCAGCCGTCACAAGATCCACCTCTCGGCTGTTCCTGAGTAATGTATGATGCTCACGTGTCACTGTTTAGAATGTCACGTTTGATGAGTTTCTGCACGCAAAAAAAGTGAAGGAGAGGTGCAGCAAGTCTATTTGGGTGTTCCTTGCAGTGTAGAAGATGTGAAAGGGTGTGTAGCAGCGTGAAAAGATTGTGAATGCGTCTGGGGTGTCGCATGTGTTGAACCGAGTGTAGCTCAGTTGGTAGAGCGATTGACTGTAGTGTTGTATACTGTGTTTCAGTATTGTCGGAAATCAATTGGTCGCTGGTTCGATTCCGGCCACTCGGAGTTATGTGGCACCCTTGAGTTGCCCGTTCGCGCACTTGATGGCCTCTTTTTTGGCGTTTGTTGTCGGTCATTTGCGTTCAAGAGAGCTATCCGTGCTTCATTTGAACAGAGCCCTCGCTAGACCACCTGTACAACCAAGTCCACATCGTTATCCTTGCGGTGCATTGGGGTTCAGGGGGGGGCATTTACTCGATTGTTCAGTTCTTTCTTCCGTATTACACTCGTGTCGTCGAAGTTGGTATTGATGCAGGCCAAACACAATCGAGATTGAAGGCAGATCACGTCACAGAGAGACGACGCATATTCGACAACGCTCGACGTTGTAAATTCAGGCCGCGAGGAGATTTGCGATCTTCTTCATTTCGATCGCCATAGTTCGCGTACGCTGATGGTCTCCCAGTGGGCACAGAAGATGCAGCCGTCACAAGATCCACCTCTCGGCTGTTCCTGAGTAATGTATGATGCTCACGTGTCACTGTTTAGAATGTCACGTTTGATGAGTTTCTGCACGCGAAAAAAAGTGAAGGAGAGGTGCAGCAAGTCTATTTGGGTGTTCCTTGCAGTGTAGAAGATGTGAAAGGGTGTGTAGCAGCGTGAAAAGATTTGTGAATGCGTCTGGGGTGTCGCATGTGTTGAACCGAGTGTAGCTCAGTTGGTAGAGCGATTGACTGTAGTGTTGTATACTGTGTTTCAGTATTGTCGGAAATCAATTGGTCGCTGGTTCGATTCCGGCCACTCGGAGTTATGTGGCACCCTTGAGTTGCCCGTTCGCGCACTTGATGGCCTCTTTTTTGGCGTTTGTTGTCGGTCATTTGCGTTCAAGAGAGCTATCCGTGCTTCATTTGAACAGAGCCCTCGCTAGACCACCTGTACAACCAAGTCCACATCGTTATCCTTGCGGTGCATTGGGGTTCAGGGGGGGGCATTTACTCGATTGTTCAGTTCTTTCTTCCGTATTACACTCGTGTCGTCGAAGTTGGTATTGATGCAGGCCAAACACAATCGAGATTGAAGGCAGATCACGTCACAGAGAGACGACGCATATTCGACAACGCTCGACGTTGTAAATTCAGGCCGCGAGGAGATTTGCGATCTTCTTCATTTCGATCGCCATAGTTCGCGTACGCTGATGGTCTCCCAGTGGGCACAGAAGATGCAGCCGTCACAAGATCCACCTCTCGGCTGTTCCTGAGTAATGTATGATGCTCACGTGTCACTGTTTAGAATGTCACGTTTGATGAGTTTCTGCACGCAAAAAAAGTGAAGGAGAGGTGCAGCAAGTCTATTTGGGTGTTCCTTGCAGTGTAGAAGATGTGAAAGGGTGTGTAGCAGCGTGAAAAGATTGTGAATGCGTCTGGGGTGTCGCATGTGTTGAACCGAGTGTAGCTCAGTTGGTAGAGCGATTGACTGTAGTGTTGTAGGCTGTGTGTCAGTGTGCTCGGAAATCAATTGGTCGCTGGTTCGATTCCGGCCACTCGGAGTTATGTGGCACCCTTGAGTTGCCCGTTCGCGCACTTGATGGTCTCCTTTTTGGCGTTTGTTGTCGGTCATTTGCGTTCAGGAGGGCTATCCGTGCTTCATTTGAACAGAGCCCTCGCTAGACCACCTGTACAACCAAGTCCACATCGTTATCCTTGCGGTGCATTGGGGTTCAGGGGGGGCATTTACTCGATTGTTCAGTTCTCTCTTCCGTATTACACTCGTGTCGTCGAAGTTGGTATTGATGCAGGCCAAACACAATCGAGATTGAAGGCAGATCACGTCACAGAGAGACGACGCATATTCGACAACGCTCGACGTTGTAAATTCAGGCCGCGAGGAGATTTGCGATCTTCTTCATTTCGATCGCCATAGTTCGCGTACGCTGATGGTCTCCCAGTGGGCACAGAAGATGCAGCCGTCACAAGATCCACCTCTCGGCTGTTCCTGAGTAATGTATGATGCTCACGTGTCACTGTTTAGAATGTCACGTTTGATGAGTTTCTGCACCCGAAAAAAGTGAAGGAGAGGTGCAGCAAGTCTATTTGGGTGTTCCTTGCAGTGTAGAAGATGTGAAAGGGTGTGTAGCAGCGTGAAAAGATTGTGAATGCGTCTGGGGTGTCGCATGTGTTGAACCGAGTGTAGCTCAGTTGGTAGAGCGATTGACTGTAGTGTTGTATACTGTGTTTCAGTATTGTCGGAAATCAATTGGTCGCTGGTTCGATTCCGGCCACTCGGAGTTATGTGGCACCCTTGAGTTGCCCGTTCGCGCACTTGATGGCCTCTTTTTTGGCGTTTGTTGTCGGTCATTTGCGTTCAAGAGAGCTATCCGTGCTTCATTTGAACAGAGCCCTCGCTAGACCACCTGTACAACCAAGTCCACATCGTTATCCTTGCGGTGCATTGGGGTTCAGGGGGGGGCATTTACTCGATTGTTCAGTTCTTTCTTCCGTATTACACTCGTGTCGTCGAAGTTGGTATTGATGCAGGCCAAACACAATCGAGATTGAAGGCAGATCACGTCACAGAGAGACGACGCATATTCGACAACGCTCGACGTTGTAAATTCAGGCCGCGAGGAGATTTGCGATCTTCTTCATTTCGATCGCCATAGTTCGCGTACGCTGATGGTCTCCCAGTGGGCACAGAAGATGCAGCCGTCACAAGATCCACCTCTCGGCTGTTCCTGAGTAATGTATGATGCTCACGTGTCACTGTTTAGAATGTCACGTTTGATGAGTTTCTGCACGCAAAAAAAGTGAAGGAGAGGTGCAGCAAGTCTATTTGGGTGTTCCTTGCAGTGTAGAAGATGTGAAAGGGTGTGTAGCAGCGTGAAAAGATTTGTGAATGCGTCTGGGGTGTCGCATGTGTTGAACCGAGTGTAGCTCAGTTGGTAGAGCGATTGACTGTAGTGTTGTATACTGTGTTTCAGTATTGTCGGAAATCAATTGGTCGCTGGTTCGATTCCGGCCACTCGGAGTTATGTGGCACCCTTGAGTTGCCCGTTCGCGCACTTGATGGCCTCTTTTTTGGCGTTTGTTGTCGGTCATTTGCGTTCAAGAGAGCTATCCGTGCTTCATTTGAACAGAGCCCTCGCTAGACCACCCGTACAACCAAGTCCACATCGTTATCCTTGCGGTGCATTGGGGTTCAGGGGGGGGCATTTACTCGATTGTTCAGTTCTTTCTTCCGTATTACACTCGTGTCGTCGAAGTTGGTATTGATGCAGGCCAAACACAATCGAGATTGAAGGCAGATCACGTCACAGAGAGACGACGCATATTCGACAACGCTCGACGTTGTAAATTCAGGCCGCGAGGAGATTTGCGATCTTCTTCATTTCGATCGCCATAGTTCGCGTACGCTGATGGTCTCCCAGTGGGCACAGAAGATGCAGCCGTCACAAGATCCACCTCTCGGCTGTTCCTGAGTAATGTATGATGCTCACGTGTCACTGTTTAGAATGTCACGTTTGATGAGTTTCTGCACGCAAAAAAAGTGAAGGAGAGGTGCAGCAAGTCTATTTGGGTGTTCCTTGCAGCGTAGAAGATGTGAAAGGGTGTGTAGTAGCGTGAAAAGCTTTGTGAATGCGTCTGGGGTGTCGCATGTGTTGAACCGAGTGTAGCTCAGTTGGTAGAGCGATTGACTGTAGTGTTGTATACTGTGTTTCAGTATTGTCGGAAATCAATTGGTCGCTGGTTCGATTCCGGCCACTCGGAGTTATGTGGCACCCTTGAGTTGCCCGTTCGCGCACTTGATGGCCTCTTTTTTGGCGTTTGTTGTCGGTCATTTGCGTTCAAGAGAGCTATCCGTGCTTCATTTGAACAGAGCCCTCGCTAGACCACCTGTACAACCAAGTCCACATCGTTATCCTTGCGGTGTATTGGGGTTCAGGGGGGGCATTTACTCGATTGTTCAGTTCTCTCTTCCGTATTACACTCGTGTCGTCGAAGTTGGTATTGACGCAGGCCAAACACAATCGAGATTGAAGGCAGATCACGTCACAGAGAGACGACGCATATTCGACAACGCTCGACGTTGTAAATTCAGGCCGCGAGGAGATTTGCGATCTTCTTCATTTCGATCGCCATAGTTCGCGTACGCTGATGGTCTCCCAGTGGGCACAGAAGATGCAGCCGTCACAAGATCCATCTCTCGGCTGTTCCTGAGTGATGTATGATGCTCACGTGTCACTGTTTAGAATGTCACGTTTGATGAGTTTCTGCACACGAAAAAAGTGAAGGAGAGGTGCAGCAAGTCTATTTGGGTGTTCCTCGCAGCGTAGAAGATGTGAAAGGGTGTGTAGTAGCGTGAAAAGCTTTGTGAATGCGTCTGGGGTGTCGCATGTGTCGAACCGAGTGTAGCTCAGTTGGTAGAGCGATTGACTGTAGTGTTGTATACTGTGTTTCAGTATTGTCGGAAATCAATTGGTCGCTGGTTCGATTCCGGCCACTCGGAGTTATGTGGCACCCTTGAGTTGCCCGTTCGCGCACTTGATGGCCTCTTTTTTGGCGTTTGTTGTCGGTCATTTGCGTTCAAGAGAGCTATCCGTGCTTCATTTGAACAGAGCCCTCACTAGACCACCCGGACAACCAAGTCCACATCTTATCCTTGCGGTGTATTGGGGTTCAGGGGGGGCATTTACTCGATTGTTCAGTGCTCTCTTTCGTAGTACACTCGTGTCGTCGAAGTTGGTATTGATGCAGGCCAAACACAATCGAGATTGAAGGCAGATCACGTCACAGAGAGACGACGCATATTCGACAACGCTCGACGTTGTAAATTCAGGCCGCGAGGAGATTTGCGATCTTCTTCATTTCGATCGCCATAGTTCGCGTACGCTGATGGTCTCCCAGTGGGCACAGAAGATGCAGCCGTCACAAGATCCACCTCTCGGCTGTTCCTGAGTGATGTATGATGCTCACGTGTCACTGTTTAGAATGTCACGTTTGATGAGTTTCTGCACGCAAAAAAAGTGAAGGAGAGGTGCAGCAAGTCTATTTGGGTGTTCCTTGCAGCGTAGAAGATGTGAAAGGGTGTGTAGCAGCGTGAAAAGCTTTGTGAATGCGTCTGGGGTGTCGCATGTGTTGAACCGAGTGTAGCTCAGTTGGTAGAGCGATTGACTGTAGTGTTGTAGGCTGTGTATCAGTGTGCTTGGAAATCAATTAATCGCTGGTTCTATCCGGCCACTCGGAGTTATGTGGCACCCTTGAGTTGCCCGTTCGCGCACTTGATGGCCTCTTTTTTGGCGTTTGTTGTCGGTCATTTGCGTTCAAGAGAGCTATCCGTGCTTCATTTGAACAGAGCCCTCACTAGATCACCCATACAACCAAGTCCACATCGTTATCCTTGCGGTGTATTGGTTCAGGGGGGGCATTAACTCGATTGTTCAGTGCTCTCTTCCGTATTACACTCGTGTCGTCGAAGTTGGTATTGACGCAGGCCAAACACAATCGAGATTGAAGGCAGATCACGTCACAGAGAGACGACGCATATTCGACAACGCTCGACGTTGTAAATTCAGGCCGCGAGGAGATTTGCGATCTTCTTCATTTCGATCGCCATAGTTCGCGTACGCTGATGGTCTCCCAGTGGGCACAGAAGATGCAGCCGTCACAAGATCCACCTCTCGGCTGTTCCTGAGTGATGTATGATGCTCACGTGTCACTGTTTAGAATGTCACGTTTGATGAGTTTCTGCACGCGAAAAAAAGTGAAGGAGAGGTGCAGCAAGTCTATTTGGGTGTTCCTTGCAGCGTAGAAGATGTGAAAGGGTGTGTAGTAGCGTGAAAAGCTTTGTGAATGCGTCTGGGGTGTCGCATGTGTTGAACCGAGTGTAGCTCAGTTGGTAGAGCGATTGACTGTAGTGTTGTATACTGTGTTTCAGTATTGTCGGAAATCAATTGGTCGCTGGTTCGATTCCGGCCACTCGGAGTTATGTGGCACCCTTGAGTTGCCCGTTCGCGCACTTGATGGCCTCTTTTTTGGCGTTTGTTGTCGGTCATTTGCGTTCAAGAGAGCTATCCGTGCTTCATTCGAACAGAGCCCTCACTAGACCACCCGGACAACCAAGTCCACATCTTATCCTTGCGGTGTATTGGGGTTCAGGGGGGGCATTTACTCGATTGTTCAGTGCTCTCTTTCGTAGTACACTCGTGTCGTCGAAGTTGGTATTGATGCAGGCCAAACACAATCGAGATTGAAGGCAGATCACGTCACAGAGAGACGACGCATATTCGACAACGCTCGACGTTGTAAATTCAGGCCGCGAGGAGATTTGCGATCTTCTTCATTTCGATCGCCATAGTTCGCGTACGCTGATGGTCTCCCAGTGGGCACAGAAGATGCAGCCGTCACAAGATCCACCTCTCGGCTGTTCCTGAGTGATGTATGATGCTCACGTGTCACTGTTTAGAATGTCACGTTTGATGAGTTTCTGCACGCAAAAAAAGTGAAGGAGAGGTGCAGCAAGTCTATTTGGGTGTTCCTTGCAGCGTAGAAGATGTGAAAGGGTGTGTAGTAGCGTGAAAAGCTTTGTGAATGCGTCTGGGGTGTCGCATGTGTTGAACCGAGTGTAGCTCAGTTGGTAGAGCGATTGACTGTAGTGTTGTATACTGTGTTTCAGTATTGTCGGAAATCAATTGGTCGCTGGTTCGATTCCGGCCACTCGGAGTTATGTGGCACCCTTGAGTTGCCCGTTCGCGCACTTGATGGCCTCTTTTTTGGCGTTTGTTGTCGGTCATTTGCGTTCAAGAGAGCTATCCGTGCTTCATTTGAACAGAGCCCTCACTAGATCACCCGTACAACCAAGTCCACATCGTTATCCTTGCGGTGTATTGAAGTTCAGGGGGGGCATTTACTCGATTGTTCAGTGCTCTCTTCCGTATTACACTCGTGTCGTCGAAGTTGGTATTGACGCAGGCCAAACACAATCGAGATTGAAGGCAGATCACGTCACAGAGAGACGACGCATATTCGACAACGCTCGACGTTGTAAATTCAGGCCGCGAGGAGATTTGCGATCTTCTTCATTTCGATCGCCATAGTTCGCGTACGCTGATGGTCTCCCAGTGGGCACAGAAGATGCAGCCGTCACAGGATCCACCTCTCGGCTGTTCCTGAGTGATGTATGATGTTCACGTGTCACTGTTTAGAATGTCACGTTTGATGAGTTTCTGCACGCAAAAAAAAGTGAAGGAGAGGTGCAGCAAGTCTATTTGGGTGTTCCTTGCAGCGTAGAAGATGTGAAAGGGTGTTAGCGTGAAAAGCTTTGTGAATGCGTCTGGGGTGTCGCATGTGTTGAACCGAGTGTAGCTCAGTTGGTAGAGCGATTGACTGTAGTGTTGTATACTGTGTTTCAGTATTGTCGGAAATCAATTGGTCGCTGGTTCGATTCTGGCCACTCGGAGTTATGTGGCACCCTTGAGTTGCCCGTTCGCGCACTTGATGGCCTCTTTTTTGGCGTTTGTTGTCGGTCATTTGCGTTCAAGAGAGCTATCCGTGCTTCATTCGAACAGAGCCCTCACTAGATCACCCGTACAACCAAGTCCACATCGTTATCCTTGCGGTGTATTGAAGTTCAGGGGGGGGCATTTACTCGATTGTTCAGTGCTCTCTTCCGTATTACACTCGTGTCGTCGAAGTTGCTATTGACGCAGGCCAAACACAATCGAGATTGAAGGCAGATCACGTCACAGAGAGACGACGCATATTCGACAACGCTCGACGTTGTAAATTCAGGCCGCGAGGAGATTTGCGATCTTCTTCATTTCGATCGCCATAGTTCGCGTACGCTGATGGTCTCCCAGTGGGCACAGAAGATGCAGCCGTCACAAGATCCACCTCTCGGCTGTTCCTGAGTGATGTATGATGCTCACGTGTCACTGTTTGGAATGTCACGTTTGATGAGTTTCTGCACGCGAAAAAAAGTGAAGGAGAGGTGCAGCAAGTCTATTTGGGTGTTCCTTGCAGCGTAGAAGATGTGAAAGGGTGTGTAGTAGCGTGAAAAGCTTTGTGAATGCGTCTGGGGTGTCGCATGTGTTGAACCGAGTGTAGCTCAGTTGGTAGAGCGATTGACTGTAGTGTTGTATACTGTGTTTCAGTATTGTCGGAAATCAAATGGTCGCTGGTTCGATTCCGGCCACTCGGAGTTATGCGGCACCCTTGAGTTGCCCGTTCGCGCACTTGATGGCCTCTTTTTTGGCGTTTATTGTCGGTCATTTGCGTTCAAGAGAGCTATCCGTGCTTCATTTGAACAGAGCCCTCACTAGATGACCCGTACAATCAAGTCCACATCGTTATCCTTGCGGCGTATTGGGGTTCAGGGGGGCATTAACTCGATTGTTCAGTGCTCTCTTCCGTATTACACTCGTGTCGTCGAAGTTGGTATTGACGCAGGACAAACACAATCGAGATTGAAGGCAGATCACGTCACAGAGAGACGACGCATATTCGACAAGGCTCGACGTTGTAAATTCAGGCCGCGAGGAGATTTGCGATCTTCTTCATTTCGATCGCCATAGTTCGCGTACGCTGATGGTCTCCCAGTGGGCACAGAAGATGCAGCCGTCACAGGATCCATCTCTCGGCTGTTCCTGAGTAAGGTATGATGTTCACGTGTCACTGTTTGGAATGTCACGTTTGATGAGTTTCTGCACGCAAAAAAAAGAGAAGGAGAGGTGCGGCAAGTCTATTAGGGTGTTCCTCGCAGCGTAGAAGATGTGAAAGGGTGTGTAGTAGCGTGAAAAGCTTTGTGAATGCGTCTGGGGTGTCGCATGTGTTGAACCGAGTGTAGCTCAGTTGGTAGAGCGATTGACTGTAGTGTTGTAGGCTGTGTATCAGTGTGCTCGGAAATCAAATGGTCGCTGGTTCGATTCCGGCCACTCGGAGTTATGCGGCACCCTTGAGTTGCCCGTTCGCGCACTTGATGGCCTCTTTTTTGGCGTTTATTGTCGGTCATTTGCGTTCAAGAGAGCTATCCGTGCTTCATTCGAACAGAGCCCTCACTAGATCACCCGTACAACCAAGTCCACATCGTTATCCTTGCGGTGTATTGGGGTTCAGGGGGTGGCATTTACTCGATTGTTCAGTTCTTTCTTCCGTATTACACTCGTGTCGTCGAAGTTGGTATTGATGCAGGCCAAACACAATCGAGATTGAAGGCAGATCACGTCACAGAGAGACGACGCATATTCGACAACGCTCGACGTTGTAAATTCAGGCCGCGAGGAGATTTGCGATCTTCTTCATTTCGATCGCCATAGTTCGCGAACGCTGATGGTCTCCCAGTGGGCACAGAAGATGCAGCCGTCACAAGATCCACCTCTCGGTTGTTCCTGAGTGATGTATGATGCTCACGTGTCACTGTTTGGAATGTCACGTTTGATGAGTTTCTGCACGCAAAAAAAAGAGAAGGAGAGGTGCAGCAAGTCTATTTGGGTGTTCCTTGCAGCGTAGAAGATGTGAAAGGGTGTGTAGTAGCGTGAAAAGCTTTGTGAATGCGTCTGGGGTGTCGCATGTGTTGAACCGAGTGTAGCTCAGTTGGTAGAGCGATTGACTGTAGTGTTGTATACTGTGTTTCAGTATTGTCGGAAATCAATTGGTTGCTGGTTCGATTCCGGCCACTCGGAGTTATGTGGCACCCTTGAGTTGCCCGTTCGCGCACTTGATGGCCTCTTTTTTGGCGTTTGTTGTCGGTCATTTGCGTTCAAGAGAGCTATGTGTGCTTCATTCGAACAGAGCCCTCACTAGATCACCCGGACAACCAAGTCTACATCGTTATCCTTGCGGTGTATTGGGGTTCAGGGGGGGCATTTACTCGATTGTTCAGTGCTCTCTTTCGTAGTACACTCGTGTCGTCGAAGTTGGTATTGATGCAGGCCAAACACAATCGAGATTGAAGGCAGATCACGTCACAGAGAGACGACGCATATTCGACAACGCTCGACGTTGTAAATTCAGGCCGCGAGGAGATTTGCGATCTTCTTCATTTCGATCGCCATAGTTCGCGAACGCTGATGGTCTCCCAGTGGGCACAGAAGATGCAGCCGTCACAAGATCCACCTCTCGGCTGTTCCTGAGTGATGTATGATGTTCACGTGTCACTGTTTGGAATGTCACGTTTGATGAGTTTTTGCACCCGAAAAAAGTGAAGGAGAGGTGCAACAAGTCTATTAGGGTGTTCCTCGCAGCGTAGAAGATGTGAAAGGGTGTGTAGTAGCGTGAAAAGCTTTGTGAATGCGTCTGGGGTGTCGCATGTGTTGAGCCGAGTGTAGCTCAGTTGGTAGAGCGATTGACTGTAGTGTTGTATACTGTGTTTCAGTATTGTCGGAAATCAATTGGTCGCTGGTTCGATTCCGGCCACTCGGAGTTATGTGGCACCCTTGAGTTGCCCGTTCGCACACTTGATGGCCTCTTTTTTGGCGTTTGTTGTCGGTCATTTGCGTTCAAGAGAGCTATCCGTGCTTCATTTGAACAGAGCCCTCACTAGATCACCCGTACAACCAAGTCCACATCGTTATCCTTGCGGTGTATTGGGGTTCAGGGGGGGCATTTACTCGATTGTTCAGTTCTCTCTTCCGTATTACACTCGTGTCGTCGAAGTTGGTATTGATGCAGGCCAAACACAATCGAGATTGAAGGCAGATCACGTCACAGAGAGACGACGCATATTCGACAACGCTCGACGTTGTAAATTCAGGCCGCGAGGAGATTTGCGATCTTCTTCATTTCGATCGCCATAGTTCGCGAACGCTGATGGTCTCCCAGTGGGCACAGAAGATGCAGCCGTCACAAGATCCACCTCTCGGCTGTTCCTGAGTGATGTATGATGTTCACGTGTCACTGTTTAGAATGTCACGTTTGATGAGTTTCTGCACGCAAAAAAAGTGAAGGAGAGGTGCAGCAAGTCTATTTGGGTGTTCCTTGCAGCGTAGAAGATGTGAAAGGGTGTGTAGTAGCGTGAAAAGCTTTGTGAATGCGTCTGGGGTGTCGCATGTGTTGAGCCGAGTGTAGCTCAGTTGGTAGAGCGATTGACTGTAGTGTTGTATACTGTGTTTCAGTATTGTCGGAAATCAATTGGTCGCTGGTTCGATTCCGGCCACTCGGAGTTATGTGGCACCCTTGAGTTGCCCGTTCGCGCACTTGATGGCCTCTTTTTTGGCGTTTGTTGTCGGTCATTTGCGTTCAAGAGAGCTATCCGTGCTTCATTTGAACAGAGCCCTCACTAGATCACCCGTACAACCAAGTCCACATCGTTATCCTTGCGGTGTATTGAAGTTCAGGGGGGGCATTTACTCGATTGTTCAGTGCTCTCTTCCGTATTACACTCGTGTCGTCGAAGTTGCTATTGACGCAGGCCAAACACAATCGAGATTGAAGGCAGATCACGTCACAGAGAGACGACGCATATTCGACAACGCTCGACGTTGTAAATTCAGGCCGCGAGGAGATTTGCGATCTTCTTCATTTCGATCGCCATAGTTCGCGAACGCTGATGGTCTCCCAGTGGGCACAGAAGATGCAGCCGTCACAAGATCCACCTCTCGGCTGTTCCTGAGTGATGTATGATGTTCACGTGTCACTGTTTGGAATGTCACGTTTGATGAGTTTCTGCACGCAAAAAAAAGAGAAGGAGAGGTGCAGCAAGTCTATTTGGGTGTTCCTTGCAGCGTAGAAGATGTGAAAGGGTGTTAGCGTGAAAAGCTTTGTGAATGCGTCTGGGGTGTCGCATGTGTTGAACCGAGTGTAGCTCAGTTTGTAGAGCGATTGTCTGTAGTGTTGTATACTGTGTTTCAGTATTGTCGGAAATCAATTGGTCGCTGGTTCGATTCCGGCCACTCGGAGTTATGTGGCACCCTTGAGTTGCCCGTTCGCGCACTTGATGGCCTCTTTTTTGGCGTTTGTTGTCGGTCATTTGCGTTCAAGAGAGCTATCCGTGCTTCATTTGAACAGAGCCCTCACTAGATCACCCGTACAACCAAGTCCACATCGTTATCCTTGCGGTGTATTGAAGTTCAGGGGGGGCATTTACTCGATTGTTCAGTTCTCTCTTCCGTATTACACTCGTGTCGTCGAAGTTGCTATTGACGCAGGCCAAACACAATCGAGATTGAAGGCAGATCACGTCACAGAGAGACGACGCATATTCGACAACGCTCGACGTTGTAAATTCAGGCCGCGAGGAGATTTGCGATCTTCTTCATTTCGATCGCCATAGTTCGCGAACGCTGATGGTCTCCCAGTGGGCACAGAAGATGCAGCCGTCACAAGATCCACCTCTCGGCTGTTCCTGAGTGATGTATGATGTTCACGTGTCACTGTTTAGAATGTCACGTTTGATGAGTTTCTGCACGCAAAAAAAGTGAAGGAGAGGTGCAGCAAGTCTATTTGGGTGTTCCTTGCAGTGTAGAAGATGTGAAAGGGTGTGTAGCAGCGTGAAAAGCTTTGTGAATGCGTCTGGGGTGTCGCATGTGTTGAACCGAGTGTAGCTCAGTTGGTAGAGCGATTGACTGTAGTGTTGTATACTGTGTTTCAGTATTGTCGGAAATCAATTGGTCGCTGGTTCGATTCCGGCCACTCGGAGTTATGTGGCACCCTTGAGTTGCCCGTTCGCGCACTTGATGGCCTCTTTTTTGGCGTTTGTTGTCGGTCATTTGCGTTCAAGAGAGCTATCCGTGCTTCATTTGAACAGAGCCCTCGCTAGACCACCCGTACAACCAAGTCCACATCGTTATCCTTGCGGTGCATTGGGGTTCAGGGGGGGGCATTTACTCGATTGTTCAGTTCTTTCTTCCGTATTACACTCGTGTCGTCGAAGTTGGTATTGATGCAGGCCAAACACAATCGAGATTGAAGGCAGATCACGTCACAGAGAGACGACGCATATTCGACAACGCTCGACGTTGTAAATTCAGGCCGCGAGGAGATTTGCGATCTTCTTCATTTCGATCGCCATAGTTCGCGTACGCTGATGGTCTCCCAGTGGGCACAGAAGATGCAGCCGTCACAAGATCCACCTCTCGGCTGTTCCTGAGTAATGTATGATGCTCACGTGTCACTGTTTAGAATGTCACGTTTGATGAGTTTCTGCACGCAAAAAAAGTGAAGGAGAGGTGCAGCAAGTCTATTTGGGTGTTCCTTGCAGTGTAGAAGATGTGAAAGGGTGTGTAGCAGCGTGAAAAGCATTGTGAATGCGTCTGGGGTGTCGCATGTGTTGAACCGAGTGTAGCTCAGTTGGTAGAGCGATTGACTGTAGTGTTGTATACTGTGTTTCAGTATTGTCGGAAATCAATTGGTCGCTGGTTCGATTCCGGCCACTCGGAGTTATGCGGCACCCTTGAGTTGCCCGTTCGCGCACTTGATGGCCTCTTTTTTGGCGTTTGTTGTCGGTCATTTGCGTTCAAGAGAGCTATCCGTGCTTCATTTGAACAGAGCCCTCGCTAGACCACCTGTACAACCAAGTCCACATCGTTATCCTTGCGGTGCATTGGGGTTCAGGGGGGGGCATTTACTCGATTGTTCAGTTCTCTCTTCCGTATTACACTCGTGTCGTCGAAGTTGGTATTGACGTAGGTCAAACACAATCGAGATTGAAGGCAGATTACGTCACAGAGAGACGACGCATATTCGACAACGCTCGACGTTGTAAATTCAGGCCGCGAGAAGATTTTCAATTGGTGCAAACGTTTCTTTGAGCCGAGACGTTAAGATCTCTAATGACTTAAACACCTTTGGGTCGTGATTTTTAGGCCCTAATGCCCAAATCTGTGCTCGTCCTGTCAAACGTTTTGACAAGGCGAAGGTGACTTGCATCTTGTCACCCTCAATGTGACGGTCTCTTATGGCGTCGTATAACTTGAAGAATCATCTCAAAAGAGAATCTTCATCGGTTCCCTTGCACCTTGAAATATATGTCTTCAAGGTTTCGGTTCGACGCGTGTGCGTCGGCCCGCCCATTGACTGATGAACAGCCTTGCTGTCGTAGCAAGGCTATCTTATGTCTTTCGACGGCAAGTTACCCTTGTAGGAACTCATTCATGGCAGCATGTTGCTGGTCTCTGCTTAGAGACTCTACCATACCACTGATGGCAGGTCCGCCCAAGAGCACACTCATACGGCCGACAACTCCCATTCTGAGTCACTCAGATGGGAGTAGCCTTCACGTTTGACGTGAACGCTGTCGTCTTCTACGTCCAACATGTTCATGTTGGACGGACACTAAGTAGTCGTTGGACGGACTACGAAGTTTTACCAGGTGTAACGGGACACTCTTTGTTTGGGGTGCCGCGAAACTTCACGAACACTAGTACGTGCAGAGGAAGCTAATTTACTAAAATAACTATTTTGAGTAAAAGGTAAAAAAGAACTGTATTTAATATCGTTAAGCTATTAATTTAACTTTAGTCTTTCTCTAACTATATTAATCTACATTGTCGTATGACGACAACCTGCTCACCACGCATTACGCGCGTCTAGCAGCAAATGGTAGTAATCTTGGGTGATATATCTCTCATCAACTAATCTTTAAGCAGCACATTAATCTTATCAATCCTCCTATTGACACCGTTTGGTGTAAATATCATGTAACGGGATACCCCATTACAGCAAGACACCCCTCGTTACCCGGTAAAACGGTTAAAAATTAGTGGATTTGGGTAAAGGATAGTCGACCGGCAAGGTAGCAGTAGAGTGGTGCTAAATACGATCTAACTGTCCGATTACCCGGTAATTACGGATAAAAATGGATAAGCTTGACGTAGGGGTTTGTGTGAAGCACTTTGCGAGTTGTGGATTGCCCCTAGAGTTAATAAAGCGTTCATCTAACATTTAAGCTAGTGTCTTGCGTGCAACTGCATGTTGAAGCCTATATATTCATGGAGGACCCCAACGACAGTGGAAACTACAGCAGCGTTGACACCGGGGTCCCCAAAACTAACTTCAAAGGACCCATTACTTACGTGTCGCGGAAGTGCTGAACATATCATGCGAGATGTAAAACTTTTGGTGGTTTATTCGTCACATGCATGGAAATGATGCTTCTTTTCATTTCAGTACATATACACATCTTTAGAAGTTTCATGCGCTCATAGATGGGTGCCGGTATCATATTAGTGCCGGTGAATGAAGGGCAAGCTTCAGCTGCACTCGGACAGTCCGGCGCCAATGACGTGCAGTCCGTCGTCGCGCTGCTCGAGATGGCACATGTAAAATGGGACGAGTATAATCTTGGCGATGGGGTTGTTCAGTCGCTGCACAACTAATTCGCCGGTATGGCATTTAAGGCCCAATGCGAGCTTTGATAAAATACCGCAAGAGTGCAGTGTGCTCGATCTACCACCTGGCGTACACCACTTGATCATACGCCATTCCACCCAGCCAACCTATTTAAAATGACCCGCGATGTCGTTACATCAATATTACAGCTACACATCCACGGATTTATTTTTTTATCATTTAAAAGCAAGTTTACCGGTAAACACATAGGTAAAGGGATAGAGTAAGATGAATGTTAAGGTAGCCAATGACCATCAGGGTAAGGTTGTGGTAAGGTGAAGATAGAGCAAGACCGAAAGACCTTTGACCTTACGTTGCCGAGGCCATCTTGTGACCATCATATCTGCTACCCATACTGTAGCGGAGCTACTTAGCTCTCCTTAACAGAGGAAGTCTTAGAATCGAAGAGTCTCTTAGTCATAAAAAACTAACAACGACGTACAGTCGTTTCAGCGTACAAGCTTAATAATCCCGGTTTTAAAGGGATTACGATTCACAGAATCACACACTAACTAGTCGCTACTAGTTAAACAAGAGTAAACGACTTTACAAGGCTACTGATCTTAGCAACACAATACAGTCCGCCCCCCATAAGTTTTCCCCCATGGTGTAACTTCTGCTAAGTTATACGATTTTGGTTCCTCCGACGCCGTTCTATGGCGACTATGTAATAAAGAATACCCGCCCAGGCCCAATATGACGTATCAGGTGGAGCATTTTGTTTTGTCAAGAGTAGATGAATATTGTTTGGAGCATCCTGGAGCCTATTTAAGCCATGAATCCAGTGTGGTTTGGATTGTATTAGCACTACGAAGTTGGGCTTGTATGCGACGAAGAGCGCGGTGGGCGGCGCGGTCTTGATCCTGGGAGAGTTCAAGAAGGGAAATGGACAAAGCAAGAGCAGCGAGCTTCTCAGCTATGGAATGTGTCACCAGCTCCTCCTCAGCTTCTCCTTCCTCCCCCTTCTTAGCATCCTGGACGAGCTTGATGATCTCGGCGTCGCTTAACTTCGCATGCACCGTCGGCTCCTCATCAACTGGATTGAGCAGTGACGCAATAGACATATGATTGCTCAAAGGCAGGCGTTGCAAAGCTGACTCCAGATCCTTCTCCACTTCCTGCTTCTCCTGGTCAACCAGATCTGCATCCTGTTGCACAGGCTGCTGAATGTCCCCTGCTGAAGCACCTCCTTCAACTGCTGGTGATGTCGGCTCATTCATGAGTCCAGTGTGCTTGAAGCAATTCGCAATGGTGGTGCTCGAAATCTCGCTCCACGCCATAAGTGACCAACGCATGGCTGTGACTTGATTAACTTTGTAGAGATCGGCCGCTCCCGCATCATCGCGATCCAAAGCGTTATGTAGGTGCAGACGCCGGTAGTGGCGCTTGAATGCAGCGATGATACCGGCGTTCATTGGCTGCACCTTGGTTATGGTATCGGGTGGCAGAGCCTGAACGGTGACGTTGGTGAGCACAAGATCCAAAGTTACGTGCGAAGGTGCATTGTCCTTAAGCAGAAGGGTGTTTTTATCCTGGCGCTAGAATCTGGGTAAGTGCTTTGTTTTGCAGCTGATATCTCAGAACGGGCAAATGTTCGATTAACTTCATGTCTCTGTCCAGGTTTCCAAGTTATTTTTGGAAAAAGACCCCAGTCATCTAGGCTTTCTTGTTGTAGCGATAAAGAAACCCGAGCTCTTCTCCTGACTTCCATTGGAAGCAACGAGGCTTGTTTGCACGGCCGATGAAGAATGGAGGGAGCTTATCAGATCCATCAGTTTGCCATCAGAGCCACTGTGATGCGAGTCGGAAAAACATGTCAATTATTCCATTGATCCCACGGATTCCAACAAGCCAAATGCAACTCACCTTGTCTTTTTTGAAGCCTTCAACTTCCTTCTGGTCAAAGATTTTATCCGGTGTCATGCTGTAAAATTATCCTGGAAATCATCTTGGCATTTATGACACAGAGCGTAAAAGACTTCAGGAGAACTTACCAGTTTCGTCCATGTTGTACACATCACGGGGAGCAAACTTGGCGACGGCTGATTGCAACTCTGGTAGAGCTGCTTCAAGTCCAGAAACATCGACTGAACCGCTCTCGCCATGGATTCGGACGGCCCTTAGCTTGTGGCGCTGCTGGAATTTGTAGAGCCACCCATGGGCAAACTTGATTGATCCATCCGGAATATCCATGGATGTTGCAAAGCTTGCAGTTTTGGCACGGATAAGGTCTCCGGTGAGGGCAACTCCACGATGCTGGCACTGCAAAATCCAGAGGGCCACTGCTTCTTCAAAGACAGAATGTTGAAGTGAGCGAGGACGCTTAGCAGAGAGCTCTGATGGACTCATTGCTTCAAGCCTCTTCCTCTTGCTGATGATCTTGCTGATTGAGGCCTGCGTCATAGGTTTGGGGAGGCCGAATGCCTCCTTCGTCCAGTATCCAAGCTCTGTCTGGGTGAGGCTCGGATGATCTTCCTTGTGTTTGACGATCCTCAGCTTCTGGTCGTTGGTGAGACGTAGTTGAGACATCTCTGATGTGTGGGTGGGTAAGGGTGGGAGGGTGGGTAGGTGTGTGGTTCTGGGTTTTTGAAGGAAGTTGTTGGTTTGGGAGAGGAATGGCAGTGGACAGGAAGCGAGAGAGGGAAAGCGAGAGGGAAGGTGAGGTGTGGATGTAGGAATGTAGGGATGTTTGTTTGGTCGGGGGAGAAAAGGGGTGCCTTTTATACCCCGACACCCGGTTGCCAGCCCGCCAGGCGAGTTGCAAAAGGTTGCGCAATCGCGCACAAAATGTAAACAAGGTACAGTACTTAACTGTGTACGAAGGTACTTTAACTGTGTTTGGTTCAATGACTCAGTTGAGTGTGATATAATCAATTAATTGTGTTCAATTAAATATGTTCAAGTTGGATTCGATGCACTCACAAAGACAAAGCATTGTACGCACAAGGACTCCATCATTTCCATAGGCGGTGCCCGGACGCGTAAACCACCAGAAGGGTAAATAAATGTTTTGTGGTCCGCTATTTTGGTCAATAAATGACAATCGTGGTACTAATACTAATAGTTATGCATATATTGTAGTGTATTGATAAGTAACAAGAAATAATTGGTCAGCTTTTGTGATCGTAAATTAATTGATTATTCCCAAATGGAATAACCCCTGATAGGTTATAGGATCTGACCTCCACCAAAGCTATAACTTATGGGGGAGAGGACCTGTGCGCCTTTACAAGGCACTTCTGTCCGACGATTTAAAAGGGGACACAATTTTTTTATTCTTGAACTCCGGCAAAACCATAAAACCTTGTCTGACTGAATGCTTCATTGCGATCCTACGACAGAGCTCCCATCCCTAATCGATAAGGTGCGGTATTACCGTACGTAAATGAATGAATACTGTACCACTCAGATCCACCGATCTTTACTTGGTGTGGACACGCAATATAACCGGTTTGGTAACAGCGAGTAACCCCGTTGCCCATACCCCACGCATTTCTATATTTTAGGAACGTCAAATGCACGTTTGTTAACCAAATCTCGACAATGACCACACCTTCGCGTCCGCTTAATGTCGGTATCCTGGCAATGGAGGTGCACTTCCCGTCCGCCTACGTTGACCAGCAAGAAATGGAGGTTTACGACGGCGTCAGCAGTGGTAAGTACTCGATAGGGTTAGGGCAGCTGGGCATGGCGGTGCCTGGCGACCGCGAGGACGTGAACGCGCTGGCGTTGACTGCAGTCTCGAGGCTTTTGCGTAACTTTAGCGTTACTTCAGAGCAAGTTGGACGACTTGAAGTAGGTACCGAGACGCTGCTGGACAAGAGCAAGTCGACAAAGACGGTCCTGATGCAGTTGTTTGAAGACAATGCTGACATTGATGGCGCTACGATTGTAAACGCCTGTTATGGCGGCACAGCAGCGCTGCTGAACGCTGTAGCGTGGATCGACAGCTGTTTCTGGGACGGGAGATATGCTGTTGTAGTTGCGGTGGACATTGCAGTGTATGCTAAGGGACCTGCGCGCCCTAGTGGCGGCTGTGGCGCTGTGGCGATGCTCATTGGACCAGACGCTCCCATGGTACTGGACTGCAAGACAAAAGCTACTCATGCAACTAATGTGTGGGACTTTTATAAGCCCCATATGAGTAGCGAGTACCCGACAGTGGACGGTCAACTGTCGAACGCATGCTATTTGCATGCTCTCGATGAGTGCTATTTGCTTTTCTGCAAGAAGAGCAAATCATTGGCTGCAGCTGATCAAGAAGCAATTGGCGTGACGTCTGTTGACTATGCAGTGTTTCACTCTCCGTACCACAAACTGGTACAAAAATCGTTTGCACGTCTGGGTTTTCTAGACTCGAGGCGTTTAGTGAGCAGCGGTAATGAGGCTGCTAAGAAAAAATATGCTTCGTTGAGGAAGTGGGCAGACACGCCTCTATATGAGACACTGAACGACCGAGAGCTGGATCTTGCTGCGCGTGATGTTGCGAGGGAGGATTTTAAGGTCAAGGTGTCGCCAAGTTGCACCACTTCCCAACAGCTGGGTAACTCCTATACGGCTGCGGTATATATGAACTTGGCTACGTTGGTTCACGTGCGTGCTAAGGAACTAGCACAAGGTGCTCGGGTTCTTTTATTTTCGTACGGCTCGGGAAGCCTTGCTTCTATGTTTGTGCTCCAAACGCGTGAGCCGTCCGAATCAGCTAAGGGCAAGTTCTCACTGGAAAATATTGCCAAGTCCCTCAACCTGACCGCTCGTCTCGCGTGTCGTACTAAAAAGTCTCCGGAAGAGTTCACTGCACGTATGAAGTTGCGTCAGGTCACATATGGTATGCAATATGATTTGAAGCTGACGCAATCGATTGCCTCTATCCCTGACGGAGAATATTACCTCGACCGCATTGACGACATGGGCCGCCGCTTTTATGTTTGTTTAAAGTCAGCTGCTGCGCTCGAGAGTGGCGTAGAGGAACAACGTCGCGTAAATAGTACGATGCTGGAAGTTGCTGGCGCTGTTTATGTGACTGGTACTAGTGTCGGCCTACCTGGCCAAACGAAGGTGTTCGAGGGTGAAAAGTCGGTTGAAAAACTGTTGCGAGGCGACAACTGTATTCATGAGCTTACCGATGCAGACAAGGACAGGATGGTGACTCGGAACATTGTACACATTAGCAAGGACAAAACAACCAGGAACGTGACCCGTTTTCCCGTTTCTGCTCGTGAGAAATGTATTCAAGTGTCTGCGATCATGAATGAGATGGACCTCGAGAGAGATTATGGCATTGCTGCTACCATTGCGCGCTCGATGGATGAGCCCACTAAGTTGGCCGTGGCTGCTGGTCTTGAGGCCATTCGTAGTGCTGGCCTTGTGGATGAATTTAGTGCGAACTGGCATTTGCCTGATCATATGCACGATTCGACAGGTGTGATATACGCAACATCATTTCCTGCGCTGGATGCAGCAGTGTCTGAAACCTCTCGATACTATGAAGGAAGCAAGAACGAGGGTGCGTCGGCTTATGAAATGGATACGAAGATTTTATTTCGGCTGCTAGTGCTCGCGAACGCTCAGCTTGCTCAGCTTGTTGGAGCACGTGGACCTAACACGCAAATTAATGCGGCATGCGCAGGCGCGACGCAAGCAATTGGCATGGCTCAGGATTGGATAAGGTCTGGCAAGTGTATGCGGGTGATTGTGGTATCGAGTGACACTGCCAGCTCGGAGACCATGATGCCATTAATTGGTGGTGGCTTTCGAGCACTTGGTGCTGCATGCATCGCTCCGACGGCCAACGCCGCAGCACGTCCGTTCGACGCAAAGCGTAGCGGTATGATTGTCGGTAGCGGAGCAATTGGGCTGGTCGTAGAGTCTCCTCTGGCTTTTGCAGAACGTTCAGTGAATGGGTCTGCCAAGAAGACGATTGTGCATCTGGTTGCCTCTCAATTTAGTAACTCAGCTTATCATGGTGCTGCATTGGAGCCAAACCACGTTGGACAAGAGCTCATGCGGTTCTTGCAACGCATAGAGAGCGAATTTGGTATTACTCGTGAGGAAATAGCTTGCAATGGAGTCTACTACAGCCATGAGACGGGCACCAATGCTTCTGCGACATCTTCGTGTGCTTACACGGAAGTGACCGCGTTGCGTACGGCTTTCGGCTCGAAATTGCTGGCTCAGCTGATGATTGCAAATACGAAAGGATTTACCGGACACCCTATGGCCGTGTCGTTTGAAGACGTGGCTGCCATTGAGGGTCTACGTCACGGCTGCGTACCACCCGTGGTGCACTTTGAAACCCACGACCCGAACTTGGGCGAGACGCCTCTTCGTCTAGCTAAAGGAGGTGCTTACGCTCACAAGTATGCGCTTCGTTTCGCTGCAGGCTTTGGCTCGCAGCTCGCGTTTACGCTTTACGCGCTCGAGATTTGAGCAATTGATATGCCCTCTTTGTTGGATCGAAGAGGTAAAAGCAGATAGACACAGGGCCTCAGTGACGTCAATCTCAAGAACACGGAAAGACGAAGCCGGCAATCATTGGACATGGAGATTCGCTTTTTATTATCATGAAAGAGAAGTGCGCAAATAAGTACCATTCTAACAGATACAACGAGCGCTATCATTACTAGGCCGTCACACAGAGTTCCTATCAATCAGCAGCCTAAAACTCCACGGACACAGTACTGGCTCCATGGAGTTCATCGCCACTGTCCCGTAAGTCCTGGTCAGTGTCGCTCATGGCATAACTCGAACCGGCGGTGAACTCGAAAGGATTGTGCAAACTCGATGTGGTGCTAGCCATGACACCCGTTCCGCCCAGAATGCTGTCTGTTCGGCGCAGTATATTGTTGTCATCGTCATCGATGTCGATGGGAAACGGGTGGCCGTAGTTGACTGGTAACGTTCCAGGTGCAACTCCTCCACCATCAGCGTACTGCGTTGCCGTGGCGCCTGGAAAGCCATTGCCACCGTAGCCGCCGCCGCCGTAATTGTGGTGCTGATCATTGTCGTACTGGTACTCGAGATTGTCGCTTTCGAAGCAGCTCGTGTGAGCTGAATACGCTGTCGTTGCTGACGATGCAGATGGTAGCGCGGTCGCTTTATGGGTCGAAGCTGGCTTGCTGGGAGAGAACGCTGCTTCTTCATCGTCCGAATCATCACCACCCTCATTCTTTTTCCAAACGACAAAAGCTGCGACGGCTGCTATCGCAGTAGCACCACCAACGATACCCAGGATCAAGCCAAAGTTGATGCCGGTACCCGGGGTCGAGTCGGGTGCGCCGTTTGTCAATCTGTTTTTCTCACTAAGTGCCGTGTCCCTGATGGTGGACTGAGTTGTCGTTGACTTCGTGACCGGGGCCACCGTCTCACTCACATTGTCGGCAAGCTCTTCCTCGGATCCAAAGGTTTCAGCAGAGGTTCGCACTATTGAGTCCAACTCCTGAGCTGAAGAAGACTTGGATAAGGACTCAGAATTGGCGCTGGCGGAGGCACTAGATGCTTCTTCAGATGAGTCATCACTGCTCGGAGACGACGACAACGGCAAACTCTTGGAGACTGGCTTCATGGGCTCCTCGGTCGTGGATTTTTTTTTTGCTCCGGACGTGGCGGAGCTCCCGCTGGCACTATCGATGGGTGCAAGCGGGGTCCCGTGCTTGGTCATGGAAGAAGAGTTAAGGCTCGTCGGTTCGGACAAAGCGCTGCCGGAAGAATCCAATTCGTCCTTAGTCAAGTTAGCCAGCAAGGACGAGAAAGGATTCTGTTCCGGACTTTCAGCCTCCGCCGACCCTGTCGTAAATTTCACTTCCTTTTCCTCTTGCTCTGCGTCTTCGTCTTCCTTTTGTGCTTGCTCTACGTCTTCGTCTTCCTTTGTCAAAGCTACATCAGTCAACAACAAAGCAGCAAAGGTCACGAACGTTAGCATCTCGTCGCACTAAGAAAAAGCAAGTCCATTCTGCAAGGATCAAGCACGTACTTGTAGCACACTTGGTCGTGCCGCTTGGACACTCGCCGTCATTTCTGACCGCAAAGCAGTTGTACTCGGCTTTCAAATGTAACATGGAAAAGAGCGAGTCGTTCTCTCGGTCACTGAGGCATGGATGGCATCCCTTCCCTGTGCGGTCACACATCTTGGACGGCGACCCATTCACGTGGCACTCGGTAACGTCGTAGCAAATAGCACTAGAGATCGACGACGACGATGATTTCGCTGTCGTCACGTGCACAACGACAACCGCAGCTGATTGACCAACACATACACACAGACACACCGAAAAAAAAGCATTAGCACGATAGACACTAACACTTGTCCAGCGTAGGAAACCATACGAAAGTCTCGAATAGCTACTCACCAGCGGTTACCACGACACGGAAATCGTTGCAGCTCCACATACCACTCACGGTCTGACTGTCTACACGTAACTGGAACGAAGTGCGAGAGACGAAGACACAGTGACCTGACGTACGGTCTCCAATGCCAAGTGATCCCAATAAAAACTGTCGGAATAATCCCGCGATATATAATGTGGTGGCGGGACGGGACCGACCGAATCTTTCAGAAAAAGAGAAAGTGTTTGCTAATGTTCAGAGGAGCCGAGGAAACAATCGAGCACAATCACACGACCGTGCAAAAAAGACACGATTATCTGGCCGGACGAGAAAGAAAGTCGGTTGAGGTAGACACGACTGACAGAAGCGGAGTACTTCAGCTGTCTCATCTGCCTCAGAAGTGGTTGTGGTATTGAAGTTGCTCAAGCAACCACGAACCGGTTTTGACTACCGTCTGGTCCGCGTCCTCCATACGGTTCGCACATCGCACGTGTGGGATCACGTACCGACTCGATGGTACATGTGTCACGGAGATTTGCTTACGTAAGGCTACGGCCTACGTGCCGTCTGCTGGCGCTGCGTTTTGCGACACTTTGTCCATTCAGTTTCACAATGTTTGGCCCTTGTTGCTGTTTTGATCTACGAAGCTGCACGCAACTTGGCGCAGGGACTAGCGATGGCAGGCGCGACCGTAAACTATTCATTTGACAATCTGCATTCAGATCACTTTGGAGCATCAACAAACCTTCGTGCGAGATCTCGATGGGGCCACGAGACAATCTGGCAGGCTATTTTGCCGTCAGTATATCTTGAAAAGGTACGTAGCGGGAGATCGACCAGCGCACGTGCACTGGAAATGGACGTACTCAGTGCTGGAAGCACTTTCGTGCAATGAATTGCGAGTCATGCGACTCGACTGTGTAGCACCAAGCTAGCCGTCCAATCGCAGTACCACGTCAAGGTTCAATCTGTCGCTGGACGATCAGCGCAGCCTGAGAAGAACAGAATAAAACGAGGAAAAAAGCTTTTCACAACATGAATATACTGAAATGGCTAGATGTGAACAATGTTTAACCTAGCATTCGACGTGGTGGTCAATTAACGTGCCTGTATGCATCGTCCGCGACCTTGACTATTTTTCTGCAGCACTTACTTTCGTTCGTATCTAGGTTTTTCCATTCTACCGAGTATGGCTCTTTAGGCTCTTTTAAGTACTATAAACAAGCTGCGCTTCATCTTACGGACATGATGCACTAGCTAAGCAGGTCGCTAAGCCATTAGAAGCTATCGTGATGTCCATGGTAGCTGTAATATTTTTTGTACGCAAAGTCCAGGCCGTGCTCAGTCATATATTTTGCAGCCCAACACTGACACCATCGACGTGTAGCGTAGACTATCGAGATCAGCACCTACACAGTTGCCTTGTTCACTTGTCCGCCTGCTGTAGTCGCAGCAATTTGGTAAATCGATAGAGGCTGCTCTTCCTGACTGCGGCTCGTACACGTTGTACAGATGTATCGCAAGCACCTATCATCTGTCGTGAGGGAAGGGTGCAAGGGGTCGGTAGCACACGCAATTTGGGTCAATTTGTGGTTGTTCTAGATCGGTAGAATCCAGCGCCGACGGTTTAATTCGTTCAGTTGTAGCATTGAAAGAAGCCATCCTGTCGAGATTCTCGTGACGGTAGATGCTTACGGACAAAATTCGTGAAAAATGAGATAAGGAAGATGCCATGAAACATTGCACCAGCTTCGTCAGATAGAAGGCAGCGGACCGAACTAAATATAGATGTTCACCAGGAAAAATTCCCTTGTCACACCTGATTTCAGTTCCACACCAGATTGTTAGACGAGCGATACGTCTCAAGACTTTAAAGATGCTAGAAGTTGAGTGTCCTCGGCTTCGGCAGATGTTACTACGCAGCTCTAGAGTGTACAGCTTTTTATGGCATTCGGACGAACAGTGACCCGGTCACTGTATACAACAAGATGGGGAGCAAGCTCTGGAGCTCGGCCGTTCATATTTTTTAGTTTAGAGAGCTGACTCAAGCTCTGTATATCTCGTAACATTCCGGGTGGTTGGCGGCTAGAGAATCGGTTGTTCGATGTGTATTGAAAGCTGAAATTGCCGATGGGTTGCGTGTTCGAGCTTCCCGTTGATATACGTTGATGTTTTTGTAAAAAGACGTGAATGAAAGTAGGGAGACTGCTCATCAACGCTGCCAACCGCAAAATGCGGCAAGTGACATACAATCGAATAATGCAAAAGAAAACTGAAATTGAAGGAGCTACTATGCCACTGACCAAGGAAGGTGACGGTAAGTTCTAATTCTTTACTGTATACAGTAAGTCCTTTGCATGAAAAACTACTTCACATGTTTGCCAGAGTATGAGATTTGCGCTACCCTGAGTGTCGAACATATGCGTGTCATAGCCCTCTGTTCTCCCTTAGGCATTATTGAACTAATCAGTGTGGGCATTAGTGCATGTGTGACTTGCACGATCTACGCGGTCACAATGAGCGACCTTATCAACATTTGACACCTGTAATGCACAAGATAGAGAAGCAAGCTCTCGAGCTCGACCATTTAAAGATAGGGAGCCGCCAATGAGCCTTCACTTTTCGCCAACGAGCCTTCAATCCATACATTAAACAAGTCATTGGATTTGAAACCGCCTTAATTGCCAATTTGTTTTGTTGTATATTTCAGAAATAAGGTCCATTCTGTAACGGTGCACCGGTCGCTTGTACTGTCACAGTAAAAACGATTTACGCTAAACACAGAGTAAGGTGGTGCTAAAAGACCTCACGTACACGCGTCGTGCAAAGGAAGGTTTCAACGCGAAAAAAGAATAAAAGTAGAACTGTATTCAGTATAGTTAATCTCCTGTCAATGATTCCTTTTAGTCTTCACGTAACTGTACCTGAATTTAAATATGTATTGTAACTACCTGCTTACCACCCATTGCGTTTTTCTGTCGCGGCTCGGCTATATTGATTGATATCGTTGATCTGTACCAACCAATGAGCAGTGTATTACTTCTGCACACAATATTACTAATTTTGCCAATGTTGTAAAAAATTCTGTTTGTCCAAACAGATTATTCGTACTAAGTATTTTTCCTGTGCAAACTGTCATGTAACGGAGGCACCTGTTCCACATTTGATCCCATATCACCTACGCTATCGTACTTCTGACTCCCTTTTTTACAAAACATTAAGGCATAAACTAGATCAAAGAAAATCTATTTTTGTGTTGACGACGCTTGACACGCTCTTAACATGCTGACACTACCGGAAGGCTATCATGCAAGGACAAAACGGCAGTAAAAGCGATAAAGATCCAGGAAAGTGAGGTAATAGCAGTGAATCTGCAATTCTTATGCAAAGCTGTCCACAACAGGCGATCCATGAAGAAGCTATGTAGTAGCACTCAAGCATACATAGAGGGTGATCAGCATGCAACATGTGTATTGTGTTTACTAGCTCGTCTATCTACAAGGTGGTGTAAAGGAAGGTCATAATATGTTTGCATTAAAACGAAAGGCCTTCGTCGGATCTTTTCGGGGTGGTTTTCTCAATGGTCTGAGAGACGTAGTGTATTGTAAAGGGATTACGCATCGTAGGGTAATCGGTGCCCTGTGTCTCAGACATACGGGATGGTATCCCACTTGTAACGGGGTAGCCCGTTACATGAAATTGACACCAAACGGTGTCAATAGGAATATTGTCTAGCATGAAAATATTCTACTGATATTATACGAGATGGATAATGTCGAAGGAATACAATCCCCTTTTGGATTGTATTCATTCGCTGCTCCAAGATTGGTTGATATAAGACGTATCAAGCATAGATTGCCACCAAACGCTGCTAGACGCGCGCAATGAGTTGTGAGCAGGTTGTCGTCATACGACGGCGTAGTTTAATATAGTTAGATAAAGATTAAAGTCATATTAATAGCTTAACTACATTGAATACACTTCCTTTTTTACATTTAACTCAAATCAGCTGTTTTAGTAAATTAGCTTCATCTGCACGTACTAGTGTTCGTGAAGTTTCGCGGCACCCCAAACAAACAGTCTCCTGTTACACTTGGTAACACTTCGTAGTCCGTCCAACGACTGCTTAGTGCCGTCCAACATGAACATGTTGGTCGTAGAAGACGACAGCCTTCACGTCACACGTGAAGGCTACTCCCATCTGAGTGACTCATAATGGGAGTTGTCGGCCGTATGAGTGTGCTCTTGGGCGGACCTGCCATCAGTGGTATGGTAGAGTCTCTAAGCAGAGACCAGCAACATGCTGCCATGAATGAGTTCCTACAAGGGTAACTTGCCGTCGAAAGATAAAAGATAGTCTTGCTAAAACAGCAAGGCTACTCAGTAGTCGATGGGTGGGCCGACGCACACGCGTCGACCCGAAATCTTGAAGACATATATTTCAAGGTACAAGGGAACCAATGAAGATTCTCTTTTGAGATGGTTCGTCGAGTCAGACGACGCCGTAAGAGACCGTCGCATCGAGGGTGACGAGATGCAAGTCACCTTCGCCCTGTCAAATTGGACGGGACGAGCAAAGACTAGGGCCTTCGGGCTCAAGCTTCACGACCCAAACGTGTTTGGTTCGTTAGAGTTCTTGAAGTCTCGGCTCAAAGAGACGTTTGAGCCGCCTAGAGCCGAGTTCAGAGCACGCTTAGCACTCTTGAGGCTAAAGCGAAGTAAGCGTGACGATCACTCTTACGCACAACACCTACGCTACCTTGCGAGTAGCGTCACGGAAAACCCTGTTGATGAGCACACGCTCATCAACGTGTTCATCTACGGACTTGTGGATGGGCCGGTGAAGTTACGTGTTCCAAGAGGACTTCCATACGCTTAGAAAGGCGATAGCTTATGAGGAACAAGAAGACTTTAGCCTGAGACAGTCTCAGGCTAACTCGTCTAACTATCGTCCGACGAGACGACAGCAAACATGAGGTCCCGAACCAATGGACATCTGTTACATCGAGAGCGAGAACTCTCGCTCTCTGAGTCACAAGCGATCGGCAAGATGTCATCTCTGTCAAAAAATTGGACACTACACCCATGAGTGTAGTGTTACAAGCAACGCAACACGTCCGAAGACAGGATGTGATGACCACCGTTGGACAAGGATAGGTCCAAGGTGCGGGTCCGACAATGTAGCTAAACCGTTACAGCAAGTCGGATCGCCATAAAACGGCCAGGGTCAGTAGGGGCGGAGCACCCTGCTGATCCAGCAACGTCAAGAGAATTTGCTGGACCCTTGACGGAGATTGCTCCCAACACACATTAGCTGTGTGTTACGGCCCTTAGTGATGAGGTTTCCCTCATCACTTTTAAGATGAAGTGACAAGTGAAATGTCACTTTGCGCCCTAGTTGACTGTGGGGCGTCTAACTATTTTATTCGACGCGAGTCGCTGGAATATGGTAGATTAAATATGTTGGGCAAGATCTCCCCTTCAACTATGATGACGGTGTGTATTGTTACAGGCGCATCCGTAACAGTGAACAAACATGTAGTGGTAATCCACTATACGCTAGAAGGAAAGCAGTACGATGATGACATCGTACTAAATTTGGATGACAATTTTTTATTGATGTCATCCTCGGTCTGCCATGGCTCCGGAGATACGAGCCATAGATCAGCTGGAAACGTCGATTAGTGAAGATGCCTGCCGTTTGTTCATCAGATGGCCACCTGATGAACGTCTTGGAGCGTCCACAAGCGTGTGAATGTACTACGAGTGAGTGCGATGGCCTCGCTTGTGGCACGGTCGTTAGTACGATTGCACAAGATCACAGTGTAAAATACCACTACAATGTGGAACCAGCTTTTGACACCTGTGTAAAGACACAGGATGCGCCGAAGGTTCACCACTCGAAGAGATCGAGTGGACTGGAGCACGGATGCACACCAAGAAAGGTGCAAACAAAATTAGAGATAAGTGTTGATCAGGATGAACAACCTGTAAAAGCGAGATCGAATAAATCAGAGTCGATCGTTGAGCACACACAATCGACTAAAAGAGAGTCGATTGAAGAGGACGTGACTGTGGTAGTGCACCCATAGTCAGTACACGCATTGGAAGAAAGCTCCAGCTTTCCTGAGAGTGATAACTCCCGAGAGAGTTATGTCGAAAGTGTAGATCCCCAACCACCTGCGGATTTGTTATTTCAGGAAATCACCGAGAAAGTGAATGTCTTGGTGAATGACGGATCAAGTGTAGGCGCTCACACACTTGATCTGGTTACACCTCCGAAGTCGGCTTCGGAGGGGTCAAGTTGCCACCGCTATAATCGAAAAGATTCTTGCGAGATCTGCGTAGTGACAAGATCAAGCAGATCTGCGCACTCGTCACAGAGGACGAGTACGTCGCCGATATTCGGTCGACACAAGTGTTTGCTGAGAACAAAAGGATTCTCAGTAGTTCTCCTTTGGACGAGAGTGTCCTCGATGAGAAGACCCGGATTGAGCGATACACGTCTCAATCTTGGGAGTCTTTAAAGACAAATCCTTTGCATAAGGATTTGGCGGAATTCAGGGATGTTTTCCCGGAATCCGTGCCATGCGAGCTGCCCAAGGACAAAGGCACTCGGCATGAGATCGAACTGAAACCTGGTTCGAAGTACTGTGTCATGAAGCAGTGGCCACTGCCTCGTGAACAAGTACTTGCGATCGACAAGTTCTTTGCCGATCCTTTAGCGGCTGGTCATGTGAGGGAACCAACATCCCCACACAGCTCTCCGACCTTCTGTGTACGAAAGGCCACAGGAGGGTGGCGGATAGCGCACGCGTTCAACAAATTGAATGCTGCAACGATACCGGCTCAAACGCCGATCCCGAGAAACGATGTCATCATAGATGGTATGTCAAGGAGTACCATCTTTTCATCTATGGATTTGATGGATGGATTCTATCAGATCCTCATGCGCGTACGGGACATCCCTTACACAGCAGTGAGCACCCCCAGTGGTATGCTCTGGGAGTGGCTAGTGATGCCTCAGGGTCTAAGTAACGCCCCGCAACGTTTAACAGATGTGTTACGAGCCTGTTGCGATCAATGCGCGATTTCGCACCGAGTTACTCTGACGATTTATTCGTCCATAGCCTGGCTACTAATGTAAAGACAATTGTGGAGGTCCATCAAATCCACGTCCTGGCGGCTCTTATGCGAGAGCATAAGTTGTTCGCGAACCTCAAGAAGTGTATGTTCGCAGCAAACGAAATACCACTTCTTGGCTGCATCGTGGGTAAAAACGGTGTACCCCCTGATCCAGAAAAGATCAAGACGATTAGCGACTGGCCTGTGCCAGTCGACGTCGAGGGACTTCGAAAGTTCCTTGGCTTGGCAGCGTATTTTGCACAAATACTCGCGCAACTATGCCGAGATGACCGTACATCTCTCTCGTCGATTAAAGAAAAACGAGAGGTGCTCATGGAGAGCTGAGTGTCAGCACTCTTTTGAAGGGATTAAAAAAATCTTGGTGCAATCGCCTGTGTTGGCAATTGCAGATCAGGATAGGCCATTTCATGTGGTCTGTGACGCCAGCGATTTTGCAATCGGCTGCGCGTTTTTAATGCAGTACGACTCAGACGGCGTTGAGCGCGTCGTCTGTTATCAATCGCGTCAGCTGCTAGCAGCTGAGCGGAACTATCCAGTGCATGACAAGTAACTCCTTGCCATTAAATATGCAAAGGCCAAGTTTCGGGTACATCTCTCAGGAGATTGGCCCTTCATCGTTTATACCGACCATGCGTCGTAACGCACGGCTGTAAACATTCCACACCTCTCGCAACGAATGGCGAGGTGGCTGTCTTTCTTCGCGGAATACAACTTCTCCTTCGAGTGCAAACCAGGACAACTTTATGTCGTCGCTGATGCTCTTTCGCGTCGGCCTGATTTCGAGCCGACTGCCAAACCCAATAGTAGAGGTGATCCCACTGTCGCGACACTAACAGTGAGTGTTCCGTCGTCGAATCTACTCAATGACGTGCGAAGAGCACACGCAAAAGATGAGACTTTCTTTCTATTGATGGATTACGTGTCTAATCCATGCAGTCAAGCTTTGAAAAGCTTGTCGTCTCAATACCGCTCTTCAACCGAGCAGTACTCTGTCCGTGATGGACTGCTGTACTATACAGTAGTCAACGGCGACACACCTCGTGTCGTCATTCCGGCTCATAATGAGTAGCGATTGCGCATCATGTATGATTGTCACGATTCCCCCACAAAAGGACATCGCGGCATAGAAAAGACTTACCTTATGGTGAGTCGTGACTTCTACTGGCCCCGCCAGTATGAGTTTGTGCGGAAATACATTCGCGCTTGCGACGTTTGCCAACGGGTGAAGCCTATTCCTGTATCCCGCGCACCCTTGCAGCCTCCACCTATTTCGGCAGAGTGCTGGCAGTCCGTATCGATGGACCTCGTCTTCGGGTTTCCCAAAGACGTTCACAAGAATACTGGTATTCTTGTGCTTGTTGATCGGTTCAGCAAGACGGTACATCTTGTTGCTATACCGGAGTCAATCACAGCCCAGGGCTGTGCGCGTGTCTTCATCGATACTATCTTCCGACTTCATGGGTTACCCCGTGAACTCGTGTCCGATGGAGACCCCCGCTTCACAGCGGAGTTCTGGCAATCCGTGTTCCGTTCACTTGGAAAACGTTTGACGATGTCAAGTTCTGACCATTCCGAAACAATGGTCCAACGGAACGCATCAACCGCGTTCTCAAAGAGATACTTCGAGGGTATGTCCACTCGTTTACGAGCTGCAGTGAGTTCTTATCGATGGCGGAATTCGCCATCAACAACCCGGTGCACGCGTCGAAAAAGCATACACCGTTCTTCGTGAATGGCCTACGCCATCCACGTTTACCCGCCTTCTTAGATTTTGACTCTAGTTTAAGGGGGGGGGTGGACTCGCTCGAACAAAAACCGGTCTGGTTCTTGCTCATCGCACGTCAACAATGGTGTCGACGTGATGAATGCCGATGTCAATCGCATCGACATAAATGACGATGTTGACGACAATGATAGTATATTCAGCATCGTCAATGACTGCCACAGTGAGGAAGATGACGCCCTCACTGGTGAATACAACGTTCTTTCAGCAGTGCACACGAAGCGCACTGCCGTTAACAAGGATGAGTCAGCAGAGGAATTTCTGCTGACTCGCGAAGCGGTTGTCCGCTTCGGTCAAGACTCTATTGCAGATGCTCTAGACAGACAGAAAATAAACGCAACAAACATGGAAGAGCAACTATTCTTTCATTTGATGAAGGAGACCTAGTTTTACTGTCTACAGTAAACTCACCGAAGCATGCAGTGACAAACGTGGGCAGCAGTAAATTACTGCCCAGGTACATCGGTTCATTTCGTGTGTTGCGCCGAATGGGCAACGCGTAACCGATTGAACTGCCCCGTAAGATGCGCACACACCCTACGTTTTACGTTGGTCGTCTCCACCCGTACTATCAGTACGAGCCCGTTTTGAGATGCGAAGAGCACCTCCACGGTCGAGAGCCGAGACCACCTTCGAGTGGTCCCGTTAAACGAGCCAGTCTAGTCGACTAGCGAAGCGACCTGTTCACGCAGCTCAGCGATGTCTCGACGAGCTGCAGCCAGCTCATCACGAAGAGAACGAGTCGAACGTTCGTTCTCAAGTTGCGCGAACGCAAAAGCGGCACGATCGTCCGAACGATCGTGCGTTAGGAAATTAATATTATCCCTTACAAGATCTTGAAGCTCATAACGCCGAGATCGTTCATGAGCCAGGTCATCTTGCAACTGTTCCGATGGACGAATCAGCTCTTGAACATCAACTTAATCCGACCCTGGAGCCGGATCAGGTGTACAAACCACCACCACATCCTTTGGTGGACTCAAGCGGTGGTCAACGATTCCGAGTGGAGCGTATTTTGAACCACCGCGATGTGAATGGCGTCAGGACAAGTTACCTCGTCCGCTGGCGTGGCTATCCATCGGTGTAGGACAGCTAGGAGCATCGTGCCCAGCTGATTGTTGATGTCCTTGGTCTCGTCGAGCAGTCCGACGAGACCCACCCGCTGCGTTTGAAGAAGGGCCGTCGGAAAAAGACCTTCCCGAACGCGAGTACAGGGATTGCAAAGCGTCGATCTCTTCGAAAATCTCGGAAGAGATGCGCGCCCTCCAGTAGGGATCATTAGGGAGGTAAGCCTCCCTAGGGGCACGGTTCGAGTTGTCCAGGCAACCTGGACGCGAAACACCCCACGAGAGACAGGGTAATCCTGCCTCTCTTGAAAGCCGATGCAACTTGTATCGCGCACCGACTGGGTTGCGTCTCTCAAACCTGATGCGAGCTGCATCAAGTCTGACGAGCCAAGCCTCACAGCCAATACACTCGATGTTGTGGATGAGGGCATTCCATCCCTGCACCAAGGCTTTGCCGTCTCGTACACAGCTGCCATTGTACCACCGATGTTTGAAGAACGCATCAGTGAAGAACCCTTGTTTAGCACGAATAGTTTCCGTGCTGGAATCGGGTGGGCAAATATTTTTGCAATCGAACAACGGGATTCGACCACATTCGGTAGTCGTGCCGGCCAACCGTTCCACTTCTCTGGATGGCGGCATCCACGGAGACTCCATTTGAGGAGCGTGGCGCAGGACATTTCGGTCCCTGACCTCTTGATTGGTGCCAGCCTGAGCACTGGCACCAGTGTTACCCCGATCCATCGAGTTACTTCGCTCGTGATGATGCCTAGGTACATCACCACTATTTCCACGCGTCCTATCGGTGAATGGACTAGCGTGAGGCTAAGACTCATCGGAATAACCACTCGATCCGAAGATCTCGGTCATGATACTGCCGCGCTGATCAGAGCCAGTCAACCTGGCTCTTGCAGCGTCCGCCCCGGGTGATCCCGAGGCGTGAGGAGTCGCCTTCGAGTCGGATGCATCATTCGACCCGCCGGATCGGATGAGATCTATCTCAGACTCGTCTTGATTACGATTCGAGGTACCCGCTACAGACGCAACGGATGTACCTGTCACACGTAGTGACTCACCACGTGGACGATGTACGACAACAGGCGACGAATCGACAGCTGCTGAGGCGTAAGAGGCACTTTACGCGGCCGCACGCACGTGTGCAGCCGCTCTTCTCGCAGCTTCAGTAGCAGCTCGCGTGGTTTTGGAAACCATGCGTTGGATTGGCAAATGAATGAAATTTGGCCAACAAGTGCTCCCTTTTCCAGGATGATCCAACGGTGGTCACCCTGTCCTAATCAATTCTAATTCAATCAATGGGTGATTGATGGTTGGGGGGGGTGATTTAACGGGGTCGCCCGTTATATGAAAATGACACCAAACGGTGTCAATAGGAATATTGTCTCGAATGACAATATTCTACTGATATTATACGAGATGGATAATGTCGAAGGAATACAATCCCCTTTTGGATTGTATTCATTCGCTGCTCCAAGATTGGTTGATATAAGACGTATCAAGCATAGATTGCCACCAAACGCTGCTAGACGCGCGCAATGAGTTGTGAGCAGGTTGTCGTCATACGACGGCGTAGTTTAATATAGTTAGATAAAATTTGAAGTCATATTAAAAGCTTAACTACATTAAATACAGTTCTCTTTTTACCTTACTTGATCGAGTCGTTCAAGTAGTTTAGCTACCTCTGCACGTACTAGTGTACGTGAATCTCGCGGCACCCCAAACAAAGGGTGCCCCGTTACACCACTGATAGAGACATCGAATATATTACCGGTTTCCAGGAGCTGACAGTTGTCAGCCGCAAGATAGGAAAGATCATAAAGATATGCATTCAGATCATGGGAGCCTAGGTTGGGCAATATGAGTATTTGGACACTCTATAAAAGTTTTACATAAATAAAGTCCAGTTACCTCTTTTTATCTTGTCTGAGACACGTGCCTTTCGAGGCTTCTCTGATCGTAGATTGTTGAGAGCTAGCAACACCTCCCTGATACATCTACTCTTGAGCACTAAGTGCTGCATACTCACTGAATCGTTCATTCCCCTGGAACAGGGACCTTAAGTTTCACGCTTGTTGACTAACGGAGTCTAATTCATAAGAGCTAATTTCGCTCTTTCAGCACTTATATTCCTCTGGCTTACGTAGCTGTGTAGCTCCGCTACACTTGGTAGCACTTGCAGTCAATCAATGCCTGAGTCTTTAAATACTGTTTCTCTGTGAGAATTGAAACTTCATTCACCTCTTTGAGGCCCAAAAGGTCGCGTTCGATAAGATGACTACATCTTTGGGCCCAGATTGTGTGAAGTTCCTTGTATCGTAAGGCCCCAAGGTACTGACTGTACGTGCTAAGGGCTTCTTGTAGTATGAAGCGTCCCTTCTAGGTCAGGTCCAAGACCAAATGATGTCAGCGATGCCTACACGCTATGTGTATGTCCCAGACGAAGAGGCTTTGCCTCGTCCACTTAGAGTGGAAGATAAAAACTACTCAGGAAAGGAGGGTGAAATCCCTAATCTCTTGACCCGTGAGATTGAGATGTCCATGAGATCAGGCCTGTTCAAGCTTAAAAATCAGAATGTATCGCTGGCTAATTCAAAGCTCGATGGAAAAGCTAGAGAATGGCACTTAAGATGTAGCACGTCGGTCAACTCAGCCTTCGTACATAAGAATCACTCAAGTCACGAAATTGGTACAGGTGTTCTCATCACCCAATCAGGTCTTACGCGTGCATTCACGCTTTTTATCAATCCTTCAGATTAAGAATGAGTTATCGAACCATGTCCAAGAGTTGAGAACTGTCATGGCTGCAATGCAGTCTGAACTTCTGCCTGAGGCAGTTTATGTGACTAACTTCATGGAAGGTCTTCGTACTGGCATTGCCAGAACCGAAGTTGTTCGGGTTCCCACTCTAATTTCGAAGAGGCCGTGATAATTGCTCTTAATGCTGAGCATAACTTCAATTTGGCCAGACTTGGCTTGAATGGGTACAATTTTAGCTCTGCGAGAGCAAACACCGCGAGTACTCCGGCCGTTAATAGGCCGGAACCAATGTATCTCAGCTATGTCAAAGATGAAGGTAAAGTTGAACTTCAAGCTGCTGAGCAAGAAATTTTGTACGACGGTCTTATACGTGCGGAAGCACTAAACGCTTGCGGCCTGGTTGCCAATTGCGTAGAAAGCGCCAGGCGACCAGTCAACACTCTTTCCCGAGCCAAAAGTCTGGCATGGCACAGGGAAGTGTAGACACCTAATAGGCGCGGGGCGCCCTATTGGGGAAGAATTAGTTTCCGAAAAAACCTTTAGGATCTGAGTTGAGCAGGGCTTAGCCCTAAAGAGTCCCATACCTACTGGTACGGAGCGTGGATACAAGTCTGACTTGTTGGTTGCTGAGGCGAAAGTCAAAGGCTTTGAGAAGCCTTGGTCGGTTCTTATGTCAATTCTGGGGCGTTTTACAATTTTGCTCGACGTCGTTTGCTAGAGTGAAGTCAGCGTGATGCTTAAGCGCTTACAGCGCATGAGGGTGATTATTTCATAGTTTTTAGCGACTGAAAGTCGTGTCACTGTACCTAAAGATTGCTGAAGATAGTTAAAAAGTTTTGGGATTTGGTAGTATAAACGCTGTCTTGTCCTTGATTTGGACTCGATATAAAATTTTATCCTAGGTGTGGCTTGGCTTGAACGCCAGGAGAGATGGATTTTTGGACGTCTTAACCCTAAAGGCTACGCGCAAAGTTCCTAGCGAAGTATTGGAGATTCATGACCACACCTTGCTAGGTAACAGAAGCACTATTGGAGCGAGCCTTTGACAGAAGATGTCAATGTGATGGACTTTGTAATGTCAAAGTTGTATAGCTCCAATGTTGTAAACATAGATTCGAGAGTAGCTTATTATATATCGGGGATACGCCACGTACTCCGTTGGGTGTCACTCGTTGTGAGAACGAGTCACTGTATACTAAAAGCATGGTTAGTCTAGGTTCGAGTTTCAAAGTATGTGATTATTTGATGTGTGTGTGGTGGTACTTGAAATGCAGCAATTGCGGTCGACGGTAGAGGCAACACATTTAATTTAAGTAATGTCGTTGTTGGAGAAATGCCATTAAGTTCAGGGCTTGGCCCGCATAATGTAAGTGGAGTGCCACGTATACATTCACTGAGTGAATCTTTCTTATTGCGTAACTTTTCATCGGATGTCGATCAAGATATCAGCTCTCTTTTACTGTATACTACTACTAGTGGTAACCACGAGGACACTGTTGACCCGACCCCAGAGAGCTGAAAGGTATCGTCGAAAAGACGAAATGGACGCTAGGTGGCAACTGGTGAGCGCCAAGCATTCGAGCAGTTTTGTAGTGACAGCAGTAATACACCTAATACACTTGTCAACGGAGTGACTGGACAGGTTAAGGATATTATTACCGTGAAAACCCTTTCATCTTTGGATACCCTTTGTTAGCTAGACGAAATGTCGGATATTGATTTTGGCCAGGCCTTAAAAGGCAGGAGATGTACCCAAATTAGTGGTCATTAGACCCGATGTCGATTTTATCTCGTCCTCATTAATGGATGAGTCGGTCCTAGAGGAAGACAATGCGGCACTCAGTGCCCGTAGTGTACTTCTATCCTTTATAAAATAATTATAAGATGTGGTATGTCACAACCCACCACGTGTCTTACCTCCCGATGGAGGTGTATGTCATAAAATCTACCTAGTTCCAGGAGGTTAATGCTGCACAACACGGCAGTATCCATACTACTAATAAGCTTAATGCTGCCGCCATTCCGGATCAAACACCAATCCCCGAAAACTATTTTATTCAGAACAATATGGTGGAAAATATACTGTACAGTGCGCTCGACTTAGTCGATGATTATTACTAGCTGCTAATTCGAGTAAGCGATATACGCTAGGAGCGGCTAGTACTCCGAGCAGTATGCCTCGAGAGTGGCTCGTTATGCCAAAAGGGCTGTCGATGCCCTTGATAATTTAAATCGTCTGGTGACGCAACTATTCAGACCTCATCGAATCTATACACAAACTTAACTTGAAAAAATCTTTGTCCATAGTCGAGCAACGAACATTCTATCTGATGTGGACAGCCACATTGATGATTAACAAGAGGTTCTAAAGTGCATGCGCAAATTAAATTGTATGCAAATGCATTTGAGTGCATCTTGTGTGCAGAAAAGATTCCTCTAATAAGGTGCTTTATTGTGAAGCAAAGCCTTCAAGCAGACCACGATAAGGTAAAAGCCATAGTTGGTCGACCAGTTTTGAATTATCAAAAAATTTATGTGAATTGCTTGGCCTTGCCGATTACTTGTATAAGTAAAGTGGGAATATCGCAGAAACGGCTCGGTCATGATCCCATACCTATAAGAAGAATGTGGATTGGGTAGCAATGAACACGATGCTATTCATGCAGTTAAGGAGAGTCTCGTTCATGCGCCAATACTGGCTTTGCCCGATACTGATCTTCCTTTTAGTGTCGGCTGTGACACATCTGACTTTTCCATACGTAGTGCTCTGTTACAAACAGATGTCGATGGACGAAAACGCGTCATTGAATTCGAATATCGAAAGATCAAAGCTGGTTAATTGAAATATCCAGTTTATGACAAAGAGCTACTTGCCATGAAGTACGCTCTAGTCAAATTCGAAGTACCATGCCTGGCTCAACGTCATTTGCGATTTTTACAGCTCATGGGTCATTTTCGCACTGCGACGCAGTCGCCGCATCTCTCGCATAGGACAGCTCGTTGGCTTTCATTCTTTGCCGAATATAACTTCAATATAAATTGTAAGCCAGGAAATCAAAGTTCTTTGGATGATGCGCTATCGCGCCGAGCTGACTATGAGCTTGCTTACGTCACTACGCTGTCATCATCAGTCACTGACTTAATCTGTACGGCTCATGTCAAGAATAAACAACGTGTAGCTTTGCTACGGGCCCTTAAAAGCAAAAAGTCTAAAGATTATGTCATACTATATTCGGTACGTTTACGTGCGAGGCTACATCGATATCATATCGATAGTGGCCGGTTGTTCTATCGCACAGGTATTAAGGATAATTATCGTATCGCTGTACCTTATGATGAGGAGTTGAAGTATCGAATTTAATTTAAGACACGTGATACCGCTTTAAGTGGTCATCTCGGTCGTTTAAAGACCAACAGGCATTGATCCAGGTTTAGGGCTGGCCCAAACCGTACAAGTGGGTAGACACATATGTGCGTGCGTGTGAAACTTATCAACGGTTGAAAACCTCAGCACATGCGACGGCGCCACTGGCGTGTCTGGCTGTACCTTCTGGGTGTTGGTTTCCCATGAGAATAAACTCGTGTCTGGCCTACCGAATTAATCGGAAGGAAAGACCGGCATTTCGGTCTTTGATAAACGATTAAGCAAGATGGCTCATCTAGCGGCAGTGCCGGAATCTATGAATGCCGAAGGTAAAGCGAAGCTGTTGATCGACCGTGTGTTTCGTCAAAACAGTTTGCCATTAGCAATTGTCTCTACTAGAGATCCCGGGTTCCCTGAAAAGCTTTATAAGTCCATCTTTAAGGTGTTTGGCACCCGTTTGGACATGTCCACAGAGGATCGTTCGCAGACCGATGGTCAAACTGAGCATTTTATCGCGTCACGAATGACATTTTGCGAAGTGTTTCTTTGATATGCCTAAGCGTTGGAGCTCCATGCTTCCTGTTATGAGTTTACAATGAGCAACACTATTCATGCCTTTACAGGCTATACTCGGTTCTACGTAAATGGTTTTACCCACCCTAGCTTTCCTTTAACGCTTGCACTATGCGGTCCATCTCTTGGCGGAGGAGAGGTTGCCGATGGGCTTGCTGATATCAGCCCCGCTCTTGTTAAAAACGGGTAAGCGAGTTTCTCGCAACGCGATTTAATGTCTTAAGACATGTGGGCGAGGCAATGACTGATAGCCAAGACCAACAAAAAATACAAGCAGATGCGAAGAACAGAGGTTGTATTGAACGTTATCAGGTTAGAGACCAATCATTACACATTGCTAAAATCTACTTATAAATGAAGTGCCCGCTATCTTCAAGACAAAGTTGCGTCCACGCTTCATTAAGCCATGCAAAGTAGTTATTTAAGAAGGGAATCGCGTAACCTTCCACGCAAATTGCGCACACATCCTGTGTTCCATGTTGGCTTCATCAAATCGTCTCGGCATCTGTCCTACTTAAACTTGAAGGCGCTTGCGCCGCAAAATTGATCTTTACATCGGTTGCTATGTCTGAATTAGAAAGTACTGCTGGGCCTTCATCCGGGTGTAACCCGACTCCAGTTCCTGAAAGCGAGATTGCGTTGGTCTGGCGCACCCTGGGTTTACCCAATGTCTAACGGAGATCACTCATCTTAAGATGAACCTTCTCATGTTCCTCCCTCATTACACCGACCTCCACCGACGCTGCTTAATAATAAAGGGAACCGCCAGGTTCATGTGGAGAGAATTCTGGAACAATGTCGTCGTCATGGCCAATACCAGTATCGGGTGAAGTGGCGTGGGTACCTGGGGTTGAAGAATTCATGGGAGCATAAGATTCTTCTTTGGCAAGATTCCCCCTCCATGGATTTTTTTAGCATCTTGGCCAGGATCATGTAGATGCCGAGACCGTTTCCCACTACTAGTGGCGTGGGTTGGCGGGTTGGTGGTCACAGTCTGAACAGCACTAGCGGCTTCCGAAGTAGGCGAAGCATAGGGAGTGCGATTGCGTATTTGATCTTTGGTCTTAAGCTCGGCATAATCATGCCGGAGCTTGCTCCCGTGACGCACATCGGCCACATTGACACTATCTCTCAGAACGTACATGCTGCTGAGGCGATGATTGCGTTTCACCGAGCGAAGGAAGTCGTTGTCTTCTTCGTCCGTTGTTTCGCCTGCAATCAAAACAATGGGTAAAACCTTAATCGGTGGAAACGGTAAACCATAAGGTTTCCATCTCAAGGCGTGCCTTGTACTAACTTTGTGTTTTTAGATAGGGCTTCAATTACCTCTCAAGAAGTGCTTTGCCTCTTGCCCCTTCGTCGGTGGAAGTAGCTACAGGACCAATGGTCCACTTCATACACAAGGAGCGGAGTGTACACATATTCACGCTGTATTACAAGGGTCTTGGCCATTTGTGCATGGCACCAAGCGATTTCTTCTCGTTGAACAGCCAACTGTTGCTGCTCATCAAGCGGGTTAATAATAATTGCATCATCCGACCCGGGTGTTGAATACGGTGCCGATGGCGCATTCGCATCACCACGTTCATAGAACAGACTTAACGGAGTAGGAGTTTGTACCTTCGGCATGGTTGTATCGGGAATAGATATTGCATCACTCGGGACACTAACATTGCTGCCATAGTCCAATGCCTCCTCCACCTCGAGATATGCACGGACAGTCTATAACTCGTTAGGCGATGAGGACATGGTGTTTCAGCTTTGCATTACCGTGAGGTTAAACTGCAATCACTTTGACCTCGTATAGAAAAATATTCGATTGACGTTTGGGTGAACGATAGCCTGGTGGGGAGGGTTAAAGGAGTTACACATTGTAGAGAGCTCGGTACCCGGAGTCTTAGACATACGGGATGGTTTTCCATTAAATGAGATATAGAGATGAGTAGGTTTATAGCTACTGACGGGTTTCAGCCACAAGATAGGAAATATCTTTAAGATATGCATTCAGATCATGAGTGCCCAGATTGGGCAATATGAGTATTTAGACACTTTATAAAAGTTTAACATAAATATAGTCCAGTTATCCTGCGATCTCGTCTGAGACACGTGCCTTGCGAGGCTTCTCTGATCGTAGATCATCAAGGGTTTAGCAACACCTCCTTGATGAATACAATCTTAAGCACTAAGTGCTGCATACTCACTGAATCTTTCATTCCCCTGGAACAGGGACCTTAAGTGATACGCTTGTTGACTAACAGAGTATAATTCATAAGAGCTAATATCGCTCTTTAAGCACTTATTCTGCCTCTGAGATAAAGAAATGTGTAGCTCCGCTACATGTAGGTCACGGAGGTGTGCCGGCGAAAGCCTGCATTATAAGTGATCTCACCCATCAAAGGGGCTACTCTGTGTGGAGTTGCGGATATGACTGTCTCAGTCTCGACAATGAAGATTTAGAAATCAAAATCAAAATGGAAAAAGTAGTAATTTGATTATCGAGGTTTTTTTTAAATTAATTACGCGATTTGTGAATGGATAAAAGCTCATTTGCGAATATCGAAGGCTCAATAGAGGCATTTTTTTTCAATTTTTGGAAATGAGTCAAGTTCTGTATGTTTACGCACGTTGCAATCGCTCTTTTACAGCTACACTTTTCAGGCTCGCAATATTGCCTATGAAAAATGAGTAAGAGACAAGCTACAGCTCACATAGTACGACGTGTGAGGTACATCTAGCTTTGCTCACGGATGTGATAGGATACAGACTCCAAAGGAAAAAACTTGGTATGACATAAGGTACACAGCGTATTTTACATTAGGACAGGCACACAGACCGACAGTTAAGTACTATCTAAAAGTTTCACGTGTAACTTGCGCATAGTCACTCATAGCTTCACCCTTCGGACTCGCTATAATGTAGTGGAGTAAGCTCTCGAGATCGATCTTTGGTGCCAAAAATTCTCTGCAGAGAAGTGATACAATGTCTGAGGACTTACGCACCCATTCCGAGTGGTTATTGGCAAGAGATTGGTTTTTCGGTGAGAAATAAAATACTGGTTTGCTCAAGGACTGTGTGGTAGAGCTACGCGTTATAACGTGTTGATTTTTAAAAGAAAATAGTATGCAAGAAGAAATCCTTTACGTCAACATTATTAACTACAAAGAGCGGCCGTTGAATTACAGCTTATAAATGCATCTTTTAAATACTTAGGAGATATATATCAGCCATAGAAAAGGCGACCGTTACTTTTTACTTTTAAATGCACAATGAGTAAGTCTTCAAATTCAGAACACTTTAAATGTACTGCTTGACAAAAGTTTATCGTGGTAACACGACCGTCATCGCCCCAATGAGATATAATTTGTATGTTTGTTACAATCCCAAGTTTTATCTGTGATCATTGATGTGGCTGATAGCCTTAGTCATCCATCAATTACACATTAATGTACCATCCATCAATCTATAGTGAGCTGAAGATTACAATGCGAAAAAGTCAACCTGAGTATTATGTAGTTCAATGAGGTACATTACAGATTAAGATAATGCATTAAAGTTCAGTTCCCCTTTTGATCTTTGAGTGACACGTGTCTAGTTTATACGTCAGCAGGTCGTTAAGAGTAAGAACCAGCTTGTAGCGTATACCATCGAAAGCATCGTGCGTACGTTTCTTAGAGGCGCTGTTAGTTTCTTGAACTAGGACTAGAAGCCTAACGAGCTTAGAGACTCTCCTAGTCTTTGTTGGCTAGTTCTAAGAATTATAAGGTCTGATATTAATAGGCACTTATTTCCGTAAGATAAGTGAGATCTGGAGTTGTAAGTCGATTTCCGGCTAAAAGCTGTGTAGCTCGACAACAAAAATGCGCAGGATTAGTACTACCTCTAGTAAGAGAAACAGACAGTCTATCTGCGTGTCCGGTTACTGTATTTCTAAGATGCCATAAGCCACTCCAGGACTCCAGGGGATGATCACTGCCGCCTGGGTAGGCCACGTTGTCCCGACTGCCGGTGCATTACAAATACTCGGATCATTTCTGATACCAGCGATATGTAGACGCTATTGTTTCTGATTATTTTAAGCCGCTGTTCTTTGATTGCGGTCACGTACAGGTGTCTCATTAGGACTCGTTGTGTAACGGGGCACCCTCAAGCTTGTACTGATGACAGTACAAGATACTTATTCTGATGACAGAATGAGGCGGTGCCGCGTAACCTCACGTACACTGGTAAGTGCAGATGAAGACGGTAAGGAGAAGCGAGTACTTGGTTAAAGTAAAAAGTAGAACTGTATTTATCATAGTTAATGTCTGCAATAAATCACTATTTATCCTCATCTAACTATGTCTGAATACAAATGTGTATATCAACTATCTGCTCACCACTCTTTGCGAGCGTCTGTTGTGGCGCATCTTCGTTGGTTGATATAATGGCCTATATCAACCAATTAGGAACTACTCGTAAGTGCTGCAGAATATTTGTCCTTATGACAATATTCTGAGAATATAACTCTTATAGTTATATTCCATCAACAATTTCTTACAAATTGTTATGAAACCTGTTCACCCCGTTACACGTTGCATATCTACCGCCTCTTGTTCGGCAGTTGCTCTTTCCTACTTACGGAAGCTCCTGTTTAGCTGAGTCCATGTCGTGATTACGTAGATTGTGCATGCTTATCACCATATCCGTTTCCAGGCCCGACTGAGGATGTTCGATATATCTGGAAATTAGCGTTCAATATCAGCACGCACCCTCGACTAAATTTCCGGAGCCGTTCGAGATAAAGCTGCACGTTTATACTGGAGCAAACAATCAGTTGTGGCGTGCGATCTTTTCCACTGGGATATGAGTTAACTCGATTTCGCGCCTTCACAGTACCACAACATGTGGAAAAAGTCTTCATGATGCCCGATACAGTCTACATACCGCTGGCACGTCGATTCGATTTATCAGCCTGGGTGTACAGATTTAGTTGATAAATGCTGACTCTGTAGCAGAACCATGCTTGACATGTGGTTAGGGAATGATGCGAGTCCAGAGTTGTGCTGGAGCCTGACATATTGGGATTTTAGAGCGATCCTGAGAGCCAGCCTGTTTTTAGCTAGAAGAGAACTGACGTCAGCGCCGAAAAACGAGAATCAAAATCTCAATAAATGGTTGTCGTTGCAAAGCCTCATTGACGTGCTTCTTCCTCAACCAGACCCAGTACGTCGATCATCAGTTGGGAGCGGGGCTCCCAAGAATCCCAGGACGGGGGATAGCCGCGCCACCGGACGAGATAACTCGTCCGACGTCCGTTCACGTCGCGGTGGTTCAACAGCCGCTCAACTAGATAGCGCTGGCCACCGCGAGAGTCCTCTAATGGAGGTGGAGGAGGAGGAAAGACGCTCTCCACACGATCATGTGGATCGGTGTGTTCCCGAGAGCTTCTTTGATCGCGTAACGCAAGGGTTACGCGACGATCTCGAACATGAGCGGAATAGGCGTCTCCAAATGGCGGACACTGCCTCGAAGCATCGAGCTGAGTTTGCCTTTGCTCAGCTTGAGAACGAGAGATCTCTGACATCTCTTCGTGACGAGCTAAGGGTAGCTCGTGGGATTGCTGATCGGTCTCGGGATGAGATAGCTGCTCTTCAGACCCTTGTTGATGCCCACCATCGGGAGCACAAGGCTCTCTGCGAGATGCTAGAGCGCAAGGGCGTTCTTCATCGGAAGAAGCAGCGTACTGATGGTACGGCTTAAGCCGACCAACGTAAAACGTGGGATGCGTTCGCATCTTACGTGGTAACTCGATCGTGTATGCATTGCCTAGGCGGTGCAATACACGAAATGGGCCGATGTACTTGGGTAGTAGTTTACTGCTACCCAAGTTAGTCACTACATGCTTTGGTAGATTAACCGTAGACAGTAGGACTAAGTCACCTTTATTAAATAAAAGAGTGTTTGCCCTTCCATTCTTATCAGCGTTTTGCTTTTGCTTATCCACCGCTTCGGCGATGGAGTCTTGCACAAAACGGACTACCGTTTCACGAGCCAGTATGAACTCATCTGATGACTCGTTAGCTTCAGTGCGCTGTGAGCGCACTGCAGCAACATCAACCTTTTCTTCAGTGAGGGCTTCCGCACTCTCACTGGCATCATCTTCTTCAGTGAGGGCTTCCGCACTCTCACTGGCATCATCTTCTTCGATATCGATGTTATCGATATCGGCATCAAACGCAATGACCTCTTCGTCAGAGCGTGATGAGCGTGAACCAAATCGGTTTTTGCTCGCGCGAGTCCCTCCCCCCTTAAACCAGAGTTACACTCTAGTAAGGTGGGTACACGCGGATGGCGCAAGCCATTCACGTAAAACGGTGTATGTGTCGTGGACGCATGCACCGAGTTGTTGATGGCAAACTCTACCATCGGCAAAAACTCACTCCAACTCTTAAAGGAGTGTACGTATCCTCGAAGTATCTCTTCAAGGACACGATTGGCACGTTCCGTCTGACCATCTAACTCTGGATGATCAGATGTTGACATCTTCAAGCGCGTTCCGAGTGATTTGAACACGGAACGTCAGAAATCAGCAGTGAATCGTGGATCTCTGTCTGATACGAGTTCAAGGGGCAACCCATGAAGTCGGAAGATGGTGTCAATAAAGACACAAGCACAGCCACTTGCCGTGATTGTCTCTGGTACAGCCACAAGGTGTACCATTTTGCTGAATCTGTCAACAAATACGAGAATACCCGTATTCCCGCGTGCGTCTTTGGGTAACCCGAAGACGAAATCCATTGAGATGGATTCCCAGCACTCAGCCGGAACCGGTAGAGGCTGTAAAGGTGCACGCAGTGAAGGACTTGACTTCACTCGTTGACAGACTTCGCATGCGCGAACATAATTTCGCACAAACTGATACTGGCGGGGCCAGTAAAAGTCTCGACTTACCGTGAGATATGTTTTCTCTCGGCCACGATGTCCTCCTATAGGAGCATCGTGATACTCGAACATGATCCGCAAACGCAGATCAGTGTCATCTGGAATGACAACACGTGGTGTGTCACCAGAAACGGCTGTATAATACAGTAAACCGTTACGAGTAGTGTATCGATCTGATGCAGATCGATACGCAGGCGACAATCGTTTCAACGATTCTCGGGATGGTTGGGAGAGATGCGTCAACAACTTCACTATCTCACCATCTTGGGCGTACGGCCGCCTCACATCATCATACAACGTTGTAGATGGGACTGAGGACGTCAGAACCGCAACAGTGACTGTCTCACTGTTGGGTTTCGCGACTGTTTCAAAGTCGGGACGACGTGAGAGTGCATCAGCGACGACATTAAGTCGTCCTGGTTTGTACTCGACCGTAAAGTTGTATTCCGCAAAGAATGACAACCACCGCGCCATTCATTGTGAAAGGTGCGGGCTGTTCACTGCCGTGCGTAATGACGCATGGTCAGTGTAAACAACGAATGGTCTATCTCCTAATAGATAGACTCTGAACTTCGCGAGTGCATACTTCATGGCAAGGAGTTCCTTGTCATGCACTGGATAGTTCCGCTCAGCTGGTTGCAGCTGACGCGACTGATAGCAGACGACGCGTTCAACGCCTTCAAGGTCGTACTGCATTAATGCACAGCCGATTGCGAAATCGCTGGCATCACAGACCACATGAAATGGCCTGTCCTGATCGGATATTGCTAGGACTGGGGATTGTATCAAGCTCTGCTTGATACCATTAAAGGAGCGCTGACATTCAGCGTTCCATAACCACCTCTCGTTCTTTTTCAACAAACGAGAGAGGTGTACAGTCATCTCGGCGTAATTGCGTGAATACTTATGCAAATACGCCGCTAGCCCAAGGAATTTTCGAAGACCTTTGACATCGACCGGCACGGGCCAGTCGGTGATCGCCTTGATCTTTTCGGGATCAGGACGTACACCGTTCTTACCAACGATGCACCCAAGAAGTGGTATTTCGCTTGCTGCAAATATACACTTCTTGAGGTTTGCATACAATTGATGCTTTCGCATGATTGTAAGAACTTGTCGGACGTGGTACTTGTGAACCTCAACGTCCGACTTTCCATCCATAGCTCGACTATGGATGAATACGTCATCGAAATAACTCGGCGTGAATCTCGTACTGGTCTCAACAGATGTGATACACATCTGTTAAAAGTGGCAGGGGCATTACTAAGCCCTTGTGGCATTACTAGCCATTCCCAGAGCATGCCGCTAGGCGTGCTAACTGCGGTATAGGGTATATCCCGTTCCCGCATAAGGATTTGATAGAAGCCATCCATCAAATCCATGGACGAAAAGATGGTACTCTTTGACATACCATCAATGATTACGTCCTTCCTCGGTATCGGCGTCTGAGCCGGTACCGTTGCAGCGTTCAATTTGTTGAACGCGTGCACTATCCGCCACCCCCCTGTTGCTTTTCGCACACAGAAGGTCGGAGAGCTATGTGGGGAAGTTGATTCCCTCACATGGCCCGCAGCTAAACGATCGGCAAAGAACTTGTCGATCGCAAGTACTTGTTCACGAGGCAGCGACCACTGCTTCATGACACAGTACTTCGAGCCTGGTTTAAGCTCGACCTCGTGTCGAATACCTTTATCCTTCGGTAATTCGCACGGAACAGTTTCAGGGAATACATCCTTGAATTCAACCAAATCTTCATAGAGAGGATTTTTCTTGAGCGATTCCCACGATTGGGAGTCATATCGCTCAATTCGTGTCTTTTCATCCAGGACACTTTCGTCCATAGATGAACTACAGAGAACTCTCTCGTTCTCAGTGAACACTGTTGCTGACCTTATGTCGGTTACATACTCGTCGTCAGCGACGAGTATGCAGATCTGCTTGACTTTGCCACTACGCAGATCACGCAAGAACCTTTTATGTTCGAGCGTTGGCAACTGAGTGATCTCCGAAGTCAACTTCGGAGGCGCAATCAGATCAAGTGTATAAGCGCCTACACTTGATCCGTCATTGACTAGGACATTTAATGTCTCTGTCATTTCCTGGGGACTTATTCCCTCAGGCTTCGAAGGACTTTTTCCTTCGGCTTCCCGGGGACTTATTCCCGCGGGTTTCGGGGAACTTATTTCCGCCGTATTTGTAATCTTGGGACTTATTCCCTTTACTTCCTCTAGCTGGGGTTGCGCAACCACAGCGAGATCCTCTACGAAAGACTCTCCAGTCGATCTAGGATTATCGTTTCGCTTAACCTGAGCGATCGATTGTTTCTCTTCTAGATGTTCCCCGCTAGGGATACATCTTTGTCCCAGTCCACCCGACTTATTCGAGTGGTGGACCTTCGGCGCAGCCTGTGTTTCCTCACAGCCGCCGGAACTTTGCTCCGAAGTGTGACCGTTTGGTACACTAAGGTTTTGTGCAGTCGTACTAACGACCGTACCACAAGTGAGGCCATCGCACTCACTCGTAGCACATCCACACGCTTGTGGACGCTCCAAAACGTTCATCAGATGGCCGTCTGATGAACAAGCGGCAGGCATCGTTACTGTTCGGTGTTGCCAGTTTACCCGTGGTTCGTACCTTCTGAGCCACGGTATTCCAAGGATGACATCAAATTTGTCATCCAAATCCAATACGATACAGTCATCGTCATATTGGGTATCTTCTAGCGTATAGTGGATCTTCACTATACGCGTCATGACGGTTACGGATGCGCCTGTCGCAAGACGTACCGTCATCCTCGTAGGAGGTGTGTCACATTCACTGAACTTAAAATGACCATCTTCTAGCGATTGGCGTCGCACAAAATTGTTGGACGCCCCACAATCGACTCGAGCTCGAAGGGACAACTTATTCGTCACTTCGAGTTTCAAGGTAATGAGTGAGATCTCATTACCTAGAGCAGCAACGCACAACGTTTGTGTGTTGGGAGCAACCTTCATCAAGAGGCCTACAAATTCTCTTGACGTTGCTAGACCAGTAGGGTGCTCCGCACCTACTGATCCTGTCCGTTTTTTGACGGTCCATCCCGTTGTTGCGTCTTCGCACCAACAGCGGACCCGCGTCCCTGCCTCTTTCTCATGGGTGGATGGTCACTACGCCCAGTGTTGCGAGACACTGGACGAGGGGCACTACACTCGTAAGCGTAGTGTCCTGTCTTTTGACATCTATTGCATTTCTGCAACCTTTTGTTGTCTGTAGAGCGAGCCTTCTCGCTCTCTACATAACAGAGTTCCATCGGCTCTGGACCTCCGCTGTCATATCGTCTCGGTTGACGATATGATGTCGAGTTGGCGCGAGCCTGTCTCAGACTGAAGTCTTCCTGTTCAGCAATGGAAATGGCTTGTTCTAGTGAATCTAGTTCAAGCCGGAACAGGTGAGTCTTGACGGGACCATCTGCAAGACCCTGTATGAACACCGAAACCAACGTGTGTTCATCCACCGGATTGGAACTTATACAACTCGTAAGATGTCGTATATGTTGGGCGTAAGCGTGCACATCACGCTTACCCTGCTTGAGCTTCAAGAGTTCGGTTCGAGCTCTGAACTCAGCTCTAGGCGGTTCAAACGTTTGTCTGAGCCGCGACTTGAAGACTTCCAACGACCCAAACGCATATGGGTCGTGCAACTTGAGCCCCAGTGCCCAAGTCTTGGCACGTCCTGCCAGATTTGACTGGGCAAATGCAACTTGCATATCCCCGTCGTCGATGCGACGCGCCCTTATGGCGTCATCCAATTCGACGAACCATCTCAAGAGGGAGTCTTCTTCGACCCCCCTATACTTTGAGATGTCAATCTTCAAAGTCTCGGGCCGACGCGAGTGCATCGACCCGCCAGCAGCAGCCTGCTGCTGTCTCAACAGTTCAAACTGTTGAGCACCTTGTTCTCTCAACAACTCTGCTTGTTGAGAACCTTGTTGGTGAAGCAAGGCTACTTTCTCGCGTTCTGCGTCAAGTTCATTTTGAATGAACTTGGCGATAGTAGCATGTTGGGCATCTCTATTGAGAGCCTCTAGCATGACGCTAACAGCATGGATGCCCATGGTCGAACCCATTCGTTCAACCGCATCCCATTCGACATCGCTCAAATGGGAGTAGCCGTCACACGTAGCGTGAAAGCTTTGGTCAACTTCATCATTCAACATATTCATGTTGGATGTGAACGCGGTCCTTGGACGGACTACAAAGTGCTACCAGGTGTAACGGGTTACCCTGAAGCTTGTACTGGTGACAGTACAAGATACTTATTCTGATGACAGAATAAGGCGGTGCCTCGTAGCTTCACGTACACTCGTACGTGCAGATGAAGACGGTAAGGAGAAGCGAGTACTTGGTTAAAGTAAAAAGTAGAACTGTATTTAGTATAGTTAATGTCTGCAATAAATCACTATTTATCTTCATCTAACCATGTCTAAATACAAATGTGTATATCAACTATCTGCTCACCACTCATTGCGTGCGTCTGTCGTGGCGCGTCTTCATTGGTTGATATAATGGCCTATATCAACCAATTAGGAGCTACTCGTAAGTGCTACAGAATATTGTCCTTATGACAATATTCTGAGAATATAACTCTTATAGTTATATTCTATTAACAATTTCTTATAAATTGTTATGTAACGATTCACCCCGTTACAGCTACTGTGTAGCCGAAGAAATTGTTGTGAAGTAATAATCGCTTTAAGCAAAGGCGGTAGCCTCCCCCCACTATATCTACTTTCCGGCAGACCTTGAATGATACGCAACGCGTCATCCATGGCTTCTCTCAGCTTCCTACTATCCTCCATACCATGACCGCGAGCACAGAGTGCGTGCAACCGTCTGCATTCTTACTGAGTGCGCTTCTCAGGATTAAACATACACTTTTATGCCATCTTACAGACACTGAAGCACTGTGCCCTTGGCTTGGTGTAACGGTCGCTTGAGCTTAGCCGTCCATTGAATCATGATAGATTACTGTGACCAGCGTCGCTTGCTCGTCATGCGCTACAAGGTAGTTGTGAAAATCCACGTTGTGTTCAGGAGATCATGACTGGCAAATGTCGCATGTTGTTCTCACTGCTGTATAGCACAGATCACATTTGCGCATGCCTCCTCGAAAAATATCGTTAACAGTGCTCGCTCTGCTTTTTGCAGTGAAGGATACTTAGCCTTCTATGGTGCAATCTGTTCCCTTTTGGCTGGTATCAAATTTTAAAATGGGGCAAATAGGTGTGCCACCCTATCTTGCAATCCCTCTCCCAGCCCGTCAAGCTGGGCTTCCTTCATGTATCAAACAAGACTTGAGTACAACTCTCCCGATATAATGGTCCCGATCCCATGGCCTTCAAGGCGATGAGAGTTTTGTCCGATGACCCCTTTACCTCCCTCAACCTAGCGCCATCCTCGACGAGCATTCTGCCAGCGATAACAGGTGCTGTTGATTGCACAACCCGTTCGACGAGGTCAACTGGTATCCCTTCCCCCCAGTCCCTTCTAACCCAGTTCCTTTCGGCTCCCTTGGCTGCGCCGGCTTCGTCATGACAGAACCTCCTGCAAGCTCCTCGGCGTTGAATGTCCAACCTTTCCGAAATCCACAGCGTTTCCGTCCATAGCCGTGCTCCCCAGTGGAGGGTTACCGGACCTAGCGTCCGATTCCTCTATGGTAAGGAGTCAGGCAGAGGCGTTTTAAGTTCACACCTAGTTGTCTTTGCTATTACTCGACTGCTTTCAATCGGGGCAAAATGATAACTGGCGCCACCCTAAGTGTCGACCATTTGCCTGTCATATCCCTCTTGTAACGGGGTGAATCGTTACATAACAATTTATAAGAAATTGTTAATAGAATATAACTATAAGAGTTATATTCTCAGAATATTGTCATAAGGACAATATTCTGTAGCACTTCCAAGTAGTTCCTAATTGGTTGATATAGGCCATTATATCAACCAATGAAGACGCGCCACGACAGACGCACGCAATGAGTGGTGAGCAGATAGTTGATATACACATTTGTATTTAGACATGGTTAGATGAAGATAAATAGTGATTTATTGCAGACATTAACTATACTAAATACAGTTCTACTTTTTACTTTAACCAAGTACTCGCTTCTTCTTACCGTCTTCATCTGCACGTACGAGTGTACGTGAAGTTACGAGGCACCGCCTTATTCTGTTATCGGAATAAGTAGCTTGTACTGTCACCAGTACAAGCTTCAGGGTGCCCCGTTACACCTGGTAGCACTTCGTAGTCCGTCCAAGGACCGCGTTCACATCCAACATGAATATGTTGGATGATGAAGATGACCAAAGCTTTCACGCTACGCGTGACGGCTACTCCCATTTGAGCGATGTCGAATGGGATGCGGTTGAACGAATGGGTTCGACCATGGGCATCCATGCTGTTAGCGTCATGCTAGAGGCTCTCAATAGAGATGCCCAACATGCTACTATCGCCAAGTTCATTCAAAATGAACTTGACGCAGAACGCGAGAAAGTAGCCTTGCTTCACCAACAAGGTTCTCAACAAGCAGAGTTGTTGAGAGAACAAGGTGCTCAACAGTTTGAACTGTTGAGACAGCAGCAGGCTGCTGCTGGCGGGTCGATGCACTCGCGTCGGCCCGAGACTTTGAAGATTGACATCTCAAAGTATAGGGGGGTCGAAGAAGACTCCCTCTTGAGATGGTTCGTCGAATTGGATGACGCCATAAGGGCGCGTCGCATCGACGACGGGGATATGCAAGTTGCATTTGCCCAGTCAAATCTGGCAGGACGTGCCAAGACTTGGGCACTGGGGCTCAAGCTGCACGACCCATATGCGTTTGGGTCGTTGGAAGTCTTCAAGTCGCGGCTCAGACAAACGTTTGAACCGCCTAGAGCTGAGTTCAGAGCTCGAACCGAACTCTTGAAGCTCAAGCAGGGTAAGCGTGATGTGCACGCTTACGCTCAACATATACGACATCTCACGAGTTGTATAAGTTCCAATCCGGTGGATGAACACACGTTGGTTTCGGTGTTCATGCAGGGTCTTGCGGATGGTCCCGTCAAGACTCACCTGTTCCGGCTTGAACTAGATTCACTAGAACAAGCCATTTCAATTGCGGAGCAGGAAGACTTCAGTCTGAGACAGGCTCGCGCCAGCTCGACATCATATCGTCAACCGAGACGATATGACAGCGGAGGTCCAGAGCCGATGGAACTCTGTTATGTAGAGAGCGAGAAGGCTCGCTCTACAGGCTACAAGAAGTTGCAGAGATGCAACAGATGTCAAAAGACAGGACACTACGCTTACGAGTGTAGTGCCCCTCGTCCAGTGTCTCGCGACACTGGGCGTAGTGACCGTCCACCCATGAGAAAGGGGCAGGGACGAGGGTCCGCAGTTGGTGCAAAGACGCAACAACGGGATGGACCGTCAAAAAACGGACAGGATCAGTAGGTGCGGAGCACCCTACTGATCCAGCAACGTCAAGAGAATTTGTAGGCCTCTTGATGAAGGTTGCTCCCAACACACAGACATTGTGCGTTGCTGCTCTAGGTAATGAGGTCTCACTCATTACCTTGAAACTCGAAGTGACGAATAAGTTGTCCCTTCGAGCTCTAGTCGATTGTGGGGCGTCCAACAATTTTGTGCGACGCCAATCGCTAGAAGATGGTCACTTTAAATTCAGTGAATGTGACACACCTCCTACGAGGATGACGGTACGTCTTGCGACAGGCGCATCCGTAACCGTCATGAAGCGTATAGTGAAGATTCACTATACGCTAGAAGATACCCAATACGACGATGACTTTATCGTATTGGATTTGGATGACAAATTTGATGTCATCCTTGGAATACCGTGGCTCAGAAGGTACGAACCACGGGTAAACTGGCAACATCGGACAGTAACGATGCCTGCCGCTTGTTCATCAGATGGCCATCTGATGAACGTTTTGGAGCGTCCACAAGCGTGTGGATGTACTACGAGTGAGTGCGATGGCCTCACTTGTGGTACGGTCGTTAGTACGACTGCACAAAACCTTAGTGTACCAAACGGTTACACTTCGGAGCAAAGTTCCGGCGGCTGTGAGGAAACACAGGCTGCGCCGAAGGTCCACCACTCGAATAAGTCGGGTGGACTGGGACAAAGATGTATCCCTAGAGGGGAACATCTAGAAGAGAAACAATCGATCGCTCAGGTTAAGCGAAACGATAATCCTAGATCGACTGGAGAGTCTTTCGTAGAGGATCTCGCTGTGGTTGCGCAACCCCAGCTAGAGGAAGTAAAGGGAATAAGTCCCAAGATTACAAATACGGCGGAAATAAGTTCCCCGAAACCCGCGGGAATAAGTCCCCGGGAAGACGAAGGAATAAGTCCTTCGAAGCCTGAGGGAATAAGTCCCCAGGAAATGACAGAGACATTGAATGTCATAGTCAATAACGGATCATGTGTAGGCGCTTATACACTTGATCTGATTGCGCCTCCGAAGTTAACTTCGGAGATCACTCAGTTGCCAACGCTCGAACATAAAAGATTCTTGCGTGATCTGCGTAGTGGCAAAGTCAAGCAGATCTGCATACTCGTCGCTGAAGACGAGTATGTAACCGACATAAGGTCAGCAACAGTGTTTACTGAGAACGAGAGAGTTCTCAGTAGTTCATCTATGGACGAGAGTGTCCTAGATGAAAAGACACGAATTGAGCGATATGAGTCCCAATCATGGGAATCGCTCAAGGAAAATCCTCTCTATGAAGATTTGGTTGAATTCAAGGATGTATTCCCTGAAACTGTTCCGTGCGAATTACCGAAGGATAAAGGTATTCGACACGAAGTCGAGCTTAAACCAGGCTCGAAGTACTGTGTCATGAAGCAGTGGTCGCTGCCTCGTGAACAAGTACTTGCGATCGACAAGTTCTTTGCCGATCGTTTAGCTGCGGGCCATGTGAGGGAATCAACTTCCCCACATAGCTCTCCGACCTTCTGTGTGCGAAAAGCAACAGGGGGGTGGCGGATAGTGCACGCGTTCAACAAATTGAACGCTGCAACGGTACCGGCTCAGACGCCGATACCGAGGAAGGACGTAATCATTGATGGTATGTCAAAGAGTACCATCTTTTCGTCCATGGATTTGATGGATGGCTTCTATCAAATCCTAATGCGGGAACGGGACATACCCTATACCGCAGTTAGCACGCCTAGCGGCATGCTCTGGGAATGGCTAGTAATGCCACAAGGGCTCAGTAATGCCCCTGCCACTTTTAACAGATGTGTATCACATCTGTTGAGACCAGTACGAGATTCACGCCGAGTTATTTCGATGACGTATTCATCCATAGTCGAGCTATGGATGGAAAGTCGGACGTTGAGGTTCACAAGTACCACGTCCGACAAGTTCTTACAATCATGCGAAAGCATCAATTGTATGCAAACCTCAAGAAGTGTATATTTGCAGCAAGCGAAATACCACTTCTTGGGTGCATCGTTGGTAAGAACGGTGTACGTCCTGATCCCGAAAAGATCAAGGCGATCACCGACTGGCCCGTGCCGGTCGATGTCAAAGGTCTTCGAAAATTCCTTGGGCTAGCGGCGTATTTGCATAAGTATTCACGCAATTACGCCGAGATGACTGTACACCTCTCTCGTTTGTTGAAAAAGAACGAGAGGTGGTTATGGAACGCTGAATGTCAACGCTCCTTTAATGGTATCAAGCAGAGCTTGATACAATCCCCAGTCCTAGCAATATCCGATCAGGACAGGCCATTTCATGTGGTCTGTGATGCCAGCGATTTCGCAATCGGCTGTGCATTAATGCAGTACGACCTTGAAGGCGTTGAACGCGTCGTCTGCTATCAGTCGCGTCAGCTGCAACCAGCTGAGCGGAACTATCCAGTGCATGACAAGGAACTCCTTGCCATGAAGTATGCACTCGCGAAGTTCAGAGTCTATCTATTAGGAGATAGACCCTTCGTTGTTTACACTGACCATGCGTCCTTACGCACGGCAGTGAACAGCCCGCACCTTTCACAACGAATGGCGCGGTGGTTGTCATTCTTTGCGGAATACAACTTTACGGTCGAGTACAAACCAGGACGACTTAATGTCGTCGCTGATGCACTCTCACGTCGTCCCGACTTTGAAACAGTCGCGAAACCCAACAGTGAGACAGTCACTGTTGCGGTTATGACGTCCTCAGTCCCATCTACAACGTTGTATGATGATGTGAGGCGGGCATACGCCCAAGATGGTGAGATAGTGAAGTTGTTGTCACATCTCTCCCAACCATCTCGAGAATCGTTGAAACGATTGTCGTCTGCGTATCGATCTGCATCAGATCGATACACTACTCGTAACGGTTTACTGTACTATACAGCCGTTTCTGGTGACACACCACGTGTTGTCATTCCAGATGATACTGATCTGCGTTTGCGGATCATGTTCGAGTATCACGATGCTCCTATAGGAGGACATCGTGGCCGAGAGAAAACATATCTCACGGTAAGTCGAGACTTTTACTGGCCCCGCCAGTATCAGTTTGTGCGAAAGTATGTTCGCGCATGCGAAGTCTGCCAACGAGTGAAGTCAAGTCCTTCACTGCGTGCACCTTTACAGCCTCTACCGGTTCCGGCTGAGTGCTGGGAATCCATCTCAATGGATTTCGTCTTCGGGTTACCCAAAGACGCACGCGGGAATACGGGTATTCTCGTATTTGTTGACAGATTCAGCAAAATGGTACACCTTGTGGCTGTACCAGAGACAATCACGGCAAGTGGCTGTGCTTGTGTCTTTATTGACACCATCTTCCGACTTCATGGGTTGCCCCGTGAACTCGTATCAGACAGAGATCCACGATTCACTGCTGATTTCTGGCGTTCCGTGTTCAAATCACTCGGAACGCGCTTGAAGATGTCAACATCTGATCATCCAGAGTCAGATGGTCAGACGGAACGTGCCAATCGTGTCCTTGAAGAGATACTTCGAGGATACGTACACTCCTTTAAGAGTTGGAGTGAGTTTTTGCCAATGGTAGAGTTTGCCATTAACAACTCGGTGCATGCGTCCACGACCCATACACCGTTTTACGTGAATGGCTTGCGCCATCCGCGTGTACCCACCTTACTAGAGTGTAACTCTGGTTTAAGGGGGGAGGGACTCGCGCGAGCAAAAACCGATTTGGTTCACGCTCATCACGCTCTGACGAAGAAGTCATTGCGTTTGATGCCGATATCGATAACATCGATATCGAAGAAGATGATGCCAGTGAGAGTGCGGAAGCCCTCACTGAAGACAATGATCCCAGTGAGAGTGCGGAAGCCCTCACTGAAGAAAAGGTTGTTGTCGCTGCAGTGCGCTCACAGCGCACTGAAGCTAACGAGTCATCAGATGAGTTCATACTGGCTCGTGAAACGGTAGTCCGTTTTGTGCAAGACTCCATCGCCGAAGCGGTGGATAAGCAAAAAGCAAAACGCTGATAAGAATGGAAGGGCAAACACTCTTTTATTTAATAAAGGTGACTTAGTCCTACTGTCTACGGTTAATCTACCAAAGCATGTAGTGACTAACTTGGGTAGCAGTAAACTACTACCCAAGTACATCGGCCCATTTCGTGTATTGCACCGCCTAGGCAATGCATACACGATCGAGTTACCACGTAAGATGCGAACGCATCCCACGTTTTACGTTGGTCGGCTTAAGCCGTACCATCAGTACGCTGCTTCTTCCGATGAAGAACGCCCTTGCGCTCTAGCATCTCGCAGAGAGCCTTGTGCTCCCGATGGTGGGCATCAACAAGGGTCTGAAGAGCAGCTATCTCATCCCGAGACCGATCAGCAATCCCACGAGCTACCCTTAGCTCGTCACGAAGAGATGTCAGAGATCTCTCGTTCTCAAGCTGAGCAAAGGCAAACTCAGCTCGATGCTTCGAGGCAGTGTCCGCCATTTGGAGACGCCTATTCCGCTCATGTTCGAGATCGTCGCGTAACCCTTGCGTTACGCGATCAAAGAAGCTCTCGGGAACACACCGATCCACATGATCGTGTGGAGAGCGTCTTTCCTCCTCCTCCACCTCCATTAGAGGACTCTCGCGGTGGCCAGCGCTATCTAGTTGAGCAGCTGTTGAACCACCGCGACGTGAACGGACGTCGGACGAGTTATCTCGTCCGGTGGCGCGGCTATCCCCCGTCCTGGGATTCTTGGGAGCCCCGCTCCCAATTGATGGTTGACGTACTGGGTCTGGTCGAGCAGTACGACGCGACACATCCTGTGCCGCAGAAGGACCGCCGGAGAAAGTCTTCCCGGCACGGTCGTAAAGGGATTTCAGGTTGTCAATCCCTTCGTACATCTCAGTAGAGACACGTACGCGCCACCACGGGCTGGTAAGGAGGTAAGCCTCCTTAGGTGCTCGTGCAGAGTTGTTCACACAACATGGGCACGAGTCTCCCCAAGAGAGGCAGGGTAATCCTTTCTCCCTTGACAGACGATGCAGCTTATAGCGTGCACCTGTCGGGGTTCGCTTTTCAAACTTATCACGAGCTTTGATAAGTTTGTCGTTCCAAGCGTCACGACCTACATCCTCGAGATTATGGATGTAGGCGTTCCACGCCTGAAGTAGTGAGGGACCATCACGTTTGTGATTCCCACTGTACCATCGATGTCTGAAGAAAGCATCGATGAAGAACTCATGTTCAGCGCGATAGTCTTTCGCGCTGGGGTCAAGGTGATGGATCCTTGACGAATCGAACAATCGTGTTCGATAACGATCACTCGTCGTCGCCGACAAGTGATCCATGACAGATTTAGGAGGCATCCATGCCTTCTTCTCGGGAGCGAGACGCAAGACATTGCGATCCCGCTCTTCCTGCGATGTGCCGACAGAAGTACTGGCACCTCGCTGTGAAGTGGTGTCCATTGGAGAAACGACACCACTATTAGCGCCCGAGTCTCGCGACCTCGAGCGCCTTCGCTTCGGCGATGGTTCATCTGACTCATCAGATGAACCAAAGATGCTGCGACGCAAAGCATCGTCCATGCCACGCTTGGCAGGCGGCTTGGATTCAATTGCCGTCGATACGGATCCGTCATCCGTATCAGGAGAGTACGAGACACCGAGCTCGTACTCTGTGAAGACACGAGTGTCTTCATGACCAGCGCCTGCATCACCAGGTGATACAGGCTGAGTCGATTCAGCAACCGATGGGACATCAGTTGCTGTAGTTTCTGCTTCGGCGTCCGCACAGAGACGTGCAGACGCGCTCTCGGCGGTCTTGCTCGCGCATCGCATGGGCTTGTTTACCATGCGATGAAATGTTGGAAAGTGGACGCGTACCAACAAGTGCAAACCCCGTCCCAAATGATTTGGGACGAGTATCCATTTAGTCAATCAGTCACTAAAGTGACTGATGGTTAAGGGGGGGTGATGTAACGGGGTGAATCGTTACATAACAATTTATAAGAAATTGTTAATAGAATATAACTATAAGAGTTATATTCTCAGAATATTGTCATAAGGACAATATTCTGTAGCACTTCCAAGTAGTTCCTAATTGGTTGATATAGGCCATTATATCAACCAACGAAGACGCGCCACGACAGACGCACGCAATGAGTGGTGAGCAGATAACTGATTTACACATTTGTATTTAGACATTGTTAGATGAAGATAAATAGTGATTTATTGCAGACATTAACTATTATAAATACAGTTCTACTTTTTACTCTAACCAAGTACTCGCTTCTTCTTACCGTCTTCCTCTGCACGTACGAGTGTACGTGAAGTTACGAGGCACCGCCTTATTCTGTTATCGGAATAAGTAGCTTGTACTGTCACCAGTACAAGCTTCAGGGTGCCCCGTTACACCTCTGGTCGCCGTTGGTCACTATTGAGCCAATAGGTGCGGGCATTCGTGCATGTGTGACTTACACACTTCATGCAGTTGCAATCAGTAAACAGATCAAAAAAACTCTACATCGAGTATCTACGTCTTCAAATGATCCGTCCAGGGCACACGAGCGTGCACAGAACGATTACAAGGCGTTGAGAGTCGATCGCGTATCAAAAACACCCCAGGTGGTCGGCCGACACTCTTCGAAACTTGCTCGTTCCAGTAGGTAGGCAGCTTTAAGTCGCGATGTATCAGCCCGTGTCACGTATGAGAAGCGCAAAGTCATTAATTTCACAAGCTGATATACTGGACCATGAACACGCTATTATGAATCGATATCTCATCACCGAAAATCCGCTGCAACTGGTTCTATGGTCGCTTGCAGTTTTGCGTAAAAGTTTGGTGTGCGCATATGAAAGTTACGTGTGTCGATATACGTTTTACTTTGCATTTACAACAAGGCTACATTGCAACAAGTGCAGATCACGGACCCATCCATTCTTTGAGTTTAAACATCAGTATTTGATACCACAACACCAGACACGAGAAGCTTTGACGAAAGAAAATTTTCGGTGCATCCTGAAGTATTTTGTGATATGTGACATGCAATTCTTTTCATACTACATGACTTGAAGGTATCAAGCAGACGTGTTTCAAGTTTTGGAGGCGAATGAAATCAAACATGTGTGGGCGAATGAACGAGACTTTCGACTGTGCTACTAGACGTACTTGATGTTGATTGATGAGCTTTCCCTCACAAGGAGGGTACACAAATTGAGTGAAGCCGCATGTTTGTGAGTCAATTCCACGGTAATCTTTAGTAAAAGGCGAAAGATTAATACGTTTTGAAATTAACTCTGCGGAATAGTCTTAACCACAAATACACCTTTCGTCTTATACCCCAGCAGTACCCGCACGTGGTTTTGACACACAGTGATACCAACAGCTGGAGACAACCTGGAGACATGCGCGGGGAATTCACATGACTCATGCCAGTGTAGAGCACATTGATCAATACGAAAGTCCGTGAAGCAGCAATACAACTGACCAGGTCAAATTCTAGTGAGCGACACAACACCATCGACTTTCTCCTCACATCGTGCACTTACTACACGGTTCGCGAGTGAAATACTACGATCGTCTCGTGGTAACTCCACTTCCATTTAAAGTGTTCAGTAGTCGGAGTATATGAGACTCGATAGCGACAACCGAGGCTCATTTGCAGCTCCCGAGATGATTAACATGTCGAACTACCGGCTACAGGACTGCAAAGGGAGGAATGCGTTTGTTAGATGTGCGTATCCGGGCACTTGTAATGATTTGAAAAACATGGCAGGCGTTCGGGTAAATGCAGGAAAAGCATGATATTAGGAAGCTAGCAGGACACGAACCCGTAGGCCTTTTCTAACGCGGCCGTATGCATACCGACGTATACAACAACTCGTAGTATTCGGCGACCTTTGTTGGCTCAGTGTTTAAAATTAACGTGTACTCGCCGCGATTGTAGCGACACAACGTCGAGTAAACAATTCGAGCACCATGACGAGAACATAAATATTTACGCGTGCGAGCATGAAGCTTATGTGTATCTGCAATATCATACTTTCTAGTGAGCTGCAACACCAATTAGTATACACACCGACAGCTACTACGACTTCTTATCTAGACACCTGATGTTCGATCATGTTAATCATCTCGGGAGCTGCTAATGAGCCTCGGTTGTCGCTATCGAGTCTCATATACTCCGACTACTGAACACTTTAAATGGAAGTGGAGTTACCACGAGACGATCGTAGTATTTCACTCGCGAACCGTGTAGTAAGTGCACGATGTGAGGAGAAAGTCGATGGTGTTGTGTCGCTCACTAGAATTTGACCTGGTCAGTTGTATTGCTGCTTCACGGACTTTCGTATTGATCAATGTGCTCTACACTGGCATGAGTCATGTGAATTCCCCGCGCATGTCTCCAGGTTGTCTCCAGCTGTTGGTATCACTGTGTGTCAAAACCACGTGCGGGTACTGCTGGGGTATAAGACGAAAGGTGTATTTGTGGTTAAGACTATTCCGCAGAGTTAATTTCAAAACGTATTAATCTTTCGCCTTTTACTAAAGATTACCGTGGAATTGACTCACAAACATGCGGCTTCACTCAATTTGTGTACCCTCCTTGTGAGGGAAAGCTCATCAATCAACATCAAGTACGTCTAGTAGCACAGTCGAAAGTCTCGTTCATTCGCCCACACATGTTTGATTTCATTCGCCTCCAAAACTTGAACACGGTACCGCAATACATGTCTTTTTCTCCTACATTCCATGCGCTAGTGATCCAATATTCTGACATTGGAACGACATGTTAGCATCGGATGGAGACCCTGTTTGGCCGGTCTGAATCGCAGCACGCAAAGGATCTCAAGAGCATAGTGCGTAAATAAGTGCATTTCTTGAAGCCCCCTTTCGACGACGTCAAAAAACTGTTGACGTTCAGAACTTGTTAGTTGCGGGCTACTTAAGTCTTTTTGGTCTATCACGTCATCTACGTCGCTCACTTTTTTTTCTTTGAGCACGTGACGTATTGGCAGGTGGATAGAGATAGAGAAACAATCGGCGACTCGGGTTCATAATTAGATTTCGCTGTTGACGTGCCGCTGGTGAATACGTAGCTGGATGTGGCATCCTTATTTTTCAGACGCAGTAGCTCATCGCCGGAAAAGTTCGGCAAGCTTGATAGGCTCGCCAGGCCGTGACCTTTAACTTTATATTTCGTGATACTTCTCTCATTAAAGAGTTGGAAGATTCGTCCTGGTGAAGAGGCTTAAAAAAGTGGAGAAATTGTAGGAGTGACTGCAATGCCACCACTTCGGTTGTCAATTGTTGTGCAATCTTGTCAAGTGCAGTCCGAAGCAGCATGTGGCATACACAACCGGTAGTTTATACATGTTTGTGCTACTACTGTTTGCATCCGTTCCACGTGCATTGACCGGTACCAAATCAAAGCTGAATAAATGTGGCAATCATAGACACCGGAAGTACAGGCAGCAAAAGTCGCATCGCCATGTTCTCATCATATCCTGCGGTGCAGCGATTGAAAGAGAAACGCTTTCGACGCTACAGACCCAGCGCTATTCGCTGTAGCTGGTGAAACATGAAACTCACCCCTTGCATCTAGAACTAGTAGAAGAACGTGTCCCGCGTGACATGACGCTCGAGACCTCGAAAGCGGTCCTCCTTGCCCATTCTCCACAAGTAGAAGTCTAGCTCAAGAATGCCGATGCAACCGTCACTCGCCATTACAATCTGGTCACACGCTACGATCGCAGATGCTCGCAGTTCGCATTCCTGTTGGCCGGCACTAAGTTCCTCGCCGCGGTTGATCCGACTCTCAAGCTCTGCATCGTACTGTGACCATGCAGCACAAACTTGTTTAGATAGTGTGCGGAAACCAGGGACAAATGGCAAGGTCTTTTACCTCAAGCACTCCTAGGGCGTGCAGCACGCATGGCAGGACCTGTCTTGCAGCAAACAGACAAGTGCGTTAAAAGTACTGCAAGATCTCACTAAGGTAGCACACTCTTACGTTATCGCTGAAAGCATTGAGTTTGTTGATGTCGGTAAACGCCAGCATCGGGTCAGAGTCCTATAAAGCATAACGCGATCATTTAAAGGGAGCGACATGTGGCTCGTCAGCTCTTTCGGCCGAAACACCTTACCTTGAATCGACGGTATATGCTTGCGACGGCCAATTGAGCGCGTTTGAGAAAGTACACTTTCTCGCCATGGAACTCATTGTGATCGTCAAAGCCGGGAAATGTAGCCACAAGCTGATTCACAAGGTAGGCGGCGCTAGCTCCAGTCCCTTGTAAAACCTTCCCTGCCACCTCATGTGTTCCTTTTGGCGAAAGGTGGGCTAGAATGAAAGCTCCAAAATCGTCTATTTTCAGATCAACCAGCTTCTGTCCACTTTCATTCAGTATCTATACCCGCCGACATGCCAAGCAACATTTGATCAGTCTTCATTGCCGTCGTCTCGTTCAAAGCAATCTGAACGTGACTCACCTTCTGAATCATTACAGCCAGTGGCTTCAGTGGCCCCTACATCGACATACCACGCAAACCCACCAGCACTTAAGCGCCCAATCCAACTTTGTCATCCGTTCCTCAAACAGCTTCGCACCGGCTTAGCCATGTAAATGCCTCGAGAAACCTCTTCATCTCTCTCCAATGGAATACCAAAGTATGACGCAACGCGGTCGACGCTCACATGCTGCAAAAACTCAGCATCTAGCTTGGGCACGGAAATGTACATGCCAATGAGCCCAAAAACCTGTAAAAAACAAAAGAAACCATCAGCCTTAGCAACAGCCAAAGCACTACATCTACAACGAAACGAAGCAGCAGCAGCATCTCTATCTCTCTCCACATCACGATAAAATTGTATCACCACCACACTCACTATCGTATCATGAGCTCCTCGACCCGCGAACTTATGCAAGTCCTTGCGAAACCCACTACCAAAGCTCAGCAGTCCATACAGCGCTTCACACACCGAGCAACACATGGGCACACAACGAGCAGAAAGTAATCCATTCAGTCAGATACTCAGTCAGTCATTTAGTATTCGTCAGCCTCTCAAGCTACTACTGCAACTTAACGCACTTAGAAAGTTAAGTTCGTCCTGTTGCGATCGGAACGTCAGCGGGAACGTCATGAACTCCGCGACCGGTTGCTTCTGTTGAAACGTCTCGTCAACATCCTTAGCAAACGCATGCAAAGCGTCTACGTTGATGTGCACAGACGAGGATCCGTGAGCTAGTAGTGCCGCACACGAAGGCCGAACGCACGCGAGGAGATCTGCGCATGAAGCCATTTTGGAAATGGTGATGTGCTGTACCCATCTGGAAAGCGTACTTTTAGTTTTTAAGTTCGCATCCTTGTAAGTACGGTTCGGCTGCTTTCGTTAAAAAGCGCTGACAAAAAGCCCGTTATTCGACGACGTTGTTCCCCCCGCAGCTGTGATGCTCGAGATCCGCGAGCTGCGACCGCTGCTGGCGATCCTCAATGTGCGTATGCACTTTGTATGTATATTCCCACTGAGAGGAGGAGGCTGCGGTGCTACTTTTGTATCACCACGTTCGGTAGCGTGCTGGGTGCTGGAGCTGCCGTTAGAAATGTCGTCTCTAAACAGGTGCTCGATTCGCTTTTTATTTACGGGAAGTTTCTAACGCGTGCTGGGTTTCTATACAGGAAGATGACAAGCCGCTGGAACACGTAATTGGCACGTTTCTACGCACGTTTACAAAGAACGACCACTTTAAAGTTGGCTGTACGATCTGCATCCTGCTGCAGGACAATTTACTCACGAGCTCTCAAGTGAGCCACACGTTTCTATCGTTTCTATTTCTATCGCTATTGTTGCTATTGAGAAGCGAAGGAGGAGCGTCTCTTTTTACTTTTTTGTGTGTGTGTGTCTCTCTCCTTTTGTGTGTGTGCTGTAATTTGTATGCAGCGTTTCGTGGGCTTTTCGATCTTGAGTGATTTGTACCGCAACGACGGCGGCACAACGAACCCGTTTTTGCCAGTGTTCTTGGCTGCTTTAGAAAAAGGCAGCGATGGATGCGAGAAACTGTTCATTGTGCATCTGCTATCGGCTGCTGGAGCTGCTCGTGACGTGCGTGGGATATATTGGGACTATGAATGATTGAGGTGTGATTGGGCGAGTAACTTTGTTGTTCTTGCCGGTGTTGTTTTTGCTTGTTGTGTGTCGTTTTTTGCTGCTACTATTACAGTCGAGTAAGAAGACGGCAAAGCAGTTGATGGCCGATTTTCGAGCGAATCCGTCGCAGTCTGTTAAGTTTGATGTTGAGACGATGAGACAAAGCTACTTGAAGCGCACGCCAGTAGTGCCGCAATTCCGTGCTGCCGGGATTCGAAACGTGGTGACGGACACAGAGTTTGATCTGCAAGAGCATGTAAACAATGGGGCCAATCTGCAAGTACCTCCGAACGAAGTGAGTTCACTGAACCTGCCATGCTTTGAAGCGCTGTCGTTGGAAGAGATGAGCTTGCTCGGCGATGACCAGACTGCAGCCGGTACCGCCGCTGGACCAGCTGGCAGTTCTGCAAGTGTACCGGCTTCTGGCTCGTTGTCATTGCTGAGCTTCGAGCCGACATTCATGCGCCTCCCCCCACCCATCCTCGAGCCAGACATGACCGAGTTAATCTGGTTGAATCCGGACTACTATCCGACGGTGTTGTGGGACTCGACGATGCTGGACTCGACGCACGGCATTGCGTTGCGTGAGCTCATGCAACGTGCATTCCAGAAGCCACTGGTGCCATCGCTGCAGCAAAAAGTGCTTGCGGAACTGGAAGCAGATCCGAAGCTTGTGTATCACTGCTCGCTAACGCCCCAGCGATTACCAGATCTCGTGGAAAACAACCCAATGTTGGCCATCGACTGCCTGCTGAAGCTCATGTCATCGAACCAGATCACAGAATACTTGTCAGCTCTGGTGAACATGGACATGTCGCTACATTCGATGGAAGTCGTGAACCGACTGACAACGGCAGTGGATTTGCCGACTGAGTTCATACACCTGTATATTTCTAACTGCATATCATCGTGCGAGAACATCAAAGACAAGTACATGCAGAACCGCCTTGTGCGCCTTGTGTGCGTTTTCCTGCAGTCGCTGATCCGGAACAAGATTATTAACGTGCAGGTACGTCATGCGACGCCTTTTTGTACTCATTGTGTAAACGCGGTTTCCTCACGGTGGTTTTGCTCAACTCTTTGTGTAGGACTTGATCATTGAGGTACAAGCTTTTTGTATTGAGTTTAGTCGTATTCGCGAAGCAGCAGGGCTGTTCCGCTTATTGAAGACGCTGGAATAATAGGACCGGGTTCCAGCGTACATGAAGAGCGAGCAACAAAGTACAAACAATAAAATTGCGAACGACCGACTGGACATTGGTGTACGAGTAGTCACCCACCCCACCAAGCTTGATACTTCATCTGTAGAATCGTCAGCCGAGCAGCTTCTCTGACGGGTGATCCGGTAGCTGAGGTATTTCGTGTCGATACGCACTGACAGGCGCTTAGAAAAGCGGAATCCCTGCACAAAAGCGCATCAAGTCGCGCGTCAACAGTCCTTCGATATCGTGCGAGTCGGTCTACACGACGTGTGTCAGCTTTCAGCATATGTTCACCATGTTTAAATGCCAAAAACAGTCTCACCTCATCTTCCCACCGCTTCGTCATAGCGTTCCAGCGATACGTGAGCAATCCTGACACCTGTGAATGAAGAAGGGATGAGACAATAGAAGTGTCAAGCCATCAGCAAAGAGTCCGAGTAAGAAAACGTCCTAAAGAGTTGACTCACCGGAGACACAAACTCAATCTGCTGCTCGGACGACTGCACTTGGATCACAAACTCTTGAGCATTGGTGCGAATTACAAGCGCGTCTTCTGCAGATCACCACCACCAGAAAAAATCCCACACAGCTCATTCACAAAATGTCCAGCAGTAGTTCCACCCAGATCGTCAAGATACAAAAGCTGCATTTGGGGAAAACGAATTAATGCATCCGTTAGAGACACAGAATGACGCACTTTTATCACGGCGGAGCTGGAAATCGCCATTGATTGGCGGATAAAGCGGCTCCATGGCAGTCTGGACACGGTCCAAGAACTTGGTCGAGAGAGCCGCAAACCTGTTTGTTCACCATTTTTTCACTATTCATTAGCTCCGTATATTAGTGTGACTTTTGCACGAGTGGTACTACCCACTTGTCCTTAGGCATCTTTCGCTTGGGAGGGTGACGACGGATGGATGCTCTAGCGGTTGGGACTGTGACCTTTTCTCGTATCTGCACAGCTGCCGCCGAGCTGCTGATCCTACATTATTTGACAAATGAGATGCAAATTAATTGGTGTTACGAGCTTGGTTCCCTTCTTCGTCATGAGCGACCAGGAGTGTATCAGGCCGTACCGCTTTGCCACGATAGCTCCTCGACGCATAATTTGTATTGTTGAGACTGTATTGTCGCGATAAATGACGTATGGGATGGAATATGTAAATGTTTTTTCGCAAAGATACAATTATGACTGATTTTAGTCATACGATTAAGGATCTTTTTACACTCACCCCTCTTTATAGAAGACTCTTTGTAAGAGATACCCTCTATAAAAGGGTCACAGTCTCGCCGAAAATTTTAGAACTATGTAACAATTGGCATACCGTACTCTTGACAAGCGAGAGAGATACGAGACACGAAAAATGCTCGCCCGTTTGAGGTGAAAACCCTCTTTTTATGACCCGCTACCAGGCCTCGGCAAGGTAAGGTAAGACACTCTTTGTTACCCGGTAAGATGGTAAAAGTCAGTGTAAAAGGGTAGAGGGTAGGCAAGGGTCAGGTAGCGGGTAGAGTAATGGCAAAGACGATCTCATTACCGGATTACCCGGTAAATTACAAGTAAAAAAAGGTTAGAGTCTGACATAAGGGCTACTGTGTTGCATTTTGCGAGTTGTGAGTTTCTCCATTGTCACAGAGTCCAAACTGAGTGCATCACAGATTTCTGCTGCGCTCTTGACAACCAGGGGGCAGAAAAAAATTCATGAAAATTCGAAGCACTCGTCTTCGTGCGTGCCCGCATTCCTAAGTTTGTAGATTCATGGAGGGATCAGACGGCCGCGACGACGACAACGGCGCCGACGTACAGACCTCGGTGCCAACTTCAAAACACTCTTTATGTCTTGGAACGGGGTGAGCCTGTTGCATGTAACTAACCTTGATACTTGCGAAATAGAACATTATCATTAAGATTGATAGTGTTCGGGAATATTACCATAAGGGGTAATATGCAGAAGCACTCACCGGTTGGCTGATATAAGCCATCATATCAGCCAGCTCTAGCGGTCTAATCAACGATGGAGTTGCGCAAGGAGTGGTGTGCAAGACGTTAGCATACACTTTTGTAGGTACATGTGATTAAGTTAGAGCTAAACACAGGTACATGTAATTAGGACTTAATTATATTTGATGCGGTTTACTTTCTACTGCTGTTGAACGCGTCGTTCATTAGCAAAGACTGCTAATGAACGGCACCTGCACTGACAACAGTGTAGGTGCACTAGTACTAAAGCAGTACCAGTGACCAGTGCCCCGCCGTATCTAGCATAAGTGAAGCAAATATCATACGAGATGTAAATAATTAGTGGTCAATCAGCTATATGCATGCGAATGGTGCTTGATTTGCTTATAGTTCGTATACATATTCTAATAGGATTCCTGGATGTGAGCTGGTATCCTTAAAGTGCCGGCGAAATGAGTGCAAGCTACAGCCGCACTCGTTCAGTCTGGAACAAATAACCTGCAATCCGTCGTCCAGCAGCTGGAGGTGGGTCTAGAAAATTGGGGAGAATACTCCTTGACAATGGTGTTGTTGAGTTGCGTTACTCCAATTCACCGAAATGGTATTTGAGATCGAACAAGAACTCTAACAAATAACCTTAATCGCGCTCGCTTCACCACCTAACGCATACAACTCGATCCTACGCAGCCCACCCATCTAGTCTATTTTTATAGGCTGGCGATGTCGTCAAATCATTAATTTCAGCTGCAACTCCAAGGATTAAAATTAAAAATTAATACATTTGTCTACCGGGTGATTACATAGGTAAAGGGGTATAGTAAGGTAGATGCAAGGTAGCCACATACCAATAGGTTAAAGGTAGTGGTAATGTAAAGGTAAAACAAAAAGGATTAACCGGTTCCCTTTTACCTTTCCTCGTCGAGGCCTACTCACTATCCCCAGTTCTGATGATTAAAAACAATACGTGGCATGCGATGAGACAGTTATTCCAGCTAAAGATTAGCCAGAACCTTGAGCTGATTCAGCAATATCATAGAACCACGGACGTGATCGAAAGAAAGACATGTAGCATGTCACATCAGGCGAGCTTATGAGACACAGAATACTGATGACGTCACGACGACAGATAGAGAAAACAAAATATAATAACTCCGTAAGGCAATAGATATGGATATATGCTATATAATTATCGTGAATACTCGACTACACCACTGACCCAACACGTCCATCCAAGAATTTTATCTCTTCTCGACATTAAGCCCGTGTAACCAAAGAGTTTAACAAAGCGAGTATCCTTCTTTCTAGAGCAGAAGAAGGAGGTCTATTAACACTGCAAAAAAACGCCAAAACATCCGCTTTTACGAAGTGCAGACGTATGCAATATTCAGTTCCAGCTTATCATTGGTAAGTTAACGGCGCATCTGCGCATGGCCATGAAAAGATCGAGTTTAAGGGCACTAACCTTAAAGTAAAAGAAGACGTAAAAAAACCGATTTTCGAGCGCGATAGTGACGGATTATCTGAAGACCTGGTCTTGTAAAAAGCAGACTGACTGCTAGTGAGCCACAATATCGAAGATCACAATCTCTAGCTGTTAAATTGATCGAAGGAAGGAACTAAAAGCAGATGTGAGACCTTGGGTGTGTTTTCACAACTGAACTAAGATTATACAAACACGATGCACCTTGGCTACTCCTGTTGGTGCATCACTAACTACTCCATACTACAAGAATAACCAACACTATCGTCACACGGGCTCTGTCGCCTTCCAACTGTCGGTTTGGCCACGTCGCCGTTCACCCAATATTCCAACGGTCGTCTTGGCTCATACAACCAACTGTCGTCTTCAACATCCAACGTGCAACTCGAAGTTCAACAAAGCATGTCAAAGTCTAACTCCAAACTTTTAGTGACTGGAACAACATCAAAAGCCGTGTGTTGACATGCGAGAGCGGGAGCTTGTGTATCTCGAATGTGCAAGCAGAAAAGTCTCAGATCCGATCTTTAATTAAATATTGTTCTCAGAGTGATTTAATAAACTTTGATGAGACAGCATTATAAAGGACTTGCCACCGATCAAACCCAATTCTTAGGCTCAAAATAACTGCAAGAAGAGCACAAAGTCATGCGTTACAGTTGCTCTGTGCTGCATCGAAAGTGGCACTGAAAAGGTGGAGCCCATGATCATTGGGAAGTTCAATAAGCCAGAGTGCTTATAGGATATGGAGATCGAAAAGTGGGGCATTGCATACGCTGCAAAACCCAACACCTGGGTGACTGGAATCTTCTTTGATAAGTGGCTGCATTAATTTAATTCTTAAATGCATTTTCACAAAGCCTGCTACTCCTCGATACCGCTTTCAGTCACAAGGTCCGATGAGAACTCAAAATCGCCACTGTGGTCGTTTTCCCGCCTAATATGACTTCCACTATCCAGCCGATCGATAAAGGTACGCATTTATCCATAATTTATACATGTGCGTCCTAAATCTACATGAACTTTCTCACCTACGATTTTATTTAATAGGTATTATCCGATCGTTTAAACTCGCTACAAGAAATTTTGTATGCGATGACGCATGGATATGATTGAAGCAGACATTAAACGCAGACTTAGAGTCTTACAAACCATTAAGATTGCAGCTGAGACATAGAAAAGCACCGGCGTGGAGATCATTCAAAGTTGCTGGATCAAGAGTGAGACCGTCAAAGCGCCACATGTTGTGGATTTGCGTGAACGAAACAATTATCGAAAGTCCAGCTTCGCCTTCAAACAATACTGCTGCGATCTGGTTGATATATTCCAAAAGCTAGAAATTAGCTTTAGCGTGAAGGATTACGTCGAAATCGATTACCATGAGCAGATTCACAAATAACAAAAAGTTTTAATTAAGGCAGAAGCGCGACACACAGAAGTCGAAAGCGACGCAGATAAAGGGCATTTCAGTGCAAAAGAAGCACTGATGTGCTGCGTGCTTTTGATATCGCACTTGACACGATAAGATGAGGACCAGCAAACAACTTAGTCAGATGTGGATGAGATATCGTCGGTTATTCGTAAGAACCGCCACGCTAGGGCGAAACAGCTCGACATGAGAAACTACAAATAGTAGAAAGCGTTGCATTTCATAATAAAGAGGGACGTATTCTGTAGCCTCACCTAAATACACCAATATTTTTTGCTGAGTCCGTATAAGATCATAAACTTTTACACTTCGTCCAGAAGGTCTGTAACGAGGTAACACGGCAATTATTAAATCGATTATGTTGTGTGTCCACACCAAGTAAAGATCGGTGGATCTGAGTGGTACATTATTGGCACCATGTAATTTCGGTAATACCGCACCTTATCGGGTAGGGGTAAGGGATACGAATTCTGTCATAGGGTCGCGATGTAGAAGTCAGTCAGACAAAGTTTTATGGTTTTGTTACCTTAGTTGAAGAACAAATAAAGTTCAATTTACCTTTTTAATTGTTGGAAACAAGTGCCTAGCAAATGCATATTATGTTGTTAAGAGTGTTAGCCTTGTAAAGGCGCTTACTCTTGTTTAACTAGCATTGACTAGTTAGTGTGTGATTCTGCGAATTGTAATTGTAACGAGGTAGCCCGTTATATGATATTGACACCAAACGGTGTCAATAGGAGATCGTCTAGCGTGACAATTCCCTACTGATATTATCCCCCTGTAGGATTATGTTCATGTGCTGCTCAAAGATTATTTGATAAAGACATATCAACCAAGGTTACCACCGTTCGCTGCTAGACGCGCGTAATGCGTGGTGAGCAGGTTGTCGTCATACGACAATGTAGACTGATATAATTAGATAAAGACTAAAGTTACATTGATAGCTTAACGATAATAGATCGAGTTCTGTAGTTACCTTTTAATCAAACTAGCTGTTTGAGTAGATTAGCTTCCTCTGCACGTACTAGTGTACGTGCGGTTTCTTGGGACCCAGACAAAGGGTGCCCCGTTACACCTGGTAGCTCTTTGTCGTCCACCCAACGACTACTTAGTGTCCGTTTAACTTTAACATGTTGGACGTACAAGACGACATATCTCACGTCACAAGTGAAGGCCATTCCCATCTGAGTGACTCAGAATGGGAGATAGTCGGCCGCATGAGTGTGCTCATGGGCGAACCCGTCATCAGTGGCATGTGGAAGTCTCTAAGCAGATACCAGCAACATGCTGCTATCAACGAGTTCCTACAAAGGGAACTTGACGTCGAACGACAGAAGATAGCCTTGCTACAGTAGCAAGGCTCTCAATAGTCGATGGGCAGACCGACGCACATGCGTCGACCCGAAACCTTGAAGATTGATATCTCAAGGCACAAGGAAATCGATGAAGATTCCCTTTTGAGATGGTTCGTCGAGTTAGACGACGCCATCAGAGCCCGTCACATTGAGGGTGACGAAATGCAAGTCACCTTCTCCCTGTTAAATTTGACAGAACGAGCAAAGACTTGGGCCTTAGGGCTCAAGCTGCACGACCCAAACGGGTTTTGAATCGTTAGAGACCTTGAAATCTCGGCTCAAAGACGCGTTTGAGCCGCCAAGAGCCGAGTTCAGAGCATGCTCTGCACGTTTGATGCTCAAGAAAGGTAAGCGTGACACGCATGCTTACGCACAACACCTCCGCTACCTTGCGAGTAGCGTTACGGAAAACCCTTTTGATATGCACACGCTTATCAACGTGTTCATCTGCGGCCTTGTAAAAGAATTGGTGAAGACATACATGTTCCAAAAGGAATTCGATACGCTGGAAAAGGCGACAGCGTAAGCGAAACAAGAAGACTTCAGCCTTACGCAGTCTGAGGATAACTTGTCAAACTATCGTCCGACGAGACGACAGGAAACAGGAGGTCCCGAACCAATGGACCTCTGTTACATCGAGAGCGAGAACTCTCGCTCTCTGAGTCACAAGCGAACGGAAAGATGCCATCGCTGACAGAATTTTGGACACTACGCTCATGAGTGTAGTGTCCCACGCACCCTATCACGTCCAAAGACAGATCGTGATGACCGCCTTTGGCCGAGAAAATGTCCAAGCGCGGGTTTGACCATGTCGCTAAACCGCGACAACAAGTCGGACCGCCATAAAAACGGTTAGGGTCAGTAGGGGCGGAGCACCCTGCTGGTCCAGCAACGTCAAGAGAATTTGCAGGGCTCTTGACGAAGATTGCTCCCAACACACAGTCGCTGTGTGTTACTGCCCCTAGTGATGAGGTCTCCCTCATAACGTTAAAGATTGATGTGACACGTGGAATGTCACTTTGCGCCCTATTTGACTGTGAGACGTCGAACAGTATTATTCGACGCCAGTAGCTAGAATATAGTAGACTTAACTATGTTGGGCAAGAGATCCCTTCAACGATGATGGCGGTGTGTATTGCTACAGGCGCATCAGTAACAGTGAACAAACGTGTAGTGGTGATCCACTATACGCTAGAAGTAAAGCAGTACGATGATGACATCGTACTGGATTTGGATGACAAATTTGATGTCATCCTCAGTCTGCCATGGCTCAGAAGATACAAGCTATGGATCGGCTGGCAGCATCGATCCGCGAAGATGCCTGTCGTTTGTTCATCAGATGGCCACCTGATAAACGTCTTGGAGCGTCCACAAGCCTGTCGATGTACTACGAGTGAGTGCGATGGCCTCACTTGTTGCACGGTCGTTAGTACGACTGCACAAGATCACAGTGTAAAATCCCACTACAATGCGAAATTAGCTTCCGACACCTGTGTAAAGACACAGGCTGCGCCGAAGGTTCACCACTCGAAGAGATCGAGTGGACTGGAACACGGATTTACACTAAGAAGGGTGCATCCAAGAATAGAGATAAGTCTCGTTCAGGATGAACAACACGTAAGAGCGAGATCGAATAACAAAGAGTCGATCGTAGAGCAGACACAATCGACTAAAAGAGAGTCGATTGGAGAAGACGTGACTGTGGTAGTGCACCCACAGTCAGCACACGCATTAGAAGAAAGTTTTAGCGTTCCTGAGAGTGACAGCTCCCGTGATAGTTTTGTTGAGGGTGTGTTTCCCCAACCACCTGCGGATGCGATTTCCCAGGAAAACACCGAGACGGTGAATGTCTTGGTGAATGACGGATCAAGTGTAGGCGCTTGTACACTTGATCTGGTTACACCTCCGAAGTCAGCTTCGAAGGTAATCAATTTGCCAACGCTAGAATCTATAGATTCTTGCGAGATTTTTGCTTAGTGAAAAGATCAAGCAGATTTGCGTACTTATCACAGATTACGTCGCCGATATTCGGTCGGCACAAGTGTTTGCTGAGAACGAACGGGTTCTCAGTAGCTCATCGATGGACGAGAGTGTCCTCGATGAGAAGCCCCGGATTGAGCGATAAGCGTCTCAATTTTGGGAGTCTTTGAAGACAAAATTTTTGTACAAGGATTTGGTCGAATTTGTGGATGTTTTCCCGGAATTCGTGCCATGCGAGCTGCCCAAAGACAAAGGCACTCGGCATGAGATCGAACTGAAACCTGGTTCGAAATACTGATTCATGAAGCAGTGGCCACTGCCTCGTGAACAGTTCGCAGCGATCGACAAGTTCTTGGTCGATCGCTTAGCAGCTGGTCATGTGAGGGAATCAACTTCCCCACATAGCTCTCCGACCTTCTGTGCGCGAATGTCAATAGGAGGTGGCGGAGAGTGCACGCGTTCGACGAATTGAACGCTGCAACGGTACCGGCTCAGACGCCGATACAGAGGAATGATGTCATCATAGATGGTATTTAAAAAAAACATCTTTTCGTCCATGGATTTGATGGATGGCTTCTATCAAATCCCTATGCAAGAACGGGAAATCCTGGATACAGCAGTGAGCATCCCCAGAAGTTTGCTTTGTGAGTAGCTAGTGATGCCACAGGGGCTAAGTAACGACCCTGCAACGTTTAACTGATGTGTTACGAATCTGTTGCGATCGGTGCGATACTTCGCACAGAATTACTTAAACGATGGCTTCGTCCATAGCCGGGCTATGGATGGAAAGACGGACGTGGAGGTTTATAAAATTTACGGCCGGAAGGTTCTCACACTTATGCGTGAGCATAAGTTGTTCGCAAACATCAAAAAGTTTCCATTCGCAGTGAACAAAATACCACTTCTTGGCTGCATCGTAAAAGAAAAATGTGTACTCCCTGATCCGAAAAAGATAAAGGCGATTAGCGACTTGCCTGTGCCAGTCGACGTCAAGGGTCTACGAAATTTTCTTGGGCTAGCGGCGTATTTGCATAAATACTCGCGCAACCACGCCGATATGACCGTACATCTCTCTTGTTTGTTATAGAAAACGAGAAGTGGTCATGGAGTGCGAAGTGTCAGCACTCCTTTGAAGGTATCAAGAAAAGCTTGTTACAATCGCATGTTTTGGCGCAGACCAGGACAGACCCATCCATGTGGTCTGTGACGTCAGTGATTATGCAATCGGCTGCGCGGTAATGCAGTACGACCCAGAAGGCGTTTAGCGCCACGTCTGTTATCAATCGCGTTGGCTGCAAGCAGCCCAGCGTAATTACCCAGTGCTCGACAAGGAACACTTTGATTTTTAAATGAGCACTGGCTAAGTTTCGGGTACATCTCTTCGAAGGTAGGCCCTTTTTCGTTTATACCACCCACGCGTTATTACGCACGGCCGTAAATAGTCCACACATCTCGAAACGAATGGCGAGGTGGCTGTATTTCTTCGCGTAGTGCAACTTCTCCGTCGAGTATTGACCAGGACGAATTAATGTCATCGCTGATGCTCTCTCTCGTCGACCCGATTCGAGCCGACTGCTCCACCCAACAGAAAAGGTGATCCCACCGTTGCAACACTATCAGTGAGTGTTTCGTCGTCGAATCTGCTCGACGACGTGCGGAAAGCATACACAGAAGATGATATTATTCTGAGATTGATGGATTACGTATCTTATCCGTGCTGTCAAGCTTTGAAAAGCTTGTCGTCTCAATACCGCTCTTCAACCGAACGGTGTTCTGTCCGTGATAGACTACTGTACTATGCAGCAGTCAACGGCGACCGACCTCGTGTCGTCGCTCGCGCTCATGATGATTTGCGATAGTGCATCATGTATGAGTGTCACGATGCCCCAAAAAGTGGGCATCGCGTTGGAGAAAAGACTTACCTCCTGGTGAGTCGTGACTTCTACCGGCCCCGCCAGTATGAGTTTTTGCGGAAATTCAATCGAGCTTGCAAAGTTTGTCAACGGGTGAAGCCTAGTCCTTCATTCCGTGCACCCTTGCAGCCTCTACCAATTCCGGCAGAGTGCTGGCAGTCCGTATCGATGAACTTTGTTTTTGGGTTTCCCAAAGACGCTTACAGGAATACTAACACTCTTGTGTTTGTTAATAGGTTCAGCAAGATGATACATCTTGTTGCTGTACCGGAGTCAATCACAGCACAGGGCTGTGCTCGTGTCTTAATCGATACTATCTTCCGACTTCACGGGTTAACCCGTGAAGTCGTGTCTGATCAGGACCCCGCTTTACGGCGGAGTTCTGGCAATCCGTGTTCCTTTCACTTGGAACACGTTTAAAGATGTCGGCTTCTGTCGGTATAAAACAGAGGGTCAGACGGAACGCGTCAGCCGCGTCCTCGAAGGGATACGTTGAGGGTACGTTAACTCGTTTACGAGTTGGAGTGAGTTCTTGTCAATGGCGGAATTCTCTATCAACTACTCGGTACATGCGTCGTCAACGCATACACCGTTCTTCTTGAATGGCCTACGCCATTTACCCGCCTTCTTAAATGTGTGACCCTAGTTTAAGGGGGGGGGACTCGCTCGAACAAAAACGATCTGGTTCTTGCTCATCACACGTCGACAATGGTGTCGACGTGATGGATGCCAATGTCGATCACATCGTCATCGATGATGATGATGACGTTGATTCTAGTATATTCAGCATCTCCAAAGACTGCTACAGTGATGCAGGTTGCTCCCTGATTAATGAAGACAACGTCCCTTCAGCAGTGCGCACAAGAGCCTTGCTGTTAACTAATATGAGTCAGCAGAGGAATTTCTGCTGACTCGCGAAGAGGTTGTCCGCTTCGTTCAAAACTCCATTTCAGATGCAATATAAAAGCAGAAAAGAAATGCAGACAAACATGGAAGAGTAACAGTTCTTCATTTAGTAATGGATGCTTTTTTACCGTCAACAGTAAGGTAAATTAAAAACGCAGTGACAAACGTGGGCAGCAGCAAACTACTGCCCAAGTACATTGGTCCATTTCTTGTATTGCGCCGCATTGGCAGCGCATACACGATTGAACTGCCTCATATGATTCGTATGCATACTAATTTTCACATTGGACGTCTCCGCCCGAACAATCAGTACTGGCCCGTTTCGAGAGGTGAAAAGAACCTCCGCAATCAAGGGCCGAGACCACCTTCGAGTGGTCCCGTTTCGACAAACCATTCTGGTCGACTAGCGAAGCGACCTGCTTACGCGGTTTAGCGATGTCCTGACGAGCTGCGGCCAGATCGTCGCGAAGAGAACTAACCGAGCCTTTGTTTTGAAGTTGCGCGAACGCAAACGCGGCACGATCGTGCAATGAGGAATTGTAATATAATTTACAAGTTCAGGGAGATCATGATGCCGAGTCCATTTATGAGCCTATCATCGTATAACTGTTCCATTAAACGGTTCAGTTCCTGAACATCAAGATGATCCGACCCTTGAGCCGGATCAGATGTTCCTGCCGTCACCACAACCCTTGGGTGATTCTGGTGGTGGTCAACGTATTCTGGTGGAGTTTATTTTGAACCACCGCGACGTGATTAACGTCCAGAAAGAATTACCTCGTTCGCTGTGCTGTACACCGGCCTAAGAGAGCTGATAGCCTCTTACCCAGATAATTGGTGATGTTTCGGGTGTCGTCGAGCAATATGACCAGACCCACCCGCTGCGTTCGAAGAAGGGCCGTCGTAAAACGACCTAGCCGAACGCGAGTACAGATATTGTAAAGTTTCAATCCCTTCGGCCATCTCAGAAGAGATACGAGCCCTCCAGTTGGGAAAATTAGGGAGGTAGGCCTCCCTAGGGTCACGATTAAAGTTGTCCAGGCAATTGGACGCGAATCCCTCACGAGAGAAAGGGTAATCCTGCCTCTCTTGACAGCCGGTGCTGCTTGTATCGTACACCGACTGGTAAGGCATCTCAAACCTGATGCAAGCTGCATCAAGTTTACCGAGCCAGACCTCACGGCCAAGAGACTCGATGTTATGAATGAAGGCATTCCATCCTTGCACCAAGGCCGTACCGTCTTGACCACGGTTGCCATTGTACCACTGATATTTGAAAAATGCATTAGTGAAGAACTCTCCTCAGCACAGACAGTCTCCGTGCTAAAAATAAGGAGGAAAGATCATCCTACAGTCGAACAACGGGATTCGATACCATTTGGTGGTCATACCGGACACTCGATTAAACTCCTTAGATGATGGCATCCAAGGAGACTTCACTTGAGGAGCGTGGCGCAGTACAATTTGGTCCCTGGCCTCTTGAGTGGTTTCAGTATGAGCAATGTCACCAGTGGCAGCTCGATCTTTCGAGTTCCTTTCTCGTGGTGATGCAAGGGGCATCACCACCATCGCCACACCTCTGATGGTCGGGTGGACTTGCGTGAGGCGAGGATTCGTCAGAAAAATCGCTCGGCCCAAGGATCTCGGACATTATGCCGCCACGATCCCCGGATCCAGTCAGTCTGGCTCTTAATTGTCCGCCCGGATGATCCGAAGGCGTAAGGTGTCGCCTTCGAGTTGGATGCATAATCCGACTCGCCAGAATATTTGATCTCTATTTCAGGCTCACCTACATTGCGTGTCGCAGTACCTGCTCTAGACGCAGCGGATGTATTTGTCACACGTGATGACTCACCATGTGGACTGTTTACAACAGGCGCCGCCTGTTGCTAAAGCAAGAGATTACATCTCTTCGGCTGCACTCATGCATGCAACCGCCTTTCTTGCTGCTTCGGCTACACGTCGCATGGACTTTGAAACCACGCTATGAATTGGCAAATGAGTTGATAGTTGACCAACAAGTGCTCTCCTTCCCAGAGTGATCCAACGGTGGTTACCCTGTCTCAATCAGTTAAATTTTTATTAAAGGGTGGTTGATAGTTAAGGGCATGTAGCGGGAAAGCCCGTTTCATGATACTGACACCGAACGGTGACATTAGGGAGATTGTCATGCGTGAAATTTCCCTACCAATATTATCCGAGATGGATAATATTGAAGAAATGTTTTCGTAACGGGGCATCCTGAAGCTTGTACTGATGAAAGTGCAAGCTACTTATTCTGACGACAGAATAAGGCGGCGCCTCGGAACTTCACGTATACTCGTACGTGCAGAGGAAGACGGTAAGAAGAAGAAGCGAGTACTTGGTTAAAGTAAAAAGTAGAACTGTATTTATAATAGTTAATGTCTGCAATAAATCACTATTTATCTTCATCTAACTATGTTTGAATACAAATGTGCATATCAACTATCTGCTCACCACTCATTGCGTGCGTCTGTCGTGGCGCGTCTTCGTTAGTTGATATAATGGCCTATATCAACTAATTAGGAACTACTCGTAAGTGCTGCAGAATATTCGTCCTTATGACAGTATTCTGAGAATATAACTCTTATAGTTATATTCTATTAACAATTTCTTATAAATTGTTATGCAACGGTTCACCCCTTTACATCACCCACCCCCCTTAACCATAAGTCACTTTAGTGACTGATTGACTGAATAGATACTTGTCCCAGATCATTTGGGACGGGGTTTGCACTTGTTGGTCCGAGTCCAGTTTCATCGCATGTCAAACAAGTCCATGCGGTGCGCGAACAAGGCCGCTGAGAGCGCGTCTGCACGTCTCTGTGTAGACGCCGAAGCAGAAAGCGCTGCAACCGATGTGTCATCGGTTTCTGAAGCGACGCAGCCTGTATCACCTTGTGATGCATACGCTTGTCATGAAGACACTCGTGTCTTCATAGAGTATGATCTCGGTGTCTCATACTCTCCTGATACGGATGACGGATCCGTATCGACGGCGATTGAATCTAAGCCGCCTGCCAAGCGTGGCATGGACGATGCTTTGCGTCGCAGCATCTTCGGTTCGTCTGACGAATCAGACGAACCATCGCCGGAGCGTAGGCGCTAGAGATCGCGAGACTCGGGCGCTAATAGTGGTGTCGGTTCTCCTATGGACACCACTTCGCAACGAGGTGCCAGTCCTGCTGTCGGCACGTCGCAGGAAGAGCGGGACCGCAATGTCTTGCGTCTCGCTTGTGAGAAGAAGGCATGGATGCCTCCCAAATCTGTCATGGATCACTTGTCGGCGACGACGAGTGATCGTTATCGAACACGATTGTTCGATTCGTCAAGGATCCATCACCTTGACCCCAGCGCGAAAAACTATCGCGCTGAACATGAATTCTTCATCGATGCTTTCTTTAGACATCGATGGTACAGTGGGAATCACAAACGTGATGGTCCCTCACTACTTCAGGCGTGGAACGCCTACATCCATAACCTCGAGGATGTAGGTCGTGACGCTTGGAACGACAAACTTATCAAAGCTCGTGATAAGTTTGAAAAGCGAACCCCTACAGGTGCACGCTACAAGCTGCATCGTCTGTCAAGGGAGAAAGGATTACCCTGCCTCTCTTGGGGAGACTCGTGCCCATGTTGTGTGAACAACTCTGCACGAGCACCTAAGGAGGCTTACCTCCTTACCAGCCCGTGGTGGCGCGTACGTGTCTCTACTGAGATGTACGAAGGGATTGACAACCTGAAATCCCTTTACGACCGTGCCGGGAAGACTTTCTCCGGCGGTCCTTCTGCGGCACAGGATGTGCCGCGTCGTACTGCTCAACCAGACCCAGCACGTCGATCATCAGTTGGGAGCGAGGCTTCCAAGAATCCCAGGACGGGGGATAACCGCGCCACCGGACGAGATAACTCGTCCGACGTCCGTTCACGTCGCGATGGTTCAACAGCTGCTCAACTAGATAGCGCTGGCCACCGCGAGAGTCCTCTAATGGAGGTGGATGACGAGGAAAGACGCTCTCCACACGATCGTTGGGAAGCGTGTGTTCCCGAGAGCCTCTTTGATCGCGTAACGCAAGGGTTACGCGACGATCTCGAGCATGAGCGGAATAGGCGTCTCCAAATGGCGGACACTGCCTCGAAGCATCGAGCTGAGTTTGCCTTTGCTCAGCTTGAGAACGAGAGATCTCTAACATCTCTTCGTGACGAGCTAAGGGTAGCTCGTGGGATTGCTGATCGGTCTCGGGATGAGATAGCTGCTCTTCAGACCCTTGTTGATGCCCACCATCGGGAGCACAAGGCTCTCTGCGAGATGCTTGAACGCAAGGGCGTTCTTCATCGGAAGAAACAGCGTACTGATGGTACGGCTTAAGCCGACCAACGTAAAACGTGGGATGCGTTCGCATCTTACGTGGTAACTCGATCGTGTATGCATTGCCTAGGCGGTGCAATACACGAAATGGGCCAATGTACTTGGGTAGTAGTTTACTGCTACCCAAGTCAGTCACTACATGCTTTGGTAGATTAACCGTAGACAGTAGGACTAAGTCACCTTTATTAAATAAAAGAGTGTTTGCCCTTCCATTCTTGTCAGCGTTTTACTTTTGCTTATCCACCGCTTCGGCGATGGAGTCTTGCACAAAACGGACTACCGTTTCACGAGCCAGTATGAACTCATCTGATGACTCGTTAGCTTCAGTGCGCTTTGAGTGCACTGCAGCAACATCAATCTTTTCTTCAGTGAGGTCTTCCGCGCTCTCACTGGCATCTTCTTCTTCGATTTCGATGTTATCAATATCGGCATCAAACGCAATGACCTCATCGTCAGAGCGTGATGAGCGTGAACCAAATCGGTTTTTGCTCGCGCGAGTCCCTCCCCTTCTTTAACCAGAGTTACACTATAGTAAGGTGAGTACACCCGGATGGCACAAGCCATTCATGTAAAACGGTGTATGGGTCTTGGACGCATGCACCGAGTTGTTAATGGCAAACCCTACCATTGGCAAGAACTCACTCCAACTCTTAAAGGAGTGTACGTATCCTCGAAGTATCTCTTCTAGGACACGATTGGCTCGTTCCGTCTGACCATCTGACTCTGGATGATCAAATGTCGACATCTTCAAGCGCGTTCCGAGTGATATGAACACGGAAGGCTAGAAATTAACAGTGAAGCGTGGATCTCTGTCTTATACGAGTTCACGGGGCAGCCCATGAAGTCGGAAGATGGTGTCGATAAAGACATAGCACAGCCACTTGCCGTGATTGACTCGGGTACAGCAACAAGGTGTGCCATTTTGCTGAATCTGTCAACAAATACATGAATACCTGTATTCCCGCGTGCATCTTTGGGTAACCCGAAGACGAAATCCATCGAGATGGATTCCCAGCGCTCTGCCGGAACTGGTAGAGGCTGTAAAGGTGCACGCAGTGAAGAACTTGACTTCACTCGTTGGCAGACTTCGCATGCGCGAACATACTTTCGCACAAACTGATACTGACGGGGCCAGTAAAAGTCTCGACTCACCGTGAGACATCTCTTTTCCCGGCCACGATGTCCTCCTATAGGAGCATCATGATACTCGAACATGATCCGCAAACGCAGATCAGTATCATCTGGAATGACAACACGTGGTGTGTCACCAGAAACGGCTGTATAATACAGTAAACCGTTACGAGTATTTGTATCGATCTGATGCAGATCGATAAACATACTATAATCATTTCAACGATTCTCGAGACGGTTGTGAGATATGTGTCAACAACTTCACAATCTCACCATCTTGGGCGTACGGCCGCCTCACATCATCATGCAACGTTGTAGATGGGACTGAGGACGTCATAACCGCAACAGTGACTGTCTCACTGTTGGGTTTCGCGACTGTTTCAAAGTCGGGACGACGTGAGAGTGCATCAGCGACGACATTAAGTCGTCCTGGTTTGTACTATACCGTCTGTGTTGTATCCTGCAAAGAATGACAACCACCGCGCCATTCGTTGTGAAAGGTGCGGGCTGTTCACTGCCGTGCGTAATGACGCATGGTCAGTGTAAACAACGAAGGGTCTATCTCCTAATAGATAGACTCTGAACTTCGCGAGTGCATACTTCATGGCAAGGAGTTCCTTGTCATGCACTGGATAGTTCCGCTCAGCTGGTTGCAGCTGACGCGACTGATAGCAGACGACGCGTTCAACGCCTTCAAGATCGTACTGCATTAATGCACAGCCGATTGCGAAATCGCTGGCATCACAGACCACATGAAATGGCCTGTCCTGATCGGCTATTGCTAGGACTGGGGATTGTATCAAGCTCTGCTTGATACCATCAAAGGAGCGCTGACATTCAGCGTTCCATAACCACCTCTCGTTCTTTTTCAACAAACGAGAGAGTTGTACAGTCATCTCGGCGTAATTGCGTGAATACTTATGCAAATACGCCGCTAGCCCAAGGAATTTTCGAAGACCTTTGACATCAACCGGCACAGGCCAGTCGGTGATCGCCTTGATCTTTTCGGGATCAGGACGTACACCGTTCTTACCAACGATGCACCCAAGAAGTGGTATTTCGCTTGCTGCAAATATACACTTCTTGAGGTTTGCATACAATTGATGCTTTCGCATAATTGTAAGAACCTGTCGGGCGTGGTACCTGTGAACCTCAACGTCAGACTTTCCATCCATTGCTCGACTATGGATGAATACGTCATCGAAATAACTCGGCGTGAATCTCGTACTGGTCTCAACAGATGTGATACACATCTGTTGAACGTGGCAGGGGCATTACTAAGCCCTTGTGACATTACTAGCCATTCCCAGAGCATGCCGCTAGGCGTGCTAACTGCAGTATAGGGTATGTCCCGTTCCCGCATAAGGATTTGATAGAAGCCATCCATCAAATCCATGGACGAAAAGATGGTACTCTTTGACATACCATCAATGATTACGTCCTTCCTCGGTATCGGCGTCTGAGCCGGTACCGTTGCAGCATTCAACTTGCTAAATGCGTGCACTGTCCGCCACCCTCCTGTTTCTTTTCGCACATAGAAGGTCGGAGAGCTGTGTGGGGAAGTTGATTCCCTCACATGACCCGCTGCTAAACGATCGGCACAGAACTTGTCGATCGCAAGTACTTGTTCACGAGGCAGTGGCCACTGCTTCATGACACAGTACTTCGAGCCTGGTTTAAGCTCGACCTCGTGTCGAGTACCTTTATCCTTCGGTAATTCGCACGGAACAGTTTCAGGGAATACATCCTTGAATTCAACCAAATCTTCATAGAGAGGATTTGTCTTGAGCGATTCCCACGATTGGGATTCGTATCGCTCAACTCGTGTCCTTTTATCTAGGACACTCTCGTCCATCGATGAACTACTGAGAGTCTCTCGTTCTCAGTGAACACTGTTGCTGACCTTATGTCGGCTACACACTCGTCGTCAGCGACGAGTACGCAGATCTGCTTGACTTTGCCACTACGCAGATCACGCAAGAACCTTTTATGTTCGAGCGTTGGCAACTGAGTGATCTCCGAAGTTAACTTCGGGGGCGCAATCAGATCAAGTGTATAAGCGCCTAAACTTGATCCGTTATTGACTATGACATTCAATGTCTCTGTCAAGAACCTTTTATGTTCGAGCGTTGGCAACTGAGTGATCTCCGAAGTTAACTTCGGAGGCGCAATCAGATCAAGTGTATAAGCGCCTAAACTTGATCCGTTATTGACTATGACATTCAATGTCTCTGTCATTTCCTGGGGACTTATTCCCTCAGGCCTCGAAGGACTTATTCCTTCGGCTTCCCGGGGACTTATTCCCGCGGGTTTCGGGGAACTTATTTCCGCCGTATTTGTAATATCGGGACTTATTCCCTTAACTTCCTCTAGCTGGGGTTGCGCAACCACAGCGAGATCCTCTACGAAAGACTCTCCAGTCGATCTAGGATTATCGTTTCGCTTAATCTGAGCGATCGATTGTTTCACTTCTAGATGTTCCCCGCTAGGGATACATCTTTGTCCCAGTCCACTTGACTTATTCGAGTGGTGGACCTTCGGCGCAGCCTGTGTTTTCTCACAGCCGCCGGAACTTTGCTCCGAAATGTAACCGTTTGTTACACTAAGGTTTTGTGCAGTCGTACTAACGACCGTACCACAAGTGAGGCCATCGCACTCACTCTTAGTACATCCACACGCTTGTGGACGCCCCAGAACGTTCATCAGATGGCCATCTGACGAACAAGCGGCAGGCATCGTTACTGTTCGGTGTTGCCAGTTTACCCGTGGTTCGTACCTTCTGAGCCACGGTATTCCAAGGATGACATCAAATTTGTCATCCAAATCCAATACGATAAAGTCATCGTCATATTGGGTATCTTCTAGCGTATAGTGGATCTTCACTATACGCTTCATGACGGTTACGGATGCGCCTGTCGCAAGACGTACCGTCATCCTCGTAGGAGGTGTGTCACATTCACTGAACTTAAAGTGACCATCTTCTAGCGATTGGCGTCGCACAAAATTGTTGGACGCCCCACAATCGACTAGAGCTCGAAGGGACAACTTATTCGTCACTTCGATTTTCAAGGTAATAATTGAGAGCTCATTACCTAGAGTAGCAACGCACAATGTTTGTGTGTTGGGAGCAACTTTCATCAAGAGGCCTACAAATTCTCTTGACGTTGCTGGACCAGTAGGGTGCTCCGCACCTACTGATCCTGTCCGTTTTTTGACGGTCCATCCCGTTGTTGCGTCTTTGCACCAACTGCGGACCCTCGTCCCTGCCCCTTTCTCATGGGTGGGCGGTCACTACGCCCAGTGTCGCGAGACACTGGACGAGGGGCACTACACTCGTAAGCGTAGTTTCCTGTCTTTTGACATCTGTTGCATCTCTGCAACTTCTTGTAGTCGGTGGAGCGAGCCTCCTCGCTCTCTACATAACAGAGTTCCATCGGCTCTGGACCTCCGCTGTCATATCGTCTCGATTGACGATATGATGTCGAGCTGGCGCGAGCCTGTCTCAGACTGAAGTCTTCCTGTTCCGCAATGGAAATGGCTTGTTCTAGTGAATCTAGTTCAAGCCGGAACAGGTGAGTCTTGACGGGACCATCCGCAAGACCCTGCATGAACACCGAAACCAACGTGTGTTCATCCACCGGATTGGAACTTATACAACTCGTAAGATGTCGTATATGTTGGGCGTAAGCGTGCACATCACGCTTACCCTGTTTGAGCTTCAAGAGTTCGGTTCGAGCCCTGAACTCAGCTCTAGGCGGTTCAAACGTTTGTCTGAGCCGCGACTTGAAGACTTCCAACGACCCAAACGCATATGGGTCGTGCAACTTGAGCCCCAGTGCCCAAGTCTTGGCACGTCCTGCCAGATTTGACTGGGTAAATGCAACTTGCATATCCCCGTCGTCGATGCGACGCGCCCTTATGGCGCCGTCTAACTCGACGAACCATCTCAAAAGGGAGTCCTCTTCGACTCCCCTATACTTGGAGATGTCAATCTTCAAAGTCTCGGGTCGACGCGAATGCATCGACCCACCAGCAGCAGCCTGCTGCTGTCTCAACAGTTCAAACTGTTGAGCACCCTGTTCTCTCAACAACTCTGCTTGTTGAGAACCTTGTTGGTGAAGCAAGGCTACTTTCTCGCGTTCTGCGTCAAGTTCATTTTGAATGAACTTGGCGATAGTAGCGTGTTGGGCATCTCTATTGAGAGCCTCTAGCATGACGCTAACAGCATGGATGCCCATGGTCGAACCCATTCGTTCAACCGCATCCCATTCGACATCGCTCAAATGGGAGTAGCCGTCACACGTAGCGTGAAAGCTTTGGTCATCTTCATCATTCAACATATTCATGTTGGATGTGAACGCGGTCCTTGGACGGACTACAAAGTGCTACCAGGTGTAACGGGGCACCCTGAAGCTTGTACTGGTGACAGTACAAGCTACTTATTCTGATGACAGAATAAGGCGGTGCCTCGGAACTTCACGTACACTCGTACGTGCAGAGGAAGACGGTAAGAAGAAGCGAGTACTTGATTAAAGTAAAAAGTAGAACTGTATTTATCATAGTTAATGTCTGCAATAAATCACTATTTATCTTCATCTAACTATGTCTAAATACAATTTGCGTATCAACTATCTGCTCACCACTCATTGCGTGCGTCTGTCGTGGTGCGTCTTCGTTGGTTGATATAATGGCCTATATCAACCAATCAGGAACTACTCGTAAGTGCTACAGAATATTTGTCCTTATGACAATATTCTGAGAATATAACTCTTATAGTTATATTCTATTAGCAATTTCTTATAAATTGTTATGCAACGATTCACCCCGTTACACCATCAATAAAAGTTAATCACTTCAATTGCCAGTGACCACCACCTAGCCAAACATCTAGTTCGATTGTAACATCTTCATCTTGAGTCTCTCAACAGTGCATCCCACCACGCCCTCAATCTTCACTTCCTTGTACTTTAAGCGCAGACATGGAAATCGTTTAGTGCAGCGACTCAAACAAGTTCCTGGCTTTGGATTCAGCATTGCCACGCACGGTGCACGTGTTTATTAGCACAATATTTGCAGCATTGTCGTGCACGGCGCCCGTGTTGATCAGCACACTGTTTGCAGCATTGACCGTCGGGACTGACATGTAGCCATCTTTCAGTAGAATTGCACGCAAGATTTTAAATTTGGCCGAGCTTAGTTTGCTGCCGTACGTCATAGTCATAAAAGAGCAACACCTCTTCTTATCCTCCATCATTTGCTTGTACCGGACACTTCTCGTCATTGGCACAGAAAGTTCTATAACTTTGCGCATGTACACTGAAACCTGCGCAGGAAATTGCCAAGACCTGCGACGGAACCAGGACGACTGCTGATTCCGTGCATAGTCCCGTTTTCGTGCATAAGATCTTACAGAGATGCTATTTTGGTCAGTGCTGCAACTGCTGGTGCTCCGTCTGGCATTGAAGCACTGGGCGCCGGCGAGCTCCACAGACGCGACTGTACGACGTGCGCGGCGCATGAATCAGGAATTTGAGCATCTTGACAGCTCGTTGGCTTTGTGTTTGACTGGATTTCACATCGTTTAGGTAAATATTCGGTGGTTCACGCTTTATAAAAGTTGCTACTTCTTCCTTTCATATTCTCTATACAAGACGTTGATACGACACAATATGAAAATTGGACACAAGGCTCTCTCTTATTGTGAGGGGCCAGTGTAACTCGTTAATTTTTTATTGAGGACATGCTGACGAATACTACTCACAATGTTGTTATATATATTGATATTCATCGGCATATTCTTCTTTGAATATTTACAGTGGATCAAAAGGTTTATAGTCAGCGAAGATAAAAAATCAAGTATTGTGGTCTACAAACCATCGCGTGAATAGCAAAGACTGTAGGGAGCTATGGACATGACCAATATTTGAGCTGCTATCCACAGTGACTTTTTGGAGACGTTTAAAATATTTAAAAGAAAGAGGCTGGCCGAAATGCACACAATATCTCATCAACTTCGAGGTACAAATTGTAGATGCGCAATGTGTTCGAGATACAAATTCAATTGTAGATGCGCAATGTGTTATGTCACCTCACATTTCGTTACGTGAGCACGGCGCGTTTACGGTAATAAAGCACCTATTGGTTGTGAAAGAACATCTTTACCATAATGGTCGCAGTATGGCGACATTTGAAAGCCGTTAAGCAGACATTCCAACTGGGGTTACTAGACCAAACTGGAAGATCTTACTTAGTAATGCTTTAAAAAGTGGAACTATTGCCCAGATTTTTGTTGATTATAAATTAGCTCACTTTTAATGAAAAAACGTAATATGCCATGCAACGTGTCTTCTTTAGGATATTTTGTATGTGTAGCGAAGCATGCGGCAATTAGATTAGGTAGATATTGTTAGGCTGTAAAACCATATAGCCCGTATGTAACGGGGTGAATCGTTACATAACAATTTATAAGAAATTGTTAATAGAATATAACTATAAGAGTTATATTCTCAGAATATTGTCATAAGGACAAATATTCTGTAGCACTTACGAGTAGTTCCTAATTGGTTGATATATGCCATTATATCAACTAACGAAGACGCGCCACGACAGACGCACGCAATGAGTGGTGAGCAGATAGTTGATATGCACATTTGTATTCAAACATAGTTAGATGAAGATAAATAGTGATTTATTGCAGACATTAACTATTATAAATACAGTTCTACTTTTTACTTTAACCAAGTACTCGCTTCTTCTTCTTACCGTCTTCCTTTGCACGTACGAGTGTACGTGAAGTTACGAGGCACCGCCTTATTCTGTCATCAGAATAAGTAGCTTGTACTGTCACCAGTACAAGCTTCAGGGTGCCCCGTTACACCTGGTAGCACTTTGTAGTCCGTCCAAGGACCGCGTTCACATCCAACATGAATATGTTGAATGATGAAGATGACCAAAGCTTTCGCGCTACGCGTGACGGCTACTCCCATTTGAGCGATGTCGAATGGGATGCGGTTGAACGAATGGGTTCGACCATGGGCATCTATGCTGTTAGCGTCATGCTAGAGGCTCTCAATAGAGATGCCCAACATGCTACTATCGCCAAGTTCATTCAAAATGAACTTGACGCAGAACGCGAGAAAGTAGCCTTGCTTCACCAACAAGGTTCTCAACAAGCAGAGTTGTTGAGAGAACAGGGTGCTCAACAGTTTGAACTGTTGAGACAGCAGCAGGCTGCTGCTGGTGGGTCGATGCACTCGCGTCGACCCGAGACCTTGAAGATTGACATCTCCAAGTATAGGGGAGTCGAAGAAGACTCCCTCGTGAGATGGTTCGTCGAATTGGATGACGCCATAAGGGCGCGTCGCATCGACGACGGGGATATGCAAGTTGCATTTACCCAGTCAAATCTGGCAGGACGTGCCAAGAATTGGGCACTGGGGCTCAAGTTGCACGACCCATATGCGTTTGGGTCGTTGGAAGTCTTCAAGTCGCGGCTCAGACAAACGTTTGAACCGCCTAGAGCTGAGTTCAGGGCTCGAACCGAACTCTTGAAGCTCAAACAGGGTAAGCGTGATGTGCACGCTTACGCCCAACATATACGACATCTTACGAGTTGTGTAAGTTCCAATCCGGTGGATGAACACACGTTGGTTTCGGTGTTCATGCAGGGTCTTGCGGATGGTCCCGTCAAGACTCACCTGTTCCGGCTTGAACTAGATTCACTAGAACAAGCCCTTTCCATTGCGGAACAGGAAGACTTCATATCGTCAACCGAGACGATATGACAACGGAGGTCCAGAGCCGATGGAACTCTGTTATGTAGAGAGCGAGAAGGCTCGCTCTACAGGCTACAAGAAGTTGCAGAGATGCAACAGATGTCAAAAGACAGGACACTACGCTTACGAGTGTAGTGCCCCTCGTTCAGTGTCTCGCGACACTGGGCGTAGTGACCGTCCACCCATGAGAAAGGGGCAGGGACGAGGGTCCGCAGTTGGTGCAAAGACGCAACAACGGGATGGACCGTCAAAAAACGGGCAGGATCAGTAGGTGCGGAGCACCCTACTGGTCTAGCAACGTCAAGAGAATTTGTAGGCCTCTTGATGAAAGTTGCTCCCAACACACAAACGTTGTGCGTTGCTGCTCTAGGTAATGAGGTCTCACTCATTACCTTGAAACTCGAAGTGACGAATAAGTTGTCCCTTCGAGCTCTAGTCGATTGTGGGGCGTCCAACAATTTTGTGCGACGCCAATCGCTAGAAGATGGTCACTTTAAGTTCAGTGAATGTGACACACCTCCTACGAGGATGACGGTACGTCTTGCGACAGGCGCATCCGTAACCGTCATGAAGCGTATAGTGAAGATCCACTATACGCTAGAAGATACCCAATATGACGATGACTTTATCGTATTAGATTTGGATGACAAATTTGATGTCATCCTTGGAATACCGTGGCTCAGAAGGTACGAACCACGGGTAAACTGGCAACACCGAACAGTAACGATGCCTGCCGCTTGTTCGTCAGATGGCCATCTGATGAACGTTCTGGGGCGTCCACAAGCGTGTGGATGTACTAAGAGTGAGTGCGATGGCCTCACTTGTGGTACGGTCGTTAGTACGACTGCACAAAACCTTAGTGTAACAAACGGTTACATTTCGGAGCAAAGTTCCGGCGGCTGTGAGAAAACACAGGCTGCGCCGAAGGTCCACCACTCGAATAAGTCGAGTGGACTGGGACAAAGATGTATCCCTAGCGGGGAACATCTAGAAGTGAAACAATCGATCGCTCAGATTAAGCGAAACGATAATCCTAGATCGACTGGAGAGTCTTTCGTAGAGGATCTCGCTGTGGTTGCGCAACCCCAGCTAGAGGAAGTTAAGGGAATAAGTCCCGATATTACAAATACGGCGGAAATAAGTTCCCCGAAACCCGCGGGAATAAGTCCCCGGGAAGCCGAAGGAATAAGTCCTTCGAGGCCTGAGGGAATAAGTCCCCAGGAAATGACAGAGACATTGAATGTCATAGTCAATAACGGATCAAGTTTAGGCGCTTATACACTTGATCTGATTGCGCCTCCGAAGTTAACTTCGGAGATCACTCAGTTGCCAACGCTCGAACATAAAAGGTTCTTGCGTGATCTGCGTAGTGGCAAAGTCAAGCAGATCTGCGTACTCGTCGCTGACGACGAGTGTGTAGCCGACATAAGGTCAGCAACAGTGTTCACTGAGAACGAGAGACTCTCAGTAGTTCATCGATGGACGAGAGTGTCCTAGATAAAAGGACACGAGTTGAGCGATACGAATCCCAATCGTGGGAATCGCTCAAGACAAATCCTCTCTATGAAGATTTGGTTGAATTCAAGGATGTATTCCCTGAAACTGTTCCGTGCGAATTACCGAAGGATAAAGGTACTCGACACGAGGTCGAGCTTAAACCAGGCTCGAAGTACTGTTTCATGAAGCAGTGGCCACTGCCTCGTGAACAAGTACTTGCGATCGACAAGTTCTGTGCCGATCGTTTAGCAGCGGGTCATGTGAGGGAATCAACTTCCCCACACAGCTCTCCGACCTTCTATGTGCGAAAAGAAACAGGAGGGTGGCGGACAGTGCACGCATTTAGCAAGTTGAATGCTGCAACGGTACCGGCTCAGACGCCGATACCGAGGAAGGACGTAATCATTGATGGTATGTCAAAGAGTACCATCTTTTCGTCCATGGATTTGATGGATGGCTTCTATCAAATCCTTATGCGAGAACGGGACATACCCTATACCGCAGTTAGCACGCCTAGCGGCATGCTCTGGGAGTGGCTAGTAATGTCACAAGGGCTTAGTAATGCCCCTGCCACGTTCAACAGATGTGTATCACATCTGTTGAGACCAGTACGAGATTCACGCCGAGTTATTTCGATGACGTATTCATCCATAGTCGAGCAATGGATGGAAAGTCTGACGTTGAGGTTCACAGGTACCACGCCCGACAGGTTCTTACAATTATGCGAAAGCATCAATTGTATGCAAACCTCAAGAAGTGTATATTTGCAGCAAGCGAAATACCACTTCTTGGGTGCATCGTTGGTAAGAACGGTGTACGTCCTGATCCCGAAAAGATCAAGGCGATCACCGACTGGCCTGTGCCGGTTGATGTCAAAGGTCTTCGAAAATTCCTTGGGCTAGCGGCTTATTTGCATAAGTATTCACGCAATTACGCCGAGATGACTGTACACATCTCTCGTTTGTTGAAAAAGAACGAGAGGTGGTTATGGAACGCTGAATGTCAGCGCTCCTTTGATGGTATCAAGCAGAGCTTGATACAATCCCCAGTCCTAGCAATAGCCGATCAGGACAGGCCATTTCATGTGGTCTGTGATGCCAGCGATTTCGCAATCGGCTGTGCATTAATGCAGTACGATCTTGAAGGCGTTGAACGCGTCGTCTGCTATCAGTCGCGTCAGCTGCAACCAGCTGAGCGGAACTATCCAGTGCATGACAAGGAAATCCTTGCCATGAAGTATGCACTCGCGAAGTTCAGAGTCTATCTATTAGGAGATAGACCCTTCGTTGTTTACACTGACCATGCGTCATTACGCACGGCAGTGAACAGCCCGCACCTTTCACAACGAATGGCGCGGTGGTTGTCATTCTTTGCAGGATACAACACAGACGGTATAGTACAAACCAGGACGACTTAATGTCGTCGCTGATGCACTCTCACGTCGTCCCGACTTTGAAACAGTCGCGAAACCCAACAGTGAGACAGTCACTGTTGCGGTTATGACGTCCTCAGTCCCATCTACAACGTTGCATGATGATGTGAGGCGGCCGTACGCCCAAGATGGTGAGATTGTGAAGTTGTTGACACATATCTCACAACCGTCTCGAGAATCGTTGAAATGATTATAGTATGTTTATCGATCTGCATCAGATCGATACAAATACTCGTAACGGTTTACTGTATTATACAGCCGTTTCTGGTGACACACCACGTGTTGTCATTCCAGATGATACTGATCTGCGTTTGCGGATCATGTTCGAGTATCATGATGCTCCTATAGGAGGACATCGTGGCCGGGAAAAGAGATGTCTCACGGTGAGTCGAGACTTTTACTGGCCCCGTCAGTATCAGTTTGTGCGAAAGTATGTTCGCGCATGCGAAGTCTGCCAACGAGTGAAGTCAAGCTCTTCACTGCGTGCACCTTTACAGCCTCTACCAGTTCCGGCAGAGCGCTGGGAATCCATCTCGATGGATTTCGTCTTCGGGTTACCCAAAGATGCACGCGGGAATACAGGTATTCATGTATTTGTTGACAGATTCAGCAAAATGGCACACCTTGTTGCTGTACCCGAGTCAATCACGGCAAGTGGCTGTGCTATGTCTTTATCGACACCATCTTCCGACTTCATGGGCTGCCCCGTGAACTCGTATAAGACAGAGATCCACGCTTCACTGTTAATTTCTAGCCTTCCGTGTTCATATCACTCGGAACGCGCTTGAAGATGTCGACATTTGATCATCCAGAGTCAGATGGTCAGACGGAACGAGCCAATCGTGTCCTAGAAGAGATACTTCGAGGATACGTACACTCCTTTAAGAGTTGGAGTGAGTTTTTGCCAATGGTAGGGTTTGCCATTAACAACTCGGTGCATGCGTCCAAGACCCATACGCCGTTTTACATGAATGGCTTGTGCCATCCGGGTGTACTCACCTTACTAGAGTGTAACTCTGGTTAAAGAAGGGGAGGGACTCGCGCGAGCAAAAACCGATTTGGTTCACGCTCATCACGCTCTGACGATGAGGTCATTGCGTTTGATGCCGATATTGATAACATCGAAATCGAAGAAGAAGATGCCAGTGAGAGCGCGGAAGACCTCACTGAAGAAAAGATTGATGTTGCTGCAGTGCACTCAAAGCGCACTGAAGCTAACGAGTCATCAGATGAGTTCATACTGGCTCGTGAAACGGTAGTCCGTTTTGTGCAAGACTCCATCGCCGAAGCGGTGGATAAGCAAAAGTAAAACGCTGACAAGAATGGAAGGGCAAACACTCTTTTATTTAATAAAGGTGACTTAATCCTACTGTCTACGGTTAATCTACCAAAGCATGTAGTGACTGACTTGGGTAGCAGTAAACTACTACCCAAGTACATTGGCCCATTTCGTGTATTGCACCGCCTAGGCAATGCATACACGATCGAGTTACCACGTAAGATGCGAACGCATCCCACGTTTTACGTTGGTCGGCTTAAGCCGTACCATCAGTACGCTGTTTCTTCCGATGAAGAACGCCCTTGCGTTCAAGCATCTCGCAGAGAGCCTTGTGCTCCCGATGGTGGGCATCAACAAGGGTCTGAAGAGCAGCTATCTCATCCCGAGACCGATCAGCAATCCCACGAGCTACCCTTAGCTCGTCACGAAGAGATGTTAGAGATCTCTCGTTCTCAAGCTGAGCAAAGGCAAACTCAGCTCGATGCTTCGAGGCAGTGTCCGCCATTTGGAGACGCCTATTCCGCTCATGCTCGAGATCGTCGCGTAACCCTTGCGTTACGCGATCAAAGAAGCTCTCGGGAACACACCGATCCACATGATCGTGTGGAGAGCGTCTTTCCTCGTCATCCACCTCCATTAGAGGACTCTCGCGGTGGCCAGCGCTATCTAGTTGAGCAGCTGTTGAACCATCGCGACGTGAACGGACGTCGGACGAGTTATCTCGTCCGGTGGCGCGGTTATCCCCCGTCCTGGGATTCTTGGGAGCCCCGCTCCCAACTGATGATCGACGTACTGGGTCTGGTTGAGCAGTACGACGCGGCACATCCTGTGCCGCAGAAGGACCGCCGGAGAAAGTCTTCCCGGCACGGTCGTAAAGGGATTTCAGGTTGTCAATCCCTTCGTACATCTCAGTAGAGACACGTACGCGCCACCACGGGCTGGTAAGGAGGTAAGCCTCCTTAGGTGCTCGTGCAGAGTTGTTCACACAACATGGGCACGAGTCTCCCCAAGAGAGGCAGGGTAATCCTTTCTCCCTTGACAGACGATGCAGCTTGTAGCGTGCACCTGTAGGGGTTCGCTTTTCAAACTTATCACGAGCTTTGATAAGTTTGTCGTTCCAAGCGTCACGACCTACATCCTCGAGGTTATGGATGTAGGCGTTCCACGCCTGAAGTAGTGAGGGACCATCACGTTTGTGATTCCCACTGTACCATCGATGTCTAAAGAAAGCATCGATGAAGAATTCATGTTCAGCGCGATAGTTTTTCGCGCTGGGGTCAAGGTGATGGATCCTTGACGAATCGAACAATCGTGTTCGATAACGATCACTCGTCGTCGCCGACAAGTGATCCATGACAGATTTGGGAGGCATCCATGCCTTCTTCTCACAAGCGAGACGCAAGACATTGCGTTCCCTCTCTTCCTGCGACGTGCCGACAGAAGTACTGGCACCTCGCTGTGAAGTGGTGTCCATAGGAGAACCGACACCACTATTAGCGCCCGAGTCTCGCGACCTCGAGCGCCTTCGCTTCGGCGATGGTTCATCTGATTCATCAGATGAACCAAAGATGCTGCGACGCAAAGCATCGCTCATGCCACGCTTGGCAGGCGGCTTAGATTCAATCGCCGTCGATACGGATCCGTCATCCGTATCAGGAGAGTATGAGACACCGAGCTCGTACTCTGTGAAGACACGAGTGTCTTCATGACCAGCGCCTGCATCACCAAGTGACACAGGCTGGGTCGCTTCAGCAACCGATGAGACATCAGTTGCTGTTGTTTCTGCTTCGGCGTCCGCACAGAGACGTGCAGACGCGCTCTCGGCGGCCTTGCTCGCGCATCGCATGGGCTTGTTTACCATGCGATGAAATGTTGGAAAGTGGACGCGGACCAACAAGTGCAAACCCTGTCCCAAATGATTTGGGACGAGTATCCATTTAGTCAATCAGTCACTAAAGTGACTTATGGTTAAGGGGGGTGGGTGATGTAACGGGGTGAACCGTTACATAACAATTTATAAGATTCTGAGAATATAACTCTGATATTTTTAAGAATATAACTATCAGAGTTATATTCTCAGAATATTGTCATAAGGACAAATATTCTGTAGCACTTACAAGTAGTTCCTAATTGGTTGATATAGGCCATTATATCAACCAACGAAGACGCGCCACGACAGACGCACGCAATGAGTGGTGAGCAGATAACTGATTTACACATTTGTATTTAGACATTGTTAGATGAAGATAAATAGTGATTTATTGCAGACATTAACTATTATAAATACAGTTCTACTTTTTACTCTAACCAAGTACTCGCTTCTTCTTACCGTCTTCCTCTGCACGTACGAGTGTACGTGAAGTTACGAGGCACCGCCTTATTCTGTCATCAGAATAAGTAGCTTGTACTGTCACCAGTACAAGCTTCAGGGTGCCCCGTTACACCGTATGAGTCGAACATTCAATATTGATAAACTTGCTTGTTTGAAGGAACTAAAAGAATCAGACTTGAAAAGTCTCCCAGCTTACACGGCAATAGTGGCTACAAAAAATCAAAAGCGCATATTGCGTGAGAATATCTTACCGCACGCTATACGATACAACTCGATCGATCATTTGGGTATCTTCACCCTTTACGAGGGATAAACGCATAAGCTACGCTAGTAAGATGCATTTGCATCTCCCCACCTCCCTTTATGTAATCAAACACCTCTCAAAATATTCAAAAAGCGAGTAGTTTACTCGATTGGCAATTTACAATGGCGAGATACAGCCTCCTCTTTGCAGCATCAAGAATGCGCGCTAATGACGTAAAAGGTGTAATACACCGTGTAAGTACGCACGAAGTCCATCGGTTGGACCTGAAGTACGCCGATGTCGTATGTCAACGCGAACGCACATCATAATAATATCCTAAGTTGATGCTACAACCGTTATCATACCCACATTCGTATTCCGCCACTGTGATTGTGTCGTTTCGATTTCGGGACAAGGCTACAATGATCGTTTTTAAGCGGGATTTGTACTTGTCTAGGGCGACGGCTTCTTATTTATCGTATCATTACTATCGTTGTTACCTTAACGGATACTTGTTACTGCAGGTGGAATCAGCTTCTGATGCTTACCGAATCAGAAGGTATAAATAACTTCAATAACCTTTGAATAAAGAATATCAAAATAGTGCTGGAAAAACCTTACGATCCTCTCAGTGAATCTTGTCTTCGATACGTTCAGAAATATAATTGATATAATTTAAATTCATAATCATGCAGCTTCCTTTGCAGACAAACCAACTCGTGATTTATCGTATTCTATGCTGCCTTAATCTCTTTGGACCACGTTTGACCTCTCCGTTTCCATAGCAGTAGTTGAGACAGGAGACATAGCAAACTTTTCGTATGATCTTGACCAAGGCAAAAATGGTAACAGCTGGATCTCGGCTCATGCTGCTACCGACCAGCGTCCCACTCTCGGCACCAAATTGACCGCACAGTTGATACCAGTTTCTACCAGCTATACACTAACCGTAATTATCAACAGGGGGTGTAGATTATTGAACTGGCCGGACTTCGATCTCTATGACGTGCAAAGAAGCAGTATCAGTTGGAATGATACACTGTGAACAAAGCGTATGACTATAGTTCATAAATAAACAGCCCGTATAAAATAAGAGATGCGTATCTCGCACGTCTGGATGCACACTAAAATTGTGTCAGGAGGCTGTAGGTAAAATACCTTGTCAGCAGTCAAAAGGTCAGTATCCTCGATTTCTCGTTCTCCTTCGTTTTAGGTATAATGGCTCTAGAGTGGTGGGGTTATTTTGTGTGCTGTGGTCGACTGTTGATCAAGTCAATTAATTTACCTAACGTGTATTTTACGACATTCTATCCGGTTTAATCTTCGCCATGTTATGTAATCTTCATCCAGCGAAGAAGTGGACCAAACATATGAATCATTGTACGTGCGAGCACAAAGTAAATGTCCAGGTTAGAGTCAGAAGGTATCAACGCTGTTTTTCGTCCGAAGTACAACATAGAAGGATGTGCGCCGCGACAGCAGATCATACGGTAATCATCTCTGTACTAAATTACGCATGTTCATTTTCTTAGATGATCTTCTCTTGTTACGCTTTGAGGCGCAAATGAAATTTTGTGCATGCTATCATTTCTAAATTATATGGTAAGCTTTGCCTTAAGTTTACTGGCCACCAGAGCAGTTTCCAACTCTTATTATATTGAGACGGGGTTCATTTTTTCTCTCAAGGAACGTCTGCTTCAAATTTGTATTTGATGATGGCGACGACCAGTAGATGCATTCTAAGGCTCTGAAGAAATGGTCGTCATAGGGGTAACTCGATAGCTTAATGGTTTCCTGACAAAGAAGATGAGGACTACAGCGTGTTAATCACTGTGTCGAAATTTGAGCGGAAATTAATCACACGTTTAGTAAGGCTCAAGTCGTAATGTATCTACAAAAGTACCTTATTTTCCATGAAATGTTCGAATGAGTTTTGCTTGAGGCGATACATATGCGTTCACAGGAACATGGAACTATAGAAGTTTGCTGTAGAAATTGTTTTTTATTGTTGCCATCATTTTGATTGAGGCGCATGGTGAAAAAAAACACAGCATATTACTGTCAGAGAAAATCTGTTTTCGCTCACAAAACTGAAGGGCGGCTCAGGTTGAATCAGAAATCGTGCGAACACACTCATGCATGCCAATCATAAGTAATTGTCCGGCGCAAATTTTATATGAACGATATTTGGAGCTCCATAATGCAAGGAACGAGGACTCAGCTTTTCGTTATCGCATCAGGCACTTGAGCAAGGCAGGCAAATAAATTCTTAGCTTAGAATACTAAACACACAATGTGCGTGCTTCACAGAATCTTGTAGATGTAAGACGATGATGTTACTTGTTTTAGGTGTCTGCGTCATTTCAAGTCAGCAAAATCATGTTGAGTGGGTACTGGACCACTGAAAAATACATGGGAACAGAATGCGAACTCGGTCAATGTACGACCAGAATTCCGACATCATCCAAATAGATTGCCGATAGTGCGATGTCAAACTCAGATATATCATGCGGTATCTGAGGACTTTAGTGGTCAGTATGGACATTTACTTATGAACAAAAGTATATAGATACATGTACTTTTGCGCGTGAGAGAAATCGAGGTTTCTCGTATCCCGAAACTACTTAGCAATCCGATGTTAGAGGTGGTGGGTAGAAATTGCCGAGGTCAAAGTCTTGAGTAATAGCGCTTCATGTTGATGATATGTCGCCGCATGCCGACGTAATTGCTGCTGAAAAGATAATCATTGAAAAGAAAGGGGAACTTGGTCACCAAAAATCTATGGTGAAACCAGGGTAGTACGACCATATTGTTTCGGTCTGTTCAGTTGATTTGGCGACCAGTGTGATCACTTATAAAAAGTGGCTGCTAAGTTTTGTCTTAACGTATCAAAAGTTGTATTGCAACTGAGGCACCCATGCACATATAGTGGCGTAGAATACGGTGTCAGGCTGACATTTTCGAAGGAACAGCAGCGATTCTGTTCTTTCAAATACATATTTTCAGCATACTTAACATCCAAGAACTTCTGTTAGCAAGATTTTCAATAACCTGACTCTAGCAGACTCAATTGAGTGTAATTGTGTAAAATTGTTACGAAGTGGAAGACGAGAGGGACATAAAAGTGATGCTCTCACATGAAAATAGAGACAAATTAGTGGATGAGGGACGAGAACGGTTCTTCGATTGTTTCTCAATTTGTAATACGAGCTGGTGCAAGCGCTCGCTGCCCAAGTCTTACATGTACCATGGTCCAGTTGATGTATATACTTACATTCTAGCATGGATTTCACGTGTCCATACTTTATGCTAATTCTTGTTAGTTATGCTTTCGCATACCCACTATCATTAGTTTCTCGTAGGAACCATCTTGTTGAAGCTCCAAAGTTAACCGAATTGACGATTAATTAGTAAGCTATGATAAGAAATGTTAACCACTGCAGTATGTTTGGTTCAGCAGCAGATCTCCTGACACTAGATTTGAATTTACATCCGATCCTTGATTTCGCAGCTATCTCAGGATTTTGTTATCGATGCGACACAATGCCAACTCGTGTATTTTTATCGTCGTCATGCAGGTGCTTCTTTTGCAAAATGTTCTTCTGCGTTCTCATTTCAATTCGTTATTAGATCGGACTGAAACAGTCCACAGCAATTGCTATGATGACTGTGGATAGCTAGGACTTATCCTAGAGTAAATAAGTTCATCTCACGTAAGTAGGAAACCTTCAGCGGTGCAGTCTTGTGGGCTGCATGTTCGATTCTGTAACGGTACTGCCGTTGTCTTGAACTTCTTCCATCGTGCGTACCGCTACTTCTGGTCTTGTCGTAATAGCTGATACCATCTCCTGGTTCTTACGTGGCCTAATCGCTGAAGCTGATGCTACAGCAGCAGCAGTGCCGCCACTTCCTCGAATCATTTTCCTCGCTTGGCGGAGTAGGTATCCCTTTCGATTATGCTCCTTCTTCTCGGGATTTGGTGCCGGCAGTTCTTTTGGGAAAGCTACAAAAAAAATGAACATAGGAACGATAAAGTAAGAATCGGCAGCTCAAAAGCAAGTATCCGCGCTTACCTAGCTGTTTCGCCGGGGCAATGCTCGTTTTAGTTTTGCTGCTTGTCAACGAGTCCATAGAGCTTTCCTCTCGTCCTTCGCACTCACTCGTCTGAAGAGAAGGAGTACTACAAGGGATCTCAATTTCAGGCGTATGAAATGTCTCGAATTGGTCACATCCTGCTGCAGCTGGACGTTTATCTTCCTCCATATTTGCTTCACGCTCAAGAATAGTCACGGGGTACGGAGGCAAGAAAGGAGGACCGGTGCTCGAGTCTTCCCATGTTGGTGGCAACAATCTCGGCTTGCACGTCATCATAGCTGAAGCACAATATCCCTTTGAGCTATGGAGGAGCTCTGGAAACGCTCGAGTAGCTTTAGCATTAGCAGTAAGCGGAAAGCGGTTGTACCCGCACCACATCTCGGTTGCATCGGAACCTGCTGGACTAGGGTGCACTTGAACCAATCCAGAGGGCAGCATGACCACGTGGGGGTAGTATGGGCTCCAAATATCTGGATTCACTAAGCTGCTAGTGTCCGTTTTGTCCATTTTGTCTCCAGCTTCCGTGTCCATAGTAGCAGCTGCAGGAAGAGGCTTGAGCCCGTGCATGACAAAGCCCACGGTCTCCGGTCGTGGCCATCGCACTTCCCCCGTGTACGTGTGCAAGTAATAAATCAAATTACGCTGTCGATCGTGGAATAACTGCCAGCCAAAAGACGCGTCGTCACCAGGTGACGGGGTTTGATTGCTGTGTCATCACCAGAAAGATAAATAAAATAAATTAAAATTAACAATGATCAGAAATTATGATTAACAAAGTGCTGGTATATCGAAGCCATTCTCAGCATTTAGTGGCGATATTCAAGCATGAGTTGCGACGTGATCGTCTGCACTTGAAGAACCGAACTCACGTACTTGGATCGCGAGTGAGTCGACGCCATACTGGTCGAAATGCCGACGGCTGTCCACACAATGCGCGTGTGGGTTACGTTATTGTATAAAGTTATTGGATTAACTTGCCGTCTCTTCCTCGTCTTCTTATTTAAAAGGCAACTTGGTCAATGGCGTATCCGATGCAAAGTTGAAGTCCAAAAGTGTCTGTGGGAATTGTGTATATACTTGGAATAGAAGAGTAGGACGAAAAGACTGGGGCGGTCATATAATGTGACAAATGAGAATTGACGCAACCTGACGCGACGTTCTTAGCTTCTTTTTCGTTGTCTCTGAAGGTGATGATGGGTCGATCAGACTCGATTGACATGGTATCGAGTTCTTTCGCTACCTATGTCTATGCTTCACTAGTGACTGATTACTCCATGATCCAAGAGTTTCTCGTCAACGGAGGGGCTCTAAATCAACAAATCTATGAAATCGGGTCGGTGCTCTGACCACTGCACCAGGGGTTGACCCTATTTGTTAGTGCTACAAGGATTAAATGGCGGTCAAACTTGGCGGGAGATACCGTAATCTGCCTGATTGCTTCGGAAGTTCTTGCAATGCGACCTTGTAGTTTAGAAATGCCATCGGCACAAATGAGTGACGTTGTATTCTTTGTACTGATTTTGTTTCGTTGCATATTCATTACGTTTGTTGATGTGCCGCACACCGAATGACGGAAGTTCGTGACGTTCCATCTATCGCGACCAATTGGGCCCTTAAATCCCAAAACTTAGTCGTACTTTATGACAAAAAAAATAGATCACTCACAAATCCCAGTACCACAGCCAAAGCCATGACGCTTCAGCATCATTTGAACCCCGCCGAGTCCATCAACATCACACATGCAAACTAAATGTAGCCACTTTGCAAACAACCCACATCAAGCCATACTCAAAATCTTCAGCCGCCACCAAGCTAGGTGATGCCAAAAGTGCACGAGCGACTCGCTGTGCTCAGTCTAAATGTACGTAATACGTACATCTTCTGATCCATCGACTCGTCTTCCTTCCTTCGCGTGACAGTAAATTGAAGACCGATTAGCTCCCGCAACGCGCACTAGATACAAACGTCTGTGTCCCTACACAGAGTTTTAACTATTGTGATATGTGATACTACTTCCTTCTTGCCGCTCCCTGTAGATCTTCTGTCGTCCAGAAGGAATCCACAGCGGCCAATGGCTCACCAGGACCGGAGACTACAAAGATCTGCGCGTGGCGCTCCTGCTCCGAAAGATCGCGGCATTTGACGTCGTGATCCTCCAAGAAATGTTCGAGGCAGGGACGCGGCAGGCCCAATTCGTCCAAAAGGCCTTTGAATTGGGCTTTGGCTATCACTGTGGCTCTGTGTGGCCACAGCTACTGAACCCTCAACTTATTGATGGGGGACTGCTCATTCTCAGTCGGTACCCGATCGTTGATCGGGACCAACTTGTGTACTCGCAAGGCTCTGGTAGTGACGGGATATGTGCCAAGGGCGTGCTCTACGCTCGCATCCAGTTATCACCCGAGCTTTCCGATTCCCTGCACGTGTTTACTACCCACACTCAAGCAGGAGACAGGACCAAGGAGTACAATATTCGTCTGGCTCAGCTGCAGGAGATGCACGGATTTGTTGCAAGGAAACTGAGCAAGGACCCGAATGTACCGGTGCTCATATCAGGCGACTTTAATCTGGATGCGCGACATGACCTTGTACATGATATCCAAACGGGATCTGTGCGGAGCACGCGCTGCCGTGAGAGTCGTGTGTACCAACAACTTGTTGCCGATTTCGAGCGTGTCGTGTTCGAGGCAAGGCTAAAAGCTGCCGGGAAAACAAGTGAGGAGGCTTCAGATAGCACATCGTCCGAGCCGTTGATCATCGACCTCATGAAGCGATGCGACACGACTAAGCTGGGCGATGAGCTGCACCCGATCACTAATGGTGATGGGCACTCGTCACTTGTGCACAAAACGGACCCTCTGTCACTTGACAAGGACGGCAAGTGTATCGACTACATGTTTTTTGTGCCGGGAACTTGTGCTCAGACAGCAGTTGCAGCTTCTGCAGTGGCTAGCACCGCTTCTTACGGTCGCAGTACGAATTCCGCCGGCAAGGGCAGCGAAAGCCACGGCAATGGCGACCCCGTAGCGATACCTCGCGTTCGATTGACTCTAGAGGAGAGTGCGACAATGGTGGACCATTGCGCCGTGGCAGAGCTTGAAGAAGACGGTGAGGGCAATGTTTTGCTTCAGCAGCCACGCCCGTTACCAATTACGCACCTGTCCGATCATTATGGACTGCGAGCTTTGTTCACTTTTCAGCGTCCCGATGGTCAATCTGTTTACAGCAACGAGCTGCTTTCGTCGGTGTTACAGCTGCACTTTCCGCAGCGTGTCTTTGCTCAACGTCCCCAACATCTTTGGAAAGTGAAGTTAGCGCTCACGCTTTTCGCACTCGTAGCTGCTGCAGGAGGCGTCACTCTTTTGATCATACACACGACGCTTGAGATTGTATTCAGCTGAGCTCGAGACGATTGAAGTCAAGGTTCAGGGAGCTACTATCGCATGGCATGCACGTAAGTCAACACCAATGCACAATTTTTTCTTTATTTGTTTGTCTTTTACCAACACTACGTGCTCTAGCGCAGACAAGTGATCCACCGTCTTCTTTCTATTCCATAGTGGCTACAGACGTGCACTGCCTTCGGCAGCAGCAGTGCAGTGCGGACATTCACTAGAAGGTAAAAGCCTTCTCGAAGTACGCAATAAGGTGCTGAGCGACCGCGAACGAGAACACGAGCTTGGGCCCCACAACAGACAGCTTGGGAACCAGGCCCTTAAATAGAGCACTAGGACCTTCAGTCTTGAGCAGGTTGCGGATGATCGTCATCCCGCCCTCCGGCGAGTCAAATGGGCGCGACTGGATGCGTGTTTTGATCACATCCAGCGGCTGAGCCACTGCATTTCCAGCACACAAACACAGGCATACGCAGCACAGAAGTCAGCATCGGCCATCCTTGTTTCTCACACGTAGCAAGACAGCAAGCAAGTACAACCAGAGCACATGACGTACCAATAATGCTCGCCGATGCCCCCGAGATAGAGGAGACAAAGTTTTGAAAGAACGTGGCGTTGCTGTAGTCCTCGAGCTGAAAAATGTACTCTTTCGCGACAGCTGAACCTCCAAAGAGTGCAAAGGACCCGGGCGCGTTACGTGCAGCAGTCCACGCAGCTCCACGGTAGAGAGCAAAGCCTTCCGTCTTGAAAATATGCCCCACTCCTTTGCCAGCAATCGCTGCAGGGTTCGTCTGGGCTCGAATCTTGAGCACATCAAGTGGCAATAGAGCGATCTCACCCACGCCAATGAGGCTGCCAGCGGACGCGTGCATCATCGTCTTGGCATTGCGGTCCCCGAACGTGTGTCGGAAGAAAGCTGCGTGGTTTGTAGCCATGTAGTCGTTGACCACGGGCTGGCCCCCGAACTTGTAGATGCGCTGCGAGACTTTGTAGCCAGCAGCAAAGCCTAGACCTGGAAACAAGGAGCGGTAGCGGGCAAGCAGGGGCTTGTCATAGGCGTCCCGAAAGACGACGTTGGAAAACCCAGTAAGCCCGTGGATCTAGCAGTAGAAGTAGTAAACAGTAGCAACAATAACAATAATAATTGAGACAAGGGGAGAGAGAGTGAGACGGTTGTTGACGATTGCATGAGCAGCTCCGTTGTAATCGTGAGACGGGGCAGACTAAACGTACTGGCTCTTTGTTGGTCATTAAACGCTTGGCTATAGTGTCGACAGGGTGGAAGATCATGAGCTCGCATAGACCCGAGCACGTGGATCCGAGCAGACGCGCCGATACGATCGCGCTTGTGCTCGATGGCTTGGAATCACTTGGCAGCGAGACGACCATTGGTTTGACGATGGGTATTGATTGGAAATGGATACAAGGAAAAGTGAGAGAGAGAGTCAGGAAGTGAGTGGGTGGGTGGGTACGCGGGTTGAGGTATCGCTGTGGGTACACATAATTAGGCATGTTGAAGTAGAAATTGGCTACTGCACCCGTCGCGTGGAAATGTTTGGTGGTGCAGACTGAGGGATCCGTATACTCTATCTCGACGGGCACAGTAGGCGTTGAAGATGAAATGTGGAGCAAATGCACAAAAGACATGATATCTGGTCCTTTACTGCTTACCAATTTTAGTCCATTGATGCGATGCAAGTCGAAGCGAGGTGCGATGTCTTCAATTTTTGACTAAATGCAAGCAGCTGGCTGTCGGACATGGCGAGCGATTTAATGCAAGAATTTGCATCCAGTTACTCGTATCATCTTCTGCATACAGCCGTATGATGCAGCTCTCTCTGAGTGAGTTGGGTAACCATGACTTTGTCTTGTTTGAAGTTGTCAAGGATAAAGAATGGAAACACACAAATTTACGGAGTGTCGGAGGTGCGAGACTTTCGCTACATCGGAGCATCGAGCAGTTGCTCCTTAGCCCCCTGTTCGTCCTTGCTCAGTTTTAGCCGATTGTGTGCGGGTATTGGTGCGTCTGTGTGGTTTACACTCTCTCCGCGGCCGCAACTAGTGACCTGATCAAAAAGTGACACGAATGATGCATATCTACCAGAGTTTCATTTTGGGCGCACACGCCCATGCTTACGATTTATATGGTCATGGACGCGACCGAAAATTGTTGGGTGGGCGTGGGTGGATGCGACGTCGCGAGCTTGTATTATTCTGAACCATGTTTTATTTTATCTTCACTTATTCCGGTGTAAGGGGCTTATTTGTACAATATAAATCTGGTGAAAATGTGGGCGAAAGAATTTGGGTGGACATGGGTGGGTGCACGCGAATACGAAATATAAACGGGTGAGCGTGGTTGGGCTCTGACCATCCAAGACCAAGATTTCAAGCCAATGGGTGGGTGCGGTAAGCTTCGATTCGAAACTCTGATATCTGCCAATGGAGAGGGGACAAGCTACGTCGCACTCAGTACGTCGAGTAAGGTACACTTTCGCTATTTACAGTCACACTGACACGCATAAAGTAGGTTTTCCAACACGGCTTTACCTTGCGCATAGTCACTAATAGCTATACCTTTCGGACTCGAAATTAATTACGCAATTTTCGGATTCATGTGTCAGTCGAATGTAATGTGCTTCACACTTTTATTTTCCTCTTATGGTACTGATTTTGAAGCTGATACCGGCTACGAGAAGCTCGTCTCAGACCAGTACTGATATCGATATTCACTTGGTATCCCGACGAGGCAGTCCCAACTTTAGTGGCTTCAAATCAGACATCCCCGGGATTTTCCTCATTCAGCTTTGCTAGCACGCGACTGAGCCATCTGCGGTTCGAATGATCGATCTCCTTCGAGCACGACACTGAAGGCGTCCATCATTCGCTGCGTCCTACTAAATAGAGAGGCGGGCCGCACGTTTGCACACGTGTTCAATCCCTGTATTAAATTTGGACATGCCTCATGACGACGGACGATAACTTGACTCAATTTAAAACCTATGCAAACGCACCTCGAAATTCGTTCTCTCACTACAGCTGGCAGGCCGATCGTTTTCTGCTAGCGTCATCTGTTTTTCTCTTCTCACGATCACGTGCTTGCTGTAGTTGACTGACTATCCACAAGCACCTTGAGGATTTTTTCAGCACAACTGCCCACAGTGTAGTCCTTTTGCGTGATCAAGTCCCCATCGATCATTTAGTTGTTTGTTCAAGCTCCAGAACATCATGCTTACACTAGAGGATCGAGTGTATCTGTACTCACTTAGTCTGGACTCTACAAGGAGACAAGATCTTCTTCTGCTTTAACTTGTCACAAGCGTGACGCCGTCGACAAATATCCACGCGCCACCTTTTTCCTCCCCGTATACTACTCACTCGCCCATGCGGGTGACCGATCCGGCTTGTAATCCTCAGCCCAACTTGAACTTTCGTCGTACGAGGATGAAGTCTAGGTCTGGTCGGCAAAAGCTTCCCGAGATGGTGAAGTGGTCAGGACACGAGTCGTTTTCTGCTCAAGCGGTAGTGTCCCACAGACCAACGTGCTAAGACGCGTGTGACTCGCACATTTTCATTTCTCGATTAGCATCTAAGCACGTACGTGCTGCATCTCGCTCCTCCGATGCTCTCACCGGGCAAGCTCTTGTCTACTGTAGCAGTCGCACTTCTCGTCCTCGGTAGCGTGGCCGCTGCGGACACGCCAACGTCTCCGACTTCTTCTTTGCGCCTGAGCGATCTCACAACTAAAGACGACCAGTCCGAGGCTGCAAATAGGGACGCTCAAGCTGACGATGAACGATTATGGCCCGTGATCTATGCTCATGTGATTGCGCGTCCATACATCGATAACCTCGCCAAGGATCCGCAGCACCCCGAGCCGCCGAAACTGTCGGAAGAGAAAAAACAGGCTCAGCAACAACTGCTGCTGCTCAGCGGGAAGCGTCCAGACACGCATTTCGAGACGTGGCTGCGGTACCTTTCAGAAGACGAGGACAAGCAAAAAGCTGTGTTTTCGAAGTGGGTCAACGTCGGGGTGACTCCTAATGTACTTGCCAAGCTGCTCCATCGAGCTGGCAAACACCATCGTCATCACGACCCCACTGGGACGGTAGTACAAAGCTACAAGGCGTTTTACGAAGAGTTCCAGGCGAACACCAATCGTCGCTGGGTCGAGTAGGCTAGCATGCTTTAAAACACGACACGATGTTTTAGGCCATGTGCTTTCTTATCTTTTTACTGTATCAGAGAAGTTTTGCTACAGACCTCCTCTTCACACGTTCAAACGCTAGTTATGAGAAGCTCTCACCCGACCTCTTGCGTACGTACGAAAAGCGGTACTACTGTCTGCTACCTGGAGGCGCGCACCATGCGCAAGTTTTACTAGCACAAGTACTTACAGTCGATGTTATTGCTCGATTTGGTCCAGACCTCGCGACTGTGTCACTAGCTAGAACTTCTTCTCCACAAACGCCTGAGACCACAGAGATCCTGCTCTGATAGCCTGGACATCCCTAATGATGGCGGCGGGTGACTTTGCCACCGCTTGAATACCGCTCGAAGACCAATCTGTACAGTCTTTGAAGGAGACGGTCGTAACATTTTCTTTGGCCATGTCTTGCTTCGAAGACGTTGAGTTACGTCGAATAAACACGTGGTCATTGCCCGAGCGTGGCATCAATGAGTCTGTAGCTACGGGGACCGCAACTGTGCCTCATCGTCAATTGTTGAAGGGGCTTTCGTACTGTTGGAAGTCCGAAAGACACTCTACTCTTAAACTCAGCTGCGCTCCTGAACAGTTCGAAGTATACGTCGATCCAGGCGGCATCGCTGCACCACACGCCGCACGCGTTCGAAAACTTTGTCAAGGAATTCAAATGCGTACAAAGCTAACGCAAATGGCCCGGCATTTGTTTACCATCTAAAGTTACTACTGCCTTTGCCACAACAGGATCATGGCTGGTAAATCAGCTTGAACCTTTGCAAGAAAGCACTGGAGCAAGAGCGGGATCCTATCTCGGTGAAGGACTGCAGACACTGTCGAGCTATAGCGGATCCTAAAAAAACAAGCAACTCGCTTTATAAACAAGTGGATGATTGCCTACAAGCACCAGAACGGCCAATCGAACCATGGAATACGTTGTAGTCTGCTTAGATAGAAATAACAAGATGATTCAAAAAGAAATTGAAACTGATCTAACTTAGAGACTTGATCCAGTAGCCGGGTGAAGTACACAAGTACGAGCGTGATCGACATGAATATTAGCAATTACGCCAGAATTAGCTTTTGCAGAACGACAATGGTGGCAACAATATGAACAGCGATACGACAGTATATGAGAATTAGTCAGCCTGGGAGACATGGTCGCCCAAGGAGTGGTCGCTGCCGATCGCAATTCCACCCACACTTGTTTAGCTATCCACTTTATTTAAGCGAGTCTCGTGATTTTAAGGACCCCCTCGAACTATTTGTAAAGGTTCAGTCTGGACAAGACCTAACAATGAGCTTGAAGAAGCGCTAATTCTCTAGCGACAAATTACGTCTTGTCGTGTGTTTACAGCGTGTCAGACTGAACGGCCAAGGCGGTGTATTTTTTGTAAATACTGGAAGTCGAGTAAGTGCTTATGCCCTATACGATATCGGTGTGCTGCTGTTCTAAACTACATCATCTTCTCTTCGCTGGCTTCGTCCGCTCGGCTTGGCTCGGCTCTTTGGTCATCACGGGGATCACTTTGCAGAGGGCACGTGGAATCGGATATCCAGTCCGGGGTGCAGACAGGGCGCTGAAAGTCGCAGGAATCGCCGGGGAGCAGACCTACTACCCCTGATGAGCCGCTGACGCACCTGGACTAGGCCGAACTTGATCACGTTTTAGGCAAGTTCGCTTCGTGGGGCTCGAAAGTCAAGCTAGGCGACCAGGCTGACTACTCAAAGGATGAAGTAGAATAGTTGGTACTAGGTGGGGGGTGACAAGAACCGCTGTTGCCGTACCCTTCACCTCGGGGTGTCTGGGTCATTGTCTTCCTTTCGGTTTGCACGCAGCGGCAACAGGGCCTCCCCTTTTAATCGGGGCCACACGATACATAGCAGACTTCCCACCTAGGATAAGGTAGCCTGTCGCCCGACTCTTTGGACGCCTTCGTCGCTTGGCCGCTACTGCCCGAAGGCGCAAATTGGGAAGTGGCCAAGGCAGTGTATTCGGACGTCATGCAGGACCGCAGCTTGCTATTTACGAAAGCTGTACTCATGTCTCTCCTGTTCTGTCGACCGTCCAGTACAACGCAACATACCTCATTCACACCACCTTGCAGACATCTTGGTAACTAACACTTTTGGACGTAAACCGAGTGTTTGTGTCCATCTGGATTATGCTCATGTCAGCATCTGCATACTTAAAGGTTTTAGGAATCACCACACAGTACTGTGATTGGTGAATCTATCACGAGGTTTTACTCTGTCCAGTAGTGCACCCAAGTATTTGCCGATCGATTCTTGATCTTCTAAACCACATTCGCAGTCCAGATTTGTGACAAACCTAAACTTGAATGATTTTTTCTTTGACGCACAAAGAATACCATCGACGTAAATAAGCACCAGTGCAAAATCACCGTTTCTGTTGTACACGTACAACATGGTTCGGAGCCACTGCGTATCGATCCCTAGCATAGGGGCCACTTGTGAATTTCTGAATTCCACTCGCGACCAGACTGTTTCTGTCCGTGTAATACCTTGTCTATTTACAAAGTAAACCTGGCCTTTTTGTCCAAGGATACCCTTCGAGCCCATTCAGATACAGCGTGATTGACAATCAGCATTCAAGTAAGCCGTAGTCACGTCCCTTTATACATTTGTAAATGACGCTTAGTACAGGTTGCAATAGAGAATCTGAAAGTAACCCTTCTTGCAATCAGATCAGGTCCTCTTGATAGTCGATACGTTGTCGTTGTTTGTCATCGCGTGCTATCAGGCGAGCTCTACATCGAGCCACGTATACTAAGTGATCTGTTTTGAGATCGTTCACCCACATCGTATGAATAGGACATTGTCCTTCGGAAATATCAGCAGCTAGAACATACATGGCACACCTTTGTCCTTGGGAACCGTCATTTCGTTATCCATAGCAGCTTTCCACTCATGTGAAACTCTTGACTTGACTGCTTCCTTGTAGGATCGTGGTATCCTTAACTCAGCAGAGTGGGTACCAACCGTGCCTCGACTGTTTTGCATATACCGCTTTGAGAACCATGCAAACGTCATACTCATATATATATTGAGGGGTTCGTCGTTCGTGTTTCTTGCGGAGGCCTGGTCTTCGCTTAGGAATTTCCAACTCCGCACGTTTCACATCTCCGTCCGAGCGTTTGCACTATGATGATAAATTGAGTTCTCGAGGTCTTCTATGCCCGATCGTCTAACCTGACAGTATTTTTTAGGACATCGCACGGAGCAGGAACTAGCTATTGGTTCTGTTCGTCATCACATTGGGTGATGTCTTTAGTCTCATCACTTGGATCAAACAAAACATCACAATTTCCTTCCACACTTCCAATTGTATCGTCGTCAGCATCATACACGTTTGGAATGCCCGAGACATAATTAGGCTCACTGAGCTCATTATCATGTTCTTGGTCAGATTCATCACGTATTTTCTCGTGCTGTTCATAACTGTTACGCGTAGAACGCTCAATACTTCTTTCCACCTGCGTCGAGTCTTGTGCATCGCCAGCATTGATCACGGTATCACCATCCGTCACGCTTATTAAGTTTCGTACTTCTTTGTCGAAGTAGTCTTGGTCATATTTCGACGAATCATTGTCGTCAGCATGACCGTCGTCACCCCCCCCCCACTGACCCCTTTCCTGGAGCAGTTAATCTGTAGCACAGTCATACCCATTGGCCGACTCGACACTTTTCATGCTTACGATGCGTTTCAAAGTGTCACTATCGTCCAATTTGCTTTGCTGTTCCGCCACTGTTCACGATGACATCACTTTCAAAGAGCTCTGAACGGATTCGGTATCATATTCAGCAACTTGTGACGTACATCAATCTAACATGCGTTTCCAATGCAATCTTTCGCTTCTAGTAATTCACTGAAAGTGTGTAGCCACTCATATTAGCCTTGATGCTGAAAAATGGATCTATACTTGATGTGCTCATTAATCTTAATGTCATAGACAAAGCCGGTTTTGTGCTCCGTTGGAATGTAGACATTACAACCGACGACATCCTCCCGATAGCCAAGGAAGAATTCAATTCGACTATTAAAAAGGATCTCTTTCTCTTTGACTGTGGCGTATAAAAAATATACCTGTGAATTAAACGAACGCGTGTGTAGAGGTCTGGCTGTTCTGCAAGCATCATCTCACAAGGTGTTCTTCCTAAACCTTTGTCAAACACTCGATTTTTATCGTGAACTGAAGTTTCCCGCGCTGTACTTGGAATGATGTTGGAAATCCGGCCACACTCATCATTGTCTTCACCATGTTGATAATTGTTAGACGTGTACTCTCCATCAGATTCAGCTACGACGCACTGAGGCCAAACTTGGTACGGCCAATTACTGTTTTCCGGTACCATTGTTCTACACTTCCATTGCAAAATTACCATCCTTTGTCAGCGAGCACTTGTTTCACGTGGCTTATGTCACTGCAACTTTTCTATTGACTTATAGTTACATCCGTAGTATGCGGTGCTTTCTGGAATTTTGCCCAAGCGATGTACTCTTTCATTCGCACGTTCATCATGCTCTCCTCTTTTGACTTGAAGTGGTATGTTGTCACAATCAAGAGCATCCATCCATTATGGCTAAAATATATGAATACTTTGAACTGTTCCTTGAGCCGGGAAAAACTATGCGAATAATATATCTTTAAAAAATTTCAACGCACAATCTAGATTCAATCTAAACGAATTGCGTCGCCGTTTGCCAATATGACAGTAGTGCAGTTAATCCTGCCTCGTCGTTTCAACACTATATATCTCGCCATACCCCTATCAACCATCAATCGGATATACTCAGGCCATGTGTGACCTCGACGTTCATGCCGTACACTCACGCCTTCGACTCTATCAGTAATAGCAAAATCTGCGTAGCGAATAATTTTGTCGGAAGGTTTATCACATTTAGGTTGCCCGTACCCGTATCAACATTATCGTGTGTATTTAAGTGCCAAAGTCGATTGTCGTGCAGAGCACAATTCACCTCCAATTTCTTTTTTTTTCGTGTAAAATTTTTTGCAATTTTGGATCCCATGGTATTTCATGTCCTTGATCAAGGGCTACATTAGGTGACAACAGGTTGCACCCAGCTCGAGGGACGTAAAGCACATTGTCGAACATTAGGTACACATCGTTTTGGTCGATTTTGGTTCGAATCGTAGCTGGACCAGGGCCCCTGTTTTATTATTTTCATTGTCCGCGAATCCGGAAATCGTTGGACTCCAGCCACTTTCTTTCACATTCTGCAGAGTAGTAAAATATGTCTTGCAGGCAGTAGTGATATGTGCATATGTACCTGTGTCTAAATACCACTTGTTTACATCATTATCACTCAATACGGTTCGCATTACTTCACTGATCTTCAAGTCACGTTTCTGTGAATCACCGACGCATCCTGGTGCTCGTTTCTGTCTGTTAACCACCACTTTACGAATATGCATGCCCATGCCTGCAGAATGTATGTCTTCATTTGCACATGGTGTACTTGGTGTGTGATCAGCTGTATTTAATGCAAAATGATCGTTTCCTCCCGTGAAACATACTTTACTCAAGCGTTTCTTCTTTTTTCTCACCTAATTTGGGACAGTCACGTCTGCAAATACCTTTTTCACCACAAAAGAAGGACTCGCTTCCAGTCCTTCTGGATCCAGTTTCACTGGCACTCTTCCTAGCCTACTCAGTTGGTCTTTGTTTCTTTGGTTCTTGCTAAGAATATGTCTGGGTGTGGGTCCTTCATGATGACCCGCTTTCCAATTCCACTGTGCTCCCAGTCTTTATTGCGTGCTTCAGCAGTAAAAAAAATCTCGAACCAACTCTGGACTGTATTTAGCCATATTAGGTCTAAACATCACCTTACGACGTAATTATCCATAGCATGTATATGCCGGTAGACTTTGTAGCATCTTGTCTATTATGTAAAAGTGCTCCCAGGTCCAGGGATTTATTTTTAATATCGAACAGCTTGTAAAGATTGTTGCGCAAGCGATACACCTTCTGTCCAATCATTGCTAGGTTGGACTTGCCCTCGTACATGTCTACGAGCTCTATCCACACCTCTCTTCCTATCTCTTCATCCTGGCTTGTTCTGCAAGCTTTAAAGAAAATGAGTCTTGTAATAAAATCGTTATCTTTGCTTGCTTCTTCTTGAGATCACCTTTCTTCACATTGCCCCACGCATCGTCCGTCACCACTTTGCCCAGCCCTTTCTTGTCCAAAAACTCTCTTCAAAAGTATTTACTAAAAACGTCCAATTATCCCTATTCCAGCGCACAGGAGTTCCTGAAGATCCGATGTTGAACGTCTTGTACTTCGAATGGCCATATTCGACTCGGATAAGGAATGACAACGCCATGTCACTTAATTTCTTTACGTTGTTGTTGTTTTGAGACTTAGCGTCTTTTCGAACTTATATCCCGGTTGGAGAGATCACGCTGGGATGAACGCCTCATCACTGACGTTGACTTAATAAAGAAAAGGTAAATTTTAAGCTGATAAACATTGCGCCTCTGCAAATTCTAATACCTTCTCTACTTGGAATCGTGCGTTGAGTTCGTAGGAATAAATCCATGACATCAACTGTAGATGAAACATCAACAAGCCATTAAAGCGCTAATGTCCTTTCCAACAGGACTCACTTGATATATTGTAAAAGGAAAGATTCACTGTCACCTTCCTCTGTCAGTGGTTGAAAGAGCTCCCAAGTGTAATTCTCTTTTTCACATTCATCCATTGTATGTTGCCGATCGCACGTTGTGATTGATGGCGTTGACGCGCAGTCTCTCTTTTCTACTACTTGTGTAACGGATTTGCACGAATTCATGGTACTTTGTACCAGAGGTGTTACACACCTGAGGGTTCGCTTCTGTGAAGGTGATATAGAATATCTTATCGGTTTGTAGGGGCTGACGAGTGTCAGCCATTAGATACGAAAGATCTTTGAGTAGGATTAAGATATTCTATAGGCTTTAACAAAAATAAAATCAGTTCCCATTTTGATCTGAAAGACACGTGGCTTGCGAGCCGTCTTGATCGTTGATCTCTGATCACTAAGAGTTAGCGACACCTCCTTGAGGTAGCTACTCTTGAGCACTAAGTGCTGTCGATTCACTGAACCGTTAGGTCCCCTGGAACAGGGATCTGAAGCTATAAAGCTTGTTGACTCGTAAAGTCGTTAGTTCTTTAGAACTAAGTTGCTCGTAGAGCGTTAAGTCTTTCTCTGACTTAAGGAGCTGTGTAGCTCCGCTACACTTGGTAGCACTTGTAGTCAATCTACGCCTGAGTCGTTAAGACTGATCCTCTGTAAGGATGGAAAATATCACTCCCCTATCTGAGGCCCAAAAGGTCGCGCTTGATAAGCTGACCGCATCTTTGGGTCCAGAGTACGTGGAGTTCCTTGTTTCACAAGGTCCTGAAGTGCTTAATGCACGTGTTGAAAGCTTCATGCAGTATGAAGCGACCCTTTTAGGGCAGGTCCAAGACCAAACAGCGTCGGCTATGCCTACACGCTACGTGTCTGTACCAGACGAAGAGGCTAAGCCTTGTCCACTTAGAGTGGAAGTAAAAAACTACTCCGGTAAGGAGGGCGAGAACCTCATCCTCTGGATGCGTGAGATCGAGATGGCCATGAGATCAGGTCTGATCACGCTTGACCATCAACAGGTCTCGCTCGCTATCTCGAAGCTCGATGGTAGAGCTAGAGAATGGGCCTTGACGTGTAGCACGTCGGTGGACATAGCGTTTCCCACTTGGGAGTCTCTCAAGTTACAATTGGTACAGGTGTTTTCTCCACCTAACCAGGCTTACCGCGTGCGCTCACGCTTTCTTTCTACCCGCCAGGGTAAGAATGAATTATCGGACTATGTCCAAGAGCTGCGAACGCTCATGGCTGCAATGCAGTCTGGCCCTTTGCCTGAAGCAGTCCATGTGACTATCTTCATGGAAGGTCTACGTACTGGCATTGTCAGAACCGAAGTTTTTCGGGTTCACCCCTCTACGTTTGAAGAGGCTGTGAGAATTGCTCTTAATGCTGAGCATAACTTCAAGTCGGCTAGACTTGGTTGGAACGGGTACAATCCTTGCTCTGTGAGAGCAAACTATTCAGGAACCACTGCCTATAATAGGCCGGAACCGATGGATCTCAGCTATGCTGAAGATGGAGGTGAAGCTGAGCTTCAAGCTGCTGAGCAGAAACACGTTGTAAGACGATGCTTTACGTGCGGAAGCACTAAACACTTGCGGCCTGTTTGCCCTTTGCGTAATCAACGCCAGACTACGAGCCAACACTCGAGCCCGAGTCAGAAGTCTGGCATGGCACGGGGAAATGCCGACACCCAGTAGGCGCGGGGCGCCCTACTGGGGAAGAACTATGTTCTGTTACACCTTTAGAAGGTAAAGGAATGCAGGGCTTAGCTTCAAAGAGTACCATACCTACGGGTATGGTGCGTGGATACAAGTCTGGCTTGTTGGTCGCCGAGGCGAAAAAAGTAAGGGCTTCGAGAAGCCTTGGTCGATATTGATCGATTCTGGAGCGTCTTGCAATTATGCTCGACGCCGTTCCCTTGAGGGAAGCCAGCGTTATGCTGAGGCGCTTACAGCGCACGAGGGTGATTCTATCACGGTTCGTTTAGCGACTGGAAGTCGCCTAACGGTGCCTAAAGTTCCATTGAACTTAGGTATAAAGTTTTTAGACTTTGACAGTATTGAGCGCTGTCTTGTCCTAGATTTGGACTCGAGATATGATCTCATCCTACGTATGGCTTGGCTTGAGCGCCATGAGCCATGGATTGATTGGAGGCCTAAGACCTTAGGCGATACGCGCAATGTTCCTAGCGAAGCTTTGGAGAGTCATGAACCCACCTTTGCTAGGCAGCAGAAGCGCTATTGGCGCGAGCCTTTGACAGAAGATGTCAGTGTGCTGGATATTGGAATGTCTGGGTTATCTAACTATAATGTTAAAGACATAAGTTTCGAGCCTAGCTCGTCTAAAACTAGTGAAACGGCACGTACTCCGTTGAGTGGTACTCGTTGTGATAATGAGTCACTGCATGCTGAAAGCATGGTTGGCCTAGGGCCGAGTGATCAAGGACGGGATTCCTTTGATGTGTGTATAGTGGCACGTGAAATTACACCGAGTGCGGTCAGCCGTGAGAGCACCGCACCGAATGTCGGTAATGACATTTTTGGCCATATGCCATTTAGTGTGGGCGGCCGTGAGGGCACCACGCTTAACGCCGGTAATGGCGTTGTTGGCGATTCGCCATATGGTGTGGGCGGCCGTGAGGGCACCACACCTAATGTCAGTAATGATATTGTTGGCGATACGCCGTATAGAGTGGACGGCCGTGAGGGGACCACACCTAATGTCGGTCAAGACAAAAGCTCTCGTGTAGAGCGTACTATGGTTGGTAGTAACCATGGGGACAATATTGTCCCGACCCCTAAGGGGAGTAAGGTCTCGAAGAGACAATCGAGACGCCGAGTAGCAGCTGTAAAGCGCCAGGCGTCCTCACAGTCACATAGTGAGATTAGCAATACACTATATACACTTGTTAATGGAGTGACTGGTCAGGTTAATGGCGATGTGAGCCTCGAAACCCTTCCATCTGTGGACGCTCTGTGTGAGCTAGACGAAATGTCTGATGGCGAATTTAGCCAGGCCTTGAAGGCAGGAGAGTTATCCGAGTTAGCAATCATTAGACCTGATACTGGCTTAAATTCTTCCTCGTTAATGGATGAGTCTGTCCTAGAGGATACAAAGGCGGCACTTAGTGCACGAAGTGGATCTTCGATCCTTAAAGATCCTTTGGATCCGTTCTATCCTTTAGTCAAGGAATATCAAGATGTGGTGTGTCACAACCCACCTTCTGCCTTACCTCCCGATAGAGGTGTACGTCATGAGATTGACTTGGTTTTAGGAACCAAATATTGTGTGACGCGACAGTGGCCGCTGCCACGAGAACAATGTGACCGTCATTGACGAGTTCTTTCGTGCAAAGCACGCGGCTGGCATGGTGCGTGAGAGTAAGTCTCCTCACTCTACGCCCACGTTTTGTGTGAAAAAGCCTAATGGGAAGTGGCGAATAGTGCATGCTTACAATAAGCTGAATGCAGCCACTATCCCGGCTCAAACATCGTTTCCTCGCAAGTATGTTCTTCAGAACAATATGGTGGGATGTACAATGTACAGTGCCCTCGACTTAGTCGATGGATATTACCAACTGCTCATGCGAGCAAGTGATATCCCGCTGACAGCGGTCAGCACTCCGAGCGGTATGCTTTGTGAGTGGCTCGTTATGCCACAAGGGCTATCTAAAGCCCCGGCTACATTTAACCGGTTGGTAACGCAACTATTCAGACCTCATCGAGGCTATGCACAAACGTACTTTGATGACATTTTTGTCCATAGTCGTGCAATGAATGGGCGATCAGATGTGGACAATCACATCGATCATTTACGAGCGGTGCTCGGGTGTATGCGGATGAATAAGCTGTATGCGAACGCATCGAAGTGTATCTTTGGTGCAGGAGAGATTCCCTTTCTAGGGTGCTTCTTTGGGAAGCGAGGCCTTCGAGCGGATCCCGCTAAGGTAAAAGCCATAGTCGATTGGCCAGTCCCCAAGACCCAAAAGGACTTGCGTAAGTGGCTTGGCCTTGCCAATTACTAACATAAGTACAGTGCAAATTACGCAGATATGGCTCGGCCATTGTCCAATCTCCTTAAAAAGGATGTGGCTTGGTGTTGGGGTAACACCGAACATAAGGCTTTTAGAGCAGTTAAGGAGAGTCTCCTTCAGGCGCCAATTTTGGCTTTGCCTGATTCTGGTCGGCCTTTCAGTGTCGTCTGTGACGCATCGGACTTTGCCATTGGCAGTGCTCTGTTACAAACAGATGTCGACGGACGCGAACGCGTCATCGCGTTTGAGTCTCGCCAGCTGAAAGCTGCAGAGAAGAACTATCCAGTTCATGACAAGGAGCTACTTGCGATGAAGTATGCCCTTGTTAAGTTCAGGGTACACCTGTTGGGCTCAAAGCCATTTGTGATCTATACCGATCATGCGTCATTGCGCACAGCGACACAGTCGCCTCATCTCTCGCAGAGAATGGCTCGTTGGCTCTCCTTTTTCGCGGAGTATAACTTCAAGGTGAAGTATAAGCCGGGAAAACAGAATGATTTGGCTGACGCGTTATCGCGTAGACCTGACTATGAGCTTGCTCATGTTACGACCCTGTCGTCGTCAGTCCCTGACTTAATTCGTGCGGCATATGCCAAGGACGATCAGTGTGTAGCTTTGCTACGTGCTCTTGGGAGCGATGAGTTTAAAGACTCGGACATAGAATTGTCGGCACGTTTACGTGCGAGGCTACATCGATATTCCATCAATAATGGCCTGTTGTGCTATCGCACGGATATTGAGGACAACCCTCGTATCGTAGTACCTTATGATGAGGAATTAAAGTATCGGATCCTCTATGAGGCACATGATACTGCTTTAAGTGGTCATATAGGTCGTGAAAAGCCCTACAGCTCGGTGAGCCAAAGTTATTGGTGGCCCAAACTTTATAAGTGGGTGCGCACCTATGTGCGTACGTGCAAAACGTGTCAACGGGTAAAACCCTCGGCACATGCGGCGGCGCCGCTGGCTAGTTTGCCGGTACCCAGTGGTTGTTGGGAGTCCATGAGCGTGGATTTTGTGTTTGGCCCACCGAAAGATTCGGAAGGCAACACTGGTATTGTGGTCTTTGTTGACCGATTGAGCAAGATGGCTCACTTAGCGGCTGTGCCGGATAGCATTGATGCGGAAGGTACAGCAAAGCTGTTTATCGACCGTGTCTTTCGCCAACATGGCTTGCCTGTGGCAATTATCTCTGATAGAGACCCCCGCTTCACTGGGAAGTTTTGACAGTCTATCTTCAAGGTGCTTGGCACTCGGTTGGACATGTCCACAGCGGATCATCCGCAGACCGACGGTCAAACTGAGCGTGTAAACCGCGTCATCAACGACATTTTGCGCAGTGTTTGCGCTGATACGCCTAGGCGTTAGAGCTCAAGGCTCCCTGTTGTGGTTTGCGTTGAATAACGCTGTTCATGCCTCAACAGGCTTTACTCCGCTCTATATAAACGGTCTCACTCACCCTCGCGTTCCGTTAACGCTATCACTACGTGAAACAGGGCTTGGTGGGGGAGAGGTTGCCGATCGGCTTGCTGATATCAGCCCTTCTACTGTTCAAAAACAGGTAAGCGAGTTTCTCGCAACGCGATTAAATGTCTTAAGACATGTGCGTGACGCAATGGCTGATAGCCAAGATACCCAAAAACAACAAGCTGATGCCAAAGGCAGAAATTGTATTGAACGTTATGAGGTCGGAGACCAAGTACTGCTCAATGCTAAAAATCTACCTGCAAATGTAGTGTCTGCTGTCTTTAAGACAAAGTTGCGCCCACGCTTTATTGGACCGTTTACGGTCACGGCCAAGAAGGGACTTGCGTATACGCTAAACCTCCCGCGCAAATTGCGCACACATCCAGTGCTCTACGTAGGCTTACTTAAGCCGTACCGGGATCCTTCCCATGTGAACTTGGAGGCGCTTGCGCCGACGACAAGGGCACTGCCCCGGATTGCTGTAGACGAATCAGCAAGTCCAACTGAGCCTCGCTCCGAGTTTGAGCTTGCTCCATCGCCTGAAGGCGGCTTTGCATCGCATCCAGCATGCACTGGGACTTACCCAAGGCCTCTTGAAGACCCTTCACTTCGAGAACCAATTTCTCGTGGGCCTCCACCGGTACACCGGCCGCCACCGACTTTGCTCGATGAGCATGGGTGTCGTCAATTCCATGTCGAGAGACTACTGAAACGACGTCGTCGTCAGGGCCAATACCAGTATCTGGTAAAGTGGCGTGGGTACCCTGAGTCTGAAAACTCATGGGAATTTGAGGTACCCCTTCGGCAAGACTGCCCATATGCTTTGGAGGCTTTTGAGAATCGTGGCCATGGTCATCTCGAGGCCGAGGCCGTTCACCACCACTAGTGGTGCGGGTTGGCGGGTTGTTGGTCACAGACTGACCAGCACTCGCGGCTACCTTAGTAGCCGAAGCATAGCGCGTGCGCGTGCGCTTGCGCAATTTGCCTCTGGCCTTAAGCTTGGCATAATCATACCGAAGCTTGCGTTCGAGACGCACATCCGCCGCATGGGCACTAGCCCTTAGAGCAAAATGTTGCTGAGGCGACGCACATAGTGCACCCAGTGAACAAAGGCATCGTCTTCTTCACTCGCTGTTTCGCCTGCGAGCAGGAGAATGGGTATACCCTTCATCGGTGGAACTGGTGCACCACGTGCTTGCATGTCAAGGCGTGCCTTGTATTGACTTTGAGTCGTTAGGTGCGGCTCCAGGTACCTCTCACGAAGTGCCTGGCAGCTCACCACCTCCTCAGGAGTCTTAGGCCCATGGCCAATGACCCACGTTGCCAAAGTTTGGCCGGCCGCTTGACGCAGACGTTCCTCCACACTGGGTGGGGTGAACACATAATCACGCTGGCGTTCAAGGGTTGCAGTCATCTGTGCATAACGCTGAGCGTTTTCTTCTCTTTGAACAAGCAATTGTTGTTGCTCATCGAGCGGGTTCGCGATGATAGTCTCATCAGAACCAGATGCTGCATGCTGCGCTGGCGGCGCGCTCGCACCTCCACGTTCAGCGAACGGATTTGAAGTGTTCGAAAGTTGTGCCTCAGGCATCAGTGAGTCGGACGTTGTCCCTGTGTCACCGCGGACACTGGTATCGCTACCATAGTCCACCTCTTCCTCTATTCCGAGGTAGTCACACATAGACTTTGACTCGTTTGGTGATGAGGACATCGTGCTGGAGCGTACGTTACCGTGAGGTTCACCGTACGCGCACTGTTCTCGCTTAGAACACGAGTTCGATTGACGTTTTGGCAAACGTCAGTCTGGTGGGGGAGGGTGTAACGGGGTTGCACGAATTCATGGTACTTTGTACCAGAGGTGTTACACACCTGAGGGTTCGCTTCTGTGAAGGTGATATAGAATATCTTATCGGTTTGTAGGGGCTGACGAGTGTCAGCCATTAGATACGAAAGATCTTTGAGTAGGATTAAGATATTCTATAGGCTTTAACAAAAATAAAATCAGTTCCCATTTTGATCTGAAAGACACGTGGCTTGCGAGCCGTCTTGATCGTTGATCTCTGATCACTTAGAGTTAGCGACACCTCCTTGAGGTAGCTACTCTTGAGCACTAAGTGCTGTCGATTCACTGAATCGTTAGGTCCCCTGGAACAGGGATCTGAAGCTATAAAGCTTGTTGACTCGTAAAGTCGTTAGTTCTTTAGAACTAAGTTGCTCGTAGAGCGTTAAGTCTTCCTCTGACTTAAGGAGCTGTGTAGCTCCGCTACAACTTGTCTTATAACACATCAAAAAATATTAACGGACATCTTTGACATATGACTCATTAGCAACTTCGTCTTTAAATACACAGCAAAATACCATTCTTTAGCCACCAGCAACCCTGGATGGGCGCGGATGATTTTAGAACCTATTTCAGTTCTCCGAGCTGAATTACTTTAGTCAAATAGCAAGTCCAAGATTGATCGCCTATCTTATCGTTTGACTGAAAGACTCAACGTGTGAAACACTGATGCGTTGGCTCACAAAACCCACTAAAAGGTATCCAGCGTCTAAACTATATTCGTAGAATAATTCCACGCGACCAGCATTTAGATGTTTCAACCAACAATAGGTTCGCGTTGTTGCGATTGCCAGACACCATGTTTCATTAACCTGGAGTTACTTACCATACCTACGGAACCAAAGCTAGGAGATATGGAAAGCTTGAATCAAAGAGAGCATGGCTCGTTCTGTCTAACAATGATCTGCTAAGGTGTGGTAAACGGTTTCTTGGGAAAAAGTGCAGCAACCATGGTCCACGTCGATGGGACAGACCACATGTTGTGGTGTAGGAAGATTTCATCACGGTAGCTTTGCCTACATATATTAGGCGGCAACTGTTGACCCGATTCCTCGACTCGAGTAGCCTCTGCTGCTCGGTACATGACGATCTCCATCGAGACGTCACTTTCTGGTACGAATTTACGCTTCGTAGAAGAGAGCACGGTACAGCCCGAAACCCGCTGACTTGCACTTTTGGGATGTCATTCCTGCCTGTATCAATGAACAAACCTTGATGCCTCGGACATAGCAAGTTTGCTATCACAAACCAAGGTGAACTATTCAGTAGGCTGCCAATAATCAGATAGTCTAGCTCGGTAATCGTACCTCCATATACCTCGCCTAAAAAAAGAAACGTTGACCCATTTCGCACGGCGAATCTAGCCTTGACAGATAGTGCCCAGCGATATTTCCTCGGCGATTATTAATCTGCGAAGGGAGGTCAATGGACGCCTTGTGGGAAGTAGTATGCGCAGTAGAAAGACGATTAGATTCTGTATTCACATTTTATGTCTTCTCTTCTACCTGACACTTTTCCAAAGCCATCCACACCACCCATTTTGCTACGCAGCCGCTCTGCCTTCCTATCTAAACGAATGGCACTAATCGACACATCGCGCCGAATCTCCAATCCACCAAGGTAACAAATCCCTTGCTTTCCTACACTCCTCCTCGAGTGCGTTTTCGTTTTCGTCTCTTCCTTCTTTTCTCTCTTCCTCTCTTCTCTTCCTCTCTCTTCCTCTCCGATCCCTTTTGAACGTTGCAGACGCCCTTGTCCTTCATCTCCTCCATACTCGATCTCCTTCATCCTGAAGCTCCTCACGCGTGCCTCCACCACACTCATACCCTGACACAGCCATCTCGCGCATCCAGCTCTTCATACGCATCACGCTCTTACTCGAGCCGCATCAGGCTACGCAGCGCCGCGAGCTTGTTTGCATCGACGGCCTTCGTCATCAGATCCGCTATCATCAGTTCGGATCGAACGTGCTGCGCCGTGATGATCCCACGACGAGCGAGGTCGCGCAGATACTTGTTCCGCACGTCGATGTGCTTGGCCTTGATCGACGAGGCTTCGCCTTCGATCTGACAGATGGCTGCCTGGTTGTCCACGTGCATCAGCATAGGGACAACCGGCGCCATGCCCACTTCTCCGAGCATCTGGTGCAAGCAAATGAGCTCGCGCGCAACCTCCGACGCCGCCACAAATTCGGCTTCCGTCGTCGAGAGACTCACTCCGCCCTGTTTCTTCGCGGTCCATGACACCGCCATCCCATTTAGAAGCACGACGCCTCCAGTTAGTGACTTCCGGTCCGCTTTGTCAGCCGCGAAGTCGGCATCGCTATAGGCTTCGAGACGCAGCGCGTCTCGGCTCGTTCGCTCTGGCGCCATCTCGAGCTTGAGCATCGCTGTCCCCTTTAGGTACCGAGCAACACGCTTGGCGAGCTTCCAGTCGAGTACCCGCGGCGCATGTGTCTGCCTAGTTGCTTTATGCACTGCAAAGGCAATGTCAGGCCTTGAGCACCGTGCGACCCACAGCAGGCTCCCGACGAGGGACTGGAACGCGTTGATGGTTGCACCACCGCCCGTGCTCGTCGTTCCAAGAAGCGCGGCGTCGTCGCCTACGACCTCGTAGCAGTCACCTCCAATCGGCGTCTTCGTCGGATTCGCATCGCACATCCCATGAGCACGCAGTAGCTCCTTGATGGCCTCCTCCTGGTCGATGCGGTACGCGCCGTCGCTCCCGAGTTCCACTCGCATTCCCAGGAACTTGTGGACATGGCCAAGATCCTTGATTGACAGCGACGCCAGGCTCGCGAAGAAGCTCTCGACTGCCGCGACGCTCGTTCCCGTCGCCAGCAAATCATCGACGTAGACGCCAACTACGACCAGCTCTTCGCCGTCGCGCTTGTGGTACAGACACATGTCTGACACGCAGCGCACGTACCCCGCATCGCTGAGTCGCGCATGGAGCAACTGGCTCCAGAGGCGCCCGGCTTGCTTCAGCCCGTAAAGGCTTCTCCGCAGCTCCAAGACGACCTCGCCTGGATGCATAGCGCCAACATTGCGCAGAGTGCTCTCTGACACAGTCATACCGCGTGGCACCTGCAAGCAGATGTCGAGATGTGCTTCCTTCTCGGCACGCACGTACGCGTTCGGGATGTCTCCATGCTTGGCCGGCACGCCCCAGGTTGCTGCGAGCGCCAGCACTACCTTTGCCGTCGAGATGTCCATCACTGCGGCAAAGGTCAGGTTGTAATCGACGCCGAGCACTTTCTCATTGCCACATGCGACAAGCCTCGCCTTATATCGCTCGAGCTCTCCATCGGCCCCTGTCCTGGTCTTGAAGACCCACTTGGAGTGAAGAGCGTTCACGCCCGGGCTACGCTTCGTCACGCGCCACACATCGTTGCTCTCCAGAGCGGCGGTCTCTTCTTGCATCGCCGTCTGCCACTCCGCGCGCTTAGAGCTCCGCATGGCCTCGCCATAGTTGCATGGGTCGCGCTCGAAGGCTGCGTTGACCACCTTGTCGCTTGCAGATCTCTCCTCCTGGCGCGCAACTGCTTGCTTGCGCTTTGATGCGCTTCGTGTACCGTGCGCTTGTCGTGACCACGGCTTCTTACTCTTCTCGTGAGCACCGCGATCATCTTGCGCTCGTATATTGTCATCACGGGTCGCTACTACAGCCTCTCCATCGGCTCGATCGCCAACTTCCAGCGCACGCTGCAGTTGTGCGTTCTGCGCATCCGAGAGCGTGGAGATATTCTTCACATGTTGTGTTACAACCACCTTGTTCTCTCGCTGGAGAAGAACCTTGTACCCCTTTGTCTCCTCGCTGACGCCCACGATGATGCCAGTCTGAGAGCGCCGCTGTAGCGAGCTCTTGCGCGGGTCCCGGTAGACGCTACACGACGACCCAAAGACGACGATGCTGCGCAGATCCGGCGACTTACCCGTCAGCACCTCGATAGGCGACGCTCTCTTTGCATTGGCTCGCGTCGGGCTGCGGTTCAAGATGTGGACGGCGTACTGCACCGCGTCGCCCTAGAACTGCAACGGTAGCGCGCTCGCGAACATCATGCTGCGTGCGAGGTTTAGCACCGTGCGGTGCATCCTCTCCGACTTGCCATTCGATGCCTGGTTGCGAGCTTCCGACACTTGGCGTGCGACACCCGTGCGTTTACAGAACAAGTCGACGTTTGCATACTCGCCTTCTCCGTCCGTCCGCAGAACGTGGACCTTGAAGCCAAAGAGCTTCTCAAAGTGGACGAGGAAGGCTTCAAACTGCTTCGCCGCCGCGTCTTTCGTGCGCGCAAGGAGTACTCGACAATAGTTCGATTTATGGTCGATAAAGTTCACCATATATCGATTGCCGAGGCGATCCTGCGGCGTCATGGGACCCTTAAGGTCCGAGCAGATGACGCCGTTGATCCTGTCGATTGGCGAGTTGGTGCCGCTGTCTTGTTGTGACTGCGTGTTGCTCGTCTGTTTGCCCTCGAGGCATGATACGCATGCCATGCGCTTGTTGCTGGTCAATCGAATACCCGATGACGGATCGCGCGCCATACGCTCGATCGTATCGAACGCGAGGTGGCCAAGTCTCTGGTGCCAGTGCAGCAGCGAGGCTTCGTGCATGTCATCCGCATCACCATCCATCGCGCGCGCTTCGAGCGCAGCCACGATCGCATCTCCAGCTCTGTGCCTCTCGCGTGTCGCTGTCGTCTTAACGTATAACACGTTACTGTCAATCGCTACGTCGAACACGACTGTACCGTCGCTGCGCCGCGCTAGCGCTCGTTTGTTGCCATCGTACACGAGGGCAAACCCTTTTCTCTCCAGCTTCCCGTACGAGACGATGTTCTTCGCCAGACGTGGAGCAAGATAGACTTTTGTCAGAGTCACAGTCACCTTCAAACCGCGCGCGAGGACCTCAAGGCGCACACTCCCGACACGCGTCAGCCGCAGTGACTCCCCATCTGCCATGGCGATCTCGTAGACGCAGGCGGTCGAGTCGATCAGCAGCGACTCATCGTTCACGAGGTGCCTGCTCGCGCCACTGTCAAGTATCCAGTCGCCTCGATCGATGCCAATTGCATCATTTGCATCTAGCACGAATTCGCCCGCGTTGTTCGCAGCTCGCACTTTATTCGCACGAACCGCTTTGCCTCGCGATTTCTTTTTCTTCTTGCTTTTGGCTTCTTTTGTGCGAGCCGCTGACGCTTTCTCCATGAGCGCAAGTACCATATCGCCGCTGACACTCGTGTTTGTCGTCTCATCATCAAACACAACTCTTGCCTTGCATTCGGAAACGACGTGCCCCGTCCTCCCGCATCGGAAACACGTTCGCGTGTCTTGACGCTTCGTCTCAACATGCGCCGCAACGACCTCGCGACCAACCGCGCCACTGCCGAGCTCGATAGACTGCGCAAAGTGCGCCAACTCCTCAGCGTGGCGCAGGTAGTCGGACCGCGTTGGATCGTACTTAGCGCGCATGACATTCATCAGGTCTGGCGACGTATGATGGACGATGTTGTCGAGCACAAGCGAGTCGGCGCCACCGCGCGCGTCGCTGACAGCCACCATGTAAAGAAAGTGCTCAGCCCAGGTGCGTCTCACTTCTTTCCTTGTCATGAATAGCTTCATGGCCTGACTCGCCGTGATGGTCGTCTTGAACGTTAGGTGCAGCTGCTCCATGACGTGCTCGAGTCTTGGCTGCTGCACCCACCAAGTGTCGACCTGTTTGTGGTAGTAGCGCTCCGCCGTACCGGCCCAGAAATGCCCGAGTAGGTCCACCTTCACGTCCTCCGTCCAGGAGAAACCGCAAGACGCCTCAGCGAGGCTCACAGCGCGCATGAAGGTGCGTCCCCAGTCAAAGAACCCGCTCCCAAGCCCTTTGTAAAGCTCCGTCCCATCGAAATTGCGAATGTTGAGCTTTCTCTGACTAGCGCTCGGCATTCCGTAGTGTCCGATCGCTGGTGGCATAGCTTCTTGACGCGGCGCAACCATGGGCTCGGCCGATCGTTCCGGCATGCGATGCTGGGCTGACGGCTCTCCACGCGGCGGTGCGAGAGAGGCGAACATCGACTCACCGTTTTCTGGCCAGCGCTCCCGCGTGCGATGTGCTGCTGATTTCTCCTCCAGCGACTTAAGCGCGTCGATGGTCATGGGGCGTCCACGCATGTTCGCTCCAAGCTTGGATGCAAACATGCCGCTCTCGACATCTCCAAGCATCCTCTCATCTTCGTCCCGGACGCGCTGCGAAGACTCGAGCTTCGACAGGCGGTCGGTCACTGCGGCGAGGGCCGCGAGGATCTTGTCGTCGGTTGCCTCGCTCCTTTCGCGAGCGGGCGGTACTTCGACGACTCCCGGCGTGTCCCCCGATGAGGGCACACGCGCTGGCGAGACACGCCCTGGCGCAGCTCGCGCGACACCTCCTGGTATCTTGGGGGTCGCTTCAGTTTCTCTAGCCATTGGGCTCATAACCTGTGGGAAGTAGTATGCGCAGTAGAAAGACGATTAAATTCTGTATTCACATTTTATGTCTTCTCTTCTACCTGACACTTTTCCAAAGCCATCCACACCACCCATTTTGCTACGCAGCCGCTCTGCCTTCCTATCTAAACGAATGACGCTAATCGACACATCGCGCCGAATCTCCAATCCACCAAGGCAACAAATCCCTTGCTTTCCTACACGCCTGCATTCCCAAACAGCTAGAACTCGGTTCTTGCTGTTCAAACTACTCACAAGGCGCATAAGGATATGTGACTACATTCCTTCCGCTACGGCGACTGTCCCTCATCGGCAAAAAAACACCTTTGATGACGGTTAAATGACCACCGTCATATTACATTCTTGCCACAAATCGTAGTACTGACCCGTGGTTTACACTAAACAATAGCAGAAAGAAGGGCTCGGATGGATCTAAGTAAACTGTCGGATCTCATAATTGCAGCTATCGTCGCAATCCTTTGCTACTGCGGTCTCGAACCGTTTTCTTGAGGCACTCAGAGTGTCTTTTCGACTTGTCGATGAGTCGTTTAATCTTCCACGATGAGATCCTTCTTAAAGAAGGTCGACAGAGTATGCATAAATTACACGTTGTTTACAAAGCATAGCTCTCTTCCGCAACTCTATCACACGCCGTTGCTTTCGTTAACTCTCCTTGACATTGTCCTACTCCGCTGTCGTCAATTTCCGATGACATCTCTCCTACTCGTCCAAACGAGTGCTCTAGCACTTTTTGCTCACTTTAACCATCCCTAAATCCTTTTTTAGCAGCAGCACATGACACCCCGTTTCCTAGAAGTGTCAGCATTCGCTTATCGCACCTACTGATCTAACAAAAAGCTCAACAACTTCCAAGGAATGTCAAACGTATCGCGAAAACATTCTCACCTGTGTACGTAGCCAGAAATACCATTCCCACCAAAAGTAGACTTCCATTTCATTTAGATAGCATGTATACCTACAGACGAATAAGCGCAAATGTAGGACACAGATTAAGAAGCTTGGAAGCTGCCTGTGACCGTCTCCAACTGTCCCCTACTGCATCATGACACTCTGGCATCAAGTACCTCTTTACCAACGTACCTATTCGCACATTTTAGTACCACATCATCGAGATTCCGGCCAAGACCAACTATCCAATGCACATTTTCTGTGCCGATAATACTAGGGAGCTTGATCACTCACGTTGTGTACGAGCTCGTTCATCCAGCAGCTCGTACTGCTTTAGCCTTGCCATTGTCTTTTGATGCACTTGTTGCTGGATCTTTTCCACTTCCGAACTCGCCTCTGATCGTTTGAATAGCGCATCGCTCAGTTCTTGTTGTTTCGCCCGTTTGTAAGCCGCTAAGTCGTGATCGTTTAAAGCTGCCAATGCAACCACGTCCTTGCTGACTTCTCCATCATTTGTCGTGAGTAAAACAACGTCATCGCCATCGATTCCCACTCGAAGTGCATCCAGGTTCTGCCAGCACATGATCAGATCAAAAGCGTAACCAAGCAGCCTGCCATAAGAACTTGCTAGGAGAAAGTAAACAGTCTCTCCTTGTACACGTAAACGCACACTCAGAGGCTTGCGCGATGATGTCGGGCCTCGTAGACAAACTCCCGTCTCGGGATCGAAAAACGCTGCGTGAGCTTTGCAGAAGATAAAGCCTTCACAGAAAAAGTCGCTGTCGTCAAAGTCGAGTTCCAACAGCGCGTGTGGACACCTATCAACGACCGTAGTATGCAAAACATCAGCAGATAACAACCGCTTTGAGTCCTATCACGAGACCACGGCTACAGCTAGAAGACGGACCAAACTGATTAACCTGTTAAGGAAAGAGCGCGGCTGTTGCGTCTTTTCATTCCAAAACACAAAACCAGTGATCAGCGCATCTCGACGTCGAGGACTTTTTGTCAACGTCGACTTTGCGTCGATCCGTTGTGGGGTTGACGATAGCTTTGGCTCGGGAACATGCACTGGAAATTTCAGTCCTTGGCCTTTAAGGTCCTTGAGCTCTTGAACCGAGCACAAGACGCGACGACCTGTTGAGAAACGTCGTTGCAAGGAGAACATCCGCTTCATCCTGATGCCGCTTGTGTCGGAGTGAGAAACGTAGCGGGTGCGATTGGCAAAGAAGATCAAGTGGGTCATCGATCAATACGCAGTCGCTAGTGTCCATTCATTTTGTACAGTCTCGATATCATTTGTATGCTGACCATTTATTGCAATAATGTTCGACACAACGGAACAGGGCAACCAACTGTCACTGCAACTATAACTAGTACTACCTCATTTTAATCACGCTAATATTGCTGCCGTGCAGGGAAGGTCTCTATCGACAAGAGGTGACTCACTTTCGTCCGTATCGACCGAGAAAACGGGTGTCGGGACGCGCTGGTGCATCGATATCTGCTGCGCATGGTCAAAGTACTTGCTCACGTGGCTCTTGTACTCGCTCATGGCTCGCTGGATAATGTCTTCCGAGACGGCATCCACCCACGTAAAAGGCGTCTGCTTGACTTGGGATCGACGCTTGGTCAGCTGCGTATACCGCGTGACAAGTTCGTGCAAAGGGTCATCGAAAGCGTCCCAGTTTGCGCTATGTTCATTGCGCACGAGCCCAGGTATTTCAAACAGCCAAGCAGCTTTTGCTCCCATAAGTGCTTCGTCCGACTTGGCTCCGAGCACGAGACGGTTGCCTGGATACGACAAGTAGAGCAATATGTGGTGGTAACAATAGCGCACGTCATGATTCCAGTGCAGGAACAGCCGCTTGAAGTGTGATGCAAAGACTTCCGTCAGCCGCAGTTGCAATGGTCCCGAAAGCCCCGTAAAGTTCTTCAACAGGAAGAGCTCGGTCGCTTTGAGAATCTCAAAGTGCTCGGAATCCAGTAGGCATGAAAACACGTAGCACAGCGTCTCAACGTCGGCACATGCACGTTTCTGCTGCGGTTCAGTGACTGGATGGGAAGAGGAGAGCGGCAATGTCGATGCGGGATCACTTGCGAAAAATGCTGGAAACTCCAGCATCAGCTTCTCCATGGACTGCAAGCACAGAGCAACATGGTGCGGTAACATGTAGTTGGTAGACTGGAGGATCGCTGTCAAATAGTCGTGGATCAACTCCAGGTTCTCGCTCATCATCACCGTCAGTTGCTCCGTGAAGTAAGCAGCAGGAGTATTCACGTGTTCAGCCCCGTCCATCATTGCAAACGAGTCGCGGAGAGACGTGGTATCGACTTCGCTAGCGGAAGCACTTTCCTTGCCAGCTTTGTCCTCTCCAGCGTCCTGCCACTCTGGTTCGCACTGTAGCAGCTCCTTCTGAAACAAGCGCTTTGCAAGTTCCAGAGCTGCACCGTGCAGCACTTCAGAACCAGGGATACACTTCCAGTCGGTGCGTCCCATGACCTGCTGACCCGTGAGCTGCTCCAAGATCTGGGCAAGCATCAACATGCAGCTATCCGAGTCAACCAGAAGCTGCGTCAACATTTGCGTAAAAGGAGCCCAGCGGTCTTCACGGTTCACAGTCTTGAGAAACTCCTGACATTGCGGGTACATGCTCTTCGGCCAGTTGTACGGTGTTCGACGCCGTTTGTCCTCGTACAAAGACCTCCCACGCTCTCGAGAGTCAACAAAGGAACGGGATACCGATCGAGAGCTGCTCCCGGCTGAAAACGGAACTTGGTTGCTCAAGTTGTCCAGGATAAGGCTGCGTAGCTGCGGGACGCGTGTATAACTCGTAGCCACCACTGCAGTCAACAGGTCTTGCTGCAAGTCGAACGGGTTATACCTGGCAGGATTGCTGTTGTTGTCGTCAATGGAGTCAAGACTGCCATGGACGGCTTCAAACGCGTACTGCAACGTCAACTGATGTAGTTCCAAGAACCGATGCACCGAGTCACATAACCTCATCTCCCGGTCTTGTCCTCGCCTGTTGTTGCTTGAACAAGGACGTAACAAAGTCGACGAGAGCGACGTCCGCTTGCCGTGGTTCGAACCACTTGAGGCGTTCCAAGATCGTCGGTGTGAATCAACTCGAGCCGATCGAGGTGATCGCCTTGAAGTGCCACGTCTCGCTTCTTCGTCGTCCAAAGGTTTGTGGTGCTTGCACCCGCCGTGTCCTACTGCTACGAAAAGTGCATCCAGCTCCTGTCTCCGGATCACCAGAGCCAGCAACGTCAACACCGTCTGCTTCAACTGTAACCTCTTGTCCTTTGCTAGAGCACTGGCATCTCTTGCGTGTGCAATTGTGTGCCTCGATATCGGATCCCGAGCATAGCTGTCGTCCTCAGCCAGCACATCCAAGATCCGGAGACAGCACTTCCAGAGCTGCAGCAGCGCTTTCACTGCATTTCCTAAGGGTACTGGCTTAGCTGCTCGTCGACTGATAGAGCTTGCAAACCCGTCCACATCGTCTTCCGTCAGAACCACAAGGAGCTTCTCCAATGTCTTGGTGCTATACTCTCGTCGCCAGCGTAGAATTTTAGCTCTCGAGCTCGCGCTAGAAGCGTCCGGACCTCGATGACTTGCTCGAGCTGGATGACTCGATGACAGCACGACCGTCTGCTCGACGACAGTGCGGAGGTAGCGGAAGAAAGCAGGCGGCATCATGACCGTGTCAGGGATCCCGTCCGGGTCGTGCTTTAGTGGAAACACGACGCGGACGGTCGCGTTTCCCCGGGAATGAGTGGAGCTACTGGACGAGGACGTGGAGCTAGTGGATAAGGCAGTGGCTCGAGAACAAGAAGCGAGGCTGGAGCGATGCGCGTGTTTCGCTGCGTGACTATCACGGTGAAAAGGACGCAGCAGTCGAGCCACGACACGGGAGACGCGACCTTCGTGGGTCATGAGATGCGGTTGAGGAAGGGAGAGGGAATATGTAGAGGGTGTATCTGCGACTTTGGTGGTGGTGGTGGTCGACGCCTCGAGAGTGCAGATTCGAGACTGAAGCAGAGGCGAGGAAGGGGCATGGTCAACAATATCCAGAACCATAACTGCAACAACAGCAACAACAACGAGACGACGACGAAACATATGGACATTTTCGTAAACCAGTTGATAGTGGCACCTGGTACTTGTCCGAGCTGACAACTTCAACTTCTGTACAGTCGAGAGAGAGAGAGAGTGAGTGAGTGAAAGAGAGAGAGGGAGGGGTGTGATGTCTTTTCTTTGTCGACATGTGGGGGAAAAACAGGTCGAGGTGATTACGTATCGGTCGATGGATGTAGAGGTAGGTGGGCGGATGGCTCGTTTGTGACTGCAAGACTATACAGGAGCATTAGTGACCACTTTGTAAATGGGTGATGGGTACAACAGGCTGAACGCCACACTGGACAAGACGTGGAAGGACCTGTCTCTGTGTGCAACGTGCCACTCGACAGCGCGGGGGTTCACGACGTGGTGAAGATAAGACACGGACTTGATGGATCTGACGGCGGCGAGATCGCGTGCTGACTCCATGCCACTTTTATCGGGAAAGACGCTGCCGCGTGACCAAGCAGGCCAGCGGTTGGCTTCTAGAATCGGGCAAAGCAGAGATTTCAGCTTGGCCTTTGTATCGTTCATTCTGACTTACCTACCACATACCCATCAGCGCCGAAGCGGTCACTTGCTATCGTTATGATGTGGGACAAGATCATTCCTTACAATGGCTTCTCTCTCTCGCTCGTCTAGTTCTGGCCACAGCGTCGCCGCTACTGACTTGACGGCAGACGCAGAATCGCCACTTGTCTCAAGATTTCGATCATGCTCTAGTGGGGAAGGACAGAGCTTCCGTTGTTTGGCATTGTCTCCCTACCAAGAAAAAAGAAGCATCTCGATGGGGTGCTAGACGACCCGAAGAATGACCGAAACGGTCGCGTCCTCGTGAGTTCTCCTTCCAATGAGATCGAGCGTTTTCGTTGCTGCTCATACATGAAACCATGCGGCCGCTTTTATACCAATAACGTGTCCAGTCGCATGGGCTCAACTAGCCACTGCGGGTCTGCATTCGGTGGGCGACGAACGCACAGAGAGAAACCGTGACCTTGGCAAGAATCGCAGCTCTTATCACCCTACAACGTTATGCGACTAGGAGCGCCGCAGCCTTTTGCTGCGTCCAGTCGCTGACATTTTCCTGCCACGTAGACACAAATATCAAGCGGTGCAACTCGAGTTGCCACGTCGAATGCGTGTGACAGACGATCCATTCCCTTTGCTGGGACAAGAAACAGGACGTCAGACCGTCTTTTCTCTCGCGCGCGCATCGACGTCGTGATCGCTCGTCTGCTGACACTGGCTCTTTTTCGTTGAAGTCGCTCAGCAAACTATGCCGTAGCAGAGGTTGTCGCGTCTCACGTAGCCAATCAACTGCAGCCAGTCAGTCAGTCCATCCATTATGTCGGCTATTGTTGATGCGGTCTTTGCCTCGTACGACGTCAAGAACGCGACGCGGTGGCGGGAAGAAGACCGACGGCATCGAGAGCAGGAGAAACAGTGGCGAGAAGACGCGATTCGACGCGAGACCGAGTGGCGCTGCGCTGACTTGGAGCGGGAACGGCGCGTGGCGAAATTAGAGTCGGAGAAACGGCTTTTAAGCGCGCGACTGCAGCAGCTCCAGACGATTTCGCAGCTCTCGGCCATGCTCTCGTTCTTCTCGATGCGGTTCTTGCAGGACATTCGGACGTTGCGAATCGACACGAGTCCCGTGCTCGTGATTCTGTACGGGACCATCAGCGTCCTCGAGTTCCTGTGCATGCTGCTCTGCACGTTGACGTGCACGTTGCTGCTGCTGGCAGTCACGAGGTTCGTGGCCCATACTCTAGAAGGCGAAGTGGGTCGACTCTCGGACGCCGAGCTGGACACGGTGTCGCCGTTTACGAACTGGTGGGTCACCAAGTGCGAGCACGAGTGGCTGCTCGCTTTTCACTTGTTTCGCACCGCGGCATCCTTCTTCTTGGTAGCAATTGCCTTGAGCAGCTGGATCGTGTTTGCAAGGTCCAGGATTGCAGCGATCGTTGTCTCGATGATGTGCCTGTGTGGGTTGCTGTACTACAACTTTCGATTTGCAAGTAGGTGGCGATACATTGTCCAGCCAACGACTGGTCACAGGAGACGGAGTATCTCTTTGCCATGACAAGTAACGAGTGCGTAAGGCTCGAGTGCTTTGAGTGACAAGAGGGTGAGAACGCATAGCACGTGTTGCATGTTAGTGAGTTTTCGATGCGGGTTTGTGGACGGTCAGTTCATGAGCGTATCTTCAAGAGATCAGCACGTCTTGCTTATGCGTTCTGGTCGAGCTGCCGCGGTTTGTGGCCGCAGTTGTGAGCACGAGCCCCGCAACTTCGGGCGAGGAATAGCGTGCTACCAAAGAGTGAACCCGCTGTGATCGAGCAGTCTGCAATGGGACCCGTGACCACCACGGGGTGCAGCGAATGCCGCAGTGTGTAGAACGCAAAGCCACCTTGGCGGCCTGTGAGCGATGCGAACGCGTGCTTTGGGGACAAGGCTTCGACTCGGACGGAGATTGTTCCCGTGCTGGCATTGATGTACGTCATTTGGCGCAACTGCAGTGCCTGTTTTGGGTCTGCTGCTGTCCTGGCGATCTGCTGTTTCAACGGCTCGCTCGCCTCAAGCAAATAGCTCAAGAGGTAGTCGTAACTCCAGGTACCGACTTCGTCTTGACTACCTGCGACTGTAGCGCTCGCTTCCCATGGACTCTTGATATCTACGTCGGTCATCTCGATGTCGTAGCCCATCTCTCGAGCAATCATGATTGCCTTCTTGGCGCTGCGCACGCCCATCACGTCGTCGATGATATCACGCACGCTGAACTCGTTCTTGTACTGGGCTATGACGTCTGTCATGATCGTTTCCAGGTCCGCATGAGCTGGGTCCGGGCTTGCAAAGACAGCGTCGAACACAGCATGCAAGAAGCGGCTTCCCGAGTACTCGACCCGCTGGATGTCGTCACCTGTCTGGATGAAGTTCTGGATCGTATTGAAGATGGGGACCCCGATCGCGAGCGTAGCCTCGGGATCGTACGTAAGCTCGTTCTTAATCGCTGTTAGTTGCATGGCGTTGTGCAATGCCGTTGAGACTGAGGAGACGTTGATGTTGGACGTCATGACGTGGACCTTGCGCTGTAGCCATTGCGGGTACAGGTCCTGTACATGGTGAAAGCTATTGGAGACATCAACGATGAGCCAGTGGGGCAGGTGGTCTACGCAAACGTGGTTCAAGAACTCGCTCCAGTCGAACGGCACGAACTCGTTCTTCCGAGTTGCCAAAGCTTCTTCAGTGATATCACCGTCAGTGTCTAGGAGCATCTGAGCTGACATGTGAGTTCCGATGGCACGTACGCGGATATCCACGTTGAAGCGCTGCTTGAGGAACTCGCGCTGCTGGTGGTATTGCTTCAGTAGTGCTATCCCAACGCTGTTGGTCTCGTTCTCTTCGAACTCGAGACCGACTACACCGATGGAAAGGGTCTGATCCGACAAGAAGAAGGACGAGTGTGCAGCCCGAAGCGCTGCAGCCGAATCTTCATAGCGAACTACTGCAGAAATGTTGCGCTCGGACGATCCCTGCGATATTGCCAAGACGTTGATCTTTGCACGGCCGAGTGCACCAAAGAAGCGAGCACAGACACCTGGAGTCTGGTTCATTTGATCTCCCACAGCGGCAATGATGCTAACGGGTGCAATGTACTCGGCCTGGTCAATGTGCCCCACGTGAATCTCTTTGAAGAACGTCTCGTTAATGACGTCTTTCGCGACCTCGGCACAATTCATGGGCACGGCAAAGCAGATCGAGTGCTCGGAACTGGCCTGGGCAATGAGCACGACATTGATCTTGACGCGATCCAGTGCACTGAAGAGCCGTGACGATGTACCGTGCACACCGACCATGCCGCTTCCTTCAATGTTAAACAATGCGAGATCATCTACCGTGGAGAACCCACTCACGATATTCCGTGCAGTGGGAGCACCATTGGACATGGAGCGATTGAGCTCGACCTTGTTGCGGTGAGAGATCTTCGTGCCCGGGTGGTCAGGTTCAAATGTATTCCGGATGTAGATGGGGATACCTTCGACAATGGCAGGCGCCATGGTCTTTGGATGGATCACCTTGGCACCAAAGTACGCTAGTTCCATTGCTTCCTGGTACGAGATCTCGGGTAAAATGCGCGACTCGGGCACACGACGTGGATCGGCACTCAATACACCGCTCACGTCCGTCCAAATTGTGACACTGCTAGCGTGCAAGATACGCCCGCAGATTGAAGCTGTAAAGTCGCTGCCGTCGCGCTTGAGAGTCGTCATGACACCTTCGACTGTACTGCAGATAAAACCCGTGACGACGAGGTGCGTACGTTCCTTGCCTTCTTGTCCATTCTTGACAATCTCGTGCATCTTCTGCATCGACAAGTCGTACTGCACGACTGGTCCGTGCTCATTGTTGGACTCGACCGTCAAAAAGTCACGGGCATCTACGAAACGAAAGCCGTGCTGCTTGCCGTTCACGTCCGTCTTTTCGCTCAAGACAGCCGTGAGGATCTTGGCCGACCAGATCTCGCCATGGCCAGAGATGAACTCGACCACGTTGTCGTTGCATGCTTGCATGATTGAGATGGAGCGAAGCAGCTCCGAGACCGACTGCAAGTCGCGCTCGATGTCCTTCTCAATGAGCTCACCAACGTCTCGAGGCAGCAGCGCACGCACGACATCGTGGTGTTTCTTGCGGATTGTAGCCAGAATCTCGTCGCATTCGATAGTGCAGCGCTGTTTGGCCAGCGTGAGCAGCGAAATAAGCAGGTCTGTGACCTTGGGCTTGCCACCGATAGCCGATACTACCACTGCAATGCGTGGATCCTTTAGCTTCGATACAATGTCCGCGACCTTGGCAAAGGAGTCGGCATTGCCTACAGACGTGCCGCCGAACTTGTGCACGACGAACTTGTTGGCGGTCATGTTATACTTGTCACGCGTGGGGGTATCTGATCTTTTCGCTGACTGACTGAATGACTGGTCCGACGCGATTGCGGCTGTTGAGGTTAAATGCCGACTTTCCTGAAGTAGTAGAACGGACATGCACGAGAATATGCGAGGAATTCCAGGAAAAAGCACGCAGCATGGAAAGCACGTGCCTACTGGAGTGATGTATGCCACATTGTTGTTTACAAAGTGGACACATGTTGCACCGCAGACGACTACTACTACATTATGTTAAATGGAAAGCTGGATGTGAGTTAATGTGTCAATCTAACTTGAGATGGCGACAATGTGCTCGATCTTCCTCTTGCTGTGGGCGATCCGGTTACCTGTGGTACTGGGAATTGCACGAGATATCGCCATCGACTAGCCACGCGCAGCTCCAAGTAGGCGAATGCTAGCACGCAAATCACCGTCATGCACGACGCCACGGCCACCCACTTGCCAAAGACAGCCCAGCCCAGCAGCGCGACCTGCGTGAGGAACAAGGACAACCCGAGTCGGAATAGATGGTACGCCATGATCCACTCGCGCTCGCACTTGCGCAGCCACCAGCCGTAAAACGGCGACACGACATCCAGCTCAAAGGACGACAGCGCGTGCACTTCGCCTTCCAGCGCGTGCGTCACAAACCGCGTCAGAGCGAGCAACAGCGCCGTGCATGTCAACATACACGTGAACATGACAATAAACTAGGAAAAACAACAACAACAACAGCAACAACAGCAACAACAACAACACTCTGTCAAACAACCCGCAACATTTACTACAGCCCAATCAACCAAATTCCCACAACCCCCACCACTGCCACCACCACAATGTTCCTCTTCAGACCGGAGCATTAAAAGTGCCAATCCAAGTAGTGGTGGAAACTCAACGGAATGGCCGTGGCTTTCCTACTACTACTGCTGCCTCTTCTGTTCCGCACCTCCATGCAGCAGACAGCTCCGTATGCGACAATCACCGGCTCGCTCGTCTCGTCTGCGATCTGGACTTCCACGATCGTGGACATGGTAAACCCCGTCAGAAGCGCCGACATCTGCGACACGGAAACGAGCTGTCGATGCCGCGCGTCAATGATGCGCTTCTCGTTCTCGAGCTTGAGCACGCGCCGCTCCCGCACCAGATCCGCGCGCCGCCACTCGTACTCGCGTCGGATCGCGTCTTCTCGCCACTGTTTCTCCTGTTCACGGTACAAAAGGTCTTCGTCGCGCCATTGCTTGGCGTTCTTGAGGTCGTACGAGCCAAACACGGCGTCGACGACGGCGGCCATAACGTCCTCGTCGCTGGGCAGTTAGTTATCAAGGCTTTATTGGCATCGGCCCGCAGGTCGAGTCCCTTGGGATACTGACACTTCGGCGCTGTGGCGGGGTCTCTATCCGGAGGACGTATACGCTGAAAAGAGCGGTGCAAAAAAGAGACACGCACTTATCAGATCTGAGGAGGTCGTCCACACGAGTGCGAACCCGCACGAACGTCTGCTCTTGTCGAGCATAACGACCGGGGCGCTTCATTCCAGCGTCAAAACAGTCGGTTGTGTTTGTCCACACACACACCCGCTGTGCGCGCCTCGTCCTTTTTCTCCCAATTCGACCACTTCCTTGCCTTTTCGAGGCCAATCTCGTGCAAAAGTGGCCAAATAAAGAGTCGACAGCTTTTTCGATCCGGTCCAACCCGTGTGTGGATTGAAGCCGCAGTGGTCCACCGCCCGCACACGTCGCTGCACCCCTCCGTCTCGAATCCTTTTGGAATAGGTAGGCGTCGAATAGAGATGCCCGCACGTACGAAGCTAACGTCTCAGCTGCTGGACATACAAACTTCAACATACCAAAGGGCCGGCCGGCCGGCCGGGCCTGACCCAAGCCGCTCCGGCACAGCAGACCCGCAGAGCCAAAGAAGGAAGACGATACAGTAGAAGGAAGAAGCGGAAGTCCTAGTACTAGATCAAGTAGCCAACCTCGTTCTCGAGCGCGTAGGCCGTCGGCTTAGTAGTTTGTATCCTGCATTTTCTACCATTGCCGCGTTTTTCTCTGCGCCCGTACAATGACCAAAAAGCGTCGCGCTTCTTCGTCCAGTACGAAGAAACCTTCGTCGTCTGCTGCTGCCGCTGCCATGAGCTCCTCGCCCTTCCCATACCCGTCCCCACCCCCTGCGACGCCCCCTCGACTGCCCCGCTCGAGCTTGGCTCGAGGATCTCCACTGCGCATTGGCGTAGCAGCCAGCACGCGCTCGCAGCTCAGCGTGTCGACGCTTCCGGTACTGTCACCGCCACTGAAAAAGCGCGTCATGGGGCGTCGTCACGCCAAAGCGGTCAAGCTCCAACTCCCCGATGATGATGATGATGAGGAGGAGGAGGAGGATACGGATGCTGCCAAGGGCGGCTACACTGACAAGGATGGCTACATTGACACAAAGAGCTACAACACCACGGAAGACGCGGAAAACAGCTGTTGCGGGTACGAGAGCGGGACGACCTCGCAAGTCGCTGAGGAGACGACGGTACAGCCCTTGAAGCCCGATCCGTATCTTCCCGAAGCCTATCAACGAGAGGCAACAGTGCTGCGACATGGCGACAGTTTCTACAACGCCATGTTGACACGGGTACGCCGCGACCTTTCGACAAGTTGAAGTTGAAGTTGCCCTTTGAACTCTGAAGCACGGGAGAGAGAGAGAGAGAGCGAGGGCCATCACAAGCGACTTGTGTGTTGGCTGATTGTGTCTTTGTGTCTGTACCCATGTTGATGCTATTGTAGGTGCGTATCCACCACAACTACAGCGAGTTCATTGCGTTGCAAGCGCTCGAGTTCCGCCAGGACTTTTACCTCTGGACACGTGCTGGACGTGTCGGATGTGCGGGGAAAACGACGCTCCAGCGCTTTTCAAGCGTCGAGAAAGCCGCGTTTGAGTTCTGTCTGCTGTTTTCGTCCAAGACCAATTGCGAGTGGAACGAACGCCATGCAGCGCTGCGCTTCCAGGAAGGCAGTTATACGTGGATTGAGCTGGACTATTCCATGGGCACGCCGTACTCCCAGTCGCTCACGAGCGCGCTGGCAGACAATCAAGGCGAGATGGACCACGCTGACAGTTTCCAAGACTTTGAGCTTGTCTCGGCGACGTCGTCACCGCTTCCGCCAGCTTCGGCTTCCAGTCGCAAACGTCGTCGCACGGCAGCGTGGAATGCCTATTTATCCTCTAGTTCCATTGCTGGTGTTGGTGCTGCTACTGCAACGAGCACGCAGCAGTCTCAAGGCAGTCAACCATGTGACTGGCTGTATGCAAACTCGGATGGTGATGCTGCTGCTGCTGCTTGTGCAAGTTTGATCGAGACTTCAACATGTGCATGTGTGGTTGCCCCGCCATCTCGATTGTCGACTGATGTGCAGGATTTTGTGACGCTCATTGCGGATCACAGCGAGCTGTCGTATGCACAGACGGTCACGGACGATGGAGCAGGGGACGCGGTTATGAAGCTGCCATTAGGTCGACTATCCAAGACCACCATCAAGCGCGTAAGTGGATGCTTGAGCTGTTTATTATTTAATCCTTGCTGTAATTGTGGTTGCTGTACTGTTGCCGATTTAGGGGTACGAGACCTTGGAAGAAATGTACGAAGCGTTGCGTGATCGACAAGTGTCTCGAGCCCAATTGACGAGTCTGAGCAGTCATTTCTACTCGCTCGTTCCACATCATTCGCGCTTGGAGGTGATTGATACAATGGTAAAACTCGGCAAGAAAGTGCAGCTGATGGCCGAAGTTGGTATCAGCGTGCGTGGAATCGCTCATGACCCGGTAGCACGACGGTGTGCCTCAAGAAACTATTTGGACGAGTGCTATGAGTTGTTGGAGTGCGAGCTACAACCTGTAAAGAGCTCGAATCCCGATTTCGCACTCATTCAGACGTACATTCGGAACTCAAACTGCTGCGGGCGAAAGCAAGATCGACTGCAGTTGTTGTCGGTGTTTCGCGTGGAAAAGAGCGAGCAGGAGACGCGTTTCGAGCCCTTCCGCAAATTCAGCAATCGTCGGGTAAGAGCATTGGATGCTTCGGACGGGTTTGCCGTGTCATTTTCAATTCGTTGTCACGATCTGAAGGTGCTAACTACTGCCGTGCTCGCTCTTCTTGCTGCATTGCTCAGATTCTATGGCACGGTAGTCACTTGGCAAACTGGTCGGGCATTTTATCGGAAGGGCTGCGAATCGCGCCTCCTGAAGTTGCATCAAATGGTCGAATCTTTGGCAAAGGGCTGTACTTTACCGACAAGGTGACGAAAGCACAGGCGTATTGCCACTGCCGCCCGACGAATGGCCACAATCAATGCGTGCTTGCCTTGAGTGAAGTAGCACTTGGTGCATGCAAGGAAATGTTGAACTCGGATGACAACGCGAAACAGTTTGTACACACGGGTTCTGGCGGAAGGGCGAACGAAGCGTATTTCCACAGCTGCAAAGGTGTTGGATCGTGCCGGCCGGACTCGAGCGGTGATGTCGTGGACACTCATGGTGCGATTTGGCCCTTGGGCAAATCAGTCCAGCCTGAGAAGCGTACGGGGCTCCACCACAGCGAGTACATTATTTACAACCCGAACCAGACACGCATGCGCTACGTCGTGCTCGCCGAGAGCCCATATTAGCTCGAAACTCTTTCCAGCAATCACGGACATATAGAGCTTATGGGCTTTTTTTTAGTTCACCGGGACATCATTGCAGACAAGAACGTGCTGCTCGGCTGCCGTTATGGAGGGGCTCTATACTATCGAGCCATGTGTAGGGAGTGTCGTTGTTCACCTCGGACAACTGCAGAAGTGCGTATGCAAATGTTACAACAATTCACTCTTAGTCAATTGCCAGTCGATGAGCCATGTTCAGCTGGACATATTCACAAGCAAAAGCTGTAAGCATCGAGCACCAGCTGTAAAGTCATTAGGTAAGCCAGAGCATGCCTATTCGTTTCAAAGTAGTTGCTTGCATTGTGCTTGCGCTTAACGAGTGATGGCTATAGCGGTGACCATCACCCCACTACACTTCGTTTCGACCTTCTTACTGCGACTTCTTGGCACGCGTCGTAATTGCATTCAGACGCTCCACGAGAGGCGGGTGGCTGTAGTGGTAGGCACTGTACAGCGTGTCCGGGTTCATGTTGGACAGATTCTCGATCGCAAGCTTTGTGAGTCCCGACTTCAACGCAGCGTCAAATCCAAGGTCCACTGCAAATGCATCCGCCTGAAACTCGTTCTTGCGCGTGTTCAAAGTGATCAGGAACGACAGCACGTGCTCGACTGGAGCCCACATGGTCTGCGAAAACAGCAGAAACCCGATAATCACAGGCTTGGCCGAGTCACCCGCGAACCCAAAGCTCGCGAAAAGCTCAGCGTTGTTCATGCAGAGGCCAAACATATAAAACGAGGCCAAAGTGTACACTTGCTGGATCACAAAGCCCTGGGCAGTGTGCCATAGCTGCCAGTGTCCAAGCTCGTGACCCAGAATTGCAACAATCTCGTCATGCGTTGCTTGCTCCAAGAGCGTGTCAAACAGCACAATGCGCTTGCTCTTAAAAAGCCCGAAGAAGTAAGCATTGCTATGGCTCGAGCGCTTGGAGCCGTCTGTGACAAAGAGCTTGGTCAGCGGGAACTTCAGACTCGCTGCCAGTGCTTCAATCCGCGTGCGGAGTTCGCCTTCTTCCAGTGGCGTGAACTTGTTGAACAGCGGCATAATCAGCACGGGGTAGAGCGTCATCATGACGACGGAAAAGACAAAGAGGAAGGCCCAGACGTACATGTAAAAGTACTCGCCTCCCCACCGGATCACGTAGATCAGCACTGCCGTCACAGGGTACCCGATGGCAACAAAAAGCCCAAAGCCCTTGAGCTTGTCCATGAGAAAGAGTCCAAGCGTCTGTTTATTGAACCCGTGACGAGCTTCCACCACAAACGTCGAGTACAAGCCGAAAGGAATGTCCACAATGGTATCCCGCACACTCGTGAGCGTCAACAGCATCAGAGCGCGGTAGATCTCGTGCTCCGTCCCTAGACCTAAAGCCGTTAAAGCTTGACCACTCAGTGTCCACATAAAAGGAAGATACCCAAGGACAAGTAACAGCGTGGCTTCCAGTTGCTTGTACGCGCCACTCAGCAAGCCAAAGGTGCTCTTATCCAGGCCATAAGCTCGACTGGAATCGAATTTCGCCACAGTTGCAGCAAGCAATGAGGTTTCTGGTTCGGTTCGTGCGGAGCTTGTGGCGTGGTCCGATTTGTCCTCCGCTAAGTATCGCTTTGACTTGACAGAAGTATACTGCCCCAACCCTTGAATCGCTTCTTTTAAAGGCTCGGGAAAACATGTCTCGTGCAGTTTTCGGTGCTGACGGACATCGAGGTACGTCTCGAACAAGTATACGACGGTCATGAATACCAGAGCACCTTGGAAGTAAGGGATGAGGCTCGTGCTTGGGCGCCAGCCAAGCTCAGTGTAGCATGGCGAGGTGAGAAGCTGCGCCCACGAAAAGCTCATGGCTAAACGAACTTTACCGTCACGAATGGTTGGAAAGAGAGGCGCGCTATTTATTCGATTAGGACGCGTGTTCTCGGGTATTGTTATTTACACCCTAGTTTTGGCTAAATACACCCCACACCCCACACCCCTCCTACACCACAATGTAATTGTACAACACAGATAGCACTTACCCACCTCTGTACGACCACTAACGCACAACAATCTGCACCTGTCGTTTAAAAAACAAATGATTGACCAAGTAAACTTCTGTTAGCACGCAATAGACGACTGAAGCTCTTTGTTTTCGTTAAAGGAATTGACCAAAGACCACGAAACACTCGTCACCACATGTTGCCTACAATTGGGTTGCTATTTGTACCTATAAGAAACAGCCATAGCCATGTTTCAGTCGAGAAACACAAAAATGAGTGATCCATAGGTTCACGTTACACCGAACGTAATCGGACACATACGTCACAGGATCAAAATACGTCTGAAAACGATGAGCTGTATGATGTATCTACACGACTTTTGGTCAAGTTTATCCTGGATCTGCGTTAGGATCAGGCCGTTGTCTGTCAAAGACAGATTGATTGTCCAGTTGCTCGACACACATCCGGTCTCCATCGTCCGCTTTTGTGTGTAAGGTTAATTGTAAGATGTCTCACTACGTATTTTGTATTCCTTCTGATTTCTTTTAGACCCGAAAGAGCAATCTCGTCAAAGTTTAAATTACCAGAACGACATACGACGAGCTGACGTCGTAATCTTCACCCTGCAAGATGTTACAAACGTGCGATAGTTCGATTTTCTTCGCGATTTTTGCTCACTTGTGCTTCGTAATGCCGATTTAAGTTTCGGTTCTGTAGCGGGCGACTAAGACAGAGTGATGGTTGCATGCATTAATCTGGTTTTCGATCGACGCTATGTCCATGTCGCGGATACGAGATAGACTAGTAAAATCAATTTTTATTTGAACGATTGATGCAGATTATTGTGCGTTTGCGGTCGTACAGCGAAGGGTTGGCGCTGTATTGGTCATGCAATTACATTGTGATGTTGGAATGGTGTGGTGCTTGGGGTATATTTAGTCAAAAGTGGGGTGGATATAACGATACCTTATTGCTATCGTGAGAACTGGTTTTCGTCAATTTAACGAGAGGATGTGAAGTCGTCAAGGATACGAATCGGATGCTGTTCGACAGGTTTGTTGCTGTCGAGATATTTGGAGTGAAAATGGATGTTGAAGGTGCATGTCTTTGCTGTTTAGTTATATTTGATGGTATGCGATTCGGAGAAAATGAACGTGCTACCTCGAATGGAGAGGTTGTGACCGAAAATAAGGTGTGGGGCTGGATCGTCGACCCGAGGCATTTGAAACAGTTGGTACAACCTGAGTGTTAGCAGAATTAGCGCTGCTGCGCCTCTCGTCTATTCTATTCCATCTACGATGATGGATCAAAAAGTGGTTGATGTCAAGGCGATGCGTGAATGTTGTGGAAGAAAATCGATACGTCTTGTGTAGCGCATTTGCGTATCAGGAGCTCTTGTAGTTTATTCATTCGCCTGAATGTTGTTCCTTTATGTAAACTTGAATTGGTGCAAAGGCGATAACGTCGCTCAGAATCGTAGTCAACCACTTCCTTGAATCACGCACGTTGCTTCCTCAAGTGACAATGGGATGTTGCAACAGGACAGCCCAGTTTTCCAGGGGTTGCTACGCAGTGTGTCGTAATGCAATGGTTTTTATGTGTCATTATATACCAGCTGCCATCTACCGAAGTAAACATTACAGCATGCTCTACAATGTACATTATGTCGGACAGTGCTGCAGTTTTGCACAGCAAAAGTTGTGCTGCGTAACACTTATTGAATTTGACTACAAGTATGCAGGTAGACGGGGGTCACGGAAGAGCTGATTGAAATGGCATGATTGATCATTATTTGCACCTGCCGCTAAGAATGCAGGAGCTCACTTGATGTGTGTGTATGTGAATGTAATGAACACGCGGCAGCTGTTGGCGACGCAGACAATTTTATACATATACTTGAGAACGAGATTGTGAATGCATTCGAATAGCGACATCGACTTGCGCTGCGGATGTGTTAGTACAAACAAAAGTACGAGGAATTCGTATACATTTGTTTACGCTACAGCAGACAATAAGTTGGTCTTGTACGGAGCTACTGTTGCTTTGATGCCACAACAGCTTAGTTTTCTCGATGTCAATTTCTTTGTTGTTTGAATCGCACGGACAAATGTTAGTGGACACTCAGACTTTACTCGACGTCCAAGTATGAAACGGCGTCTTTGAACGAGGCATGACTTCCACGGAAGCAGAGGTTCTCTGCACACGAGAAACAAAACCACTTCATTTTTTTCTAACAGATATAGCTGCAGCACGATCCAGCTTGTCTATGGCAGCAATTGCTACAACAATGCAGCTGTAGGCGTAAAATTGTCTTACATCAGGACATAATTCGAGCGAGGGAACTACCGTGTTAACTGATTGCCCACCTTCAATCCAATCTCACCAAATGCGGTACCTTTTGGACTTCGTAAAAGCTTGGCTGCTTTCTGCAGGCGCACTTCTCAGTAGTAGTCGATCCTATGCGGACACGTCACGATTGCATTACGTACGAATTACGCCACCATATCTAAACGCCAGCACGTGCAGGTTATAAACGCATGCTCAAGGTAGAAGACCTGTCAGTCGACGGCAAATGCTTCACCACCACTATGCATGCGCTGGCAGATAACTCGCGATGCGTTTTTCTAAGTCCAAACAAGGAACGCGCAGTCGTCTTGAGGATGGCCAATGGAGAAGATAAAACTGAGAAACTAGGTAGTAGCCTCAGCGTTAACATCTCGGACGAGTGTAATGACGCTGTAACCACGGACATGATCATTCATCCGCTCGCTCGCAAAGGCACCCCTGAGCAGGGGATCTTAAATTTCTACCTAATCAGAGCATTGAGCCTAACGAAGGGATCGTTCGCAGGCTCATTTTTGCTGATCGCTAGATATTCAAATCAAAGGCCAATGTATCGAGCCCGACAAGAAGCTGGATCGCCTGGAAATGGTCTTTTTTGATGCGCGACGTATCTGCGGATAACACGCCCTTTTTTTCTTTAAATAAATTCCTTTCTACTCTTTGGCTTTGCCACAATTGTGCTTGCCTATTACTCTTTACAATTTGTTCCTTCTATATTGGTTGATCTGCTTCCCTTGTTCCGTGTACGTTACTGTCAGTCGCTGTGGCTACCTATTACGGATATCAAGCTGACGCCAGAATGGCTGCGATTCAGGCCTTCCCATTTAGGCCAGGTTTATTTATACGATGCCGCAGTTTTTATCCTGCGGTACAAAAAGGTACAAAACCGCCCAGATCTCTGGTCGATACCGATAATTGCAACCTCAAAAGCTGTTTTCATTTATTTTGGCACCTATTTAGGCTTTTTCATCACGTAAACTAATTGAGATAATCTTATCTGGTTTCACATCGCACGATTTCACTACTTAAAATAAAATGAAAGTCGAGTTTCGTTCTGTATTTTGCTTAAAAATTGTACGAAATTTTATGTAATATTCTCTGAGTATGTCTTTAAGCAACATTTAAGCGTTGCGGCTGGAGGTCGTAATTCAATCATTCTGCACTTGTCTAATGGCTATAGACGCTATCATGCATCTGCCCTGCCGTTTGTTAACGGCATTCATATCTTTTTTGTGGGGAAATACTGGCTCAGCAATTGCTTGCTGTAATCGGGACAACGATGCGACTGTAATTTATCTCACTGCGCCAGTCCATGTGAAGGTGAATGCGCCCATCACGCCGAGGCCAATGGAGCTGAGGTGTTTCAGTAGAATTGATGAACTATAGCCGAGACGACAAGGACGGGGGCCGGAGTCTCTAGAAGTTTTTCAATTCGTAACTGATGCTGTCTCCGCGATGCTAGTGATAAGGTGAATTTAATAAGGAAGACGTCTATATCTAATTGAGCGTAGATAAACCAGCATATTGACCCGCAGAAGTTTGTGTAGTATAGGTTTTTCATACTATGTATCCCTCCTGTTGGATGATTGTGAAAGTCGTAATTTGTCGAACTAATGCATGTCGAGTTATGTCTCGGGAAGTTAAGCTCGTCGAGATGGGACTCGCCGAGATAAGACTCGTCAAGATGAAATTTTTTGAGATGAGACGTATCAAGACAAGACTCGTCGAGATGGGACATAACGAGATGAGACTTAACGAGACGAGACTTATCGAGATAAGACTCGTCGAGATGGGACTTTACGAGATGAGACTTATGGAGATAAGACTCAACGAGATGAGACGTATCGAGATAGGACTTTTCGAGATGGGACTCGTCGAGTCGGACTCGTCGAGTTTCAAATCCAGCCAAGCAGCTGGAAGATAGAACATTTAAGTCAATAAATAATTGAATGGGAGGAGTGGGGGGAGAAGCGGTCGGGGAACGAGAGCCATCCAATAGGCTCTGTCAAGCAGAGACAGAGATAATTAAATACAAAGAAGAATTTTCCAAGTCCCAGACACGTGTACACTTTTCCGGTAAGTCCCTGCGCGTGCTAGATCATGCCTGCCGCCGAACCTCGAGAGGCATAGCTTGTAGAGGTTTCGACTGGAAGCGCCAAGAGTTCGAGTCGGCCCGGGGTTAGCAATACTCATTTTCAGCAAAAGAAAGAGCCCCGCCGGCGGCAAGCCGGTCAACCTGATAGATGGCACCACTAAAGTCTTGTCGATGACAAGCCGGTCAGTCGAATAGATGTTACCGTCGAATCTTTGCCGAGTGACAAGCCGGTCAATCCAATAGATGGTTTTGCTAAAGTTTCGTCGAGTAACAAGCAGGTAACCCCAGTAGATGGTACCGTTTAAGTCTCAACGAGCGGCGATCAAGCGATACAGTAGACGACACTGCATTTAGACTTGTCGAGCGACGAGCCGGTGGATTTTTAATCAAGGGAATTGCAATCTTCTAGACGAGCGTACATTGCGCTCGGTGACCTGTGAAAGCGTGAAAACGCCGACATCCATCCATTGGTGTGAGTCACAGATTTGGGAACGGCGGCTTCTGAGCTCAAATAGGCTTCTGGAAGAGAAAGAGAGGTTTGTGAGTAATCAGCAAGGGCAAATCCACAATTGAACCCGAAAGGGCAAACTGTGTAGGGAACTATCTCGACGTACTAGCCCAACTGCGCCGACCTACTCGGCGATTGTTGTGTTGTTACGTTGAGACCGTATTATTGCAGACTTAACTTCCTAATATACTACATTTGCACGGTGGATGGCATACTTGATCAATCTGACGCGACAAAAATATTCGTCAGCGACGATAACGTGACCGAGATGCTGGAGAGTGAAAGAAAAAGAGAAGAAATAATGGCGCCTTTCATTTTGCTTCGAAACGTCGCTGATATGAGATATCGTGCTCAGGCCTGGATTTAAACGCTAGCCCTGAAACGTCCAGAACCACTGCTGGATGACAAAAGTGAGGAGGATGGCTAATTCGAGACCTGACGTAGTCTACAATCATTTATCCATCGCAGCAAGGGAAAATTTGAACATGAGGTCGAAAGGAGCGACGTCGCACCTATTAATCATAGTGATGTCAGTAGTATAGTGTATTTCGTTATCAAGTATAACACCTTACTCTTTGAACGTAGAATGTTTTCGACGCCCCGAGACAAGTCGACTGGATGATGAATAGAAGATGAGGGAGAAATGTGATGGCTCTCCCTAGTTTCCAAATATGAAAAGAGTATACGCGTGTACCTTTCGAAAAGTCTTATGGGGCCACACACAGATACCGTCAAAATTACAGTTAGTGTGTATTTATTGTAATGCAGATATGGTGCGTTAGGCTGGCACAGTACAATTCAGCTTACTTCCACCGACGACGGTGTAAACTAGTCTCCGCTACTTCACATACACTATATGTGCAGAGAAAGATACGCCTACTTAGCGTTTACGTTTAAAAAGAGGTGAAAGTAGAACTGCATTCATTGAATATGGTTCTACTTCTTATGTCCAACTTGTAGTCCTAACCCTTCGTTCTATTAAACTACATTTTTGTATCGTGAAGTCTCGCTCGCGAACCTACAAGAACAAGCGCACAGTGAAATTCGAGAGATTTGACAATTGCGTCAATAGTTTATTTCAGCAGTCAGCAATCTTTAACGGTGGGGCGTCCGACACTATCGGCAAAGTGTTTAGCGACAAGAGCATTTACACCCGCTAGGCTGTGGGCACGAACACCTTTCAGCTCGATGTGGTCGTGGACATCGAGGCCGTGGTCGAAGTTGAGGATTCTAGTGCCTATATAAAAGTGTAGGCGTCTAGCAGCGATTAGATGGTTGAAATCATGGCTTATATCAACTAATGATCAGATTTCAAGTCACTGTAGACAATAATGTTGATATTACGTTCATCAATGGTATAATCATGTAACACGATCACCCTAAAACACCACTAATCCTAGCCAAGAGTCACGCTTGCGATTACTTAATCAAGTGACCACCCTTTTGGTCGCGCTATGACAAGAGAAATTTGTTCGATCAGATCCGCTCATTTATGACACTGTTTCACATAATTAACAAGCCTATAAGAAGCGCTTCAAAGCTGCACGGAAGGTAACTGCACGTATGAATGATACTTCAAGTGACAGTACGCTCTGGATCAAGCGATAGACATGCTATTGATAACCTACAGGAGTATCTCATCTAACTTGATGAGTCGAACGGTGTTCCCGACTAAAAAACTACTAGATTGCTTGAAATGTTAGGAGATATCGGTTCTGACAGGTCATCGCGGGTTTGTGGTCCAAGTGCAAGACCAGTCACAGGTAACATGCGACGTCACCTGATTGGCTGTTTTGTGATCCCATAACAGATGTGACAAGGAGGTACGGAAGCCCTTTGACAAGATGACAGATGGGATGAGGAGAGACGGGCACCATGTGATAAGGTGACACATGGGACTGGGAGAGACGGACACCATGTGCGACTTGACCTGGTCAAGTTGCAGTGCCGTTGGAAATGCATGTTGTAGTGATGACCAAGGAGGGTAGTTAACACTAATACATTCACTTTTACTTCTTACATCTTCTGCACAAGTGCAAACAAACGACCAACTTTTACATGAATCACCCTGGGCGGCCGAATTGTAGCCTTCGAGAACGACGACTCGGCCAAAGTACAAGACCAACGCGTTGTATCATAGTCAGTTTGTGTCAACACTTTTTTATTTTATAGAAGAGTAGTATTAAGTACTGGAGTAAAAAGGGTCTTTCATTATACTGCAGCTATGCCTTAGCCTACTTTTCACTCACAATTCTTCGTGTCCACATAGTTTACAAAAGCCGCATATCGTGTTGCACAGTGTATGCACAATACGAACACCAAGTCAGCAGCCACCCTTCCAACGTCGTCCGGCGTTCCTCACGCGCAATAGTACTTATGACGACACTTTTTTCAAGAAACAGATGATCATGATGGATTATCATCAACGCTGCCTCATGCGGAATCACAAGATCGCGATGTATAAATTGGTTGGACCATCGCAAACTTCTGGCGCGTGCTACTAGCTCTTCTGTTTGTACCATCAGTAAGATTTAGATTTTGCGTCAGTCGGGGTACGCTGCTCACACTTAATACGAGCCATAGTAAGCCTGCAAAGTCAGTTTTTATGCAAATTGTCTTGGACATTGCGGATAAAAACATTTTAAGTCTGCAACAGTGACTTTTTGTCTCGCTTGTTCTTACCGCTGTCGTAATGGTGAATAAATCAAACTTTGCGACAAATATCCGTTTCAGTGCAAGAGCTACTTTGGCTGATGGAAACACCATGAAGCTTTCTGGCATCGAATAATGGTGTTCGACGGTACTCACTTGTCTCAACCTACACTTGTCCTGAAGCGAATATTTATTGCCACTTTTCCATTTTACCGTCGGTATAGCGCTAAGAACAAACGAGATGAAAAGTCACTGTTGTAGACTTAAAATGTTTTCATACGCAATTGCCAAAACATTATGCATTAAGAATAACTTTATAAGCTTACTGTGGCTCTTATAACGTGTGAGCATCGTACCCCGAATGACGCAAGGTCTAGATTTTGGCTGTTTCTCTGGTGAGGTAAACACTCCATGTCTCACGCGGGTCAATCCATATCCTAGTTGTGATAAAAACCTAGATTATGTCCCAAGATTAGTATATTACCTTAATTTGCTTTGACGAAGGGCTTATAACTCATCCGGTAGGCATGACAGGATTGACAACTCGCAATCCGTCTATTAGCGCCTCAAATGCAAGTTTTTTAATGAACTCCACATTTCAGTGCATATGACTTGTCATACTTCTCGACGAGGTCCTCAACATAGATCTTTTAATGTGAGCGAGACTCTTAGCTGTCAAGGGATGGCGGGTATAAACTCCATAGAACGAGGTAGATCGTTCTTCTTGCTTCATGGTGGATAAAATGTGCTCCACTTGAATTGTTGACTACCGAGCGAGTGTACCACGTCTGTGGTGGAGGAGTAAAAAACAGGTACGTCTCACTTGGTTAAATTGCATCTGGGAGTCTCAAATGAGAAATGTTTCATTGCTGAGTTTAGCGCATCAACTGACTGAGAGTGGGATAAGTGTCTCAATTTGACGCTGACTAATCAGTTTTATCGTGCTGATTGGGCGGATTTGCAGCAAAGTCATACCTGGCCACCCAAGGTGGAAGTATAATCCGTATATGTGATGGAAATTGCGGGGAAACGCAACTGGATGCTTGTCTTCGATTAATGGACTCTAAAGTACCTTGATCTCGACAATATGGGACCAGTAACCAAATGATTTACTAAGGTGAATCCAGGTTCTAGAACTTTAAAATTGTGCCTATGCGAACTGGAACCAGAACCAAACCAGCTTATTAAAGTGAATTCGGGACCAGAAAAATCAGAGATATGTGACGTGACCTATCTGGACTAGATGACCTATAAATGGATGGTACTCATTATCGATTTGACGAGCTGAGTACTGATATTGGTTACTTGCACCCCCATCTGAATTTACGGCTACTCATGTGGGTCAATTAAGCATGTATAGAAAAGCATGGAATGATCGTGCCAACTGAATATGTAATGAAACGTGACATTCGATCAAGTACATCGTTCGGGTGAGTGCAGGTCGCACGTTGGTATCAGGTAGGTGTCGATATTTCGCAATGGGAGTATCAAACCGATCATATCCTCTACTGATAACGGATATGTAACTGATGGAGCAGTCCGATTATGGACAATACTATCCACGGATGATCCTGAATGAGCGGTTTCGATTATGGAAGATGTTAATCATCAGATAATCCTGAATAATATCTCAAAAGTTCAGATCAGGGAAGTCAGCGAAAGATTTTTGAGTTGGCGTCAGAAAGTTGGTAAATCCCGATAGTGGGTATGTGGTACCATATATAATATTTGATGCCATCTTTGGTACTGAGTAGTAATGTGGGGGGTGTTGTATCTAATATTGGAATATAGATTGCACAATTTGGATACGTGTTCCAATAGGGCGACCTGGCTGACTGGGGTATTCATTGGAAAATATTCTACAAAATATGGTACGCATAGTGACGTTTCCAATATAAATTTCAAAGGCAACAAACAGACCTAAATTTGTTCCTTCTGTACAGGACACGCACCTCCTTCTCTGGGTAAGATGTCTTTAGCTTTCCGGCGACTGAAGTTGCATGTGTCGCAAGGCACAGAAGGTTGATCTTGGATCATTTGGCTAAGATCACGAAGACTAATTTCGGATTGCGCAAGTCCTATAGATAAGACAACTGCTATCGGTAGCAGAAAAAGAAGAAAAGGGCTGGGTGACAAAGATAGACAGAGCAATCTAAAACACACCGATCTTGCACACAAAGATCTAACAACCTCGGAGTGATCTATAGATGCGATCAAGTGTACAACTAAGCGAGAGTTTCGATCAAGTGAGATCAAGCGTCTGAAACAAAAGATCAACTCGATTGCTGTGTGTAGATTTTTTTTATAACGATCGACCTCGATCCCGAACTCTGAGCAATATCGAAATATATCAAGACCGTGACAAAAAATTCAGCCTAACCGACGGATTGACAAGGTGTATACAAGGCTGTACAACAAGGAACGTACTGGAGCACCCCCGCCGCAAGTCCGCATTACTGGCAAGTGGAAGATCAATACTCACAATAGAAATATGATGAGATCGACTCGCCACCGATACCGGATCTCCGTTTTCACTTAACCGATTGTTGAACGATCGAGTACTTGTTACACTTCGCAACAAGCTTCAATCGGATCAGCACGAGATTATTCCCTGCATAACCAGGTTCTGAACCGGCCCATGACCGCAAGAATCTCGTAAGGATTGTCGAGCATAGGTTCTGCCTTTGTTTCCAGAAAATACGTGTACTGACAGTACGGACAAAGACGCCCAGCGTAACACGTGTGATGATTATGAATCATAAAAGAAACTCGATCGTCATACGTTGAATTTGCAATGTAAAACACAAAATGGGTAACTTGTTCTGTAACATCCCTGTTTGTCCACCCCCGATTTGGATCTTATAGGGGGAGGCTGTTATATCAGGGATGTCATAGATGGAGCTGACTGTATGTCGTCCCTGTTTGTCTACCCTCAATTTAGACATTACATGGAAGGTTGTTATATCAGAAGTGTTATAGAGGGATCTCACTATATTAGTTACTGCGACCCACACTAGGTACAACATAATTAGATAATTTACTGTAGATATTTCTAGACAGAAGAACTAAGGCCCCGACTTTAAACAGAACAAAATTTGCTCTTCCATTCGTATCAGCGTTCCGTTTCGACCGGTTCATTGTGGTCTCAAAAAGTCCTGTACAAAATTCACCACTGGTTCGCGGTAGAGCTGGACAAATCCTTCTGACTCAAATTTCTTGTATCAGTGAGCTTCGTGCTCTCTCTTCTTCAGCAAGGTTATCATCATGATACTTGGCGCTGGCAATAGCTACGATGAATAAACCAGCATCTTCATCACCATTTTAGACAGTAATAGCGTCGTCGCCATTGCTGGAATGAAATTCTACTCTGCCGAATACATCGACATCCGCCTGATTGGTGGCCCTTTGAGGTCGACTAGTGATGAACAATAATTAGATCAGCATCTGCTCGAGCGAGTACATTCTCCTTTGACATGAGTTAAATTCTTGAAAGGATGGGGATGCCTGAATAGCCTAGCTTTTTACGAAGAATACAGTACGTGTGTTCAAAACGAGTATCATCGAAGCATTCAACTGTATTATGGTGGTGATAAGACCATCGTCACGATCTCGTAAACGAGTTGACACGTATCCAGAGAATCTTTTTGAGGAATGATAAACATGTCCGTTCTGACCGTAAAATTCCGGATGGTCGTATATGCGCATCACAAACAAGAAATTCCTCCCATGCGACGTATGCATCAACGCCAAACGACCACAATCGATTAATTTAAGTGCTAATAATGCAACACGCGCACACATGGAAACAGTCAATGCAGTACTCTACGCTAACCAAAATGTCCACTTAAACCCCCACTGGGATGGTAATGAACATGTGCTACACATAGTGACTCACGTCAACAGCTACGGTGGCGTATTTTCCATGAAGACCAAGGATCGGTGATGTACACTGCTCTTTAATTTTATAACACATTCTATGCGATAACAATTACTTATAGTCAAAGGTTAATCGTAATGAAGGCGAGCTTGAGACTAAGAAGATGCGTTTGCGGCCAATAATAATATGGTTCGGATGCAAGTTACGAAAACAGATAAATGCTGTGCTGTCGAATGGAAAGGTAGAGCGACGTCACAGAATCATATCCAAAGGCATATGGGCGGTGTTGTTTCACACTTTAGGTGCCACAAAAGCAATGTAGCTTGCTTAAAGCGTATCTCGTTATTGTAGAATTAATTCACCACTCAAGCCAATCCAAGGGGAATCTCATCGATCGACATACTGACCGTACGCAAACCAAAGTTTTCGAAAGTGATGCCGTAGGATCAACGTTTCAGTACACATATTGAACGTGATTTCATGGCACACACCCCAGGATGAAGAATGGCATCATTTTTGAGTACGATATTTAGCAGAAAGGTTGTATCGTTCAATTTAAAATTGCGGAAGGAAATCAAAATTTAGCACGTAAGAGTCATCGATCGGTTACCAAGAACTCCCACGATATAAACGCACAAGACCGGTGGCACTAAGAACAAGTACGGTCACAATTTATTTGGCTTACTCACGGTAAAGGTCGGAGAGGCAATTGATTAGACAAAGGATAATTCTGATAACGAATATGAAGCACTTGATCAAGACGTGCAAGTGCTGCCGATTTAAGCGTCAAATACAAACACCACAAGTATTGGAGATTTTCGTGCACTTCTTCCGAGGTGTCTCCAGATACAAGGCGAAGCAGTCGGTGGCATCGTGTCCTGGGGAGATGCCGTGACGGCATCGAAGAAACTAAGGCCGATCCAAAATTTGCCAATGTTCAGGAGTATTAGACAGAACGACGTTGGAAATGACATCATTCCGACTACCATATGAGCAAGATCGCACCTCACAAATCTCTATACACGCAAAATACCCAGGTACAGTTCCAGTTAGTTTCTATTAAGCACTCATATATCATGAACGCAAGCAATGACAAGCAGCGATCAAGACCGAATTGGAAGCACTAAGTGTAAATCAAAAACGTGGGAGGTAGCAAATCGCCCTCCGAAATTCAATTTTGTATCAAAAAAGTACTTTCCAAGGTAAGCCAATAACATGGGTGCCATCGAGCATTTTAAGGTTCGAATTGTCGCAAGTAGCTTCTCAGATGTCCATGTAGTGGAGTATGAAAAAATCTATTCGCTGTCATTCAAATCGGCAGTGTTTTTTGCGTTCGCAGTTGCGAGCATCTAATGCCTTCTTGTTGTGTTAGCTGATGTTTTAAACGTAATTGTGGATGGGAAAACCAAGAAGAAATATACATGGAGCCTCATTTAGAACTCGAGATATTACAAGACAAAGTGCTACTCTTGCTGAAGCCATTGTATGACCTTAAACAGTCTAGTTGATGCTGGTACGGCAACATTGACAAATTTCTCGAGTTGATTTTTTTTCCGTCGGTGCGAATTTGACTCGTGTGTCTACATTTTTTATGCTGGAGACGGATACATGCAACTAGGGTTATAGGTGGAAAAAATATGATGGTCGGATCGACATCGACATCATGAAAAGAGTGACACAGATACTGATCAACCGCTAAGATATCAAGTCTTGTCCATCAGGTAAGGATCTGGAACAAAGATTACATATAACACCCGATTCTTCTTTTTTTTGCATCCACGCATGGTGAGAGAGCTCCTCGTTCGTTTAAATATGGATTTTGAAATCCATTTGCGGATCCAGTAGACAATAGTATCAGCTACAAAAAGTCGACGAGAATAAATATACTACATGATTATGTGCGCGGATAGCGCGAAGCAATCAAAGATATTCTCTGTATTTCTAATATAAATCGAAGAAACATAACGCATGCAATCAGTATAGCAATGCAACACCATAAAGAATCGAATGACTACACCAAAAATCGTGGAAATGATAATTAGATACCTCAAAGGCACATGTTATCTTGGCATTATGCACAAAAAGAAGCCACACCTCTTAGCCCCACGAATATCGACGCCATGATTTTGTCGGACGTAGAATAACCCGGAAGATAAGATCGAACGGACATCAATTAGTGGTTTTTACACTTACCGTTTATGACAGCCTTGCGACTTGGTGGTCGCACTTCAGCCATGGAGGCTAAATTTATTACGGGAGCTCAAGCAACTTCTAAATGCGGCTGTCGACGACCACAACTCATTCAAGACATTTTCATGGTTAGGATAAAGCCGTAATGAAATTTACAACAAGAGTGCTTCATCGAGTATCGAGAACAAGGTGGCGTCGAACGCATCAAAACTTAATTGGTTCATATTTCCCCTATATTCGTACGAGCATACGAACGGACGGGTCAAGATTGGGTGGTGTGCATCGACAGAGCAGCTTGTTGATACATCCACCAAGTCACTTACGCGTGTAGTATTTATTTGTCTATGGCAGTCGCTAGGTTTCGTGCAGTGATCGATCAACAAATATAATAGCATCAATATTCGATCGAGCGTCTTCGGAGAATGTGAACAGAAAGCTCATTAAAACGGACTGTCAGCACTTTGCTAAAACGGGCAGCGGCTGTAAGTATACAATGTGGAGGGCTAGACTATAACCGTAGACAGATCTAGCAAGCTTTAGCGTATGTTTGCACCAACTGACACTGGTGGGACTAGGAAAAATTGCGACGATTCGTAATTTATGTTTTCTGACGACTACGATGCCTTTTGGGGCAACGTGTACCTCATAATCGATACTCAGCTGCAGGTAATTATAAGTGGTAACGAAGACTATAGTGTTTTGTCAAAAAAATTGAGTAATTCATCAGCCCGATGTATTTAAATTTACTTTAGATCGATACGACGCCGGCACGATTTCTTTTGATTTCACCGAACAGCATCGACGAAAAACATTAGCCACTAGTGTTGCAACAATGGGATGATCCTCGCTGTAGGAATGTATCCAGCTTGAGCCAGCACAAAAGTGCATTAGCGACGAAATTTCGTAAATTCCTGGCTTAAACACGGCGAACAAGCTATAATTTGTAAATAAAGCAGTCCATCTTGCCATTCTTTTCAAGAGACATGGCCCGTTCACAGCCGTTCAAAAATTATACGTGGTCCGTATAAACAATGAAGATCTACCAGTTTGGAAATAGACTCGAAAGTTTGCTAGCGTATGTTTTATAAAAAGGTTTTCTTTGTCAATCTTTAGGTAAATAATCTCAGCTAATTGCATCTGACGCGATTAATAACAGAATGTGCATTCTCTGTGTCATCTTATATGAGTGCGCAGCCGTTTGCAAAAAAATGCATCATGTACCAAATGGAATAGTATGTCCTGGTCTTCGACCACCAAAATTGGCGATTCCATTTTGCTTCTTCATTATCTCGATAGTCATTCAGTATCCACGACTAATTCTCACTTTTCAGTAAGCGAAAAAAATCACGTCATGTCGGCGCAGTACATAAATGAGTGTAAGACATTATCATTGTCCCTTTACAATAAATTGCACAGGCGAGTCGTCATGATAAAGCCTTTATCTTTTTAGGATCAGGGAGCACGCCTATCTGCACATATTGCTACCGAGTAGCGATATTTCGCTAGTTGCTGATATATATTACGTAAAGTTGGACTACAACCTATGCTCACACGTAAGTAAGTATACAGATATTTCGGATCCTGTGTCGATGCACTGACAAGTTCTTTCGTCAATGGATCTGATATGGACAAGTTCGTCGTCAAATTAGCTTGGAACAAATTCTCGCACTGGTCTAAGCGAAGGCAGGGGCACTACGAACACTGATGGCCTAAACATCTGTAATGGTCCATCCCGTTACAAAAGTAGTTTCGACTAAGTTTACATGTTACTTAAGTAGGGGTGCTACTTTCGAGGTAGCGAAAGTAGCACGTCGTATGTTTTAGCTGGTTTAATGGGCTCAGTCCCATTATTGGCCAGTAAGGTATAGGCACGTAAATTGAGTGGTTCCCATGAGTCCAAGGAAACCATTCGTACTTAGGATGATTAAAAGACAAAAATAAAATCAGATTTTATACTAAACGCATAATACTGGGTCTAGGCTTCCTAAGCATAGATAGTGTAAGTTAGTACGGGTTGTTCTAGCCCCGTCACACCTGGTAGCAATTAGTGGTCCATCCCATGCCCGAGTTTGGGATGAGTGATTCGTCGTACTTTGACGCTTCAGACGTGAGTCTGGAGCATGCGACTTTTCCCCATCTCACTGGTGTTGAGTTGGATGCTCTATAACGCCTATCGGCGGTATCTAAAGAGGCATTCGTTTTGTCGCTGATGAAATCAGCGACTCCTGATGGACAGCATCTCGCCATGCACGACTTCATGGCTCGCGAGGTCGCTGAATCCAATCGGCGAGGTTCAAATCCCTCGCGGGACTTCAAAGAACGATGCCGTGACGATGGAGATCTCCGTCTACTCTGGCGAAGGCAAAGAACGCTTGTCGCTGTCGCGTTGGTTCATTGAGTTTGACATTGCTATCGCCTCGAAACTTCTCAAGGCTCCTCAAGTAAAGGTCAACTTCCTCCTTCACGTCTCACTGGGAAAGACAATGAGTGGGCTTTGGGTAAACTCGTAGTGGACGAGTATGTGTTCCCCACTCTGGAAGCCATTTAGAGTGACCTTTGACTCGCCTTAGAGCCGCCACAAGAAGAAAAGTTGGTGCGTTCGAGGTTCCTGTCCTTGAGACAGGGCAAGGTGGACATGCGCAACTACGTGCAGATGGCTCGACATCTGGCGTCGTGCATTGTCACGCGTCCCATGGACATGTACACACAAGTAAACGTGTTTGCCGATGGCATGCGTGAAGGGCAGACTCGCCTTTCGCTGGAGCGCGCGGAGCCTGCCACGTCGGAAAAGTCTTTCGCTATCGCCCTCCGTGAGGACTTAAGAGTCACCAAGGCCTACACCAAGCCTTCAGTTTTAGCCGCTGTCAGATCAGCGGGCCCGGAACCTATATGTATTGATGCGATTGAGTCGTCGGGTGACCGATGACGTGTTACGTCCTACAAGGGCGACATCCTTAGTGGATGTCAGATGACTGCTTTAGATGTCGAAAGTCGGTACATCGCGCAGCTGAATGCCGCGCGCCAGCACCGGTGGCTGTGCATGCGACGGATACCCATCATGAGGGAGGTGCTCCGTTCACTCGTCCAAAAACGGACGATACCAGTGGGTTCAGGGCGCCCTACTAATTTGAAGGGAGGTTCGGGTTTACTGGTGGCAGCCCGACCTCCCAGCCCATCTGTGCTGCGTGCACGTCAAATGCCACCACTACGATTGGTTATTCACGCCTGATTATTGTTAATCTGTATGTCGCCGGTATCTCGCGACCTCTACAAGCGCTCCTGGAATCAGGAGCGACAAAAAATATCCTCCGTAAATCTTGCGTGTCAATGCTGCCACCTAGCATCCAGGTCCACGAGGGACCTGGACAAGTTGTTGTCAGGCTCGTTGACAGGACCCCAAGCCGCGTATCACGGCGCGAAGTGTCGTTGCCATTCACGTTTGACGGCTTTCGCAGCAACGAAAATGTTTTGGTAATTGAGATGAATTATGCATTCGATTGCATCGTGAGAATGCCATGGTTGGTACGCTATAATCACTAGATCGACTGGCTAGCCAGATCAGTGAGACGTCGAAGTAGGTTCGACGTCAGCGAAGTGTTCACCCATCTCGTGGTATCCCTAAGTGATTGGCCGAACGCTACAGTCGTAAATCGTACATCCACGACCCCGGCGGTGCACGGAGAGAGCGATGGCCCTCTCTCTACCGCTTGTTCCGTGCTCCTACGCACGAGTAACGATGTCTCCTCGCTTTGCTGCGAGGAAAACAATGTGGACGAACAGTGGCTCCCACAAAAAGACGACGCGGTCAAACAGAGGTTCCCGCGCACAAACAAAGCGGTCGAACAGAGGTTCCCGCACAAGATCGAACAGAGTTTCCCGCACGAGAGAGCGGTCGAACAGAGGTTCCCGCACGAGAGAGCTGGGGTCGAACAGGTGTTCCCACCTATACCCATTGTGGTTGATCAGAAACTCCCACAAGAGCAACATGTGGTCTAGCAGAGGATCGCCACCGAATGTGACGTGGATGGACACGAGGCCCCACGGGCGAACATGATGGTCGAACAGGGGTTCCCATCATCACCCACTGAGGTCAAACGGAGTTTCCCACATGAGCAAGACGTGGTCGAGAAGGGGCTCCCACACGAGTTTGTGGCGGTCGAGCAGGGACTTCCGCATCATGCGTCAACAGACGAGTATGGGCTACTCTTGTCGCGCAATTTCGACATCCTGGATGAGGACATCCAGATTCTAGGGGGGTGTAGAATTAATACCTGAATGAGGTTCGCCAGCTTCGAGCATGGACTCGAAGCACGATGGGGACGCAAGCTACGGGAACTCAGCGTTGGAATGTGTCCACGCTGTTGTGTACGTGGAAGGGGGTCCACAAAGGCGCCAACACATTATAGTCGCGAGTCCACGTCGCGACGAGTCGTCGATTACGAGCCTTCCAGGACTCTCCTGGAAGCATTTTCTACGCGACCTCAAGGGAGGCATGGTGGAACAAGTATGTCTGGTCACCAACGAGGTGACCAATGATACGATTGAGGAGCGAATGACGCACCCTCGAAGCGCTGAACAAAAGTCAGCGCGCGAAGAAAGGTTTGCGCCGCAATCTTGGGAGGCTCTGCGCGAGTCTGGTAACCCTGTCTACGACATTGCTCAAGAGTGTGCAGACGCATTCCCGGAGAAGATCCGGCTGAACTTCCTGCTGATCGTGGTGTTCGGCACAAGATTGATCTCGTGCCAGGATCGAAGTATTGTGTGACACGGCAGTGGCCGTTGCTTCATGACCAAGTCGAGGCTATTGATGCATTCTTTGAAGATCATCGCAAAGCCGGTCATGTGCGTGAGAATGTCTCACCCCATTCGAGTCCAACCTTCTGCGTGAAGAAGGCTACAAAGGGTTGCGTATAGTGCATGCGTTTAACAAGCTAAATGATGCCATTATTCCCGCCCAAACGCCTGTCCCCAGAAAAGACATGGTTATCAACTCCGTGTCAGGAAGCGTCATCTTCAGCGCCATTGATTTGACCGATGGCTTCTACCATATGTTGATGCGACAGAGTGGCGTACCACTTACTGCGGTGATAACCCCGAGCGGTATGATATGGAAGTGGCTGGTGATGCCACAAGGATTGAAGAGCGCACCAGCCACTTTCAATCGCATATTGTCCCAAGTGTTGAGACCGTTTTGAGACTTTGCTCCTGGCTACTTCGATGACATTTTTTTAAACACAGTAGCGCTTAGGGCAACCTCAGTGCTGTCCAAGTACATCCTCAACAACCGAAGCAGGTGCTCCAAGTCATGCGGGATTGCATGTTATATACAAACTTGAAGAAGTGTGTATTCTGTGTAGCGAGACTATGGTGCTGGGTTGCTACGTGAGTAAATCGGGAGTTCGAGCCGATCCAGAGAAGGTGTCGTCTATCTGTTCTTGGCCCACACCCAAGAATCCTACGGAGTTGCTTCAATGGATCAATTTAGCTATTTACTTGCATAAATAATCAAAGGATTACGCCTGTTCTATACAGCCTCTGTCGTCACTTCTGAAGAAAGACGCCACGTGGTCGTGGCGTCCCGAACATCAAGCGGCCTTTGAAGCAGTGACGAAGAGCCTGGCATCAGCGCCAGTGGTGGTACTCCCATACGACACCAATCCATTTCACGTGGTGTGTGATGCAAGTGACTTTGCAATTGGCTGCGTCCTCATGCAGTTTGATCATGAGGGCCGTGAAAGAGTCGTGAGTTACCACTCACGACATATGAAGCCGGCGGAGAAGAACTATCCAGTCCACAATAAGGAGCTATTAGCTATGCGCTACGCACTCATCAAGTTTCATGTCCACCTAATGGGCGAACCAACGTTCGCCCTGAATGCTGATCATGCATCGCTGCGTACAGCGATGAAGAGCCCACACCTGTTACAGCGGATGGCACGGTGGCTGTCTTTCTTCTCCGAGTACAGCTTCGTCGTGCACTGCAAGCCATGGAAGACTAACATTCTTGCTGACGCACTGTAACGACGTCCAGGTTGTGATCCTTGTATGGCACTGAGTCGTCAGGAAACTGACGACGACGATGAAGACGATCGATGTGTGACGTGTGTGTCGTTGAATCTAACTCGGGTCACACCCGAGTCATGCCTTTTAGATAAAATTGTTGCGGCTTATGCGAACGATCCAAATTACGCGTACATTATTGGTTATCTGCGCGCTCCCAGTGATGCTGCACTGGGAGCTCTTTCGCAAACGAAACGTGAACACATTTAACGAAACAGTGTGGATGGTAATTTGCTGTTATGCAGCATCGAAAAATTTGATGCACCTCGAATGGTGATTGCGAATGACTTGGATAAACGTGCTCGTATCATCTACAAACACCATGATGCCCCAATTGGCGGTCATCTGGGCCGCAAAAAGACATTTGCGGCTGTCTCACATGACTTCTTCTGGTCCCACATGTACAAATGGGTTCGCAACTGGGTTCACTCCTGCGAAATATGTCAGCGAGTGAAGCCATCACCATCGTCGCAGGCACCCCTGCGACCCCTTTCAATTGCAGCTGAGGCTTGGCGCTCAGTGTCAGTGGACTTTATCTTCGGGCCTGCACCCGATTGCCAAGACCGAACGGGTCTTCTGTTTTTTGTGGGTAGAATCAGCAAAATGACACATCTGGTGCCTGTTCATGCAACAATCACCGCCGCTGATACCGCGGTGCACTTCATCGACACTGTGTTTCTCCATCACGGTCTACCAGACAACATTGTCTCGGACCGTGATTCGCGTTTCAAATCTACGTTTTGGACGTCAGTGTTTGAGTTGCTTGGCACGAAACTGCAAATGTCGACAGCAGCCCATTTGGAAACGGATGGGCAAACAGAGCGGGTTAATCGGGTCCTCGAAGATGTTCTTCGAAGTTACACAACTTCCATTACGAGTCGAAGTGCATTTTAACCGATCGCGGAGTTTGCACTCAACAACGCGATTCACGCGTCAACGGAGTTGACGTCATTTTTTGCAGATTTGGTCCGTCATCCTCGCGTACCTACTCTTCTTGCCGTGGGTCAACCCACGGATCTCGTGGCTTCACTCTGGCGGGGGTAATAGTGTTAAACAACGATCGAATGCAGCTCACGGTATTCTGAGCGCGAATGTGTCACCCTATCCAAGGTGAAGCCTTCTGTTTTGACGCCAGGTGACGTGGCATCCCCGCTAGCTTGATGGGATGCACAGACACTGATTGACCCTTCTTCAGGTACGCAAATACATCAAGCCAACAATGCGCCAATTGATTCGGCGCAGCCAAATTGATGAATTGGCTGTGTCAGAGTTTATACTTCAGCGTCAAGCCATCAAGAGGCTTGCACGCGATACTCTTCGACCTGCAGTGGATAAGCAGAAAACGAATGCAGACAAACGTGGCAGAAAATACATGAATACTTTCAAGAAGAGTGATCGTGTACTGTTATCTACTGAAGGCCCACGAGATTCAGCAGCAACCAATCTCGGTGCGAGAAAACTCACGCCACGTTTCATCGGCCCATTCGCTATACTCAAGGTGATCGGCTACGCATACACGCTAGACATCTCTTCGTCACTACGACTTCACCCGACGTTTTACGTCGGGCGGCTCAAAGAGTAGTGTCCAGCTACGCTTCAAGAATTGGCTCCGTCCTCGGAGACAAAGGCTCATGGGTCGACCTACCTCTCGCCTTGCTAGACGCGCCAGCGACATCGGACGCGGATGAGTCCCAGTCGCGTGCCCAAGAACCTGGCGTTTCAGGTTCCGCATCCGTTCAAGCAGCTCGCGGTTCGACTGTCGAATCCGGCTCGCTGTTCTCTCAGCCCGCGAAGCTCGATCAAGGGAAGCTTCAGCTTCCAGCAGGACATCGACAGCCGTTCACCGCCGCATCTACATCTTCCTGGGCAACCAGGACGCCAGCATTACCATCGCGAGGACCCACCACCGCTTGTGGACGTGGAAGGTCAGAAGCACTTGATCGTAGAACCTTTACTGGGTCACGAGGACCCTCGTCATGAAACGACATCGTCGCGATTCTATGCGCGCGCGGTTCTAACCGCGCGCAAGTACCGTGTACGTTGGCTCGGGTTTCCACCCGAGCAGAATACGTGAAAATAGCGCTCTTCGCTTCTACGAGACGTTCCAGACGTCGTTCGGGTATACGAGTCCGTGCATACGCTTGGCTTAGATTTGATCGACGACCTGAGTGTTCTCGCGGTGAGCGAGAACGAGACGAACGAAGACTGTGTCGTAGTGAAGCGTCACCACGACTCCGGAGCCAAAAGCGATTGCGAGAACTTCGTGGTGAAATGTCACCACAACGACGAGATGAAGAGCGACGACGAGAACGTCGTGGTGAACGTGTATCACTACGACCACGCAAACGAAAATGTCGGGGCGAGCGTGTGGCACCGCGTCCCCGAGAACGCGAGTGGTGTGGGCGTTTGCGTCTTTAGTAATCGCTTGGCTTGTGCGTCCGTTGGGTCTTGTGGTTGAGCACTCACGATTTGTGAGTGGTGTCGGATAAGAGGGTGATGTGATGGGCCACACCGTTACATAAGTAGTTTCGATTAATTTTACATGTTACTTAAATAGGGTAGGTACTTCCGAGGTAGCGGAAGTAGCACGTTGTATATTTTAGCTGGTTTAATGGGCTCAGTCCCATTATTAGCCAGTAAGGTATAGGCACGTAGTTTGAGTGGTTCCCATAAGAATAAGGGAAACATACGTACTCAGGACGATTCAAGAGAAAATATAAAAACAGAGTTTAAAATACTAATCACCTAAGACTTGGGCTTTGAGTCTTCTTCAAAGCGTTAGAAATAGTGTAAGCTAAGTATGGGTTGTTCTAGCCCCATTACAAAATCCATTTCAAGAGAGGAATGTGGAGGGCGCTCACTGCGTTGTGAGGGATCTTTTTTTTGCTCACGCGTAAGGGCATGATAAAAACTATTTAAAAGATCCGGAGAATAAAGTTTGTTATACCATACCATAAATGATTGCGTCCTTTCCTGCTAATTGTATTCCTGGTGGGGTACTTTACACAAACTATCGTGCTAAATGCGTGCGCAATTCTCCATCCTTCTGTGGTCTCGCGTACATCAAAGATTTAAACGATATAAGGAGTAGTGAATTTACTCATTTGACTATTTGCTAACCTATCGACACATTTTTGTCGAGCTATGATTTTTTCCCACGAAGCAGCGGCCACTGCTTTAGGGTGACACCATTTATAATTGACATCGATACGATGCCATGTCCATTTCATTTTTCAGTAGGAACTTAAATAGATCCGATTTATGCAAAATAATGACCTTAACTTATCGTCGTAAAAGTACTTGCCTCGAGAGACTTATATCGCTTCATCCAATTGTTCTTACCGAGGATACATTCTTCCATCGATGAACTGCTGAAAGATCTTTGCAAGTTTACGCTATTGCTAACCGATTATAGAGAAAAATTGGCCCTGCGCGACAAGTACGCAGACATGCCTGACTTTGCTCATTTGTAAATTGCGCAACATTATTATAAGCTTGAGCGTTGACGATTGAATGATTACGAATTTGACTTTGCAGGCGCAATTTATTAAAGAGTATAAATAAAAATGCTTGATTCCTTAAGACTACCAACGATCTATTTATGTACTGGGGCCCTAACCCTTCAGGCTTCTGCGAGCTCAACCCCTCAGTAATTATGTATAATGACTTGTTCCCACAATGTCCTCTACGTTTGAATCTCCTGTAGATATTAAATTATCGTGATGCTCGTCCTGGATAAAATCTCTCGTCTGCCTTCAACCCTGACTCTTAAAGGGGCATTCATGCTTCTTTGCACTCGGCTTATTAGAATAGTAGGCCTTCAGCGCTGCGTGTAGTAGTAATATCCGCCAATAGATTGATTCACAATACTGTAACTTACTGATGAATTGTGCAGTCCTGATAACGAACGTACCACATTTTAGGCCATCCCGTGTGCTTTTAGTACATTTGCTTAAATGTCGGCCCTTGAAACGTTCATCTTAGAACCATCTGATAAACAGAAAGCAGGCATCATTCATTAATCAATATTGCCAGCTACCCTCGGATCATATCTTGTGAGCCAGGGTAATCCCAGACGACGTCAACATCGTTATCTAGATCCGGAACGAGCAAATTGATATCATACTTTATGTCATCGAACGCGCAGCAAAAAACAGTACACGTAATATCACGATTTTTGATGTCCCTGTTGCAAGGTGCGCGTGCGCCACCACACCTGTTAGATAGGATGTCGCGATCAACGAACCTTATTGGCACTTTATAGATACTAGCGATAAACAACGTTAATCGAAGCCGCTCAATCGACCAGGGAACAAAGTGAAAAATGCGTTGTTGCCTCTAGGATCAAAATGATGATGTCCCCGCATCACTCAGCGAAGAGAATAGAACATGTTATGTACCTGAAGCAACTTCTTTACGACCTGCGTATTTTCGTTCTGTTCCTGCATCAGTAGTGAGCATCACCCCTACCGACTGAGATTTATTATGCAGCCCGCATCGCTCTCTCGAAAACTCGACAGCGTTAGATCCGTCCTTCTCGACCGACGGAAGGTTGTCGCGCACTTTCGTAAAAGACAAGATACGTGTGGAACTACACTCATGCATATTGTGCTGTCATATTACATCTATCGTAGTTCTGCCATTTATGATGGATCCGATACCAAAAAATCTGGCAACCTTCACAGAGGATGTACATCGATTCTATTGGCAATGGATCTGCAGTAAGACAGGGGGGCTTGCGCTACAGATGTTCTATTCCTCACTGAAGTTTTGTTTTGTATCATCCTATAAGTTTCTAATCATGCACACATATTTATCCACATCAAAGCAGGTATCACCTGAACATGAGAGCCAAGTATCATCCTAGCCCTCTTTACAACACTCCTCTCACGGCGCTCTTTTTTTCTTCTTAAGCTGATCATCTTTCGCAGTTATATCATGGTGCTATTAGACTATTCTTCATCATATCTGCGAGCATCTCTTAAGTTAAGACGTATTTTGATCGCACCATTCCCTCATCGCTTGTGTCTCGTAAGAACCTTAATTTCACACCCACATGCTTTGACTGCTTTTTATACGCTTTAATCGCTATTTTCTGAATATCTGCTTGATTGACAATCATTCTTCCCACTGGTATCTTCGCACCTACCCAATCTTGCCCGGTAGGTCCATCTATACAAGTATCTACCCCCATGGGGCCGCCAAAATAAATATTACCTAGGCGTTCGACAGCGCCACGAATAATTACAAATTCGCTTTTCATCCTGCCAATAATTTTGCAGCCAGCATTAGGGCCCGCTACAAATTTGCACGTGTATTGTCAGCAGCATAGTCAGCAACCATTCAGCTCAGCAATTCCTCACTTTCGCCTTTAGTTACTCCTTTCATGTGATGGTTCAGCCCTTCCGTTTCTGCAATGCACCGTAATTGGAGCCTGGATATCTGCATGTCGTGTTAATTCGGTGTGTGAGTGTGTTTAGTATCTCGGATGCATTTCGTAATTAATATATGTACTGCTGTATCGAGCCACCCGCATCAAACTACCCACCAGCTTCTGGAAGTTTTCACGCTCGGCCTCTGCGGCAATGTAGATCCTCCCTCATGCTTCATCGCTCTGCGACACCGAAGATGTCTTGTCTACGATCGGTGCTCGTACCTTCTATCTTTTTCTAGTCTGCTTTGCTGGAGTAGGTAGTGATCGTCTGTTCCTGGTCCAAAGGTACCCATCTTAGATTGTCCGAATAATCGCTTCGAGGAAATGTTTAACGGGTCCCGGATTATTGAGTTAAAGGTTCTTCGTGTCCGAATCGGTCCAAAATTCTTTCGTCGGTCGCAGCAGCTAACAACCAGTCCACATAAAAACCCGTTACTATACCTCCTGAACCAATATTCTTGTAAAAAACACACGCGTCGTTGACGGACTGTATACAAATTGAATGCATTGATATTTGGTGCAGATGGATGGTTCCAGAGCCTCAAGCTTGCTCAACCCGTCGATACTTATAACACGGCAGATGCGCACATCGTTATTATCATTTTACCAGTCGTCTAAACTGTTCGGAAGGGTTGCCCGTGCCCTCGGAGACCCGTAGGTAAATCTCAGTTTACCTTTATTCATAGACCTTCAAACAGGCGCTGGGAAACAGTAGTGCAGCCCAAGTGTTCACCGCGATCGTTCCACTTCCAAGATCACCTTCCCGCTAGTCACTTTAAGCAGGTCGGAGAAGGCCAAGCTGCAGTCCTTAACCAGGAATTGTTCATCTCTACCTGTACCTAGAAAAATGTTATTGCGCCAAACAGAGTAATTTCAATCTTTTAACCTCTTATAATCCCACTTGCTTGGCAAGAGGTGCATGTTGGGGCCGCGTCTGAACACTCCACATGTTTGGTTCATGATGAAAGAAGTGATCACCTCTGCTTGCGTCTATTCCCAGAGGTAAACGCCTGTCACCTCGAGCAAAGCTTTGTCGTAATAAGGGTAAAACAAGTCTGAACACATATCCCCCATCCTTAACGACCGACATGACAATTTTAGTAAGCAATAGTAGCACATTGTGCGGTATGCCTAGCGATTTTGGTGCACTTCATGATATCTCGTGGTCTCTGGTGCTTCCTCAACTTTATGCTGACGTCTCGACTTTGCACGGTCGCCGCGATCGTCTCACTCTCAAGCTCGGGTTCTAGTTGCCTTACTAGTGATATTTTAAGGGTGGTATGACTTTATCTTTTTCAAAGAGCACACGCCCATCCGGTACTCAGTATTGCTGTATGTCTAACGCGAGTCGTTCTAAAACATCCTCTGCCTCGTGATGAACTTTTTTTGTATGATCTGCTCGTACCCTCAAGCGTCTAATATAATTCTAGCTGACGTCACTCATGTCGTTATAAAGATCTTACCTGGACAGATTAATTTGGTTTCTTTGTTTTCCCGTCCCCCATATTTGATTTCCACGGATCTTCGTTTACCAGTTGACGTGCTCTAAAAATTCTGGTATACGTTGCACGGTGACACAAACACAATGAAATTATTACCGCTTATAGTTACCCTTTGAGATCTACTATGTCATTTTCCTCCCCACGCTGGCGCGCGTAGGCATGGGAAAGGAATTCAAACAGCGTATTCTTTTACGTAGACCCAGAAGTTAATCAGTAATCCACATACAAAGTGCATGAACTGCAACATGTTCATAATAATGATCTGCATTACTTCCCCATCATGTTAAATGCAGACGCATGTGGATCTGTAGCTTGTCTTCCGATGACCGTGTGGAGTCAAAACAGATCAAAATATCGGTGTTCGTCTCCGCCGTCTGTGCGTAATTTATGCACACATACATTGAGTTGCCTCTTGACGAACACCATCACATGTTCAAGCTGTTAATCGCTTCACTCTCAATTCCAGCCACGAGATTTTTGGGCGTACGTTGGATTTTTAATCCACAATTTATAACAAACGCCGGTTTCTCTTGCAATAATACGGGTAATTGGTCCTTTTAGGCAGCTGCACGTAGCATTACCCACCACAATTAATCGGTGAATTTGCCCGCTATCCTCACACGACTGGTATATCTTCGCTTGATTATCTCCTGCGCAAGTCAACTTATTTTACCTGAGTCGAAACATGAGCCCGATTCCATTGATCGGCAGCAAACCTTGTAAAGTTGCTGTGGTCGAGGTGTTCAAAGAGCCATGGAAAGTTCTTTAAGCTTCTTATCAAAACCGTATTCTCTTCTGGTGTCGACGCCTGAACTGCACTTACCTTAACGTCGCGCTTTCATTTATCTTTTCGTCTTGTAGCTTCTCTCTACAGCTGTCTATTTTTCCTCGCATACGACGCGTGTGGTGTTCAGCCTAATGTTGAGAGTGGGCGTCTGCTGCCACGCGTAATGCCTCCTTTTTAACAGCATTCTATGAGTAATGCTGCTATTCCTGTCTCAGTGCAAGAGTTCAAAGCCTTACAATTGCGTCGTTAATTTTAGGCTCGGTTCCAAAGTTGTTTCCTGAGTATGTGATAGATATTGGTCTTGTTGAAGCCGCCTCTACCTCATATAAGGCGGCATATATCAGCCTCATCTGCTCTCCTCGGACCAGTATCTTTTTGGTACATAGTTAAGCCTTTTCGGATTGAGTAGGATGAGTTACTGCACCTCCTGTTCATCAATCTTGACAACCAGTGCAGCTTTCTACCCATCGTGATGACCAACTCCAGCCGAAGTCCCGCCATGCTTTTCTTTTTGAGTTTTTATAAGGTCGACCGAACGGCTCCTCACCGTCTATCCATCGACTCAGCCATTGCTCGTTGGATGTCTTCTCTCTGCACTCAAACCCCCACAATTCATTGGAATTATAACCTGTTGGTAAGAGACCGGAATTCAGGGGGGGGCTTGTGCTGTAGGTATTATCTTCCTCACTAATATATGATCTTGTCAGATCCTGAGCTGTTGATGTACACGTACCGGATCAGGTACGCAACTGTCTCCACACCAAATCAGTTATCTCTTGAACATGTAGGCCGTACATCGTCCTAGCTATCTTTTAAACGGCTCTAGTCCTCCGCATTTGTTTCATCTAGGTGAACGATGTGAACATAAACTAAAATTCGTCCGTTAACAGCTGAAGTTTTCCCGTCGACTACTGACTTTTATTTGCTCTAGAGTATCTTGCTTCATATAAAAAAGCATATGGACCTTGACGAGACAATCCGCAAGACCTTGCATCAATAACGCAATCAACGTGGGTTCATCGACTGGATTTTCTATAATACAGCTCGAGAGGTGACTTATGTGCTGCAGCTAAGCGAGCTCACCACGATAGCTATGTATGATTTTTGTAGCTATGATCGAACCCGGAACTCAGCTCGCGGTGCCTAAAATTACGCCTGAGACGAGTATGAAAGACCCCCGGTATTCCAAATGCGTACGGAAAATGGCTTTTGAGCATAAGGGACCAAGCATCAGCACGTCCTGCAAAGTTCTATTAGGCCCATGCAGACTTGCATTTCTCGTCAGTACTGCAAATAGCCCTTATGGCGTCGACCAGCTCGACGATGTATTTTAAAACAAAATTTTCCCCGACTTCCTGGTAGTTTTGAGATGTCGATTTTAAAACCTTCGGGTCGATGCGTATATGGCGACCCGGATACAGCGGCCTCTTTTGCATCAAAACTTCTACATTTTAGTAAGCATTGTAATGAAGCAAGGCGATCTTTTCTGTTCTGATTCAAGTTACTTTAGATGAGTTTGAACGATGGTGGTATGTTACCTTTCTCCGCCCAGAGCAGACAGAAAGATGCCACGGCTTCTTCGCCAATGGTCAAACCAGATCATGCGGCGACGTTCCACTGAGGTTCGACAATTTGGTAGAAGCTCTCGCGCATGGAGTGAAACTCACACTCCTCATTTAACAACACGACTAATTCGAATAGAACCTTGTGGTATTTCGACGGACTACGAAGTGCTATAAGTGTAACGGGGCACCAATTTTTTGTATCGACACAGAACAACCTACTTACAGTGAACTTAGAGAGTCTACTTTATCCAAATACTAAAAGCACACGTATGTGCAGAGAACGATTTTTAGAAGATGTATCAGCACTTTGTTAAGGTGAAAAATAGAGCTGTATTTTTGCAGCTAATATTCTCTCAATACGTTCAATTTAAACTTCTCTCAAATTTGTTATAAAACAAAAATGAACTGTGACTTACTAAATGAGCAGATTACACTTGTCCCTCTCCATGACAGACAAATTTGTGCCAAATTTGTACAGATTGTCGAATGAAAGGCTTTCACAAAGAATATGTAAGTTATTTGTTGCACGATCTTATAACGACTGAAACATTGATTATTGGGGCATTTAAGTAGCGCCCCAGAAGGTGTCCCAATATGTAATGATATGTGACATATGTTTACTATTTCAGGGATCTTATATCGATCTTTTTTGATCCAGAGTACTAATTCTGGTAGGTACCTCATGAAAATTTATTCAGATCTGACTAAACAATACATGTGTCTCTACATGAGCGTACGAAGTACAAATGCAAAAGCAGACAGCACTGTAGTGTTTATCTGCACAGACAAGCGCTAAATCTTCATCACTTTCGACTTCTGTGGGCTCCGCTTTTGCTTATTTATACCCCTTGATCTTCATGAAATTTTTCGTGGTCCTCGATCACGAGAAATATTACACGCTAAAACTTAATTTTAGAATTTAAATCATGTCAGACAGATCGCAGCAGTCTTGTTGGAAGGCGAGGCTGGACTTTCGATAAGCATTTGTGTACGATTATTCAAAATCTGGGGCGCTTCGATGATCTCACTCAAAATTCAGGAACTTTAAAATAAACACCACCAATAGTTTTCCAGCTCATAGCTTTTAACGTAATGGCTTCTGAGACATTAAGTCTGCGCTCCACGTCTGCTTCATTCACACCCATGCGCTACCGCATATAAAGTTTCTACCTGCAAGCGTTTGACAATCGTATGATAGTTATTACGATATATGTAGCTCCGCATACTTAAATCATAATATCAACGCGTAACTGCATCGAGCGGTCGGCTGGTGTAAGTCATGTAAGGTGGGAAAAGGCCACGGTGAAGTTGTTGAGTCCTCGTCGGACGTTGTAACGGAAATGCGTTATACAGAAGAAGCAGTTCCTTGCGACCATGCATGTAGACGGTGATGTAGTGCAGCCACTCATAAAAGATAATTTCATCAGTCATGTAGGCATTTGAGTTTGACACGTATGCGATGCCACCCTTCTCGATCTCTACAACCTTGAAGGACCTTGGTTTTTTAATTTTCTGATGTCTAAGGTTTTGACGGTCCTCGGTTTTCTACCAGTTTTGGTAACCGTGACCGGTCCAATCCGAACCGCCTGTTCAGCTTAGTTTTTACGACGTAGTTCTTACGGTAATTACCATAGCTGATTAGACGCGTGGGATGATGAGACGCTTCACATAAAATATACGTGCACCGCATATAAATCATGTAGTAAGTAGTAAGCCCGATAATCAATCGCTTTCGAATCTCCCAACTAGTGAACAAGTCTCTTCTTCTGCACTCTCTTCAGCCTCTCTGCTCCATTCGCTCCGCTCTCTACCAATGCGACACAAGGGCTCTGCATTTTTGCATCACTTGCGTTGCAGCATAGAGAGCTGCCATCTGTACCCTTTAGCTCTTCTCGCCGTTGTTTTAAAGCGTAGATGATTTTGTTTGGTGGCAGGTCGTATTTTTTGTTTCATTCCAGATGAAACATCACTTAGAAATAGTACTTTCAACCATCAAATTCCAGACTTTGCTGCTCGCTAATCCTTAATGCATAAGCTCCCACTCTCGCCGGTCAACGATCACCTTTTAATAATTTTCAACCCCTAAAACTCTGAAACCAGTGTATAAAAATACGATATCATAATATTCGTAATTGCGGCCAGTTTTTTTTAGTTTGCAATCGGGCTGCTTCTTTAGGACAAGATTTTCGGACAGTCCGTCGCTATCTCGCCGTGAATAAGTACAGGCAGCTCCTTCGAGAACTCAGGATGTTATGCACGTTGCGTGGTAACACTTGAAGGTTTAATTCTCAAAGTCGGTTTATTTTATGAACATGGATTGATACACCGACGGTCTACTTATGTGGTTCTGCAACTAAACGCTTCCGTACGTCTGTACTTCATTAAGGCAAGGTTTGGGCGCTCTTTGCAGTGTTGAAATATGCTTTGTACTTCGCTCTAGTGAGAGAGATACTCGCTAAGTCGAAGTTTATGGGTTGCACGGACTTGATGTTGACAAGTACTAAAATTCTCTGGATGGACGTGTTAAACTAGTGGCGTGGTGTATCTATAGGATCTAAAACCAGTACTTCCCCCCATCAATTTCTCATCTAAATTATTAATAATTGTCTGCTGTATTTGTTGTCATGACATCACGGTGTAAGAGCTTCTCAAGCACGCCTATTATGACATGCTCTACGTCTTTACATTTGGTCACGTTCAAGGTCCTATGACGTTGCTGAATCGGCTCGATGTTTAACTAATTTTTGGCTAGAACAACTGTCATATTATATGCCACGTGTTTTTTAAAAGCAGCAGAAGTAGGGGTAGTGAGTCATGTGAAGAGGGTTTCCATTCAAATGGGCTAGTGCATTTCGTGTCTTATATCAATCTCGCTTAAAACACGAAAACGGAATACAAATTTCAATATAGTTTGTAAGATCCGGCGACATCGTGGCTCTTATATGGAGAGTGTCTCTAATGGAGAGTCGCTAACAGAAAGGGGTGAGTGTATGTCCAAATGCAGCGCATAATTTTTCTACAAAAATAATATTTGAGGAGCATATTTTATCATAGTATTATCATGACATTTACCGCATGCAATGATCATGGAACGGACACTTTCGTCACGGAGTTGACGTGGTTTGTAGTTTTGGTGTAAACATTCTGATCCAGCTCTTTCTTTTACATGACAGCGGCATATTCTCTCACTTCGTATACTGTAGAAGTACAGCAAATGAGCCAGCAGAGCTCACCGTTTGATCCTGCCAGCTGGCGTCCATCTTCACGTAATAGGCAGATGCCATGCCAAGAGCATTGTAATCTTCGAATAAGCGATACGAGGCCTCGATTTCCCGAGCGTTGCTCCAACTTCAATTGCCGTCACAGTCCACACACATTGTGCAACGCGATAATCGCATTGTTCCAGTGGCGCATAGGAGAAATGTCGGATAAGGCGGAATTGCTCGTGGATCATTAGCGATGGCATGACAAGCATTACCAACACAATTTGCTCCCACCGTCGACACCACGAGCATCTTAAGAGTGACAGGTCCTTCAAGCCATCGTTATCAGGCCTATTACCATAATACCTAGACGTGCTCACAAAAACTAAGCTACTCGGGACACATACAGTACATCGAGACCTGGTCACGGATCCTATGCACCAACCTACAAGTGTCACTTAGGATCGACGTCTCATGCATCACTGTATCCTGGCCAGTCTTCTCTTCCCACACTAAACACGTAACGTTCATCATTACACGAACAACACCTACATCCATTAAAAAAAGGCACAACGAGGTATTAGATAACTGTAGTGTCCAAATAAGCTGAGCACAGCAACCAGACAAAGTAGCCCAAAAGAGCTCTGCGTACTTGTTATAAATGCCGCCTGCCACAAGTTCCGCTCCGATAGCTTCGGTGCCTCTAGAACCACCGGAACAGACAACTCGCGGCATGCATCAAGCACCAACTTTCTCATGCTTCCTTCCAGAACACCTGTGGCTGCCGTGTACACTCGCTCGTCACGCACTGCATTGTCACAGACCGCATCATTGTCACGTTTAGTTCTACGTCTTCAAATCACATTTCCTCCTCTCCACAAATAGCTTCAGTTCGTACCGACAAAAAAGTTGGTAACAAGCCCTTCCAGCAGCACTTTATCCCCATCGGGTCCTTCTTTGCTCAGTACTGCTTCATGTATTGGTCCACGTCGCTTCTCTGCGACGCGCGCCATATGTTTCTCAATATGTACGCGGTCGTCGATCCACTTGGTGTATTTACATCGCGCGTTCTTGCGCATTTCTCCATACACCAACAATGTCGACACAGTCGACTGAATAATCGGCATTGAACAAATGTGCACCGCCAATCCGTAGCCATTGCTCGTGCCGTCTTCTACTAGTGGATACCAAAGCACTGACAGCATGCCATCAACAGTTTCAGTCGCTTGCCACTGTGTCAATACGGCCGTGACGACTCGTGCTGTAGCCATTTGTAACGTCTTGAGCTTCACCTTGTCGCACTTAATGTTTTCCGCCTCCAGCATCGAGAAGAGACTTGTGGTCAGACGGTGCATGTGAAACGGCCACTCGACGATCACTTTTGAGAGGTGATCCACCGAAGCCAACTTCGACATCCACTTCTTTGCTCTTACGCACGTGTACACACCGTCCGGACGCGACTGAAGAAAGGTCTTTGCGGAACAAAGTCCATCATCGGGTGTGTACACAGAAGGTACTTGAAATAGCGCTGCCGCAACGTCTCGAGTCTCGGTCACGAGCGTCAAAGGCATTAGGATTATTGATGGCGTAGAGCTTTTTCTACCGATAAATTAAGGTTGAGGTTCATCGTACCTAAGAGGATATATTGACCACATCAACGACACGTAGCTGACGTTTTGGCCGCCCATTTCGGACGTTTATCTGCCATGCTGCGTCGTACTTCCCAAGCGCTTATGACATCGATGGCTCGCGCGTGTGGTCCGCGCGGTACAGCGTCTATTGCTGGTGCTATCCGCGTGCAAAACGCGAGTATTTCAACGATCTACGACCTCCAGACGCCGTACGAGGTGCGTGCAAAGCGTGCACTGCCTAATCGGTAGTCAATGCGTGCTAATTCACTACGGTTTACGTGTAAAACGTCACGTTTTAGGACCGGAACCGTCACCGCAGTGATGCGGAGTTGCGGATCGCCAAGATACCGATCGTCGAGGTGGCTGGTACATTGGCAGTGTGTGACGGTGGAGGCGGCGCTCTGGGCCACCCGGTCGAGTACATTCAGCTGGACACGCGCAAGCAGAACAGTCCACAGACGTGCAAGTACTGCGGCGTGCAGTACAGAATGAAAGAGGGTTACCATGGTGGTCACTAAAGCGGGGAAGAGAGGGAGTCACTAAACGGAGGAGGCTGCTCTACAATTGTTCGACATGACTAGCAACAGGCAGCAGCCGAAGGGTACGCTGAAAAAAAACAGATGGAACGTGGACCTGAACTTGGATACATTGACGTCTGCAAGTGCTCAAACGTTCATCGTTCAAGTTTCTTACTTGGCTTCGTATTGTGATGATGGTGACGACGGTACGTCATCGCACGTATCCATCATGGCTTCCATGTAGCTCTCAATGGCACGATACCGCACTTCGCCTTCCTTGCGCATCAGTCCATGCTCCATAGTATCCAGATGGTCCTTGATGAGAGCCGATAGACCCACTAAGTACTTGAGTGTCACCTCGGGCGTCTGCATCTCAAAAAAGCTCAAATACTGCTCGGTAGCGATAAACCAGCAACGGTTGTCAGTGCACATGTTGAAACAGGTTCCTGACTCGGCATATAACAAACCGACGTACAGCTTCTAGTATGTCCAGGAAAAGAGGAATCTGCTTTGATGGTACATCCTTCAACGAATCTGCAATTCTCAGTGATCGCTGCAAACACTCTCGGACGCGCTTGCCATCTTTTTGACACGGATGCTAAACGACAGCAGGGAACAACACGTAACAGGGATATGTCAGGACACCATTCTACAATCAATACGATCAACCTCGGTGCAGTCACGCTAACTCACCCAGAAAAGGTGTGCGCACTTCAGCACCATCGAAGCCTGCTCGTTTTTCCTCGGCAAGTGCGCAGAGTATTGCGTGACCTTGGTGGCAAGAGCCTCATAGTTGGCACTCGAGAGGTTGCAGGTTGCACGTAGTGAAGCCACAATTAACTCGAAAGCGCGTAGCTGCTCACGGGCAAGCGTAATGTGGTCTTCATAAACGGTCAATGCCTGCGTAATAAACTCGCACGCCACTGTCTCAAAGGCACAGCCATCGGCGACCAGTGCACACTGCAGGTACAGCTGAACGCAGGAAACAGATGGCATGTTTTGTGATACCAATACCGTCACCATCTCATGCACGAACTGAAGCACTTCTCGAGGCGTTGTGACAACATTCTTCGTACCCTTCTCGGATACAGTGGCCTCTAACTCAGCCTTCCGTTTCAGCTCCAGCGTTTGTGATCTCTCTTGCCAATGAATCGCTAGCTCTCGAGCGAGTGCCAGTGACTGATAGATGAGCGGCAACAGCGTATAACGAATTCGATAAACCCCGCCTAGCACAAGCGCACGTCGTGCTACCTTAAACACACGAAACCTGACATCGGGATCACCATTTTCTACGAGGTGGACTACCTTGGCCAGCGTATGCTGCTCCATTTCCAGCACGTCGGCGTCCTTTTGTGTTCCCGTGGTCGTAGTTGACCCAGTCAAAGGCAGTGACCGCACTTCGTTAGGGTCATCATGCACCACTGGTGCCAGCACCGTCAGCACAAATGTGATTTGCTTTTCATCAATGATGCGCTCTTGCCTAGCAAGAAGCACGCGAATCCATATTAGAGCCACGTCTTTTCGCTCACCACCCCACGGCATTAGTCCGAGCACGTCAAGCAGTGACGGAACTTGCAAGAGGTTGTGGATAGATAGTGTCCGAAAAAGCGCGAGCAAAAGAGATTTTACCGCTAGAAGCACGGCATGGCGTCTTTGCTCGTCTACGCACCACGGTTTTTGCTCATGCAAAAATGTCAAGCATTTATAAAGAACCTGCTCAAGAGCAGTCGTCAAACGGGAACTTTCATCCGTGACGCCATCCAGCCAGGCGATAGCAAAATTAACCAGCGCCACGAAAAGTGACAGTACAGAGGTCAAGTTTATGTTCACGTCTTCACCGTCTCCTTCACTGAGAGCAACTTCATTCCTATCTTCACAATTTAATGAGCGCAACAACACTTTGATAGTCGTCGTCATTAGCCGCTGGAAAACCTCAAATCCGTCTTGCCGATCATATTCGATCTTGCTACACTCGTCCACTCCTCCCTCTTGCTGTCCCACACCCGTAACACTCCCTTGTGCTTCTTGGCAGCTTGTAAGGCGTTCAACAAGTGCCGTCAAGATCAATGCAACGTTGACATTCGACTGCAGTTTCTCCAGTGCACCCAACAGCCTCTCAAGATTATCGAAGTGAAACTCATCTGGGAAAACCTGAATGATGCAGTCCATCAAGTACTGCTGCGCAAGAGAGTCGTTGCATGCAAGAACAACATCATCCAGCAGCCTAGGCAATACCTGGTCAGTGTAGACGCTACGTGTGACACCATTCAACTGACTGAGCCGTACAAGGCTCGTCCCAACCAGCAAGCGCAGCTCCATTACCTCCTTCTCCCAAACGGCTTGTGGTCGAGAACCTCCAGCCTTCTGCTGCTGCAGACGAATCCAGAGCTGGTTAGTTTCTTGCAGGTTCTGCAGCAAAAACTGAATAGCGTCGCCAAAGCTGCCACCACCACATTGCTCGTACACAGAGCCCTTGTCCGGAAGTTTGTCGCGTATACTCAGCGACAGATAGTGCCTCAAAAAAAGCCCTCGCAGCGGATGCTGAACTCCTTTGATCATCTCCACTAAATCCGTCAATACTTCACGCGCTGGCGTCTCCCGAGACTTGATGTAAACAGCTCCAACTGTCACGAGCAAGTAGCTGCAACATCAGGAACACCATGAATAATGGATCATCGTTTTTACTTAGCCCATTGACCACTTATACGATACATCTTGACCCGTACAGTCTCGGTAGCACCTTACTACTGCTCTGGACGCGCTCGTAGAGATCGCACATGGAGGCACCAGCTTGCTCTTGTTCCTCTACATAGCTTTCAAAGTGCCGTAGCTGCTCGACTGCCTGCATATCTGCAGTGTATGACAAATGAAGCCATTAACTAAGAAGAATCACACAAATAAACGAATAAATAATTACGTAAATAATAAATATATATGAACTTTACAGAGTTGGTAGTAGTTTCTAGGACACAAAAGACTCGTGCGCAGTTCGCGCAGCACTTCGGCCGCGAAGTTGATCCCAGCGGCCTGTTCCTGCGCTTTAAACGCTCGTTGCATTTGCAATCCCTGATCACGCACGGTCCGCAGTGCCTCGCACAGTACGTCTCGTTCGCCCTGTTCATCCAGCACGAAGGGGCGTATCGTCATGGTCAAATTAATTTGAAACAGAAGGTGTCATTTAGAACCGTTTTAAAAACAGAGAGAGCGGGATAAGTTCGAAAAAGAGATCGGCGAAACCGCATGGATAAAACCCCGTGCGTATACTTTAAATCAGAAGGACGAAAAAGAGGAAGAGGAAGAAGGACACAGACGGTTCAAAATAAGAAGGTTCGATAAATAAGAGTCTCTTGGACGTTACGTAGACGGGCAAGAGTACTACTGCAGGGACACGGCGAGTGAGTGAGTAAATCCCGTTGCTTCAATCGACTGGTCCTCGTGGTCGTAGTAGAAATAGTAGTACGAGCTGGTAGTTCGCGACAACAGACACAATGACAAGCACCGTTCTCTTCCAGTCGACGCGTACCGTGGCTGCTTCTAATGTGGCAAGTGGCACTCTCGGCTCTAGATTTTCGAGCCAAAGACCTTGACAAAGCGACTCCGCAACGCCACCAAGACAATGATCTCCTCCCGTTGACGCACGCGATGACTTTCTTTCGTAAGCGACGCAATCATTCGCTTCATAGTAGAGTGTGTATCCTGATGTCTTTGCAGCATCTTCTGAATATGAGCGAGGAGCTCCAGTTCTTCGCAGCGCTCCTCTTTGAGCTCGTCGAGCTCTTGCTCCCGTGCAGCTAAACTCCCATTCTCATTCTCCTGAGACAACGGCGACCGGCGTAACGCCCCGATGTCGCGCTGCAGCTTGTTCATGAGCTCCTCGATCTCCTGCAGCCGCGCCGACGACTCGCTCACGTCGTCTTCGGACGTCAGAACGGCCTGTTTCTCAAGCACCACTTCTTCTTTCAGTCGTGTGAGCTGGTCGCGGATTGCCCGTGCGTAGAGCGTGAGTTTCTTTGCTGCGTTTTCCAGCTGGACCATCACGGGGAGGCACGAGTTGTTGCTGTCGTTGTTGTTGTTGTTGTTGTTGGTAGTGGTGGTGTTATTACTATTGGAAGGTGTCGACATGTTGACGACAAGAGTGCGTAATGGATCGAGAGAAATATCGGAGCTGCTGCGGAGGAGAAAGCTGATTGAAGAATGATGAGCTCTCCATGCGGGAGAAGCGTCGTGATGGAGGCACAGCAGCGGTGGGGGAGCTGCTCGACGAGCAACGCGCGAATGATGTGGCGACCTCCACCTGCTGAACCGTGAGGGCTCGACGCTCTTGATTGGTCGAGCGGCGTCTTTTCGTGGCAAAACAGATAGTCGTTCCAAAAGGACCAAGTCGTTTTGCTTTTGGCATATCAGAGTCCCAGTTTTGGTCAGACTGCGCGTTGAGCGAGCGATGAATCCGTGGGTGGATGGATGGATGGATATATAATATGGATGATTAAATAGAGAGTCTTTCTTGGGCGAATGAGAGCCTGTAGAAGCGAGGGCGCTTTCTCTCGCCGCACGCACGCACGAAAGATAGACAGACAGGTAGACAGGTAGACAGACAGACAACGTCTGGTTGTTTCAGCTCTGCTGTAGTAGTGTATGATTCTAAAGCCGGCGGCAACAGCCAAAGAAGAAGTCGTGAGAAGCAAATACAACCGAAAGGCTCCGATGGTAGTTCTCGATCGAAGGAATGATACAGGCGTTATCAAACTTCTCTACAAGCTCATTTAACTGCGGCATACTAAAGCCTTGACCCAACGTGGGACATCGACAAGGATGGCTGCATCCATTGCGTGCACCTCTTCCCTGTGCATCTTACTTCACGGCGATGATTTACGATTGATAGCTGACGAAGGCACATGTACGAAGACTCGGAAGTAAAGACGCGGCGCCTCTGCGCGATGACGCGTTCTGAGCTCAGTTGCTCGGTATTGACGTTTCGCGGTCCAGTCTGTGGATCCATGACCGCGGAAAGGGCAGTTGCAAATGAGCCTGTGATTGCAGTGCTGTAGGATCACCATTACCCTCTCCAAGAGTAGTTTGTGTCCTAGGGCACTGCTTTCACAACAAGACAACCTGCACCTATCGGGCGTCCAGAAAGCGACCACGATGTGTTATGGACGAGAAAAGACGCACAAGAGGTGGAACACGAACACTGTACCACCATGTCGTCTGTGACCTAAACTGCGCATCTCACGTCATCATACCTTGCCGCCCTTCAACAGACATCGCGCGAGACTGCGGTGCGTACACTGCGCTGGCCTGTGAAAAACCGATCGCATGTTCGCGTTCATTTCTTCACCGTTCTGTATCGTGTCTGTCCCACTTTAGTATACCGGCGACAACAGAAACAGCTCACGGACCTCGAACTACAGGTTGCACACAAAGTCTACAGACCACACACGCCTGTCTCGGTACTGGCGTTTTACTTAGGCTTTTGGGCAGAGCGGAGAAAAGATGGGAACACTCTGCCTCGTGCGCGGTCACCATTCTAAATCACTAAACATCATTGTACGAACCCCAACACAGGCAGTGCGATGGTTCAATCGACAAATCAAAAACATATGACCGGGTCGACTCTTCACATGTGACGGAGATGTCTGCTGACCCGCAAAGAGAGAAAAAGACGTGACGCGATAGCATCTTCATGGTACGAGAAGTTGAGATTGGTCGATCATGCCTTCGAAGAGGGCGGACCGAGTGGCGTGCGCGTCGACGGGCCATTCGCCGTTTCCTTCGAACACTTCGCCGTGTCTAAAGATGGACCGTAACTGACAGATTCTACTTTCGATCGATGGCTGACTCAGATTAACGGCACGCAGCTACAATCAAACGGGTCTAAGATGTTTCGATTTCTTCATGCACCACACTGCAGCGTTTGGTCTCGCCACGAGCTCATCTGTTTTAGCGATAATCAGGGCATCTTATCTTCTTAGACCAATGCTGTTTGCATACAGCGGTTGCAAGCCGGTGCTATCGCAGTACGTCACAATCTTGTACGTTTTTCGGCATTGTCGAGTGGTGAGGTTGTTCACGGAGACTTGACATCTAAATGCATACACTTGTTCGGTTCTGAGCCACGCCAAACACGTCGTTTCGATCGAGTCCCTTAGCTTTCTTTTGCAGAGACTCGTCTCGTGTTTCAACTGCTTCAAGTTGACGTGACCCTCAAGCTCGTCATTGACACCAATCTCGCTGCTGAATCGCCACTAGAAGTACTTGACTGACTGCTATGTAGTTGTTTCGCCACCGAACGAGCTCAGTGCCACATCCGCCACATATACAGCGTAGTGTTTGCAGAAAATGCTTGCGTTTTGGTAAGAGTTAATTTGCTAGCTCTGTTACAGCCAATTTACAGCTTGGGTACAACTTCACCGACACATCCTCGAGCTAAGGCTTCGCTGCATCAGAGAACGAATACGTTTGCGAACCGGACGCTATGCTATAAAATAAAAACCAACGGACTTAGACAACTTCATGGGGTACAGCACCAGCTTCTTCGAATCGGAGGGTAAAGTGTCTGTGCATAAATTATCCGGGATACACGTATCACTCGACATGGACAATGCTGCCGTCGTGTTAAGGTGATTGATGCAGTCTAATATTTACTACGAAACGTGTATATTCAACTGTGCTGTCCTCGCATCACATAGCAGCACATTGGCACCGTGATACATGACACGATCTTGCGCGTCTATTACCTTCTGCGTAAAGTCAAAGTCCGGCAGGATCATTTTTATAGCAGCACAGTCTGATCGGCGAATTATGGAGCCTTACACGCGGTGATCTTGAGCAGGTCTTCACGATGTCATGTGCTGCACGTACGTAAAGCACGCGGAGATATTGACAACGGGTCATCGTGGCATCCGACCATTGCAACGTGGTCGTACTAGCATATGTTCATCGGTCATATTGAAGCACTAGAAGTAAGTCCGACGCAATCGTGTTTGTCAGCTTCTGTGAGCGAAGTTTATGGTCGCTTACATCGTCTGGTCTGCCAACTACTTACATGTCATGGCCAGACAACGAAAAACATGATCGGTACTGCCTTCTCGTCTAGTCATGCACGTGAGCAGACTAACGTAATTTGTAGAAAATTTGCAGAGTAAAGCGATTTGGAGCATTGATTAGGAACGATAAGACCACCACTTGTTAAAATCCAGCCAATCAAGTATTTGCGATGATATCTCAACTCGATTCACGTGAGGGCATAGCTGTAGCATAAGCGCAGGGATCAGATATCTTTCAGACCATCCCGGATAGTTACTTTTTTCAAACGATTTAATCTTTCGCCTTTACTAAAGATTACCGTGCAATTTGTTGATGATGTACACTTTGTGTACGCTTAAACGTCATGATGACATTTGATTGTAAACGTTTTGAAACGGACACAAAAGTGAAACCTCAGTAGTCGGTTAAATGACAGGGAAACGACACAGGCGAGACCATCGTAGTGCTTCTACGATAAGTAGCTGAATGCATATGCAGGTTTGTCAAAGACTAAAATGCTTTCCAATTTACTTCCTGGCTACTAGTTGCCCTCCCTCTGCAATATTACCTCAAAAGGTTATGAGCCCAAATACTGTGGGAGCGAACGATGTTCTCAACGTAGATAACTACTTCGCATGAGAATTCAATGCGCGGATGAAGCTCGCCAGGAAAGGGCTGCTGGAGCACATTGACGCGACGAAGGCACCGCGAGGAGATGACGCTAATGCGGCATTTTGGAAAGTCAACGACATGAAGGCCTTTGCAAATGTTTGCACGATGATCAGCCCAAGCCTTCAGTCCATGGTTCGGGATGCAGCAACGACTGCAGAAGCGTGAAGGATTTTGAAGAGCTTTTTACTTCGCAGAAGCATGTAAAATCGGGTGCAGATGCGTCGACAGCTGCACGAGTTCGAGATGCAAAAGGGAGACATTCTAATGGATCACTTTTTTTAAGTTCGATGAGCTGTGCATGTCAATGCAAGCTATGGTGACGAAGTTGTTCAGGATGAGCGACTCGTAATTTTACTCGGAAGCCTATATGATGAATACGACCAGATAGTCAAGATCATCGAGAACATGAAGGACACGGATCTATTTCAAGCCAAGGAAATGCTTCGTCGTGACTACGAAGGCATTGCTCGGAAGGAGAAGAGCGAGATCGCGTTGAAGGCTACAAGAAGGCTCAAGAGCAAGAGTTTTCGGCCAAAGGAAGCAAGGAACAAGTTCACTTGGACGTGTAATATTTGCGGCAAGTATGGGCGCAAGAAACAAGATTGCTGAAAAATCCGGACAAGAAGAAGAGCTCTGATCAAGCTTTCACTGTTGGTGAACATTGCTCTAAAGGTTGGCTACTCGACAGTGGAGCGAGCAGTCATATGTGTCCAATTAAAGATGACTTTGTGGAGATCCAACCACTAAATAAGTCAATTGGAGTTTCGATTGCGAATGGAGAAACGATTGTGGTTGATGGTGTTGGGACAATTCGTGTCTTACTGAAAAAGAAGAAGTTAATTCGCATTGAAGACGTGTTGTACGTTCCTGATCTGGATCGTCGTCTTCTTTCTTTTCCTGCATAGTCTGCTAAAGGGTTACACGTAAGCCTTCGCAATAAGACATGTGAGATCAGGAATTCTCGAGAGTTAGTGACTCAAGTGACCCGAAAGGGCAAGTTGTTCGTGCTTGAATATGATACTATAGAATCTGCGAGCGTGACTGAAGAAGTTGGCGGTGGAACCAAACCTGTGAGTTCAAGTGTGTGGCATGCAATACTTGGACATCTGCCAATGAAGGCAATGAAAAACCTTGGCAAGTGTGTTGAAGGGCTTACGATGGAAGATTTGTCTGTTGTGGATGTTGATCAAGACGAAATATGCGAAGGATGTGTGACCGGAATGTTGTCAGTCAAGCCGTTCCCGAAGTCTACTTACGGCGAAGAAAAGACCACTTCATTGGTCCAAGTTATCCACAGCGACGTATTGGGACCAATGGAGACCAAGTCGCAAGGAGGAGCAAGATTCGTAGTGACATTTCTGGGTGCTTATTCAAGATATGTCGATGCTTAATACATTCCACACAAGTCAAATGTGGTCGCCAGTTCATCGAATACAAGACGATGATGGAAAACTAGTTTAATACCAAGATCAAGTGTATTCGCACTGACAATGGTGGTGAGTACATTACCAAGCGGTTCACAAAGATATGTCGAAAGACCGGTATTGTGCACCAAGCGACAGTGCCGTATTCGCCGCAGCAACACGGAATGGCTGAACGACTAAACCGGACACTGACTGAGCGAGCAAGATCGATGCTTAATTACATGCAAGTCGAGAAAAAGTGGTGGGCTGAGGCTATTGATATTTGCGGTATTCGTGACTAACCGAGTCACTTGCGCTTCGAACCCTACCAAGACTCCAGTTGAAGCATGTTTTGGGACTAAGCCTGACCTGTCCCACATGAGAGTATTTGGTGCGAAAGGTTACGCTCACTTTGCAAAACCAAAACGTCTAAAGTTGGACAAGAAGGCGTTTCAATGCATGTTTCTGGGCTACTCGCATGAAGTGAAGGGATATTGTGTCTGGAATTTTGATTCAAATAGACTGGAGCTCACGCGATCAGTGACTTTACAAGAGTTACCAAAGTCCAAGTATGTGCAAGTGATTGCGAATGTACCTGCTACTACACGTGCGAGTTTCGACGATGATGATGATGCTGGAGTTGTGCAATTACCATCTACGTCAACCCATAGTGAAGTGGAACTGATGATTGTAGACCATACTGGAACTTACTAAGTCGTATCATTACCAAGTGAATTTAAGTCTTGAATCCACGACAGGAATTTCAACACATACCTAATTCTGCTTTCGACATCGAAGATGTTCACATGAAGCCGACTGATCTGGATGCCAATACAACTCGGGACATTGTGCCCAGGGGGAGATTGATGAATCCCAGTGATTATGCAGTGGTGCAATCATGTCACTATAATGGACAACATGTCCATCTTGTGCTACCATCATCGAGCTGTGAAGATCAAGCTTTAGTTCCAGTCGGGATGTCTAATACACCTGCTACAATGCACAGTGATGATTCAGACATTCGCGCGTCAAAAAGATACCGCATTGAATATGAACAAGCGAATGCAACACTCGAAACCCCATCGACATACAAAGACGCAATGGAATCGCCGCAGTCTAAGATGTGGAGCGAGGCAATCAACACCGAAGTGATGGCACTAAACAAAAAGAAGACATGTACAGCAGTGGAGAAATCGCCATACACAAAGGTGATCGGAACCAAGTGGGTTTTTGCCATTTAGCGGAATGAACTTGGAAAAGTTGTTTGATTCAAGGCACGGCTTGTTGCTTTAGGGTATCGACAAACGCTTGGTGTGGATTACTACGAGACGTATTCGCCGGTCGCAAACATGAACTCTGATCGTGTATTTCTTGCCGTGTGTTGTCATTTCGGCGTGATAATACACCAACATGATGTTGACATAGCCTTCTTAAATGGAGTATTGGAAGAAAATGTAAACATTTCTACCCCTCAGGGCGTCAACATGGACCCAAGTCAAGTTTTGAAGCTCAACAGAAGTTTGTATGGATTAAAAAAGGCTGCCTCGACGTGGTTCAAGACGATTTCAAGTGTTTCTAAGAACATGGGTTTTATGGCATGTGTAACAGACCCGTGTGTTTTCATCCGTCGCGATGGACACCTTTCGTGGATTTACCTGACACTGCATGTAAACGATATGCTGATCGGAGGTAATTCTGCTATTTCAATTGACAAAGTTGCAGATGAACTTTCCAGTCATTTCAAGTTAAAGACGCTCGGAAATTTGAGATTTATTCTCGGCATTGAAGTGGAGTATGCACACCAGACAAAGAAACTCAAGATCAGTTAAGCTGCGTGACTTAACAGAATGATCGTCAAATTTAATCAAGTTGGGGCGAAAGCGGTCAACAACCCAAGTGTGGGAGGTCAAGCCATACTCAAGTGCGAGAAAAAGGACCCCAAGATGAAGAGCCGACCCTATCGATCTTTTGTCGGATCGCTCCTATATGTGGCAACAGGTTCAAGGCCCGATGTTGCATTTGCAGTGGGTCGCCTGAGTCGACATTTGGAAAAACCAAGTGAAGAACACTGGAACGCAGCCATTCTGTGTGCTGCGCTACCTAAAGTCAACTGCAACGCACGAAATTTGCTATCGTAGCAAGCCTGGTGGCCTCAAGCTGAGTGCATTTAGCGACGCAGATTGGGGGACTGACAAGGATAATCGATGTTCGACATCAGTAGTTATGGTGATGGTCAACGACTCTCCAGTCATATTCAAGTCGAACCTTTAAAGCACTGTATTACAAAGCACTGCTGAAGCTGAATATGTGGCACTTTCGTTGTGTATTCAATAGATGTTGTGGACCAAGAGTTCATTGATGGAGATGAAGGTCAAGATTTACGCTCCAGGTATTGTGTATGTAGCCAATTAAAGTGCAATTGCTATTGTGAAAAATGAAGGATACCAAAGTCGAGCGAAGCACATTGATGTTCGCGATCATTTTGTTCGCGATCAAGTCAAGGCCAAGGTTGTTCAGCTGGAGTATTTTGAAACCAAGTTACTGCTCGATGATTTTCTGACGAAGGCGATTTCGACCAACAAGTTCCAGTTTCTCGTGGCAAAGACAAACGTTGGAGACTTCTAGTCGAGGAGGAGTGTTGATGATGTACACTTTGTGTACGCTTAAACGTCTCGATGACGTTTGATTGTAATCGTTTTGAAACGGACACAAAAGTGAAACCTCAGTAGTCGGTTAAATGACAGGGAAACGACACAGGCGAGACCATCGTAGTGCTTCTACGATTAGTAGCTGAATGCATATACAAATTTGTTATAGACTAAATAGACTTTCCAATTTACTTCCTGGCTACTAGTTGCCCTCCCTCTGCAATATTACCTCAAAACAAATGACTCAAAAATATGCGGCTTCAATGGTTTATGCAACCCCTGATTGAAATGGGCCATCCCGTTACACAAGTAGTTTCGATTAAGTTTACATGTTACTTAAGCAGGGGAGCTTCTTCCGAGGTAGCGGAAGTAGTACGTGATATATTCTTGCTAGTTCAATGGGCTTAGTCCTATTATTAGCCGGTAAGATATAGGCAAGTAGATTGAGTTGTTACCATGAGTCCAAGGGAACCATTCTTACACAGGATGATCAAAAGATACAAATATAAACAGATTTTATAATACTGAACACCTTAAACTGGGTCTAGGCTTTCTAAGCATAGATATTGTAAGTTAGTACGTGTTGTTCTAGCCCTGTTACACCTGGTAGCACTTAGTAGTTTATCCCATGCCCGAGTTTGGGATGAGCGATTCGTCGTACTTTGACGCTCCAGACGTGAGTCTGGAGCATGCGACTTTTTCCCATCTCACTGTTGTTGAGTTGGATGCCCTTAATCGCCTCGCGGCAATATCTAAAGAGGCATTCGTTGTTTCGCTGATGAAATCAGCGACATCTGATGGACAGCGTCTCGCCATACACGACTTCACGGCCCACGAGCTCGCCGAATCCAATCGGCATGGTCTAACTCCATCGAGAACTTCACGGAACTATGCCGTGAAGATGGAGACCTCCGTCTACTCTACCGAAGGCAAAGAACGCTTGTCGCTGTCGCGTTGGTTCAAAGAGGTTGACATCGCTATCGCATCTAGAAAATTCGAGGCTCCTCAAGCAAAGGTTAACTTCCTCCTTTCCCGTCTTACTGGGAAATCCAATGAGTGGGCTTTTGGGTAAACTCGTAGTGGCCGAGTATGCGTTCCCCACTCTGGAAGCCATCCAGAGTGACCTTTGACTCGCCTTCGAGCCGCCACAAGAAGAGAAGTTGGTGCGATCTAGGTTTCTGTCCTTTAGAAAGGGCAAGTTGGCCATGCGCGACTTTGTGCAGAATTGGCTCGACATCTGGCGTCGTGCATTGTCACGCATCCCATGGACATGTACACACAAGGGAACGTGTTTGCCGATGGCATGCGTGAAGGGCAGACTCGCCTTTCGCTGGAACGCGCGGAGCCTTCCACGTTGAAGGAGGCTTTTGCTATCGCCCTCCGTGAGGACTTAAGAGTCACCAAGGCCTACACCAAGCCTTCAGTTGTTATCGCTGTCAGATCAGCGGGCCCGGAACCTATGGATATTGATGCGATTGAGTCGTCAAGTGACCGACGAAGTGTTACGTCCTACATGAGCGAAGTCCGTAGCGGACGTCAGATGACTGCTTTCGATGTCGAAAGTCGAGACATCGCGTGGCAGAATGCCTCGCGCCAGCACTTATGTTGGCGCATTCGAAGGACACCCATCACAAGGGAGGTGCTCCGCCCTCTGGGTTTTAAAACGGACGATACCAGTAGGGGCAGGGCGCCCTTCTGATTTGAAGGGAGGTCCGGGTCCACCGGTGGCAGCCCGACCTCCCAGCCCATCTGTGCTGCGTGCACGGTCAAATGCCACCACTATGATTGGTTATTTACCCCTTTTTATTTTTAATCTGCATGTCGCCGGTATTCGGCGACCTCTACGAGCGCTCCTGATTCAGGGGCGACAAATTATTTCTTTCGTAAATCTTGCGTGTCACTGCTGCTACCTAGCATCCAGGTCCACGAGGGACCTGGCCAAGTTGTTGTCAAGCTCGCTGACGGGAAATCACGCCGCGTATCGCGGCGCGAAGTGTCGTTGCCATTCACGTTTGACGGCTTTCGCAGTTACGACAATTTCTTGGTGATTGAGATGAATCATGCGTCTGATTGCATCGTGGGCATGCCATGGTTGGCACGCTATAATCCCCAGATCGACTGGCTAGCCAGATCAGTGAGACGTCGAAGTAGGTTCGACGTCAGCAAAGTGTTCACTCATCTCTTGGTGTCCGCAAGTGATTGGCCGAACGTTACAGTCGTGGATCGTACATCCACAACCCCGGCGGCGCACAGAGTGAGCGATGGCCCTCTCTGTACCGCTTGTTCCGTGTTCCTACGCACGAGTGACGATGTCTCCTCGCTTTGCAGCGAGAAGTACGACGTGGACGAGCAGTGGCTTCAGCACGAAGACAACGCGGTTAAACAGAGGTTCCCGCACGAGAGAGCAGTGGTCGAACTGGTGGTCCCATCTGCACCCATTGTGGTCGAACATAGGCTCCCACAAGGTCAAGATGTGGCCGAGCAGGGGCTCGCCACCGAGTGTGACGTGGATGGACACGAGGCCCCACGTGCGAACATGATGGTCCAACACGGGTTCCCATCATCACCCACTGTGTTCGAACGGAGGTTCTCACATGAGCAAGACGTGTTCGAGCAGGGGCTCCCACACGAGTTTGTGGCGGTCGAGCAGGGGCTCCAGCATCATCGTCGACATACGAGTATGGAATTCTCTCGTCGCACGATTTTGACGTCCTGGATGAGGACATCCAGAATCTAGTGGGGTGCAGATTTAACACCTGACTGCGGTTCGCCAGCTTCGAGCATGGACTCGAAGCACGATGGGGACGCAAGATACCTGAACTCAGCGTTGGGATGTGCCCACGCTGTTGTGTACGTGGACGGGAATCCACAACGGCGCCAACACGTTAACGTCGCGAGTCCACCTCGCGACGCGTCGTCGATTACGAGACTTCCAGGACTCTCGTGGAAGCATTTTGTACGCTACCTCATGGGAGCACGGTTAAACAAGTATGTCTGGTCACCAACGAGGTGACCTATGAGCCGAATGAGGAGCAAATGACGCGCCCTCGAAGCGCTGAACAAATGTCAGCGCGCGAAGAAAGATTTGCGCCGCAATCTTGGGAGGCTCTGCGCGAGTCTGGTAACCCTGTCTACGACATTTCTCGAGAGTACGCAGTCGTATTCCCGGAGAAGATTCCGGCTGAACTTCCTGCTGATCGTGTTGTTCGGCACAAGATCGATCTCGTGCCAGGATCGAAGTTTTGTGTGACACGGCAGTGGCCGTTGCCTCGAGACCAAGTCGAGGATATTGATGCATTCTTTGAAGGTCGTCGCAAGGCCGGTCGTGTGCGTGAGAGTGTCACACCCCATTCGAGTCCAATTTTCTTCGTGAAGAAGGCTACGGAAGGCTAGCGTATAGTGCATGCGTTTAGCAAGCTAAACGATGCCACGGTTCCTGCCCAAACGCCTATCCCCAGAAAAGACATGGTTCTCAACTCCATGTCAGGAAGCGTCATCTTCAGCGCTATCGACTTAACCGATGGCTTCTACCAGATCTTAAGGCGATAGAGCGACATACCACTCACAGCGGTGAGTACCTCGAGTGGTTTACTATGGGAGTGGCTGGTGATGCCACAAGGATTGAGGAACGCACCAGCCACTTTTAATCGCGTGTTGTCCCAAGTGCTGAGACCGTTTCAAGACTTTGCTCCTGGCTATTTCGACGCCATTTATTTATAAACAGTAGCGCTTAGGACAACCTCAGTGCTGTCCAAGTACATCCTCAACACCCGAAGCAGGTTATCCAAGTCATGCGGGATTTCATGTTATAAGTAAACTTGAAGAAGTGCGTATTCTGTGCACCGGAGATGTCCGGTGCTAGGTTGCTATGTGAGCAAATTGGGGACCGAGCCGACCCAGAGAAGGTGTCGTCGGTCTGTTCTTGGCCAACACCCAAGAACCTTAAGGAGCTGCGTCAACGTATCAGTAAAGACAACTACTCGAATCAGTAAAACAAACATTACGCCGATTCCATACAACTTATGTCGTCACTGTTAAAGAAAGACGCCTCAGGGTTCGTGGCGTCCCGAACACGCGAACAAGCGGCCTTTGACGCAGTGAAGAAGAGTCTAGATTCAATGTCAGTGGTGGTACTCCCATACGGCACCAATCCGTTTCACGTCGTGTGTGATGCAAGTGACTTTGCAATTGGTTGCGTTCTCATGCAGTTTGATCATGAGGGCCGTGAAAGATTCGTGAGTTACCACTCACGACATATGAAGCCGGCGGAGAAGAACTATCCAGTCCACGATAAGGAGCTATGCGCTACGAACTCATCAAGTTTCGTGTCCACCTATTGGGTGAACGCACGTTCGCCCTGTATGCTGATCATGCATCGCTGCGTACAGCGATAAAGAGCCCACATCTGTCACAGCGGATGGCGCGGTGGCTCTCTTTCTTCTCCGAGTACGACTTCGTTTTGCACTAAAATCCAGGCAAGACAAATAGTCTTGCTGATGCGCTGTCATGGCGCCCAGATTGCGACCCTCGTGCGGCACTGAGTCGTCAGAAAACTGACGACGACGATGAGGAAGATCGATGTGTGACATGTGTGTCTTTTAATTTAAACTCGGGTCACACTCGAGCCATGCCTTTTCGATGCAATCGTCGCAGCTTACTCGAACGATCCAGATTACGCGGACATTGTTGCTTATCTACGCGCTCCCAGTGATGATGTACTGGGAGCTCTTACGCGAACGAAGCGTGATCACATCCAGCGATACAGCATGAATGGTGATTGCTGTTATACAGTACCGATCGATTCAATGCTCCTCAAACAGTAATCGCGAATGACTTGGATCTGCGTGCTAGGATCGTCCACAAGTACCTTGATGCCCCAGCTGGCGGTCATTTGGGCCGCGAAAATACTTTCGCGTCTGTATCGCGTGACTCTTTCTGGCCCCACATGTACAAGTGGGTTCGCAACTGGATTCGTGCATGCGAAATCTGTCAAAAAGTGAAGCTATCTCCATCGTCGCAAGCCCCCCTGCGAACCTTGCCGATTGCAGATGAGGCTTGGCGCTCAGTGTCAATGGACACTATCTTTGGGTTAGCGCCCGACAGTCAGAACCAAACCGGTATCCTGGCCTTCGTGGGCAGATTTAGAAAGATGACACACTTAATGCCTGATCGTGCAGCAATCAACGCGGCTTGGACCGCGGTGCAATTCATTGACACAGAGTTTCGCTATCACGGTTTACCAGACGACATTGTATTGGACCGTGATCCTCACTTCACATCTGCGTTCTGCACATCACTGTTTGAGCTCCTCGGCACGAAGTTGCAGATGTAGACGGCAGCCCATCCGAAAACGAATGGGAAAAAAGAGCGGGTCAACCGGGTCCTTGAAGATATTCTTCGACGTTATGCTACTTCCTTCACTTGTTAGAGCGCATTCTCGCCACTGGCTGAGGTTTTCACTTAACAACGCTGTTCACGCGTCAGCGGAATTGACGCCATTCTTTGCGAATTCATCTCGTCACCCTCGAGTTCTTGCTCTTCTTACCGTGGGTCAACCACGGCTCTTCGTGGCTCCACTCTGGAGGGGGGGGGGTGAAAGTGACAATCAACTATCGAGTGCAGCCCACGGTATTTAAGTGCAAATGTAGTCGACCATTTCGAGTCAAAGTCCGCTGTTATGACGCCACGATACGTGGCGTCCCTGCTAGCTCGATGGACGACGCAAACACTGATCGACCCTTCTTCGGGTACGCGCTCACCTAAAGACAACTACGCGATGATTGAGTCGGCGCGACCAATTGATGATATGGCTGTGTCGGAGATCACACGTCAACGTCAAGCGACAACGAGGTTTGTACGAGATACTCTTCGTTCTGCAGTGGATAAGCTGAAAGAGAATGCAGACAAACGTGGAAAAAGAACATATGTAAATTCAATAAAGGTGACCGTGTGTTGCTATCTACTGAAGGCTAATGCGATTCGGCAGTTACCAATTTAGGCGCGAGTGATCTCGCGCCACAATTCATCGGTCCATTTACGGTGCTCAAGACGATCGGAGACGCCTCCACGCTGGATATCCCTTCGTCGTTGCGCCTATACCCGACGTTCTACGTCGGGCGACTGAATGAGTAACGCCCGGCTCCGCTTCACGGGTTGGTTCCGACCCTGGAGGCAAAGGCTCAAATGTTGACCTACCTTCCGTCTTGCTCGACGCGCCGAGGAAATTGGACGCGGCTTCGTTCCAATCTGCGCGTGCCCAAGAACATGGTATTCCATGTTCCTCATCCTTTCGAGCAGTTCGCGGTTCGACTGTCGAATCTCGCTCGAAGTCCTCTCATCCCGTCAGCACGCTCAGTTGCAGCCTCTGCTTCCAGCTGAGCATCGACAGCCTTGTATACCGTCGCATCCACATCGTCCTGGGAAACCAGGACGCCAACGCGATCATCGTGAGGGCCCACCCCCGCTTATAGATGTGGCAAGGCAGAAGAACTGAATTTTGGAGCGTTTACTAAGACACGAGGAGCCTCGTCGCTACCTCAAGCGCAAACGCGCGCAAGTACCGTGTGCGCTGGCTCGGGTTTTACCCGAGAACACACGTGGGAACCGCTTTCGTCACTTCTTCAAAACGTTCTAGACGTCGTTCGGGCATATGAGTCCGTGGACACGCTCAATCTTGATGCGTCCGACAACGTTTGTATTCTCGTGTCGAGCGAGAACGAGATGATCGACGACAACGAGACCAAGAGTGAAGACGATGTCGTGGTGAAAGATCATCACGACCACGAGAACGAGAGTCTCGTTGTGACGAACGTGCTTCACCACGACTACGAGAACGAAAGCTTCGTGGCGAACGTGTATCACCAATTGAACGAGAAAAAGATCGTCTTGGTAGATATGCATCACGACCACGAGAACGTAAGCGTCGTGATGGATCCAGATCACGACCACGTGAGCGAGAGTGGTGTCGCCGCATCGACGCGCCACAAAAACAGCGGTCTTCCGCTCATACAAGCTTGCAATCCGGAAAGGTCGTATAGCGCCCAAGGGATCAAGTGCTGGTCCATCACGCAGTCTCCAGAATTCCCGTTAACTGTGCGCGGGAGTGCTGTGTCGTTGGTGTACGCGTCTTCGGTCATCGTTTGCTTCGAGTGACCGTTGGGGTATTGCACTTAAGCACTCCCGGTTCGTGAGTGTTTTTTTGAGAATGGGGTGATGTAATATGCCACCCCGTTACATAAGTTGTTTCGATTAAGTTTACATGTTTCTTAAGTCGGGGTGCTACTTTCAAGGTAGCGAAAGTAGCACGTCGTATATTGCAGCTGATTTAATGGGCTCTGATTTATTATTGGCCAGTAAGAAACAGGCACGTAGATAGATTGGTTAATATGGGTCCAAAGGAATCATTCCTACATAGGATGATCAAAAGATACAAATATAAACAGATTTTGTACTACTAAACACCCAAAATTGGGTCTAGGCTTCCTAAGCATAGATAGTTATCAGTTAGTACGGGTTGTTCTAGCCCTGTCACACTGATGAGACTTTTCGTTTGCCCCATGACTATTTACAAAGATTTTTTATAAACAGACCATTTTCTACTTAGCAACTCGAATGAGACGACCGTTGAAATCGTCGCGAGTCGATCTCATAGTGTCATCCATATCACTATCTGTAACACTTTAATCTACTCGATTAGCTAACATGTCAAACGACGTGAAAATATCTTACGCTGCGGTGTGGGGGTTCTCGGTATGCAAAAATTATTGTTATCAGGTTGCAAGAAAAGGCACATAAGTGCTGAGTCTTAGCTACGAAAGCTGCGTGTTTACAGCCCTCACTCTGTGTATATCGCCCTCACTGTGTGTTAATCGCCCTCACTGTGTGGACATCGCCCTCACTGTGTACATAACGCCCTCACTGTGTACATAATGCCCTCACTGTGTACATAACGGACTCACTGTGCACGTGATGCCTTTATAGCGCTACAGTATGATTTTAAAGCAGTGTGTGTCCCACAAGGTGCTTTGTGCGAAGTACTTCTACGGACTTGTGACAAGAAATTTGCAGAAATTATAAAGATTAATAAGCTCGCTCCTGAGGTCTTGTAGTGTAAAGGGGATGCACGTAGTTAGGTACCTGGCATTCTGTGTCTTAGACTCACGGATGATATCCCACTGAAAGAGATTTAGAATATCTTATCGGTTTATAGGGGCTATCAGGTGTCAGCCACTAGATATGAGAGATCTTAGTAGTACTAAGATCTGGACACATGTGTCCATATTAGGATTAAGATATTCGTAGGTTTAAATGTAAATAAAATCCAGTCTCCCTTTTGATCTTAAAGACACGTGCCTTGCGAGGCGTCTTTGTTCGTTGATCACTGATCTCTAAAAGTTAGCAACACCTCGGGAAGGTAGCTAGTTACTCTTGAGCAATAAGTGCTGTCGATCCACTAAATCGGTTGGTCCCCTGGAACAAGGGCCATAATCTTTACGCTTGTTGACTCATTAAGTCTAGTTCTTTAGAGATAAGTTGCTCGTTGAGCATTAAGTCTTACTCTGACTCAAAGAGCTGTGTAGCTCTGCTGCATTTGGTAGCATTCGTAGTCAATCTACAACTGAGTCTTTAGACTGATCCTCTGTGAGGATGAAAACCCCCACTCCCCTCGCTGATGCCCAAGAGGTCCCGCTTGATTAGCTGAACGCGTCTTTGGGTTAATGAAACGTGGAGCTCCTTGTTTCACTAGGCCCTGAGGTGTAGAATGCACGTGTTAAAGGCTTCATGCAGTATAAAGCAACCCTGATAGGGCAGGTCCAAGCCTAAATAGCGTCGGCTTTACCTACAAGCTATGTGTCTGTACCAGACGAAGAGCCTAAGACTCTTCCACCTAGTTTGAAAGTTAAGAACTACCCCCATAAGGAGGATATGCCCTCATCCTCTGGATCCGTGAGATTGAGATGGCAATGAGATCAGGCCTGATCAAGCTTGATCATCAACAGGTCTCGATGGATATCTCAAATCTTATTGGAAGAGCTAGAGAATAGGCTTTGACGTGTCACAATTAACCATCTATCTTACCACCTGATAGAGATGTACGTCATGAAATTGACTTGCTTCCAGGAACTAAATACTGCGTTACACGGCAGTAGTCTCTGCCTGAAGAACAGTGTCACGTCATTGAAGATTTCTTTCGTGCTAAGCACGCGGCTGGAATGGTTCGTGGGAGTAAATTTCCCCATTCAACGCCTACATTTTGTGTCAAAAAGCCAAATGGCAAGTGGCGCATTGCACATGCTTATAATAATATTAATGCAGTCACTATACCAGCGCAGATGCCTATTTCTGGAAATGATGTTATTTAAAACAATGTGGTAGGATGCACATTGTACATTGCACTCGACTTAGTCGATGGTTATTACCAGCCGCTCAAGCGAGCGAGTGATATTTCGCTAACAGAGGTTAGTACATCGAGCAGTATACTCTGGGGGAGGCTCGATATGCCACACGGGCTTAGTCGGTAAGTAATTCAAGCGTTATGCTTTGGGGGTGGCTCGACATGCCGCATGGTCTGTCTAATGCCCCGGCTAATTGTAACTATCTGGAGACGCAACTGTTCAGACCTCACCGAGGTTACGAACAAACGTGCTATGAAGACATCCTTGTCCATATAATTGTGACGAATGGTCGATCAGCTGTAAATAACCACACAATTTTTTTACGAGCGATGGTCGAGTGCATGTGCGCGAATGGATAGTACGCTAATGCATTTGAGTGCATCTTTGATGCAGAAGGGATACCCTTTCTAGAGCGCTTCGTTGAAAAATGAGGCCTTCGAGCGGACCCCGCTAAGGTAAGGACTAAAGTCGATTGGCCAGTACCTAAGAAACAAAAGGACTTACGTAAGTGGCTTGGCCTCGCCAAATACTTGCATAAATATAGTGCAAATTACGCAGATATGGCTAGGCGATCATTCAATCTCCTATAAGGATGTGGATTGGTGTTGGGGTCATACCGAGCACGATTCTTATATAGAGGTCAAAGAGAGTCTCCTTTATGCAACAATAGTAGCTTTGCCCGATCCTAATCGGCCCTTCAGTGTCGTTTGTGACGCACCTGACTTCGCCATTAGCAGTGCTCTGTTACAAACAGATTTTGATGGACGCGAGCGCGTCGTTGCGTTCGAGTCTCGCCAGCTTAAAGCTGCAGAAAAGGACTATCCAGTTCATTACAAAAAAAAATACTTGCTATGAAGTATGCTCTAGTCAAGTTCCGAGTACATCTGCTTGGCTCCAAGCCTTTTGTGATCTGTACAGATCATGCGTCATTGCGCACTGCGGCACAATCGTCGCATCTCTCTCATAGAATGGCTCGTTGGCTTTCTTTCTTTGCCGAATATAACTTCGAGGTGAATTATAAGCCAGGAAAGCAAACTGCCTTGGCTGATGTGCTATCGTGCCGACCTGACTATGAGCGTGCTGATGTTACGACACTGTCGTCATCAGCCCTTGGCTTAATCCGTGCGGCTTATGCCAAGTATGACCAATGTGTAGCTTTGCTACACATTCTTGGAAGCAATAAGTTTGAAGACTCGTACATAGAATCCTCGGCATGTTTACGTGCGAGGCTACATCGATATTCCATTGATAATGGCCTAGTGTGCTATCGTAAGAATATTGAGGATATTCCTCGTATCGCTGTTCGTTATGATGAGTAATTAAAGTATCGAATCCTCTACGAGGCACATAAAAGCTTGAATTGGTCATCTCGGTCGCGAAAAGATTTACGGTTCGGTGAGCCAGTATTATCGGTGGCCCAAGCTGTACAAATGGGTGAAAACCTACGTATGTACGTACGAAATGTGTCAACGGTTCAAACCCTCAGCACATGCGGCTGTGCCGCTAGCTAGTCTGCCTGTATCCACTGGGTGTTGAGAGTCCATAAGAATGAATTTTGACTTCGGACTACCGAAGATTCGGAAGGCAACAATGGTATTGAAGTCATTGTTGACCGTTTGAGCAAGTTGGATCATTTAGCGGCTGTAATGGACATGATAGATGCTGAAGGCACGGCAAAGCTGTTTATCGATCATGTTTTTCGTCAACACAGTTTGTTTGTGGCAATTCTCTCTGATCGTGATCCACATTTCACCGGGACGTTTGAAAGCCTATCTTCAAGGTGCTCGACTCCTGATTGGACACGTCCACGGCGGATCATCCGCAGACATATGGTCAAACTGAGCGTGTTGATCGCGTCATTAATAGCATTTCGCACATTGTTTGCGCTGATACGCCAAGGCGTTGGATTTCAATGCTCCTTGTTGTTGAATTTGCGTTGAAAAACGCTTTTCATGACTCCACAGGATTCACTCCGTTTCAATGTTAATGGTATCGCCCACCGTCGCGTTCCATTAACGCTACCATTCTGTGGCTCAGGGCTTAGTGGGGGAGAAATTGCCGATCGGCTGGCTAATATCAGCCCTGCTACTGTTCGAAAACAGGTAGGCTAGTATTCGCAACGCGATTAAACGTCTTACGACATGTGCGTGACTCAATGGCTGATAGCCAAGATCAACAAAAACAAGAAGCTGATTACGAGGGCAGAAATTGCATTGAAATTATGAGCTCAGAGACTAAGCATTACTCAATGCTAAAAACCTATCTACAAATGTAGTGTCTGCTGTCTTTAAGACAAAGTTGCGTCCACGCTTCATTGGACCGTTTACGGTCACTATAAAAGTGCCTTGCGAATACGCTCAACCTTCCACGCAAATTGCGCACACACCCTGCGTTCAACGTAGGCTTACTTAAGCCGTAACGGGATCCTTCCCATGTGAACTTTGAGGCGCTGGTGCCGACGGCGAGGGCAAGGCCACGAATAGATGCAAACGAATCAGCAATCCCAACTAAGCCTCACTCCGAGTTTGCGCACGCTCAATTGCCTGAAGGCGGCTCTGCATCGCATCAAGCATGCATTGGGTCTTCCCCAGGGTCTCTTGAAGACACTTTACTTTTATAGCCAATTTTTTGTGGACTGATACCGGTGCACCGGCTACCACCGACGCTGCCCGATGAGCATGGGTGTTGTCAGTTTAATGTCGAGAGACTTCTTAAACGACGTCGTCTTCATGGCCACTACCATTATCTGATGAAGTGGCGTGGGTACCCTGAGTCTGAAAAATTATGGGAATACGAGGTACTTCTACGGCAAAATTACCTATGTGCTTTAAATGTAGTTGAACATAGTGACCAAGATCCTTTTGATATCGAGGCCATTCCCACCAAAAGTGGTGTGGGTTAGCGGGTTGGTGGTCATAATTGACGAACACTTGCAGCTACCGTAGTAGCCGAAGTACTTTGGGTGGGATTACGCAATTGGCCTCTGTCCTTAAGCTTGGCGTAGTCATACCGAAGCTTGCGTTCGAGGCGCACATTAGCCACATTGGCACTAGCTCTCAGAGCAGACATACTGCTGAGGCGACGTGTGCGGTGCATCCAGCGTGCGGAGGCATTGTCTTCTTCGCGTAATGTTTCGCATGCGACCAAAAGAATGGGTATACCCTTGATCGGTGGGACCGGTGCACCACTTGCTTGCATGTCAAGGTGTGCCCTGTATTGACTTCAGGTTGTAATTTGAGGCTAAGTAAATCTCGCAAATTACCTGGCATCTCACCAACTCGTCAGGAGACTTAGGCCTGTTATAATAGTCCACGTTGCCAACGATTGCCAAACCGCTTGACACAAGCGTTTCTCTACACTGGGTGGAATGAATACAAAGTCACGTTAGCTCTCGAGGGTTGCTAGCATTTGCGCATGGCGCCTAGTGCTTTCTCCTTGTTAAACAAGGAAATGTTCTTGCTCATCAAGCAGGTTCGTTACGATGGTATCATCCGAACCGGGGGTTAAGCGCGGCGCCAATGGCGAATTCTCATCATCACGTTCAGGGAACGGACAGGGGGCAGGACGATGTTGTACCTCAGACATGGGAGTATCGCACATTGTCCATGCATTACCCGAGATACTGGTATCGCTATAATAGACCAAAACATCCCCCATTTCGAAGTAATCACTAAGATTCTTTGACTCGTTTAGTGTTGAGGACATCGGGCTGAAAGTTTTTCGTTACCGTAATGAGCTGCAAGTGCACAGACCTCGTGGAAGAACAAAGTTCGATTGGATCAAGGTTCGATTTACGTTTAGGTAATCGTCAGTCTGGTGGGGGGGGTGTTAATGGGTTACACGTAGTTGATACCTGGTGCCCTGTGTCTTAGTCACACGGATGGTATCTTACTGAAAGAGATTTAGAATATCTTATCGGTTTATAGGGGCTATCAGGTGTCAGCCACTAGATATGAGAGATCTTAGATGTACTAAGATCTGGACACATGTGTCCATATTAGGATTAAGATATTCGTAGGTTTAAATGTAAATAAAATCTAGTCTCCCTTTTGATCTTAAAGACACGTGCCTTGCGAGGCGTCTTTGTTCGTTGATCACTGATCTCTAAGAGTTAGCAACACCTCGGGAAGGTAGCTAGTTACTCTTGAGCAATAAGTGCTGTCGATCCACTAAATCGGTTGGTCCCCTGGAACAAGGGCCATAATCTTTACGCTTGTTGACTCATTAAGTCTAGTTCTTTAGATATAAGTTGCTCGTTGAGCATTAAGCCTTCCTCTGAGTTAAGGAGCTGTGTAGCTCCGCTACATGTAGGTACAAATCTTGGACATTGCAAACATTCAAGTAAATTTTTTTATGTGCATTTAGAGTACGTTCGTTAGTGAGTCCTTATTCACCCTTAATGCTCCATGTTTGGATCCCGATCGACAACGATGTTCGATGCAACGATCGATACAGCAACCGACTATTTTATCAGATCTAACGACGTCATCGAACACGAAATTGTCAAAAATGTATTGCGTGCTTCTGTACACCACCATTGCGCAGAAAAACGTTCGTATCAATGTGACCGAAAGTGATGGTATCAAGCCTACGGGTGCTTCTTCATGAGCAAGCAAAGTCATATTTGTCCAGCAAGGCTGTTCGCATACATTTTTAGACTAGTACATTATCCAACAATTAAAAACTTCACGACAAGAGTGCCTTTGATTGTAAAGAGCTCCACTAATCAAATTTGGTAGTATGACTCAGGACATACTTGAGATAAATACGAGCGTTGCGAACATGAAGCCTTCAAATGCGAAAACAGTTAGCACACTTCTCTGACGTAATTTTTGATACGTTGAATGAGAGCGTCGTGCGACATCATCAGTCGTCTCTACACAGGGATAAAGTGCTATACAAGGCTGCTATCGATTTAAAATGTATTCCGTAATAGAGCGTGCAACGCATAATCATTGTTGTCGACGAAGTTAAGGGAACGATATTTCTAAATTTACACTTTTAATACAACCAGTAAGCTGTAAATGGCCTATGGTTGATTTCAGCCAAGCAAATATTATTTTAGCAGACTACTCTTGTAACGGGGTAGCCTTTTACACAATTTTGACGCCAAACGGTGTCAATAAGAACATATTCTAGCGTGACAATCTTCTGCAAATATTACTTGAGATCGGTAACATTGAAGGAACATCATCTCTTAGGATAATATTCTCGTACTGCTCGAAGATTAGTTGATAAAAGAAATTTCAACCAATTTCGCACCAATTGCTGCTAGATGCGCGCAATGGGTGGTGATCAGTTTATAGTCATACGAAAACGTAGATTAGTGTAGTTAGATAAAGACTGAATTTTTATTGATAGCTCATCCACATTAAATACAGTTCATTTTTACCTATACTAAAACCAGAAGTTTTAGTAGATCAACTTCCTCTGCACGAACGAGTGTGCGTGAAGTTTTGTGGTACCCAAGCTAAGGTTACCCCGTAACAACTCTGGTATCCCCTGGAATTATACAACGCGATTGATTTGAACCATCACGATGCGTCAATTTTTTGTAAAGAGACAAAATACATGTTCATTTACTTGCTGCATTGCAGACGGCATGCATGTGCTCCAGCAGAACAATTTGTAACCAAATCGGAGTATCTATTGAAAGGGACTCGTCTCTCGTCGATAAATAGTTGTAGTGCTCAAATATGATATGCGAGAGCAGTTTGTAAAAACCTTAATGACATAAACATCAACAGCTTGTATTTTGTAACAGCGAATGTGTAGGTTTATTTCGTGCTGCACGCGACTATATGATGTACCTAAGAAGTACATTAACTATGAACGAGCCTTACACTGTACTGAGTCGAATAAGTAATTTCGATAAACGCATTCTCATTCACTCTCATCTTTAATTCGACATTTGTCCATATCATAACGGGCATGATTAAAGTGAGCCCTAATGCGTGGACACCTCTTCTACTATACATGTGAGAAAGACCTAAGGCTCGTTATATGATATAAGTATCTCAGTCCAGGGAACAAAATTAGGTCCTGTATATTATCGTGCCATTATAAGTTTTTCTCGGTGATGGTATGAGTTGTGTGTAGTGTATTACATAATTGAAATGCTGAAGAATTATGTGAGGTAAAGCTATTCGTTGATTAACACTTATGTCATTACGAAAAGAATATGAGTAAGGTGGGACGGAGTGTAACCTTTCTAAGTAAGCCAAGCTCAACAAATAAAGCCGAAGCATCTGATTAATTGCAAGCCCGAAGAGTGAATTTATTAGTGAATGTGCACAAATTTCCTGCCATGCTTCTTTAAATCGCACTTATCTGTATGTCTGGGTATCGCTAGGTAACGCTAAGATGTACGTCACACGCCGTATCGAGTCCGATATCGCATGTCTGCATTCCATAAGTATATAGGCATAATTGGAGTCACTTTTTGACTATTTCTATATTGTTATGCACGCACCTGAGTGCCCATAATTGATCAATGGTATTCATTATCACTGAAGCAAATAGTAAACGATGATAAGCAAGTCTAATCGCGTTACCCGGGTATGCTGTACTGGTTTGATACAGACACTTTCAGAAACATACTCATTCTTAAGTGATTGATTCCAGTCCTGGCTCAGAGGACTAAAACGATTCCAATAATCTTACACATCAAGTTCCCTAAGTCATCACCACAAGAGGGCTCTGAATTTCAGTGATCAGCTGAAGTCTCAACAAAATACTTGTCAGCTCTAAATGAAATGGAGACTGATAATTAACTTGTGAGATTTGCCGTGATTCGCCGCACACCATTATGTATCACTTAGTTAATCTAGTTCTCATGGTGATTGCTAGTATTTATAAACTAGCAGTTGATGTTACATCAATCCGTCATCAATCGATGGATGAGATAATGAACTACATCATTTAATACGAATAATTTAACTGGTTGCTGTACATCCCGTACACACGCTGTACCGATTTCGGGTGGTAGTCTCCGTGCGAGTCTATTACATCATACCACCAGACTGACATTACCAAACAGCGTTAATCGATTCGTTACCTCACCGTGGCCATTAATGAACAGTTCACCGTTTGATTTTCTTAATACATAAGATTAGAATAAATTGAAACGAGTCTTCGACTCTTACCAACCTTTCATTTTTGAATAGAAAAAAGTGTATCATAGTAGTGAAATCAAATCTAAACTTAATACACTGATATGCGACGACAGACCGATATAGGCACTCAATCCGTTCCCCGAACGTTGAACTACGGGTTCGCAAAATGTAATGCACATTGAACCCGGCATAAAATCATTGCTTATCAGAAAATCGTTAGATGAGGAGCTAGAGCAGATGCTCTGATGACCGGATAACATTCATCGCAAGTCCCATATCGTGGCTACACTTGCAAGTCATTATAAATATGTTTACCCCGTTCAAAGTTGAGGAGTGTATCCATTAGACGGTAGTTTAACCTTTAGTTAGGCGGGCCATCCATTTGGCCGCGAATACAACTGAAGGGGTAGAGGCGCGTAGGGTACTGTTAGATAGATACTTAGTGCCATATGCACTGACCCCAAGTCAATACAAATCATTTCTTTTAAAGCGAGATCGTCCTATACTGGTGCCACTTATCATAAGTGTTTCCGTGATTCTTTACAATGGAGAGATAAAATCCACATAGGACAAAACTTTTCCCACGTTCATAGAGAGCAACGCTCAAGCAGCGTGCGGGCTCTAAAAGCAAGCTCCAGTATGGCGTACTGATCCCTTGCTATAACTACGCATATTGTATAATAGATGCCACTTATTTGCGACCATTCAGTTGAGATTTGATCCGGATATGCCGATCGATGCGAGTCCACATCAGTATTTAATCGTAGACCCGCCTGATGACCCTTTTACTCGTGAAAATGTCTGGGGTCTCAAGCTGACCCCAGCCATGGCACGTAAGAATATTTACGGCATACGGGCAATCTTGCCGAAGGGGTATCTCGAATTTCTAGTTTCACTTCTACAGATTCTAGTATTTGAACATGATGACTACGTTGTTGCAATTAAACTCTTTACGATGGACGGGAGGTTCTCTGCTTATCGAGCAGATCCGGAGGCGGTCAGCGTGTCAGCTGAAGCCCATGCAGAGCATGTCACAAAGTGAAACAGTCTTTACGAGACTTTAGGTCAGCTTCAGCTCATGCTTGATGCGATAAAAGCCTGTTGTTCAGCGTCTGAGACATATCAGGCACGGACGTTAACAAAAATGACCTCCTGATTCGGATTCAGCAATCTGTGACAACGCAATTTTATGCAGCGCAATCACCTATGAACCAATTTGGAACAAATTCTATACTGAAAAAGGAGTCTAACGTGAAACACGAGACGTTCACGTAATTTGCGTGGTAAGTTGAGCTTATAAGCAAGTCCGTCGTTAAACACAGCCGTAAATGGTCCTATGAAGCGAAAAAGAATTTTTGTTTTGAAAACAGCAGAAACTAAAGTTATAGGTACATTCTTAGCATTTGGCAAGACTTGTTTACCGACAGTTTAACCCTGATACAGCTTCTGCCTTTAGCAACCGCTCAATCCTATTGTTTGTCTCGGCTATTAGCTATCGCATCACAATAATGTCAAGATACATTGAGTCGAGGTGAAAGAAACGCGCATAATTGCAGTGAAGTGGGAATCACACCACTCCTTCAAGAAAATCTAGACTTTCCACCGGGGCTCAGGCTACCAATCAATGGAGGACTTAGACCGATTCCGCGTTGTTTGATTTTCTCACCTTTTGCATTCGTCGGTGAAGCGTATTGCACTTTTCCAGGCGGACTTGATTTCAAAATTGACCGTGGCTGGGATTGGTGTCCATCGCAAGGAATTCTCAAGAAAATCGCGTTTAATTTGGCTGGTTATCTCAATGATCTGTCCTGATATGTTCTTTTCCTTTCTCTACAATGATGCTTACTACTGCTTGCCTTCTGACAAGCCGTCTCGCGATTTTTAACCTCAGGCTCTTGCTGTTTTTGCTGCTTCCGATCGCAGTTGACTTGGTCTGATAGTTCTTAAGCGTACCTGGCCAAACAATTTAGATGCGACGCTTGTGAAGACGTATAAGTAGGCTCAATATTCGTCGGGAGTCAAAGTCACTGCCCGGAATAGTCAGCGTGTGTCTTTTGATGTAACTTAATATGTCTTCAATATTAATCAATCGATGTAAAAAGTTTTACTGTGCCTACCTGTGTCTTAAAACCAGATGCCATGCGCTGACTGGTCAAAATAATCGTCCTCATGTATTTTGGTGTCCACACTAGTTGTATCAGCCGCCGTATATTGGCGTGGTCTACATCAATCATTTCTCCATTCGAATCACGGATCGTGATCGCAAGCCGGGACATCATTTCAGGTCGGGATCTCAAATTCAGGTCGGGAAAAGGAATCATAAATAAGCAAGTGATTCGGGATTTGCCTTCGCAAGATAGAAGTCGTGATTGCAAGTCCTCTTGTATCATGTCTAATGACGGATTGCGTACTTAGAATGGTTCATCTCAAATCTGGTCTACCCACAACTTGCGGCAATAGCGATCCACTAGATTTGTGAACGATGTTGTGATCTATAATTCATCAACGATGTTGTGATCCATACTCCCCAGATCATATACATCATCCAGAGCCATCGTTGACTTGATTGACGTGTACGATCTCAGCAGTCCCAACTCCAACGCTTTTGTAAATCCCCTGTGACCAATATGCCTCAACCACACCGATAACCGACATAAGATGTACATCTCGCTGTGCAACCTTTGTGATTTTTATATACATGCATCACTTTCGCTTGCTTTGTATTCTTACAATGGCTGAAAAAGTTTTTATATCGATTTTGCTGCTCTTGACTCAGGAATAGAGCCCCATGGATCGTACAAGGTCATCCCAACTTCGAAAGTTGAAGCTCTCATCGCAAACATTCCATCCTCTAGGCATCCCCGCCTTGCTGTTAGACACTTTGAATTATTCCGTTGTCACGACTCTGATGAACATGGGTGGGGACGTCAATGAGGGTCCAACTAAAATCCATCTAGCTGGATCGCCTTAAATCATAACCCCGAATGACACCAAGGTAACCGAAAATTTCCCAGCCTCCAGACCGAGCGAGCCTATCCTGCTGAGTACCCGTATAGAATTATCACAGATGGGTTATCGCGTAGCGTTGGACGATGTAATTAAATTACGAATTGTCCATCTCAAAAACATTAAGCAGGAGCTATTACAATAATGCTAGAGCGTGTATGCCACATCGTCACAGCAAATTGCGCATGATTTCATGCTAGAGGAGGACCTACAGGATCTGTACCTCCATGTCTCGACGTTCATGTTGTGTAACGGGGCACCCTGAAGCTTGTACTGGTGACAGTACAAGCTACTTATTCTGATAACAGAATAAGGCGGTGCCTCGTAACTTCACGTACACTCGTACGTGCAGAGGAAGACGGTAAGAAGAAGCGAGTACTCGGTTAGAGTAAAAAGTAGAACTGTATTTATAATAGTTAATGTCTGCAATAAATCACTATTTATCTTCATCTAACTATGTCTAAATACAAATGTGTAAATCAGTTATCTGCTCACCACTCATTGCGTGCGTCTGTCGTGGCGCGTCTTCGTTGGTTGATATAATGGCCTATATCAACCAATTAGGAACTACTTGGAAGTGCTACAGAATATTGTCCTTATGACAATATTCTGAGAATATAACTCTTATAGTTATATTCTATTAACAATTTCTTATAAATTGTTATGTAACGATTCACCCCGTTACATCACCCCCCTTAACCATCAGTCACTTTAGTGACTGATTGACTAAATGGATACTCGTCCCAAATCATTTGGGACGGGGTTTGCACTTGTTGGTCCGCGTCCACTTTCCAACATCTCATCGCATGGTAAACAAGCCCATGCGATGCGCGAGCAAGGCCGCCGAGAGCGCGTCTGCACGTCTCTGTGCGGACGCCGAAGCAGAAACTACAGCAACTGATATCCCATCGGTTGCTGAATCGACTCAGCCTGTATCACCTGGTGATGCAGGCGCTGGTCATGAAGACACTCGTGTCTTCACAGAGTACGAGCTCGGTGTCTCGTACTCTCCTGATACGGATGACGGATCCGTATCGACGGCAATTGAATCCAAGCCGCCTGCCAAGCGTGGCATGGACGATGCTTTGCGTCGCAGCATCTTTGGTTCATCTGATGAGTCAGATGAACCATCGCCAAGCGAAGGCGCTCGAGGTCGCGAGACTCGGGCGCTAATAGTGGTGTCGTTTCTCCAATGGACACCACTTCACAGCGAGGTGCCAGTACTTCTGTCGGCACGTCGCAGGAAGAGCGGGACCGCAATGTGTTGCGTCTCGCTCCAGAAAAGAAGGCATGGATGCCTCCTAAATCTGTCATGGATCACTTGTCGGCGACGACGAGTGATCGTTATCGAACACGATTGTTCGATTCGTCAAGGATCCATCACCTTGACCCCAGCGCGAAAGACTATCGCGCTGAACATGAGTTCTTCATCGATGCTTTCTTCAGACATCGATGGTACAGTGGGAATCACAAACGTGATGGTCCCTCACTACTTCAGGCGTGGAACGCCTACATCCATAATCTCGAGGATGTAGGTCGTGACGCTTGGAACGACAAACTTATCAAAGCTCGTGATAAGTTTGAAAAGCGAACCCCGACAGGTGCACGCTACAAGCTGCATCGTCTGTCAAGGGAGAAAGGATTACCCTGCCTCTCTTGGGGAGACTCGTGCCCATGTTGTGTGAACAAATCTGCACGAGCACCTAAGGAGGCTTACCTCCTTACCAGCCCGTGGTGGCGCGTACGTGTCTCTACTGAGATGTACGAAGGGATTGACAACCTGAAATCCCTTTACGACCGTGCCGGGAAGACTTTCTCCGGCGGTCCTTCTGCGGCACAGGATGTATCGCGTCGTACTGCTCGACCAGACCCAGTACGTCAACCATCAATTGGGAGCGGGGCTCCCAAGAATCCCAGGACGGGGGATAGCCGCGCCACCGGACGAGGTAACTCGTCCGACGTCCGTTCACGTCGCGGTGGTTCAACAGCTGCTCTACTAGATAGCGCTGGCCACCGCGAGAGTCCTCTAATGGAGGTGGAGGAGGAGGAAAGACGCTCTCCACACGATCATGTGGATCGGTGTGTTCCCGAGAGCTTCTTTGATCGCGTAACGCAAGGGTTACGCGACGATCTCGAGCATGAGCGGAATAGGCGTCTCCAGATGGTGGACACTGCCTCGAAGCATCGAGCTGAGTTTGCCTTTGCTCAGCTTGAGAACGAGAGATCTCTGACATCTCTTCGTGACGAGCTAAGGGTAGCTCGTGGGATTGTTGATCGGTCTCGGGCTGAGATAACTGCTCTTCAGACCCTTGTTGATGCCCACCATCGGGAGCACAAGGCTCTCTGCGAGATGCTTGAGCGCAAGGGCGTTCTTCATCGGAAGAAGCAGCGTACTGATGGTACGGCTTAAGCCGACCAACGTAAAACGTGGGATGCGTTCGCATCTTACGTGGTAACTCGATCGTGTATGCATTGCCTAGGCGGTGCAATACACGAAATGGGCCAATGTACTTGGGTAGTAGTTTACTGCTACCCAAGTTAGTCACTACATGCTTTGGTAGATTAACCGTAGACAGTAGGACTAAGTCACCTTTATTAAATAAAAGAGTGTTTGCCCTTCCATTCTTGTCAGCGTTTTGCTTTTGCTTATCCACCGCTTCGGCGATGGAGTCTTGCACAAAACGGACTACCGTTTCACGAGCCAGTATGAACTCATCTGATGACTCGTTAGCTTCAGTGTGCTGTGAGCGCACTGCAGCAACATCAACCTTTTCTTCAGTGAGAGCTTCCTCGCTCTCACTGGTATCATCTTCTTCGATATCGATGTTATCGATATCGGCATCAAACGCAATGACTTCTTCGTCAGAGCGTGATGAGCGTGAACCAAATCGGTTTTTGCTCGCGCGAGTCCCTCCCCCCCTTAAACCAGAGTTACACTCTAGTAAGGTGGGTACACGCGGATGGCGCAAGCCATTCACGTAAAACGGTGTATGTGTCGTCGACGCATGCACCGAGTTGTTGATGGCAAACTCTACCATCGGCAAAAACTCACTCCAACTCTTAAAGGAGTGTACGTATCCTCGAATTATCTCTTCAAGGACACGATTGGCACGTTCCGTCTGACCATCTGACTCTGGATGATCAGATGTTGACATCTTCAAGCGCGTTCCGAGTGATTTGAACACGGAACGCCAGAAATCAGCAGTGAATCGTGGATCTCTGTCTGATACGAGTTCACGGGGCAACCCATGAAGTCGGAAGATGGTGTTAATAAAGACACAAGCACAGCCACTTGCCGTGATTGTCTCTGGTACAGCCACAAGGTGTACCATTTTGCTGAATCTGTCAACAAATACGAGAATACCCGTATTCCCGCGTGCGTCTTTGGGTAACCCGAAGACGAAATCCATTGAGATGGATTCCCAGCACTCAGCCGGAACCGGTAGAGGCTGTAAAGGTGCACGCAGTGAAGGACTTGACTTCACTCGTTGGCAGACTTCGCATGCGCGAACATACTTTCGCACAAACTGATACTGGCGGGGCCAGTAAAAGTCTCGACTTACCGTGAGATATGTTTTCTCTCGGCCACGATGTCCTCCTATAGGAGCATCGTGATACTCGAACATGATCCGCAAACGCAGATCAGTATCATCTGGAATGACAACACGTGGTGTGTCACCAGAAACGGCTGTATAGTACAGTAAACCGTTACGAGTAGTGTATCGATCTGATGCAGATCGATACGCAGACGACAATCGTTTCAACGATTCTCGAGATGGTTGGGAGAGATGTGACAACAACTTCACTATCTCACCATCTTGGGCGTATGCCCGCCTCACATCATCATACAACGTTGTAGATGGAACTGAGGACGTCATAACCGCAACAGTGACTGTCTCACTGTTGGGTTTCGCGACTGTTTCAAAGTCGGGACGACGTGTGAGTGCATCAGCGACGACATTAAGTCGTCCTGGTTTGTACTCGACCGTAAAGTTGTATTCTGCAAAGAATGACAACCACCGCGCCATTCGTTGTGAAAGGTGCGGGCTGTTCACTGCCGTGCGTAAGGACGCATGGTCAGTGTAAACAACGAAGGGTCTATCTCCTAATAGATAGACTCTGAACTTCGCGAGTGCATACTTCATGGCAAGGAGTTCCTTGTTATGCACTGGATAGTTCCGCTCAGCTGGTTGCAGCTGACGCGACTGATAGCAGACGACGCGTTCAACGCCTTCAAGGTCGTACTGCATTAATGCACAGCCGATTGCGAAATCGCTGGCATCACAGACCACATGAAATGGCCTGTCCTGATCGGCTATTGCTAGGACTGGGGATTGTATCAAGCTCTGCTTGATACCCTTAAAGGAGCGTTGACATTCAGCGTTCCATAACCACCTCTCGTTCTTTTTCAACAAACGAGAGAGGTGTACAGTCATCTCGGCGTAATTGCGTGAATACTTATGCAAATACGCCGCTAGCTAAGGAATTTTCGAAGACCTTTGACATCGACCGGCACGGGCCAGTCGGTGATCGCCTTGATCTTTTTCGGGATCAGGACGTACACCGTTCTTACCAACGATGCACCCAAGAAGTGGTATTTCGCTTGCTGCAAATATACACTTCTTGAGGTTTGCATACAATTGATGCTTTCGCATGATTGTAAGAACTTGTCGGACGTGGTACTTGTGAACCTCAACGTCCGACTTTCCATCCATAGCTCGACTATGGATGAATACGTCATCGAAATAACTCGGCGCGAATTCTCGTACTGGCCTCAACAGATGTGATACACACCTGTTGAACGTGGCAGGGGCATTACTGAGCCCTTGTGGCATTACTAGCCATTCCCAGAGCATGCCGCTAGGCGTGCTAACTGCGGTATAGGGTATATCCCGTTCCCGCATTAGGATTTGATAGAAGCCATCCATCAAATCCATGGACGAAAAGATGGTACTCTTTGACATACCATCAATGATTACGTCCTTCCTCGGTATCGGCGTCTGAGCCGGTACCGTTGCAGCGTTCAATTTGTTAAACGCGTGCACTATCCGCCACCCTCCTGTTGCTTTTCGCACACAGAAGGTCGGAGAGCTATGTGGGGAAGTTGATTCCCTCACATGGCCCGCTGCTAAACGATCGGCAAAGAACTTGTCGATCGCAAGTACTTGTTCACGAGGCAGTGGCCACTGCTTCATGACACAGTACTTCGAGCCTGGTTTAAGCTCGACTTCGTGTCGAATACCTTTATCCTTCGGTAATTCGCACGGAACAGTTTCAGGGAATACATCCTTGAATTCAACCAAATCTTCATAGAGAGGATTTTCCTTGAGCGATTCCCATGATTGGGACTCATATCGCTCAATTCGTGTCTTTTCATCTAGGGCACTCTCGTCCATAGATGAACTACTGAGAACTCTCTCGTTCTCAGTAAACACTGTTGCTGACCTTATGTCGGTTACATACTCGTCGTCAGCGACGAGTATGCAGATCTGCTTGACTTTGCCACTACGCAGATCACGCAAGAACCTTTTATGTTCGAGCGTTGGCAACTGAGTGATCTCCGAAGTTAACTTCGGAGGCGCAATCAGATCAAGTGTATAAGCGCCTACACATGATCCGTTATTGACTATGACATTCAATGTCTCTGTCATTTCCTGGGGACTTATTCCCTCAGGCTTCGAAGGACTTATTCCTTCGTCTTCCCGGGGACTTATTCCCGCGGGTTTCGGGGAACTTATTTCCGCCGTATTTGTAATCTTGGGACTTATTCCCTTTACTTCCTCTAGCTGGGGTTGCGCAACCACAGCGAGATCCTCTACGAAAGACTCTCCAGTCGATCTAGGATTATCGTTTCGCTTAACCTGAGCGATCGATTGTTTCTCTTCTAGATGTTCCCCTCTAGGGATACATCTTTGTCCCAGTCCACCCGACTTATTCGAGTGGTGGACCTTCGGCGCAGCCTGTGTTTCCTCACAGCCGCCGGAACTTTGCTCCGAAGTGTAACCGTTTGGTACACTAAGGTTTTGTGCAGTCGTACTAACGACCGTACCACAAGTGAGGCCATCGCACTCACTCGTAGTACATCCACACGCTTGTGGACGCTCCAAAACGTTCATCAGATGGCCATCTGATGAACAAGCGGCAGGCATCGTTACTGTCCGATGTTGCCAGTTTACCCGTGGTTCGTACCTTCTGAGCCACGGTATTCCAAGGATGACATCAAATTTGTCATCCAAATCCAATACGATAAAGTCATCGTCGTATTGGGTATCTTCTAGCGTATAGTGAATCTTCACTATACGCTTCATGACGGTTACGGATGCGCCTGTCGCAAGACGTACCGTCATCCTCGTAGGAGGTGTGTCACATTCACTGAATTTAAAGTGACCATCTTCTAGCGATTGGCGTCGCACAAAATTGTTGGACGCCCCACAATCGACTAGAGCTCGAAGGGACAACTTATTCGTCACTTCGAGTTTCAAGGTAATGAGTGAGATCTCATTACCTAGAGCAGCAACGCACAATGTCTGTGTGTTGGGAGCAACCTTCATCAAGAGGCCTACAAATTCTCTTGACGTTGCTGGATCAGTAGGGTGCTCCGCACCTACTGATCCTGTCCGTTTTTTGACGGTCCATCCCGTTGTTGCGTCTTTGCACCAACTGCGGACCCTCGTCCCTGCCCCTTTCTCATGGGTGGACGGTCACTACGCCCAGTGTCGCGAGACACTGGACGAGGGGCACTACACTCGTAAGCGTAGTGTCCTGTCTTTTGACATCTGTTGCATCTCTGCAACTTCTTGTAGCCTGTAGAGCGAGCCTTCTCGCTCTCTACATAACAGAGTTCCATCGGCTCTGGACCTCCGTTGTCATATCGTCTCGGTTGACGATATGATGTCGAGCTGGCGCGAGCCTGTCTCAGACTGAAGTCTTCCTGCTCCGCAATTGAAATGGCTTGTTCTAGTGAATCTAGTTCAAGCCGGAACAGGTGAGTCTTGACGGGACCATCCGCAAGACCCTGCATGAACACCGAAACCAACGTGTGTTCATCTACCGGATTGGAACTTATACAACTCGTGAGATGTCGTATATGTTGAGCGTAAGCGTGCACATCACGCTTACCCTGCTTGAGCTTCAAGAGTTCGGTTCGAGCTCTGAACTCAGCTCTAGGCGGTTCAAACGTTTGTCTGAGCCGCGACTTGAAGACTTCCAACGACCCAAACGCGTATGGGTCGTGCAGCTTGAGCCCCAGTGCCCAAGTCTTGGCACGTCCTGCCAGATTTGACTGGGCAAATGCAACTTGCATATCCCCGTCGTCGATGCGACGCGCCCTTATGGCGTCATCCAATTCGACGAACCATCTCAAGAGGGAGTCTTCTTCGACCCCCTATACTTTGAGATGTCAATCTTCAAAGTCTCGGGTCGACGCGAGTGCATCGACCCGCCAGCAGCAGCCTGCTGCTGTCTCAACAGTTCAAACTGTTGAGCACCTTGTTCTCTCAACAACTCTACTTGTTGAGAACCTTGTTGGTGAAGCAAGGCTACTTTCTCGCGTTCTGCGTCAAGTTCATTTTGAATGAACTTGGCGATAGTAGCATGTTGGGCATCTCTATTGAGAGCCTCTAGCATGACGCTAACAGCATGGATGCCCATGGTCGAACCCATTCGTTCAACCGCATCCCATTCGACATCGCTCAAATGGGAGTAGCCGTCACGCGTAGCGTGAAAGCTTTGGTCATCTTCATCATCCAACATATTCATGTTGGATGTGAACGCGGTCCTTGGACGGACTACGAAGTGCTACCAGGTGTAACGGGGCACCCTGAAGCTTGTACTGGTGACAGTACAAGCTACTTATTCTGATAACAGAATAAGGCGGTGCCTCGTAACTTCACGTACACTCGTACGTGCAGAGGAAGACGGTAAGAAGAAGCGAGTACTCGGTTAGAGTAAAAAGTAGAACTGTATTTATAATAGTTAATGTCTGCAATAAATCACTATTTATCTTCATCTAACTATGTCTAAATACAAATGTGTAAATCAGTTATCTGCTCACCACTCATTGCGTGCGTCTGTCGTGGCGCGTCTTCGTTGGTTGATATAATGGCCTATATCAACCAATTAGGAACTACTTGGAAGTGCTACAGAATATTGTCCTTATGACAATATTCTGAGAATATAACTCTTATAGTTATATTCTATTAACAATTTCTTATAAATTGTTATGTAACGATTCACCCCGTTACATGTTGTACGTCTGATAGCGGTGTGACCGCTTGCCCGCTCAGTATTAAAAATAGGTCGAGCATTCTGACGCCTTTCGGGAGCCGTTGGATTGACACGTCAATCACACTGTTGCAATCGCACACTTATAGTCGAAAATTCTCTAGGCCGCAGAAGCACATCACCTCATGCAAGTGAAGACCAATCGAGCGATAGTCAAAATCAGGGAGCAGAGGGACGATGCGGGGCGTCAACTCTCGGCCAAATGCGACGCGCTATCTGATTGTCTTTGCAAGGACAAAAACAACAAGTCGCACTAAAAGAAGGCCGACATACGCTCTAAAGCAAACTCCGCCTTGTCCTTAGGCGCTCTGCGGCACTTCAGGTCGAATTAGATTAAATATTAAGACGTCTTTTCCGCCAAATGGTCTGAATGTGATGAAAAAAACCGCACTTATTTCGATCAAGATGCTGGACTGGACCAGAATTGCACCCAGCTATCGAACCTGGCCTCTAAACGTAATTACGCCATCCACGGTCACGTTTTTCTTCAAGATCTTATGACATCATTGGTGACCAGGGTTGCTGCAAGCAAGTCTTCAATTTTGAGATCTGTGTCTAATCGAGACCCTACATTAGCAGAAAGCAAAACGGCGTCAGAAACCAAGGGAGTTAGCCGTAAAAGAACAAGCGGTATTTCGTTGTCATCCAACCCGCTCTTTCTCAAGAAGGTGGGGTTGATCCGCGAACCTACGTTATCGGGCCTTCACTAGCTACTAACTTTTTAAGATTATAAATGGTGACCAAGTTCGTCATGATTATAAAGTTTGACCGCGATGCCAAAAGCTCGCGGCCACCTGTAATCTAGGTAAACATATACGTCGTGTCCAGCTCTGATACATCCACTAACGGAGAGGGGTCATCGGAAGGTGAGGAGGCGTTGCTTGCTAATTTGTTTAGCTCGAGATCTTCGGCTTGTCGTCGTGTTCCTATTTCGTCATCACATCCCTTGGACTGTATTTCCAAATCCGATTTCTATGGCCACACCTATAATCCGCACTATTCAGCATCCCCGAATTTTCTTATTCGTCCCGTCCCGACTTTAGTGTCCCGCGTAAACCTCTTCGATAGTATATTTAGAAAATTTCTCGTGACAATTGAATTCATGGGATCAGGGATAGCGTATCCCGATTATCTGCTCAGGTAAATTTCTGGTCGATGCAAAACGTCGGATGGAAAATTGTCTCTATTTTTAGATATGGACCTCTTGGTTTTCCCTCATCTTTACCCATGGGGAATCCTTTTTGCAGCATAATCTGTGCGCAACCACACACCTCTCCGCATCTTAAAGGACGCCTTGGTTTGAGCTTCCGGCCCAGATTGTGTCGTTTTACCCTCAAGCGTTATGAGAGAAAGCTATCTGCCATATGACCGCTGGTCTCGATTCTTGTACTAGATGGATAAACCAGCTTGCAATTATGTATTGGAATTTAAGTTTTGAAACCGAAAATTCTTGTGGGTATCGGCGCATGCGGTATTTTTCTCCAGTGAGCAGCAAGCTAGCGATTTCGAGCGAGCCAAAATCTGTTAGTAGCGAAAGCAACGGAGATTGCGGGCTGGACCTCAGTGGAAAGTGATCCTTTAATTTAAGCTGCAGATAATGGTCGCAGGCCATTGCAACCTGGACATTTTCAAATATCTTCTTCGTGCAATTCCCCTCCCGAATGGAAGTTCCTTCATTGTATCAAGACCTGTTACGCAAATAGAAAAATTGTCCTCTATCTGATCTCGTCTCCGTCGCCGAGGGATTCCGCTGAGCCCTAGTGAACCCATTATAGGTATTTCCATGTAAATTATTCTGAATCGTCGATCTTACGGTTGCCGAAAAGTTTCTCTCTGCGCGATTGATAGGTACTGTATAAATCAGCTTTATAATTTATTACAATTTCGCAATCATACCCTTAGCATCATTCGTATTGTAATTACCTTCATTTCGTCGGCTCCACAGCCACAATTGAGCATTTAAAATAACGGTCACCGCACACATCCCGTATAACTCTTTACTTGCATTTCATATAACCTCTTTGTAGACATGCCCAAATACCATATCTTACGACATCCTTGTACATTTACTCATCTAATAACTCGTACAACCTACTTGTATGAATACCCATCTCCACCTCAGTCAAACCGCCTATTTATGTCAATCACTTGCCAGCTCGACTTCTCATAAAATTTCGACTTCCACTTCGTGAGATTGCATCACCTCGGATTGGCTCTGACCCACGCAAGTACGATTAAAGCGTTGCAGCAATGGAACACAATTTATATCGGCCATTCAGATATGCCCCATGTCTCTTATCATTAGCTATTGTCGCAATCTCTTAGACGACGCGTTGCGGCTCTCACGGCGTCTATTCGTGCACAGATCACGCGATACTGTCTTGATGGTAAGATGCTCTTGCATTAAATTTATAATCTTGACGCTCGTCACATGATCTTAACTCAAGACGATTACCTTCGTGGACTTTTATTCCCCGAGTAATCCCGATTTTGCGACATGAGGACCCCTAGGACGAGAGGAGACCTATCTCGCACTGTCTCGAGATTTTTACTGTCCTCTTATGTACAATTGAATCCGTTAATGGATACGATCCTGTGAAGTATGTCAGCGCTTATAAACAGCTTCATCTTCACCGGTTCCACTTCATCCGTTGCCTATTGCGACGAAAGTCTGGATTTTGTAACTAAAAGGTTAATTTTGAATAATTAGCAGACGCACAGGGGCGCACGGCATTCTAGAATTGTCGACCTTTTAGCAAAAGATACATCTATTGCCGGCTGCTTTAACGATCACGGCAGTAGTTACCTCAGCTCTCTATGTGGACATGCTCTTCAGGCATCAGGGCATGTCATCTATGAATGTTTCAGACCTTGGAACTCGGCTCATAGCCGTTTTTGTCGCGGCTTACAGTAATTCTTGTTACCTGCCTTCTTGTTTTTACCGCCAGTATGCTTAAATTGATGGCCAAAACCGAGCGATTCAATTGAGTCTGAAAAGATGGAATACACAGTTACGCGTCGTCTTTTTCGTCATGGACTGAGTTTCTACTGATGGTAAAAACTAATTTGACAACGCAGTACATGCTTCGGCAGGGCTGATACCATTATTCATCTATCAAGTGCGTCATTTACGCGTCATTTACGTAAGATTTGGGCTCGATCGATTCTTCTACTCTTGTTGAAGGAAGTGAACACCAAAAGACTTAGCGATGTTGGAGTCTAGTGATTCGGTGTACGTTGCTCGCACTCGCGTTTCTTCACAGCGCGAGATAGTTTCTTCCAGGCTTGACACGAGTCGGCAAGGGGCCGACTTCACCATTGGACACCGAGCGATTTAACTCACTCCTTTTCCCAGAGCGCAAGTTAAACACAATCCAGTGAAGAATATACACAACTAAACACTCAAGTGTTTGGCTCCAGCGCTATTAAAAATCGTTTAAATACTTCAATCAGTCGCGCTGTTTGTGCGCGACGCCATAAACTCAAATGATGATAGAAAAAAGCTGTACCGACCAACGTGGTCGAATGATATTAAAAAGGTTCAAGGTTGGTAATTTAGTCGCGTCATCAACAACGGGAATATGAGACACGGCTATCTTTGAAACCTTGGGTCGAGCAAATTGGCTTCAAAGCATTAGTTCCATTTAATAACACCAAGACACATGGTGACGCTTACGTCATGTAAATCAACTAAACGACCATAAAGCTACAATCTGCCTCCTACGTAGACTGCCTCAAGCGTTACAATCTGTAAGAGATTCGGACATCAATGGACTAGCCGCGGGCCCGTATTTTGGTCCTCGGAACCGTGCAGCCTTTTTTGGCTCGAGAATAGGCAATCCTTGCGCACCGCGTTGCAGCACCGTTATGTGGCCTTTGTAACGGGGTGAATCGTTACATAACAATTTATAAGAAATTGTTAATAGAATATAACTATAAGAGTTATATTCTCAGAATATTGTCATAAGGACAATATTCTGTAGCACTTCCAAGTAGTTCCTAATTGGTTGATATAGGCCATTATATCAACCAACGAAGACGCGCCACGACAGACGCACGCAATGAGTGGTGAGCAGATAACTGATTTACACATTTGTATTTAGACATAGTTAGATGAAGATAAATAGTGATTTATTGCAGACATTAACTATTATAAATACAGTTCTACTTTTTACTCTAACCGAGTACTCGCTTCTTCTTACCGTCTTCCTCTGCACGTACGAGTGTACGTGAAGTTACGAGGCACCGCCTTATTCTGTTATCAGAATAAGTAGCTTGTACTGTCACCAGTACAAGCTTCAGGGTGCCCCGTTACACCTGGTAGCACTTCGTAGTCCGTCCAAGGACCGCGTTCACATCCAACATGAATATGTTGGATGATGAAGATGACCAAAGCTTTCACGCTACGCGTGACGGCTACTCCCATTTGAGCGATGTCGAATGGGATGCGGTTGAACGAATGGGTTCGACCATGGGCATCCATGCTGTTAGCGTCATGCTAGAGGCTCTCAATAGAGATGCCCAACATGCTACTATCGCCAAGTTCATTCAAAATGAACTTGACGCAGAACGCGAGAAAGTAGCCTTGCTTCACCAACAAGGTTCTCAACAAGCAGAGTTGTTGAGAGAACAAGGTGCTCAACAGTTTGAACTGTTGAGACAGCAGCAGGCTGCTGCTGGCGGGTCGATGCACTCGCGTCGGCCCGAGACTTTGAAGATTGACATCTCAAAGTATAGGGGGTCGAAGAAGACTCCCTCTTGAGATGGTTCGTCGAATTGGACGACGCTATAAGGGCGCGTCGCATCGACGACGGGGATATGCAAGTTGCATTTGCCCAGTCAAATCTGGCAGGACGTGCCAAGACTTGGGCACTGGGGCTCAAGCTGCACGACCCATATGCGTTTGGGTCGTTGGAAGTCTTCAAGTCGCGGCTCAGACAAACGTTTGAACCGCCTAGAGCTGAGTTCAGAGCTCGAACCGAACTCTTGAAGCTCAAGCAGGGTAAGCGTGATGTGCACGCTTACGCTCAACATATACGACATCTCACGAGTTGTATAAGTTCCAATCCGGTGGATGAACACACGTTGGTTTCGGTGTTCATGCAGGGTCTTGCGGATGGTCCCGTCAAGACTCACCTGTTCCGGCTTGAACTAGATTCACTAGAACAAGCCATTTCAATTGCGGAGCAGGAAGACTTCAGTCTGAGACAGGCTCGCGCCAGCTCGACATCATATCGTCAACCGAGACGATATGACAACGGAGGTCCAGAGCCGATGGAACTCTGTTATGTAGAGAGCGAGAAGGCTCGCTCTACAGGCTACAAGAAGTTGCAGAGATGCAACAGATGTCAAAAGACAGGACACTACGCTTACAAGTGTAGTGCCCCTCGTCCAGTGTCTCGCGACACTGGGCGTAGTGACCGTCCACCCATGAGAAAGGGGCAGGGACGAGGGTCCGCAGTTGGTGCAAAGACGCAACAACGGGATGGACCGTCAAAAAACGGACAGGATCAGTAGGTGCGGAGCACCCTACTGATCCAGCAACGTCAAGAGAATTTGTAGGCCTCTTGATGAAGGTTGCTCCCAACACACAGACATTGTGCGTTGCTGCTCTAGGTAATGAGATCTCACTCATTACCTTGAAACTCGAAGTGACGAATAAGTTGTCCCTTCGAGCTCTAGTCGATTGTGGGGCGTCCAACAATTTTGTGCGACGCCAATCGCTAGAAGATGGTCACTTTAAATTCAGTGAATGTGACACACCTCCTACGAGGATGACGGTACGTCTTGCGACAGGCGCATCCGTAACCGTCATGAAGCGTATAGTGAAGATTCACTATACGCTAGAAGATACCCAATACGACGATGACTTTATCGTATTGGATTTGGATGACAAATTTGATGTCATCCTTGGAATACCGTGGCTCAGAAGGTACGAACCACGGGTAAACTGGCAACATCGGACAGTAACGATGCCTGCCGCTTGTTCATCAGATGGCCATCTGATGAACGTTTTGGAGCGTCCACAAGCGTGTGGATGTACTACGAGTGAGTGCGATGGCCTCACTTGTGGTACGGTCGTTAGTACGACTGCACAAAACCTTAGTGTACCAAACGGTTACACTTCGAGCAAAGTTCCGGCGGCTGTGAGGAAACACAGGCTGCGCCGAAGGTCCACCACTCGAATAAGTCGGGTGGACTGGGACAAAGATGTATCCCTAGAGGGGAACATCTAGAAGAGAAACAATCGATCGCTCAGGTTAAGCGAAACGATAATCCTAGATCGACTGGAGAGTCTTTCGTAGAGGATCTCGCTGTGGTTGCGCAACCCCAGCTAGAGGAAGTAAAGGGAATAAGTCCCAAGATTACAAATACGGCGGAAATAAGTTCCCCGAAACCCGCGGGAATAAGTCCCCGGGAAGACGAAGGAATAAGTCCTTCGAAGCCTGAGGGAATAAGTCCCCAGGAAATGACAGAGACATTGAATGTCATAGTCAATAACGGATCATGTGTAGGCGCTTATACACTTGATCTGATTGCGCCTCCGAAGTTAACTTCGGAGATCACTCAGTTGCCAACGCTCGAACATAAAAGATTCTTGCGTGATCTGCGTAGTGGCAAAGTCAAGCAGATCTGCATACTCGTCGCTGACGACGAGTATGTAACCGACATAAGGTCAGCAACAGTGTTTACTGAGAACGAGAGAGTTCTCAGTAGTTCATCTATGGACGAGAGTGTCCTAGATGAAAAGACACGAATTGAGCGATATGAGTCCCAATCATGGGAATCGCTCAAGGAAAATCCTCTCTATGAAGATTTGGTTGAATTCAAGGATGTATTCCCTGAAACTGTTCCGTGCGAATTACCGAAGGATAAAGGTATTCGACACGAAGTCGAGCTTAAACCAGGCTCGAAGTACTGTGTCATGAAGCAGTGGCCACTGCCTCGTGAACAGTACTTGCGATCGACAAGTTCTTTGCCGATCGTTTAGCAGCGGGCCATGTGAGGGAATCAACTTCCCCACATAGCTCTCCGACCTTCTGTGTGCGAAAAGCAACAGGAGGGTGGCGGATAGTGCACGCGTTTAACAAATTGAACGCTGCAACGGTACCGGCTCAGACGCCGATACCGAGGAAGGACGTAATCATTGATGGTATGTCAAAGAGTACCATCTTTTCGTCCATGGATTTGATGGATGGCTTCTATCAAATCCTAATGCGGGAACGGGATATACCCTATACCGCAGTTAGCACGCCTAGCGGCATGCTCTGGGAATGGCTAGTAATGCCACAAGGGCTCAGTAATGCCCCTGCCACGTTCAACAGGTGTGTATCACATCTGTTGAGGCCAGTACGAGAATTCGCGCCGAGTTATTTCGATGACGTATTCATCCATAGTCGAGCTATGGATGGAAAGTCGGACGTTGAGGTTCACAAGTACCACGTCCGACAAGTTCTTACAATCATGCGAAAGCATCAATTGTATGCAAACCTCAAGAAGTGTATATTTGCAGCAAGCGAAATACCACTTCTTGGGTGCATCGTTGGTAAGAACGGTGTACGTCCTGATCCCGAAAAGATCAAGGCGATCGCCGACTGGCCCGTGCCGGTCGATGTCAAAGGTCTTCGAAAATTCCTTGGGCTAGCGGCGTATTTGCATAAGTATTCACGCAATTACGCCGAGATGACTGTACACCTCTCTCGTTTGTTGAAAAAGAACGAGAGGTGGTTATGGAACGCTGAATGTCAACGCTCCTTTGAGGGTATCAAGCAGAGCTTGATACAATCCCCAGTCCTAGCAATAGCCGATCAGGACAGGCCATTTCATGTGGTCTGTGATGCCAGCGATTTCGCAATCGGCTGTGCATTAATGCAGTACGACCTTGAAGGCGTTGAACGCGTCGTCTGCTATCAGTCGCGTCAGCTGCAACCAGCTGAGAGGAACTATCCAGTGCATGACAAGGAACTCCTTGCCATGAAGTATGCACTCGCGAAGTTCAGAGTCTATCTATTAGGAGATAGACCCTTCGTTGTTTACACTGACCATGCGTCCTTACGCACGGCAGTGAACAGCCCGCACCTTTCACAACGAATGGCGCGGTGGTTGTCATTCTTTGCAGAATACAACTTTACGGTCGAGTACAAACCAGGACGACTTAATGTCGTCGCTGATGCACTCTCACGTCGTCCCGACTTTGAAACAGTCGCGAAACCCAACAGTGAGACAGTCACTGTTGCGGTTATGACGTCCTCAGTTCCATCTACAACGTTGTATGATGATGTGAGGCGGGCATACGCCCAAGATGGTGAGATAGTGAAGTTGTTGTCACATCTCTCCCAACCATCTCGAGAATCGTTGAAACGATTGTCGTTCTGCGTATCGATCTGCATCAGATCGATACACTACTCGTAACGGTTTACTGTACTATACAGCCGTTTCTGGTGACACACCACGTGTTGTCATTCCAGATGATACTGATCTGCGTTTGCGGATCATGTTCGAGTATCACGATGCTCCTATAGGAGGACATCGTGGCCGAGAGAAAACATATCTCACGGTAAGTCGAGACTTTTACTGGCCCCGCCAGTATCAGTTTGTGCGAAAGTATGTTCGCGCATGCGAAGTCTGCCAACGAGTGAAGTCAAGTCCTTCACTGCGTGCACCTTTACAGCCTCTACCGGTTCCGGCTGAGTGCTGGGAATCCATCTCAATGAATTTCGTCTTCGTGTTACCCAAAGACGCACGCGGGAATACGGGTATTCTCGTATTTGTTGACAGATTCAGCAAAATGGTACACCTTGTGGCTGTACCAGAGACAATCACGGCAAGTGGCTGTGCTTGTGTCTTTATTGACACCATCTTCCGACTTCATGGGTTGCCCCGTGAACTCGTATCAGACAGAGATCCACGATTCACTGCTGATTTCTGGCGTTCCGTGTTCAAATCACTCGGAACGCGCTTGAAGATGTCAACATCTGATCATCCAGAGTCAGATGGTCAGACGGAACGTGCCAACCGTGTCCTCGAAGAGATACTTCGAGGATACGTACACTCCTTTAAAAGTTGGAGTGAGTTTTTGCCAATGGTAGAGTTTGCCATCAACAACTCGGTGCATGCGTCCACGACGCATACACCGTTTTACGTGAATGGCTTGCGCCATCCGCGTGTACCCACCTTACTAGAGTGTAACTCTGGTTTAAGGGGGAGGGACTCGCGCGAGCAAAAACCGAATTGGTTCACGCTCATCACGCTCTGACGAAGAAGTCATTGCGTTTGATGCCGATATCGATAACATCGATATCGAAGAAGATGATGCCAGTGAGAGTGCGGAAGCCCTCACTGAAGACAATGATGTCAGTGAGAGTGCGGAAGCCCTCACTGAAGAAAAGGTTGTTGTTGCTGCAGTGCGCTCACAGCACACTGAAGCTAACGAGTCATCAGATGAGTTCATACTGGCTCGTGAAACGGTAGTCCGTTTTGTGCAAGACTCCATCGCCGAAGCGGTGGATAAGCAAAAGCAAAACGCTGACAAGAATGGAAGGGCAAACACTCTTTAATTTAATAAAGGTGACTTAGTCCTACTGTCTACGGTTAATCTACCAAAACATGTAGTGACTAACTTGGGTAGCAGTAAACTACTACCCAAGTACATTGGCCCATTTCGTGTATTGCACCGCCTAGGCAATGCATACACGATCGAGTTACCACGTAAGATGCGAACGCATCCCACGTTTTACGTTGGTCGGCTTAAGCCGTACCATCAGTACGCTGCTTCTTCCGATGAAGAACGCCCTTGCGCTCAAGCATCTCGCAGAGAGCCTTGTGCTCCCGATGGTGGGCATCAACAAGGGTCTGAAGAGCAGTTATCTCAGCCCGAGACCGATCAACAATCCCACGAGCTACCCTTAGCTCGTCACGAAGAGATGTCAGAGATCTCTCGTTCTCAAGCTGAGCAAAGGCAAACTCAGCTCGATGCTTCGAGGCAGTGTCCACCATCTGGAGACGCCTATTCCGCTCATGCTCGAGATCGTCGCGTAACCCTTGCGTTACGCGATCAAAGAAGCTCTCGGGAACACACCGATCCACATGATCGTGTGGAGAGCGTCTTTCCTCCTCCTCCACCTCCATTAGAGGACTCTCGCGGTGGCCAGCGCTATCTAGTAGAGCAGCTGTTGAACCACCGCGACGTGAACGGACGTCGGACGAGTTACCTCGTCCGGTGGCGCGGCTATCCCCCGTCCTGGGATTCTTGGGAGCCCCGCTCCCAATTGATGGTTGACGTACTGGGTCTGGTCGAGCAGTACGACGCGACACATCCTGTGCCGCAGAAGGACCGCCGGAGAAAGTCTTCCCGGCACGGTCGTAAAGGGATTTCAGGTTGTCAATCCCTTCGTACATCTCAGTAGAGACACGTACGCGCCACCACGGGCTGGTAAGGAGGTAAGCCTCCTTAGGTGCTCGTGCAGAGTTGTTCACACAACATGGGCACGAGTCTCCCCAAGAGAGGCAGGGTAATCCTTTCTCCCTTGACAGACGATGCAGCTTATAGCGTGCACCTGTCGGGGTTCGCTTTTCAAACTTATCACGAGCTTTGATAAGTTTGTCGTTCCAAGCGTCACGACCTACATCCTCGAGATTATGGATGTAGGCGTTCCACGCCTGAAGTAGTAAGGGACCATCACGTTTGTGATTCCCACTGTACCATCGATGTTTGAAGAAAGCATCGATGAAGAATTCATGTTCAGCGCGATAGTTTTTCGCGCTGGGGTCAAGGTGATGGATCCTTGACGAATCGAACAATCGTGTTCGATAACGATCACTCGTCGTCGCCGACAAGTGACCCATGACGGATTTGGGAGGCATCCATGCCTTCTTCGCTGGAGCGAGACGCAACACATTGCGGTCCCGCTCTTCCTGCGATGTGCCGACAGAAGTACTGGCACCTCGCTGTGAAGTGGTGTCCATTGGAGAAACGACACCACTATTAGCGCCCGAGTCTCGCGACCTCGAGCGCCTTCGCTTCGGCGATGGTTCATCTGACTCATCAGATGAACCAAAGATGCTGCGACGCAAAGCATCGTCCATGCCACGCTTGGCAGGCGGCTTGGATTCAATTGCCGTCGATACGGATCCGTCATCCGTATCAGGAGAGTACGAGACACCGAGCTCGTACTCTGTGAAGACACGAGTGTCTTCATGACCAGCGCCTGCATCACCAGGTGATACAGGCTGAGTCGATTCAGCAACCGATGGGATATCAGTTGCTGTAGTTTCTGCTTCGGCGTCCGCACAGAGACGTGCAGACGCGCTCTCGGCGGCCTTGCTCGCGCATCGCATGGGCTTGTTTACCATGCGATGAGATGTTGGAAAGTGGACGCGGACCAACAAGTGCAAACCCCGTCCCAAATGATTTGGGACGAGTATCCATTTAGTCAATCAGTCACTAAAGTGACTGATGGTTAAGGGGGGTGATGTAACGGGGTGAATCGTTACATAACAATTTATAAGAAATTGTTAATAGAATATAACTATAAGAGTTATATTCTCAGAATATTGTCATAAGGACAATATTCTGTAGCACTTCCAAGTAGTTCCTAATTGGTTGATATAGGCCATTATATCAACCAACGAAGACGCGCCACGACAGACGCACGCAATGAGTGGTGAGCAGATAACTGATTTACACATTTGTATTTAGACATAGTTAGATGAAGATAAATAGTGATTTATTGCAGACATTAACTATTATAAATACAGTTCTACTTTTTACTCTAACCGAGTACTCGCTTCTTCTTACCGTCTTCCTCTGCACGTACGAGTGTACGTGAAGTTACGAGGCACCGCCTTATTCTGTTATCAGAATAAGTAGCTTGTACTGTCACCAGTACAAGCTTCAGGGTGCCCCGTTACAGCCTTCATCCTTTCTAAGCACTTAAGTTTAGCGCAGTCCCCACAACCTTGCTAGAAGTACACTCAGCAAGGCTCTCAGCCTCCTTCACCACGTCACGTGCAGTCCCCACAACCTTGCTAGAAGTACATTCAGCAAGGCTCTCAGCCTCCTTCACCACGTCACGTCCTAAATCGAGTCATGACCTACGAAGGCCAACTGAGGTCTGAACTCCTTGAGTTGACCCACGATCGTCTAGCTCAATTTCGGCACCGGTCTTGGCAGCTTCGATGCAACGGGTAGCGTTACGTCGCGATTCACCTTCTCCCATGGCTATAAGCGAGGAATATTCTTGTATCATAGAGCGTGCCCTTGGACACCGCGATCTTTAGCCTGCGCGTGGCGTGAATCGCGGGTTACCCAGTTTTAACTTGAAAATGCGAACTACCGCGTTCGTTGTATGGGCTTTTCTTCCGAAAGTGACTCGTAGTAGCCACGTAAGACACTCCTGGTGTACGTTTCATTGTGGTAAAGTCGCTAACCATTTTTTGGTACGTGGATCGGTGACCACCCAGTTGAGACGCCACTAACTGGCAGGAAAAAAATACCAGGTGATCAAGGACACGGTAAGATGTCTAAGACAAGACGACAAATTAGAAAGAACTCTAAAGGTCAAGGAGACAATAAGATATCTGAGATAAGACGACAAATCAGAAAGAACTCTATGGAGCAATCTGGGATAAGAGAGCGGGACGAAGTCATACAACTCGTTTAAATGTTGGTCAAGAAGAAATGTGCGTACATTGAAGCAGGCGAAGACCAGATCGCAGATCGAAATGCTGTGGCGGCGGCCCTCTGAAGACTTGAAATAACAGGTACAAGTTGATTTCCCAGGGTACATCTGGGACCAGGTGGTATGGATCGGTGAATCTGCAACGAGGGTGCAACACTATACGGATCGGTGATACTCTTTACCGATCCTATAATGGGAGCACTGATTTTGGCTAAGTATACCCCGATCTGGAAGTCATGAGTACTCAGGGGAGTCAAGGAAGCCTATGTCGAGGCGTATGGATGAGGTTGTCGACTGGATAAATACAGGAGGATGATATTACATCACGTACAATGAGACGAAAGAGTTTCAATCGCTGATCTATACCGGACTGATCTCCAACATCTCGATATAGGGCAACAGATCAGTCATATTCCACACTGATCATGTAAAAATGGTTGATGAGGATACCAAATCATGTGAAATATACTTGACGAAGGTCCCTAAGTGATGTCGAAATATTTAGACCGAAAGAGCCAGAGGAAGCCGTCCGAATTGACGTCGCAATATAGATTTGGACACATACGACAATTTGGGTCATGTAATGGGTTTGCGCCAATAATGGGTATTTGGCACCATATTTAAAATTTGGGTACATTAAGTGTTCTAGGTACAATATCGGGAATACCGGCGCTACCATTGGCGTACAGGGCACGAAATTTGACAAGTGCCAAGGGGGCGATCCAGATTCCTGGTGATAATGGTTAGGAAAGTGACCTAGAGTTAAAAATAGGCGGAAGGGTAGGTTGAATATTTTTTGGGTTGGTTAATAAACAGACTTGAACTCTACTTCTTCTACACACTGCACACATCCCCCTTTTCCGGTCAAGATTTCTTTGGATTCCCGACGGCTCAAGGCACGCGTGTACAAGGCCACTGAAGACCGATCTTGGATTTGTTAGCCAAGATTGGACGAAGAGCGGTCTTGGAGAATTTGGCCCGGATCGATCAAGTACACACTCTCAACTCAACTGCTACGGTAGCAGCAACAACGAAAAAGGATTTTAGACACAAAATCGCACACTGCTCAATTGGTTGGAAGATCTGAACCAGGAGTTCAGACAAGACCAAGCAAGATCAAGTGATCAACAGGACATACCGGCACGATTCATTTTAGCGAAGCGCATGTTCTATCTGGCCTAAGCTGCGCACTTCTGACTAGAGCGGCCGATCTCGAAACCAGATCGGGCCGATTTCGAGGAAAGATCGACGCAGACCTTTTTCTATTTACAGAGTGAAGATTCCCACACAGTGAAGATCCCAATCCTGAAGACGAGATCGAGATTGGTGCAATCCAGGATCGAGATCGTGATATCTCCGAATCAGAGACCGCAGCGACTCAAGGTCAAGATTGCAGAACCTAGTTCGTGGTGTGAAGATTTCCACACCGGAACGAACTCTCAACCCCAAACCCCAGCTAGATCTACATCTACCAAGGCCATTACGAAGAACTCAAGCCAGCCCAATCGACGGGTACACAAGGTGAGCGTAAGGTTATACTACAAGGCACGGATCGAAGTACCCCGTCCGTGATTCGGCAAGTCCGGGCAAGCGGAAGATCGACACTCACATCTGCGAAATTGTGAGATGGACTTCACCACAATAGATTAAGTAAAGGACAATGAATGCCAGGAGAGCGATGTCGTTTGCTCCACGCAGCGCTTGATATTGGATCATCATCTTGACGCCATAATTAACCACGACGCACTGATGAATGTGAGAGAAAGTGCGGTGCATCTCGTGATGGAGTAGTATTAATGCTCGGAGACGACTTTTTGGTGTCGATGGGGTATCTACCTGCTCTGTTTGTATCTCCTATTCACGTCTATTGGAAAGGCTGTAATCGTCGAGATTGCGTCAGTTCCTTCCAGCCCATGTGCGCTCTTCTTCCGACAATGCACATATCACAGGGCTGCTGAACATTGATCTCGGTTGAAGCGCGCAACGGATCGTAGTTTGCAGCTTCGACACTATTTGAGGCACAAAACTATGCAACAAAGCTGGTCTGCAGCACATGGCAACGTACTCACTTTATCAAGGGTCTCCATGAGGATATTTCGATTTAGCTATTCTTCAAGCACTGGGATGAGTTTTGCGAACCCAGGTCCAAGGTTGCACCGGCGAATATTGTAATCTACAATTTTTCCAGCGTTATGAGCATAGACTGTTTCACGGCACATTTTACCGTTCATTTCTTGCTGATAACCTACCTTGATCATCATTTCATTTCTTTCATCTCGAAGTCAACGCGGATATTTTAAATCCTGCGACAATTAAACCGCTCCTGGACGCGAAGGCTCCCACGTACATACGTGGAAAGAAGATTTCTGTAGTCATCGTCGCTGTGTCTGGTCCTGTTGCTTTGTGCTGCTTTAACGGGTTCTTTCTTACAGATGGTACCCTACCTTCGTGTATCGAGTGTGCATCGCATTTCCTGAAATGTCGTCATACATGGACTTAGCTATCTGTAATTTTCGTACTAGAACTACAATGTCGTTAGTTCTCTTTCGATATTTCTGTTGCTACTATTTTTTAGCACATAAAAGTATGTATTATTTTTGTGGGGAGATGAAACGGGGCATTCTCGCTATACTACTTGCTCATTACATTTCTAACAAATATTATAGTAGGCAATTTTACATAGGTGCACGTGTATCTAAGTAGAAATATGCTGCACATGAGATTGCGCTTCAATGGCGTTTTATTGTTACTTAGTCAAGTTGGTGCAGTCTCGTTATCGATCAATAGGATGCGAAGTTTCGTTGAGTGGTCATCGTATTTCCAAGATCAGTCGTACTTTGGACAATTATTGATTAAGCGTTCAAATAAAGCAATTACATTTCAGATTAACTTAAAATCAGCACACGTTTACACATGTCAATCCTTTATGCTTCCTCGTAAGACCGTTGGTGGGTGTCTACGCAACAAAGATTTCGTCCCGTTACAAAATGAATGTCATACCCACTGCTTGTACTAACGTAAGAAATTGATTTCAGTTTCAAATAGAAATTATGGACTTAAGCGAAATGATTGGTTTGTAATGAAGTCTAAGATAATGTTCATTAATTTTTTAAAAATAAGTATCCTGATATCCGCCCCGAATTTACTCTCTCTCGTTGGAATCAAATGAACTCGGCGACGAGACCCTTCCAATAGGAGCGCGTAAAATTTATTCCTGTTTCGTATCTCGAGGCTTCATTAGACTTACCATGTTGTTGAACAAGCCAATTTGATTAGAGGTTTAATCGAATTTTCTTTACGAGGCGTATTTTTAATTTAAAGGTGAATCGCTATACGATTATCCACAAATGTTGCACTTTTAAGACTAGGTGACTACAAAATTTAAGGTAGTGGGATCGTACATTTAAATTACAAGGAGGTTTAAAGCTAAGTGAATCTTTTCCATAATTTGTGGAAAATTGTATCTAGCCGCAGTAAAGTTGATCATCATCCTTCTTATTTTAATTGGTCAAGCTCAATTGGCCACAAACGTTTTTCTATTAATTTCGTAGCGGCATGTATCAAAGATACTCTGCGCGTATCAAGCATCACTTGGTCTCCAACTTGAAACTCAGTGTTAATTAACCGGCGATTTCGTTCGTAGTGCTGCTTTTGTGTAGCTTAAGCTTAGGAAAGGTTCGCACAGAATTTATCATCAACGATTTTTTTGTTTTTTGTTACACTCTTTCGCTTGTACGTCAATCTCTTTTTGCGGACTTTTTGTCGTGAGTATTTTTCGTAATTGAAAGCGCTCTTTTTTCGCATCAATATATTTTTAGTATTGTTTAAGTATATGCGACGAAGAGAGTAGCATGGACATTTTCGATGCTTTCCAAGTGCTCTGTCAAATCTGTGCCATATTATAATACCGTGCATCAAAGCGCATCTTCTACGACTGAGTTTTGTTCTTGGCTTTTCCATCACATTATGCGCGATGAATGGTTGTCACACTTTAGCGTACGCTATTGGTTGTCATCAGCATTTTCAAAGTTGAGGTAAATATACTATCTCTGTCACTAATGATGACTTCAAATGACCGTGGTGACGAGCTACAGCATAAATGATACGATATCTGATGTATGTGCATCATTACTCACGTGCAAAGCTGCGTACTTTGCGTGTTTTATAAATTTATTTACGGCCGTTAAAAACGGCATCAAATCCATTCAAATTTATAATTCTTGTGATAAAATATATCGACACTATCTGCCAGAATGCATCAGGTTTAAAAAATAGTCATAAACTATTTTTGCGCTGTTTATCATGCTTTCATCGTGCACAGGTCTCGCACATTTTGAAGTACGCCTAGACATCTGGTCAAAACAAATGTCATTTATTCTTTTGGTCAAGACACAAAAAAGTTCTGAGATCTACAGAATGAGCATCGATGGGCGAGTCATGGTAATCGGATGTGACTTGAGTTCGCACTCGATCGTTGTGTGGTACACAAAGCCGTGTAACTTTGTTTTAGCGCATTAAATTAAACTTGCTTCCTATCCGTCTTAAACTTCGTTATACAAAGCATCCATTGCGTAGCGTGTTAAATCGTCTAAAGTACTACAGGTAACGATTCGACAAATGAAGCCGGCAGTAGGGCGTAAATTTGAGTGGCCACATAACCTTTTATGGGATGGGTTGGACTTTAAGGAGAAAATTGTAAGCGTGATCCACGTTTTTGACAATCGGAATCGCACCTGTGAAAGTGTGTATAACTGGTGATAAAAAAAATTGTTGGGCCGGCGCAAGAGTTCAACAGCGACGGCAATTAACTTTTATTAATGTGGTGTATCGGAATCGTATACTGAGCATAGGTGGAGATACGAGCAAGTTTGAGCGATACACAAGGGTGATGTATCAGTCAGGAAAAAGCGCGGTCGTAAAACAACCTAAACTGATAGCCATATAGAAAATAGCGCAATTTGTCTAAACCATTGGTACGGAAAGAGCTCCTTTTTGTGAGCAGGCCACTTCAGCTTAAGGTTTCTAAAAATTCAGATAAAAAGCTAAAAGATAATCATTCTCATTTTGAACCCAGGACCAAACACCACCAACGCATAATATAGATGTAGCATTGGTGTATGAATTTTGACTATGGTTCCATCCTATTAGCTAAATCTGAAAGTCAATATTCGTCGAGCTAGTAGTCGTCGAGACAAGACTCGTCGATACGAGACTTGTCAATTTGACTCCATCGAGATAAGTCTTCATCGAGATGGGGCTTGTTGAGATAGTACTCGTTGAGTTTCAATTTCAGCGAAGCAGCTGGAAGATCGACCGTTTAAGTCACTAGGTATTGCATGGGAGTATTCGAGGGAAGAATGAGGGTCACCCAATAGTCTTACTTTAGCAGAAAAGATATGATTAAATACAGAGCTGAACAATTGAGTCCTAGTAAAGCGTATACTCTTCCAATGAGTCCCTGTGTGGACTGTATTATTCCTTACATCTAATCTAGAGAGGCATAGCTTGTAGAATTTTCGATTGGAAGCGCCGAGAGTTCAAGTTGTCCTGGGGTGGGCAACACTCGCTTTCAGCAAACAATAGAGCCTCGTCGACGACAAGCCGTCCAATCCAATAAATGGTACCGCTAAAGACTTGTCGAGTGACGAGCAGGTCAACCCAATAGATAGTACCGCTAATGCTTTGTCGAGGGGCAAGCCGCTAAACCCAATTGATGGTAATACTAAAGCCAATTCGAAGACGAGATAGTCAACCCGATCAAGTCTACCGTTTGAGTCTCGTTAAGCAACGAGCCAGTGACCCAATGTAAGGCAGTTTATTTTAGACTTATCGAGCGATGAGCCTGTGGAGCTATGACCAAGGACACCATAATTCTTACATTCGTGCGTACATTGCGCTCGTGACCTGTAAAGCGTTGTAACGCCGACATCCATCCATTGGTGTGAGTCACAGAAGTGTGAGTTCAAGAAGATGATGAGCTAAGGCAATCTTCTGGAGGAATGGATTACAAGAGACCGAAAGCCACAACTTAACCCGAAGGGCCGAAGGCGAAGGAATTTTATTTTAATACACTAGTCCATTTCGCCGGACCAACTCAGCAATTTTTGTGTTTGTGCGTTTAAGGCTATATTACTACACATCTAACGAAATACGATACCACACATCCGGTGTAAGAACTGGGCAGCTGGGTAAGGTCAACACGGGTGTAAAATGCAAGGGAGCATTCAAGCTTTGACTGATTGATAAAGCGGCGACAGTGGGACACTAGGCCAAGATAAATTTGCAATTCCTGCAGTGGACTTAGGGTCAGCCACTTAGCAAATATATCCGTCTCATTATTTTTAACGTATTAGCCATGGCTGGTAACCGTTTTTCTTAAAAAGGTTGACTACCGCACGTGCAAACCTGTACTCCAGGATGTGCGCATATAGTTTTTCTAGGCGTAAGACGACAAAAATGCAGGTATGTGCTCCAAATGCTCAATGTAGGATCTAAAAAAAAATTAATGTGTCATCTGAATAGACAGCAACTGTGGTGGTCTTTCTCAAGATAACACACAGAAAACTGAACCGAATTTCAGGCCTTTAAACAAGTCACATAGGAGCAAAGCACCACTGGAATGTCTCATTTGACGTGAGAGATGCAGTGAGCTTCCCCGATATCTTAGTAAATGCGCATCTGGTAGTACCCTTGATCTAAGTCAATAAATGTTAATTGGCTCATACCTTGCACCTTATCAAATAACTAATAGAAGTATGTTTACAGGAAAACACTACAACACGAATTGATCAAAGAGTGTAACTTGGCTCCTCGCCGTCCGTCCGAATATGAATCTTGACAAACTTTTATCTGATATACTTGTTTTTCGTTGGGTTGATTAAGACTCCTTGAAAATTCAGCAGAGATACTGATCACTGGATCGGCTATACATCCGGTATTAATAAAAATTCGAATGTAACATGTTTCGTACACCATTTGATGACTATGTCGTGGGCATTAAACCAAGGATTACCCGAGTCTACATCATGGGAATTGTTATTCGGCACGCGATGACAAGAAGATCCTAAAATTCATACCCATCAAGGCGATTCTTGTGTACACTTGTACACGGGTTTACAGATGGTACAGGTGCCGTCGGAATATGTAAACTGCATGGTCACTTCCGAAATCACACATTCAAGCAAACCTGGCCAAAATCTGTAGCATGTGGCACCCGAATCGACCATAATATGAATTACTAATAGTCAAGAGAAGCTTGTTTGCCTATCAAGTCTTTATCTATAAAGGGCGCTAATGATTTTTAAAATTGTAGTGATCACTCCATGTGATGTTGTGGCTACCTCTTATTCTTTAGAAGATGTCTCTCCATGGATTCTTCCTTGACGTGTTATCTCAGAAGAGGTTGATAAATTCTAAATGATATTAGTTCTTATCGACCGCTACCGTGTGCTTGCGCTCGTAAAGATGTTCATTGTGATGCCCGCCTTTTTTTGTATGCGCACCTAGGTCTGTTTGGCAGACTTTGGTGATGTTGTACTCGAGAAGAATTTTTGAATGGACGGGCATTGTCGATTTCAATTCGCCCGGGCGCATCTGATGATTTTTTTGCCGCACATGTTGCACAAGTACAAGGGGTTGTGGCGACTTGATCGTTAAAAAGATCTGAATACGCGCGTTCGGTTTGATTGTGACAGTGATTGATTCAACTGAGATTGCATCACGTCGTTACTAAATAACTTTTACAATTTCTATGTATTGATCCTCATCAAAAAAGTACTTATATCTACTTCAGCCATTTCTTTTCTGACGAAATGTTTTGGGTAATTGTGCATTATAGTCAAATTAATTTTTCCAATGGGTTCTTTTACGGCAATGCAGTTCGTCTTGCAGGCAGTTTTAAGGATCCGCAGTAATTACACCCTTTTATCAGCGATGAAAAAGTTATTAAATGGGGATGCTATTCGTGCTGAAGTAAGGTAACGTGCTGCTGGTTCTTGCAAAAAGCTTCCAAGTACGGCCAGCTATGTGATGCCACAATATCACTTTTCCACCTCGTACCACGCACACTAAATAACTATTTAATAAGCGCATAGAAAAGTCAGAAGGAATCCTCTCTTAGTCCGCAGTAAGTCAGAAATTTTGATTCGTCTACCTTAATGCCTTCCGCACCAAAAAACATACCCAAGGTGTCAATAATCTCCTGCTGCCTCTGTATCATCTGCACCATTTTTTGTTGTGCTATCTCGCTATTGGTAGGTATTGCTATGATCAAAATGTTAGTAAAATCAATTCTTTCCTATTTTAAATCCTCTAAATTGTACCAGAGATCCTTGAGTCTGGTACGCTAATCTTCTTATAGGAGCACGTCGACTTGATGCAGCAGCTACTATATTGATTTACCTTCTTTTAAGAAAACTGCATTTTACTTGATATTCTGCTTGGACAAGATCTTGGCGATACTGTGTATCTCTTTACAGACGCAAAAGGGCCATTATCCTTTTGTGTAATACTTCAATGCACTCGAACGGCAAGGCTTTGCTGCAGTCGAAAAGCACTTCAGACTCAACCTTCCGTTGTGCCCATGAAACTCATCGATTTGCTTGACTAAAATAGCTTGAAGCGTCTTATATTCAACCCTATCTCAGATTAGCTGCTTTGCAGATTCAATCCGTACCCAAATTTACACAAATTAAGTGACTTTACATGCAAGGCAAACTCTTATTATCTAGTTAATGATTAGGCAACACACTCGATACTTTTTAGGCAGTGTCAATAAAAAAGATGGAGTGTCGTGAACTGTGAGCTAAAAATCCCACGCTACGAACAGCATCTCCAACGAAGAAGCTGTATGAACTTCGAGAGGAAAAAAACACGCTACGAGCAGTACTTCCTCCGAAGAAGCAGATTCAGTTTACGTAATCAACCACTAGCGCGAGGAGAACACGCAAGCTCAGAAAAAGAAGAAGTGATGAGTCACCACTGAAGACGGGTGTATAGAGAATACAGGCGGTAAAGAGGTTTGGCGAAGAGCGGTGGGACCATCAAGTGCTACTACTTGTGGGGTTTGATGGTAAATTAAACATTAAAAGTGATAAGAATCGTCAAACCATTAGCTTCAGTGAATAAATCACTCTAAATCACAACGCCCGTTACACGTTCAAGACTACAATTTTTTGGAAAATTCTACTGATTGTACAAACGATGTACACCAATTTCAGCAATGCACATTAGCTATAAATCCAAAGATATGTTGGTTTTTCAATCAAGGCCAGACTGGTCATTAATCGCTCCGAAATTAGTGGACCTAACACTACCCCTGGTTTGATGTTGAACAATTCCAGAAAGGTTAGGCATGTTTAGGAAGCACCTTGAAACCTAGAATAATACTGATGTTGAAACTGGTCAATTTTTCACTGATGATTAAGGCTGCATAGCTTACATACATTCAACCTGAGCGCGGTGCTTAAGTGGGGAAGTTAAACGTTTGTCGATTGAAACTGGAGAGAGAGGAGCTTTCACCTAAGCTGCTAAGCATCATGTGTTAATCATGCCATTTGATTTTTGCAATCATAGATTATGTATAACGAGTAAACCACCGTACTTGTTGGTGATGTAGGGAGAGCTGAGCGCGTCTAAGCACGAAGGGGCTGTTTCATTTGTATGCCTGTAAAAAAAGTTTCCTTCAGATTAATGAATTAGTTTTTCGGACACACGCGTTGAAGCCGATGGCCCT